>JANCRA010000004.1:16258428-17458428 GCA_024362935.1 Setophaga petechia
AAAGAAAACTACAACAACCAAAAAAAAAAAAAAAAGGCAAAACCACAATAAAAGGAAAAAACCACTTCTGTAATTCTTTTAGGGGGAGGATACATAATTTTCAATTTTATGAAGTTAAAGAAAAAAAAGGATTGAAGAAGAACAAAACCAAAAACCTTTTATGAAAGATAAGACAAAAAGAAGATAGTCCATGTTGTCTTCTGCATGTCTGCTACTGTTCTCCAGACCATCTTGGCTTTGGTCCAGGAAAAGAACAGCTAAGGAAGAAAAAAAATGATCTTTTTTTGCTCCAGTTGGACAAAAAAAAAAGAGGAAGGAAAAAAAGAAGAAAAAAAAGAAGAAAAAGAAAAAAGAAGAAAAAGAAGAAGAAGAAAAAAGAGAAGAAGAAGAAGAAAAAGAAAAAGAAAAAAGAGGGACAAATGGTACGCTGTGACTGGGCTATGGCCAGGAGACCTGGATATGCTTTCTTTGAAGCATATCACTTTTTTTTTTTTTTTTTTTTTTTTTTTTTTTTTTTTTTTAATGAAGAAATGAAAAAGGGAAAGGAAAAGGCAATATGAAGAAAGAAAGGTCACAATATGAGAGTCACTGATCATAACCAAACAGGACAAAGGAAAAAGAAAATCAGATGATGGACATTTCCGTGGTTTTTATTTTGTTTTGCTTTTTCCTTATGGAAAACAAAACAAAACAAAACCAAAAACAGGACAAAGATGAGAGGGATGAAAAGACAGAAAGAATGAGTAAGATCATTCTGTGAACGTTAGTTCAGCACTCTTACCTCTTATTGGTGTACCACCTGGGTGGATAATATGAATGCAAATAAGATTAGAAAGAAGAAGCATTAGTACGAGAAGAAGGAGGCTAGGGCTTTGGAAGAAGAATCAAATTAGATTTACAGAATTAAATAAGGTCTTAAGAGAAACTTGAATTACTATACTGTTAAAACAGGAATATATTAGATAGTATTATCAGGTTATAAAAGCAAGTTGCATTGTACCACAAAGGGCAAAAAGGCTATAATTGGCTGCACTGCCATTCTCAGAGTAGCATCTGAGTTCTTAGATGTTCGGTTATATAGGGTTAGAAATGTATCAAATATGCCTCAAATACTTAAAGGAAACTTTACAAAACTGTACTTATGACATATTTTAGGAAAATACTGGAAATTCTATTTAAATATATATCGATATATATATATATATAGATCTATATATATATAAAAAGAGGATATACTGAAATCTATCTTGAAACAAACACTGTAGTTTAGCCTGGATTATGGCATTTACTGTTCTAGATCTATGTGATACATGTGTACTGTTTCTTTTAGGTGTTGCTAGGACTGATAAGACAACATTTCTGTGGAGGTGTGCGTGTGCGCCACTATAGAGGTCTGGTGACTACACTGACTGTTAGTAAAATGCATGCCATGCATTTTAAGAATAATAATACTAATCATATAATAATTATCATAATCATAATCATAATATTCTGAATATGGAAATTAGTGGGGGTGAAGTGCGCTTCAGAACTAAGCACTTACCAATAGATTCTGGAGATTTAAATACGGAGAGAAGAAAGACAGCATAAAAATATTATTATATTCCTTATAATTTGGTACAAAGTTTTCAGTTAAAGCTTTATATACTAAATCATCTATGTCACATGTGAAAAAATCTTAATTTACATTAACAGAAGGTTAATTTACACAGTTCTGCTGACAACAAGCAAAAAGTAGGTTAACAAGACGATTTAACATCACAGGACAGGTCAAAAGCTGAGAATTCTGGGAAGACACGTGATTAAACAACTTAGATTCTACAACGATATCTACTACAATTGTTGAAGAAAAAACCTCATTATATCCCAGTGATCAATGATCTGATCTTATTTTGGGATAAGCATTAAACTCGATAAATTTAGAGATTTGTTTGTCTGTTTCTGGTTTTGTTTTGTTTTGTTTTTAATCTAAAGAGAGCAAAAGAATAAACTAAGGCAGGAGGAGAGTGAGAGAACTGCTAGGGAGGTGCAAGGGGCAAAGAGAGAGAAAGAGCAGCAAAAGCTGGAATCTACACCAAAGGCAGACTTCTGTAGATCCAGAAAATATAGGATTCATAAAGCTTTAGCGTGGACGCACACTACTGTGGCTAAATGTGTTGGAAAAATGCAGCGCCAGCAAAAAAACCCCAACTTTGTTCCATAGATTTCCCAAAGATTTCATTTCCTTTTTTTTTTTTTTCAGGTATAAATCTGCATGGGAAGAAGTACTGTGCTTTATGTATTTGTGAGAGGAAAGAAGATGTGTCCAAACTGGCTAATCTTTGGTGAAGTCAAATGTGGAAAAGACAGCAATAAACACATTTTAGATTTTAATTGAAGTGTCTAATGCAGGTTTTGGTTTTGATGAATATAACCATTGGTACTCCTTGCAATTTCTGAATGAAGTCCAATGTTGAAATAAATTTGTTAAAAAAAAATTAAAAGGAAAGAAGAAAGAAAGAGGAGAAAATGGATCCATCAAGTACTGCAGAAAGCAGTAAAGAAAAAAATTATCAAAAAATACAGTCACAGCAGTGAGCAATGTGGAGTAAACAGAAGCTGCAAAACACATAGAGACAGAATCTATAGAAAGCTATGACAACATCACAGACATGGACAACACACTCAGTAACACAGAAAAGGAGAGGGGAAAGAGAAATTATTACCTATAAATAAAATATTTTTAAAAAAGGAAGAAAAAGAAAAGAAAGAAAAAGTGAGAGAGAACAACTCTGGGCGTCGGTGGAAACAGTAACAAGACCCTACCTGAGCGTAGCTGCTTGATGCGGCCATTGTTGTTGCTTGTGTCAACAGGTAAGAAATCTTTGAACCAAGTTATTTCAGGATCAGGATTGCCACTGGCTGCACATAACATGGTAGCTGTACGAGTTCGTTCAACCACCTTCAGCTGTGGGCCCATATCAATGGTTGGAAAACCTCGAGGAATTTGATCCTCTGAAAAAGAAATTCATAAATTGAGGGATTTAATTTCAGTTGTGCAGTGCTGCATGAAAGCCCAAATCATCCTGCTTAACATTTAGTGATCACCTAATTATTAATAAACAACAAACAATTGATCAAAATGCTGATACAAAAGAAAAAGTTAATTAAAAATAGCTATAAACTTTATAATTATAAAATCATATGAGATACACTACCTAGCATGCAATCAATGGACTCATACTAAGGTACCATACAACACCGATTTTGCCCTTCTTGCAAGAGGCCCTACTATTTTATGTGAAATATCAAGTTACCATTATCACATCTACTAACCTTAAGGAAAACTCCTCTTTATACCAGGGAAGTACACAAGGAAGATCACTATGCAGTGTAAGATCTGGCCACTAACTCAGAAGACCTAAGTAATGTTTCTTGCTTCTATCATTATTACTTATCTGCTGTTGCTCAACATCTATTGCCCCTGTGCTTTGATTGTCCATCCTACAGATGGACTTGATAGTGCTTTACTGCTCCAGGGCAGTGCTGCAAAGATGAATGTCTTATAGGACTGCAAAACACTGAGAAATTCTAAACATTGCAACTGTGTGAACAGCAAAGTTAAAGTGGCACGAAACTCACAATGATTTTGAATAGATATAACAGGGTCTATTAAAGTACTCAGATACCACCCCAAATCCTCATGCTAGTGTAGTTAATACTGACATATTAAAAAATATTGTACAAGAGTAATTTGCCTTCATAATGTGATACCTGATAGCAAGTAACACTGAAAGCACAGTAGGATCAGGAAATTTCTCAGAAATCAAGTTTGCATAGCAAAAATAACCTGTTTAAAATAAAAAAAAAATCTTGCTCCTCATTTCCACCTGAATGGTAAAAATATTTTTATGGAAAAATAATATTAATTCCATTCAAAAACAAAAATCAAAAATAACCAAAGAACACTAAGAGGAAAAGAACACAAAGAGGATCAACACTAACTATTAGCCACATGTTATTTAATGTCTTAACTAATCATTACTGACATGCAATTGATTAGGGGATAAAACTAACAGGAGAAATTGTTCAACATTAACTCTCTTTAGTTTAGAAGTGTCACATTTTCAAAGATGTCAGATGAGTCTTCAGACTTTTCTGAAAAAGTGTATAGCAAGCAAACACAGCCTACAGATCTTTGTAGCTCCTGGGGTGTGATGTTGGCTCATGAGCTACTTAACTGCTTGCAATACAAGTGCACATAGATAACCATAGAATAACAGAATGGTTTAGGACCTTAAACAAAATCTACATTCAACCCCTCTGCCATGGACAGAAATCTCTTCCACTAGACCAAATTACTCAGAGATACATTCAACCTGGTCTTGTACACCTTCAAAGATGGGGGATCCACAACCTGTCTGAGCAACCTATTTCAGTGCCTCACCACCCTCAGAGTAAAGCTTTTCTTCTTAAGATCTAATCAAAACCTACCCTCCTTCAGCTTAGGGAAAATCTCCCATTTCCTATCCCTTTTGAAAAGCTCCTCTCCAGCCTTCTTGTAGCCCCCCTTTAGGTACTGGAAAGCATAACAAGGTCTCCAGAGCTTTATCCTTTCTCGACTGAACAGCCCAACTCTCAGCTTTTCTTTGTAAAAGAGGTATTTCAGACCTCTCATCAACTTGTGGCTATCTACCGGACTCATTCTAACTAATCAAAGTCTTTCTTGTGTTGGAGGCTCCAGAGCTGGGCACAGTATTCCAGGTGGCAGTCTCACAACAAAAGAATAGAAGGGTATAAGCATATCCCTTTGCCTCCTGGACATGCCTCTTTTGATGCAGTCCAGGATAAGATTGGCTTTCTGAGCTGTGAGTGTACATTGCAGGGTCATATCAAACTTTTCATCCACAAATATCCTGTCTTTCTTCCCAGGGTAAGCCTCAATTTGTTTTCCACTAAGTCTGTATTATTTTTTGGAATGACCCCAACACAGGTACAGAATCTTTCACTCGGCCTTGTTGCACTTCCTCAGTTTCCACATCTCAAGCCTGTTAAGGTCAATCCATGTCCTTCACTGTGGTGACCCCATCACACAGCTTGGTGTCATTGGCATATTTGCTAATGGAGCACTCAATCCCACTGGTCATGTTGCTGACAAAGGCGTAAGTAGCACTGGTCCCAGTACGAATCCCTGAGGATCTTCAGCTGACACTAGTGTCTAACTAGACATTGAGCTGTTGACTGCAACTCCAGGAGTGCCATCATCCAGCCAATTTTTTATCCACTAAGAGTTCCACCTGTCAAAAAAATTCCTGCCTCTCCAGTTTAGAGACAAGGATGATATTTGGTAAAGTGTCACATGCTCCACACAAATCCATATAGATGATTTCTGCTGCCCTTCCTTGTTCAACACTGCTGTAACGCAATCCTAGAAGCCACCAAATTTGTCAGGCATGATTTGCCTTCAGTGAAGCCATGTTGGCTGTCACCAACCACCTAATTATTTTCAGTGTGTCTTAGCATATTTTCCAGGAGGATCTGTTCCATGACCTCTACAAGCACTGATGTGAGACTGTTTGGCCTGGAGTTCTTTGGTCTTCTTTATCTCCCTTTTTAAAAGTGGGGACATGTTTTCCCCTTTCCTGTTGGTGGGAACTTCACCGGACTGCCACGAGTTTTCAAATATGTTATGTAGTGGCTGCATTCTTTCATCCCAACACTCTAGTCATAAGAGAGGTCCCTGTGTTTCCATGATGCCAGTTAAAGTCATAGACCTGCAGGCATCCACACATCTCTAGTACCACCCATGCTGCATGTGTTAGCACAAAGGGGTTTAAGTTGCTCCCCAATGAAGCTTTTTGTCTGGTGTGGTTGGACTGTCTTGGTGCTCTGCTGCTGACCTGCATACCCTCTCCAGACTCTTTCTGGCTCAGCCATCTAACTAGTATGTGTGGGATGGCATGTCCCACACTTTATCACTATTAAACCTGATGATATCTCCCTCCCCTCATATCTAATTTAAGCCCCTATCAATAAGCCCTGCTAGCCCTTCACCAAAGAATCTCTTCCCCCTTGGAGAGAGCTGAAACCCGCCTTCATTCTGGAAGCTGGTGCCACATATATAGGCCATCCATTATCAAAGAAATCCACATTTTGGTGATGACACTAGTCATGGAATCATGTGGGTCCATCTGTTTCTTTCAATGCTGGAAGAACAGAGGAGAAATAATCTTCACTCAATTCACCAACAATTCCAGGACCTTGGTACAGTGAACACAACTGTCCAGAAAGCTTTCATGACTCTTCAGAACAAGGATTTCTACCAATCAGTTGATAAATGCCAAATCATTCACCAGCTATAGGCTCTTCCCAAAGAAAGGTATGTTTCATGTCTGCTTATAAAAAGTCCTTGCTTTGGTATTAGCTGACAAGATTTGATTTGGGACACGGAACAGGATTTTTATGACCTTACCTTTCCTACTTGGCTTATACAAAAAACCCTAGAGTCCCTTTTGCAAATACCTAAGTGTACAACAAAGATAATCTATCTTGAATGTTAATAGGATGAAGTAGTAAAGAGCCTCCCTTTCTTATTTTTAATAAGGGCAATTAAATTCCATCCATCTGCCTTATGCATACAATCTCTTTGAATGAATGCTCTTCATGAAATTTTCATGAGAAACATCAAAATTGAACATTTAAATACCCATAACTGTTATATTTTTGACAGTTGTGGCTGGTATCCAACCTGGGTTTCAGGTATCTGGCAATAAACCCAGATATACAACATCAAATGGACAAGGGAAATAATGAAATTTCTAATTGGAGGGCTTATCACAGTGGATTTCATTTTTAGGATGTTATTTACTTTTTTCCTCTAAGTTTATTCATAATTTGTACAACACATTAGTGATAAGTGTGACAAAGTATGTGACAAAGTATGACAGATCATCAAGCACTCTACGAAACAAAGCTGAGCATCAAATCATTGTACAACTGAATCTCAGCCACAGTAAGAGGAAAGTAACTATTACAAATTTTTTATATATTGGTACCTTATAATTTTACCTGAGGTGGACAGGAAAAATATTTTCTACTGATCATTAATATGCTCACTAGGTTCTAAAGTACAGTATATTCTGCTCTTCTCATGTAAAATTCAGTTCCAGACAATTAGTTTCCAATTCATCAACAATTTAAATCAGACTTGACCTTCTCAAAGCCATTTGGTACTGTCATTTTTAGAGGCCATTAAAGGTCAGATTTTTCTGTCCTTGTGGGTTAGTGACTTATACATGTAATACGTATTTTGTTTAGGGTGACAGATACAAGTGATTTAGAAATAGGCCACATACTTTGAATCTGTTATTTGTCTTAAAGGTGCTGAATTTCATTATTGGCATTAAAAGAATGCATTTAGTACAGCACTAGTATAATTTCCAATTGCTGCATGACTTCACAGAAGTTATTTGTCAACGTATGATCTGAACAAAATAGAAAATAATTACGGAGAGAGATTACCAGATGAGCCCTTAAGAGAGAAAGCAACAAAATGACCTTGCCTTGCTTTGGATCATGGCTCTTCATATTTCTCAGATCTCTGTATATTCAATCAGTTTGACATTGCTCACCCAAGGCACACAGAATGGACAACAAACAGAAGCTGGAAGCCACTGAGCTGTCAAAAAGTTGTCACCTCTTGCCATTACTGAAACTTGGTGGGATGTGACTGGAGTGTGACTACTGATGGCTACAGGCTCTCCAGAAGAGACAGGTGAGGAAAGAGAGAGGCAGAGGGGTGGCCCTCTACATCAGGAGGTAGACTGAGTGTGAAGAGCTGTCTCTGAAGAACAGCCATGAGCAGGGCAAATGCCTGTGGCTAAGGATCAGTGACCAAAGCAACAAAGGGAACCTTGTGGATGGTTTTAAGTGCAGACCCCTGATCAAAGAGACCCTATTGATGAAGCCTTCTTGCTCCAGCTACAGGAGGCATCATCATGCTCACAGGCTCTTGTCCTGCTGGGGTACTTCAACTACCCCAAAATCTGCTGGGAAAGCAGCATAGCAAGCTGCAGGCAAGCCAGGAGACTCTTGGAAAGCATGAGGGATATTTTCTGGAGCAAAGGAATAGACAGCAGCCCTTCCAGAGGGGATAAAATTCTGCATCTGAAGGGCATCAGTGGAAGTGAGCTGGTGCTGAACATCAGGGTTGGAAGGAGTCTGGGCTGCAGTGACCACACATTGCTGGAGTTTGCAGTCCTGACGGGTACAGGCCAGGTGAGGAACAAAGTTAGGCCTCTGAACTTTAGGAAAGCAGACTTCCAGCTCTTCAAGGAGACAGCCAGTGAGATCCACTGGGAGACTTCCCTCAGGGACAAGGGAGTGGAACAGAGTTGGCAGATCTTTAAGGAAGTCTTTCACCAAGTGCAAGAGCTGGCAATCCCCAGGAGCAAGAAATTGGGCAAGGAAGGCAAGGGAACAGCAGGGCTGAGTAGGGAACTGCTGGTCAGACTGAAGGGAAAGAAGCAAATGGACAAGCAGTTAGAGCTAGGATGGGTGGTGACCCAAGAAGAGTAGAGATATGAAGTATGGTTGTGTAGGGATGAGGTCAGAAAGACCTAGGTGAAGCTGGAATTGAACCTGGCAAGGAAATATTCAAGGTCAGGTTGGATAGGGCTCTGAGCAATCTGTTTTAGTGGAAGGTGTCCCTGTGCACTCTCGAGGGTTTGGAAATAGAAGATCTATAAGATACCTTCCAACACAGGCCATTTTATGATTCTATGTTCTGTAAAGAATGTCCTTGCTGCCAGTTTAGCAATTGCTTCCCTTCCAAGAAGCTTGATTGGAAAAAGCACATTATCCTTTACATTCAGATTTCAATATAAGTATACCTTAAACAATTGTAAAATACATAATTTTACTTGTTGCTGCATTTGTCCTAGAGGTGAGCTTGCCCTCATAAATGCAACAGCATTTATAGGCTCAAACTCAGTGTTTTTGTGTGAACAGTAATTTTGATGGAGTGGTATCATGAAAATAGCCACAAGTTAAAATTATGTTCTATCAAAAAAAGAAAGCATACTTTAAGTGGTAATGATAGAAAAAAAATCATAGCTGTACCACAACTATATATTATAAACTCTGTTCTGCTCATTGCTTAACTCTATTTCTTCTCATCTTAACAAAAGAAGGTGCAATCTCTTTTTTAGATTTTTTTAGTGATATAATTATTTCATAAAATTTCAGGAATGGAACTTCCCAAGCTTTGCAGGTGTACTCTAAGACTACATGTATGCAAAAGCTGGACCCAAAGAAAGAAGAGGGTTTCAGTACAATGGCTTTCACCCTTTATGGTAAAACCTGCATGTCTAATATACAACACAGCTAAAGAAAAAGGAAGACAGCCATGTTTAGCTAGGATTTGTGCCACTGCTTCTTACATTTTCTGTAAAAGGAAACTTTCAGACCATGCATAGGCCCTGCTAGCAGCAAGAAGAATGTTAGGTTTTAGAAACAGATGAGTCTTGAAGTCTTAAATTTTGCATAGCTACGTTACTGAATCACTCTGGCAATCACAATCATTATTTAAAAAAAAAGACTGAATAGTGTGAATAGTTTCTGAGTTAAAATACAATATGATGATATTACTATGATACGGATATCCCAAGCAAATTGCTATTGACTTTGATTTTGGACTATGGACTATAAAGGCCATAGTAATAGCAAAGTAATAGCATCAGGACTTAAGGCCAGACATTGTCAAGAAAAGTGGCTAGTATGTTTGTTAAGTATTTAATTTCACCTTAATTATTTTCACCACTGAAACATCCATGTTCCAGAATATGAAACTGGAGTTCACATTCATATGTAGAACAGAATATTAACGTGTAGTTAAATCTGTGTATCTGCCTAGCTAAAATACATACTCATAGTATGCATTTGACTGTGCCTCTTGAAAATTTTGCTTATGTAAAGCAGTTATTCTTATTGTGCAAATGGAAGGTGGCTCTCCACTCTATTCAGGAAGAAAAGAAAGTGAATCTATTTCAAGATTCCCTGATAGGTTTGCCACAGGCAAATTTTAGTCATTCTGCAGCTCACAGAATAAAAAGGCACACATGGAGCATTCCCAGAATACATTATAGATACTGAGGATAAATTGCCACAATAAAGTTTATTATTTCAAAGAACAGTGTAAATAAAGCTTTTATTTTCACTATTCCAGATGGCAGCAGCATATAATTTGCACTGTTTTGACATCATGACCGTATTATTCAAAATCATTCTTCTTCCTTCTGAACTGAATGCAGGATTGAGAACAGTAAAATCAAAGAGACTAGGGGAGGAATTAAAATCAACATTTTGCAGTGAAGTTGGTATTCTGTACTATTATTGAAGAGCCATGGATATAAAGGAATTAAAAAATAAAACCAGAGCCAATTCTAATTATACATAAAAAACTAAATTGGATTTAAAATATATAAAGCATCAGAGAAGTGCCAATTAATAAACATTATTCGTACTGAAACACTATACAAGGCAAATTTTGGCAAATAGAAGTAATTATGAACACAATAAATTATTTTGTGGGATCCTTTGTTCAAATTTGCTATATACAGATGGATACTTAGTGGTGTTGTACATCAGTAAAGCAGGGTAATGTCTACGCTAGAATAATAGAACTTGGTATTGGTATTGGTTGGGAGTTCTCTTTAATTTCACACTATTTTAGCACATGAGGAAAGTGAATTAGACATTGATAAGATGATCAGTAAAAATTCAGCATAAGAACAGCTGTCCATACCATCCCATCAAAACCCATGCCTTTCAAAGTATCTTCATATACCGAAGAGACGTGCAAAGCACATTTTGATACAAAAGAAAACAAATTTATTTAGTAGCTCTGTATGCAATTACCCTGCAAATTACAAAGTAATGTCTATATAACAGAACACAGAGCCACTTCGACTGAATTATCATTTGTATGAATGTTGAAGCAGCAATTTCACATTGCATTAAGTCAGTTAACATTCATTGTTATTAGCATTTAGCTTTAAATAAGTTCTCTGTTTTAACAAATGAGTGCACTGAGCCTTTGAAATTAGATATCTTCTAATAAAGAAAAAGGAATTTGCACCTTTCAGCAGTTCTCAAAATCTGCAAAATTAGACTGACATAGCAAGCTTTCCCCAAAGTGAACTGTCTCACATGAACAATGAAATACCTCTCGCTCTGCTTTAACAATGACATGACATCTGAACAACAAGAATTAACATTTGTGGATTCATCATCATATGAAAATACAAGCCTCAAAGTAAGGCTTTATTCTCAGATCTCTACATGGGTGTGTCATAGCATAGAGCAGAGCATATCATCTGAACATCAATATGCCCAAATTTGGATGTCTGTTTGGTTCTTTTGGAATGTAACAGGAAATACAAAAAGCTGTGTCTCAAAAAAAAGAAAAAAAAAAAAAAGGAATCCAAGCATCTCTACCAGATGTCCCTTATCTAACACAAGGAGAGGACTCAGAGTCTGAGGTAATGAAACATAGGCAGAGAATGTGGTCATTTAAGAGCAAGCTATCATATATTTAGGCAAGTATATTTTGATATTTTGCACTGGTGAGTAAAAGACAAGAGGACTGCTAAGGGCGCAATATGAATTTCCATGATTACTGTTTCTAATTTAAGGCTTACTTTCCAGACAGGGTTAGGATTTAGATCACACTAAATCGGGGTTAAATTGGGGCTTGCCAGGAGTCAACATCAGAAAAACAAAAGAGCATGCTTTCTCTATCCAGTCAATAATTTTAACACACTAATATTTGTGCTTTTACATTCTCTTCACTTTTATTTGAAAAATGAAGGGGAAAACAGTGCAATGCAGGCAGTCCTTGTTTTACACTTTACTTTCTCACATCACATACAGCTTTATGGTGAGGTAAATAATAAGATAAGCAGCTGGCTCATATGTACACCATAGCACACTTTTCATGTTAGTAGTTTGAATATACTGACTGGTCCAGAACATATAAAAACATTCTTTTCCTTCCACTCCTTTCTTCTTATTAGTGCTCAGTGTTAAAATATTTATACTAGTAAACTTGTGACAGTTTCTATAAGTAGTTACATTGTACTCATTCACTACAAAGCAATAAATACTAAAAAGTGTAAAGTAATAAATCATCACAATCAAGTTCCAACATCTCAGTTTGAGAATGGGGTAGGAGCACCTTGTTTTCTTGTGTTCAAGAGAGCAAGAGAGAAAGAAGTAAGAAAGAAAGAAGAGCAGGCTGTCAAAGGAGTTCTCAGACCATACAGTCTGCCTCTCCTTCCTTCCTTGTCATGGCCATTTCTGTAACTGATGTTACACTGCTTTCAAGGAATTGTTTCCTCAATGCCATAATCTTCCCCAATGTTTTTTAATGCAGCCTATGTACTCTGTAGCCCAAACTGTCAACAATAAACTGTACTAACTGCATTAATGCCACAGCTGCAGAACCTGACAAAACAACTTGTCAAAACCATTAACTTAGTTGAAATATCGTTTCTAAGGAGAACATTATTTTCTCCATTTCTACTTCAGCATTAAACTTGGACATTTTAGAAAGAGAAAGGGGATATTTTCACTTTGGTAAGTGGTTAGATAGATGCTCCAAGAGGAGAGAGATGGTGGTTAGATAGATTCTCCTACTGTTTAGCTCCCTAAAAGAAAGAAATGAGGAATAAGGGTTATGAAACTGTATTCCTTAAGTTTTAACAAAGGATATTTCATCCAGGATGTTAAAGGCCATTTTGGTTCAATGAATTAAACAGTAAGGTAGTGTCTATGCATTTCAGCTGATTGTCTGGTGCCCAGCAAAACAATGCAACTGTACAGATGTAGCAATTTGAATGTTACTGCATCATTTCAATAAACAGCAAATGTAAGTATTAAAAAAACCCCATCAAACAACAGAAGTCCTATTACTGCTGAAGTGACAACGAAAGAAGAGAAATGTTGATATGTATGTCAGAACAGAAACTGAACTTTGGAAAAATGCAGTTGAAGAAGATATCCCTTGAAATTCAGTACTATTCAGTGTTGTACTAATGCTACTTATACAAAATATGAACCATTTTTCCATATCCAATACCGCATTCATCTGAATGATGAAGATCATGTTTACAACATTCATAATGCTTACATGATTACAGATCGGTGAATGTAAAAAAGCAATAGACACAGTAGCCTCCCACTCTTATCCTTTATTTGCTTGCCTTATTTTAAGTCTTTCCACCACTATGAACATGTATTTATCAATTAAGAAATCACTGGAATATGTAAGACACAAAACAATGTCTTGTATTATGTACTCCCAATATATATATAAGCAAAAGACAGAATACAAAGTACCGGTAGAAGTTAAAACACATGGCATCTTTGAAACTTTATGAACCTTTAACAGGGGAAGGAAGTGGTTCCTTTATGAGTAGATGGTGAAGTTATTCTCTGATTGCTTGGCTGTGCAGGGAGTGGGTATGCTCTAGACTTCATTTTTCATATGCCTGAATATGAGGGAGGAATCCCTCTCACTATTTATGTGTGTCACCACTTATGGCAACATTCCTTTTTGCAGATACTGAGAAGATGCCTATCTCCTTACTGGGATCTGATAGGAGAGAAAAACAAGTGTAGGAAAAAGCAGAGAAGGGAGTAGATATGAATTGCTTTTTTTGTTTGGGGTGAGTTACACCACTTAAAGTAAGTTCTTTGTCTTAAAAATAATAATCCAAAGACAAGGACGCTACAGGGGGAAAACACCATTGGCTTCTGGTCTAGAAAGATACTGAAGGGCTTTCTCTCTAGCAGAGGACACACACTGCTTAAAATTCAGCTTTTCACAGTCCTGTGGCAAGCTGAATAACCACTGCTGACAAAAAACCTCTAATGAGCATGGAGTCACACAGAACTTGACATTAACACTTTATATTACACATATGGCTAAGGCAGTCAACATTTCAAAGTTTTCATCCCATAAAGACTCAAGATTCATGACATCAAAGGTTCATTTTGTCACCCAAACCCAATGTTTAGAACTGTGGTCTGTGACTTTTAGTCCTACCTGAAATTTTGCTGCTGCCCTAAGATGAATTAAGTGGGAATGGTCTGTGATTGAACATGCTTCACGATATAATAGTGAGAGACGCTATTAGAAATGATAGATAATGTCTGTACTCTGAGCTATTGTGTGAAAGAAAATGCTCAACACCCCAGCATGCTCTGAAGCACGGCAGAGGCCCTGCCTTCAGCTTGCAGAGGTGATGCAAGGCAGCACTCACTCTCATCTATTGGGAGCTTGCTCCTGTCCTATGCTCCTCCAACACATTTTTCACAATAATATTCACATGGCCTTGAAAGAAGTACTGTGAAATACTGTGAGCTGAATGGAACATACTCAAGCAGGCTCTCTGGAATGCTGAGGGAGAAAGATTACTTTAAACATGACACTTTCACATTTGTCTAGAAACAACAGCTAGTATTTCTCATGGAACTGTAAATGAGGAGTGATGCGGGGATTCATTCATAAGGTGTTGAACATAGAACAACACCAGATTTACTCAGCTTTGCTATAACTATTGCTGCAACGTGCTTGACTAATTCCAACACAATTTATACTGTCATTAATTTGAAATAAGATCTTGGCTGGGCATAGGAATATAGGATGTTACAAAGCGTTATTTTTAAAAAAAACCTCTTGTATATGCTGAGATCAAGGTTCATACCTCTAAGCACATCATAATTATTTTTAACTACTTTTTAATTATTTTAAATAATAATTTAAATAATAATTCAGTGCTAACTCTAAAAAAGTTATTTATTCTCAGATCTCAGATCATGGTTCTAAATTGAAGTCCACAACAGGCAATTGAAAATTTTTAGTCTAGAGTCTGAGTGGATATATTTAAATTACAAATAAAATGTGTTCCATATATTTTTAATAATTTTCATAGCAAATATTACTGATTTTATATATAGTATAGGCAAGCTTTTTGTTTTCACAGATTCCATTTAATTTTTTCACTAACTTCTATCCATCTAATCAAAGACCATCAATCATTCATGATCTTTTTAAATTATAAGCCTTGGTTGCTTCCAGTTGATTTTGCTTTGGTTTGTTCTGTTATTTTTTAGAAGAAAATTGTGCAAATGAAAATGATAATTATTTTAAAAAAACAGTGATGCTTCAGTTTTGGTGGAATACTTCACTGACATGTAAATAAAAAAAAACCAGCTGTTCAGCATAGCTGGAAGTCATGGACTGCAGTGATGTCTGGGATAGTGTTTGAATAGTCCAGTGTGATTGCCATAAGGGTGAGAGTCATCATGTCACGCAGGGCAGGCAGGGGATGAGAAACAGAGAAAGAATAGAAGAAAGTTTCATGTTATGTCATTTACTTGCAAATCCATTACAAACTGTTTTGTGACAGAGTTAATGAAGTCAAACAGCGGTGGAGAGCCAGTTCCTGCCTTTGAGCAGACACAGTGTGACAGAGTAAGCTTAGCATAGCATTGTATAGGTCAAGTACATCAAAACCAGGGTAACCACAGAAAGCCTCCACACCAGCTTTGTCAACAGACTTAGCATCTGATAAGTTTCATGAAGAAGGTACCAGTGAAGAAAACAGAATGCTTGATAACAGATGTGGATGTGTCCAGTGGTGAATTAAAGCTCAGTGGAAGGTCCTACACTCAGAAGCAATGCAAACAATTGACTGAGAGGGCCAGGGTTATATATGCCTTCAACAATAGAACTGTTTCTCTTTGGATTTATTAACAATAACATCTGTCACCCATTTTACAACAATATAAAACTTATGTCTTTTAGAGAAAAGAGACTGAACTGTTTTTCCTGTGGGCTGGAGAGGTAGGCATGAAGATCTTGATACGTACTCTTTAGAAGCAATTGGGAACAGGTCAGATGTTACTGTAATTGAGAAATAATTTATACCACTAAACAAATACATAGCAATAAATCTCAGACCACGCAAAAGCATTTCAGTATTCCAAGATTTTTTTGTACCTGAAAAAGTCTTAAAAATCAACTTGTGTGTGCTAAATAACTTTCTGCTCTTTTTCATGATGGCATTCTACTTTGAGTATTTGAGTATGTATCACTTTAAGTGATACAATAAATTAAATGATACAATAAATTAAATGGAATGTAACAGGGGTTTAAAAAAGAAGAGTTAGTTGTTTTTGCCTTTTCTGTAACTTCCAGCTCCTTTGGCAAATGAGGAAAGTGCTAATATATAGGTAGTTTTTTGTGTGTCTGTTCTTTCCTTAAATGTTGTGCTTCTGGAAAAGTTTTGTCTAAACTATTTATTCTGATGTATCGCAAAATTCATCCTTTCTGATTTTTAACCTTTAATATGACTCATTTAAGCCTTCATGACCTTTTGCAGCTGCATGTCCATAAACACTTTTATCGCCAAAGCCACACCCTAATATCTTACTGTCCTCAAAAAAACCAAGTAAAAACTTAAAAGAATACCAGCAAGAACTTTAAGAAAAAAAAACCAATCTCTTGTATTTTGATTCTAAAATGTTTAGGCTTCTCTATTATCAACATTTTCTTGTATTATGAACAGTTAGGCCAACATGTTTTAATTCTCTAACTCTTTGGCATTTAGCAGCTGGCTTTCCATAAAAGTCAACATCATGGAGATAACAACTGCAGAAACATGACAAAGGTCTTTCCTGAACCCACTGAAAGTCTCCCTTTGCACTAAAAAGTCTGAAAGATCTTGGAAATTATCAGCAAGTATCTCACAAATCTTCATGTGTGCTGCTGATCATGCTTTGCAGCTCAGACAGGAAGTAAGACTATGTGAGCTTTTATTACTGAGTTAATTACTCAAAAGAAAACCAAACAATGTTTTTACAAGATAAGGTCCTGCTGAGGCCTTCAAAAACTGACAACAAATATACTTAATTGTTTCTACCAGTTTTAAAGAAGCTTCACAGAAATACCTTTCTCACAAATAAAAATCTGAAAATGCTCCTAAAACAATGAATGGCTACCACACATAGCACTCTTATGCTGTGCTTGAATTTGGACAAAGTATTTTATTCCAGAAAAGGAGATAAAAATTCATTAGAAAATATCATATTCTACATGAAAACCAAAAATGTAACCAACTGTGAGCTGTGAGTTATTGCTTCCTGATTCAAACTTCTAATAGGAGATCAGAAACTGCCAAGGATTTAAAAGTTAGGATATATCACCTGCAATTTTGGGGTCTATTTTTCTAATAATTCTGAGTCAGCTAAAAGTGTATATCCATTATATATCAGGAAAACATATAGTAAGGCTAAATTAACTGATGCACAACATCTCCAAGACCAGTGTGTACTGTGTAAATTACATGATTTCTTCTGAGTAGGGTTTCTGAGATCTTATTCTTTCCTATCTTTTTCACTATAGGTTAAAAGTTCTTCCCAATACAGGTAAAAAAAAAAAAAAAATATTATTTATGTAACATGATTTTGCAAAGTGTTTCAGAAAGCAGACTTATCCATTATAGTGAAAGATAGGTATAGCTTAATTTTTATAGCTCCATAAAATGAGTAGATTTTTTAAAATTTCATAATTAACTTCTTGTTTTCTACAGTATTTAGTAATATTCAAACTAGTGCATACTGAAAAAGATCATTCAAAATCTATTTTCAACATCCTGTAACATCATACGATTGTATAAATTATGGAAAAATCCTCCATATTTCCTAAATCTAGGTATTCTGTTCAAAATAATCATATGCAGAAAATTATTTGTTGACCATCTTCCAATGGCTTTGAAAGTCTTTCATTACATAATTTGTCTAACTCAAGGTATTGAGTCTCATTGAGGAAACTGACTTTAATGGAACTATTTACACAATTAAGCAAGTTGCCAAAACAACTGTCACATTTTCTGAATTCATTGCCGTTTCATTTCATAAGTTATTGTATCTCCTTTTTTCCTCCTACTCCAAAGCAAACCAGTTCACTTATGAATTTTCCCACACACAAGACAAATATTAAACTCTCTGTAACTGAAGTCAACTTGCATGCATTTCACTTGTCTGCCTGAGACTCATAACGTGCTGTTTAGATTTTACACTGAGTAAAATGAAAATGTAGACACGCATCATCAAGAATACTAATTTATCACAATAGTAGGAATAAATCTTATGCTTAGCAAACACAGCATTGCAGAGAAATAGATGATTATTTTCTTATATCATGGGAAGAACAAGGAAGCCACTTAGCATTTACTCTTACCAAAGCCATCAAACTTCTTAGGGCCTGCACAGGTAGTCTTTTTTTATGCAAACTGCAACACTGAAAATTAGTTACTAGAAAACCAAGATAAAAGCAAAAAGAAATTTGAAAGTTGCTATTTTGGCAATGCAGGTGAAATAACATACACACATGCAATAATTGATTAAAAGTTCCATGGTATTCTATCAACATTCATGGCTAATAACTATCTTTTAGATCACAACAGGATCCTGAGGCAAACAGCAGTGAGCTTCTAGCACTATAGCAAAGTACTGAGCACTAGCTAAATAGTAAAATTACCAATTACCATTACCGCTCGTTCTAGCAGCTACATGTTGATCAGCCTACTATTTAGAGGTTATATGACTGAAAGCTCACAGCTGGAGGTTGCAGAGAAGTCAGGGAACAACTACACTCTCAGGAAGTATGAGATGTTTGTTTAATAATTATTACAATATAGCACATATGTATTATTACCAAGAAAAGAAGCAAGAAAAAGAATAGATGCTATAAAACCTAAAATTCATATTTAGCACGAGTATTGCAGGCAAAACCAGGACATCCCGCAGAATGATCTAGAAATTGAATAGCACTTTGTTAGTATTATTAGCAGTGTTGAACAAAGACATTCATTTTATATTGATTTTATTTTACAGTATCCTTAGCATTCTAAGTGATTTCTGTTGTTCCATCTGCACATAAATTTATGTTGTCATAGTAATCTTCCACCTTTCTGTATGTTTGCCTATTCTATATATTTGTCTACCAGGAGTGTAACAAGCTATGTTTATTCCCTTAAAACTATGGAGATGAATGCTCAGAAGATACTTATTGAGTTTTAAGCTCTGATCTTCCTGGTATTTTTACTCTAGAGACAAGTACCTTTTAAAACCATTTTTCCTTTTCCTCCCTATTTTCTTTCAGCAGAGGAGTCTTTCAGCCCCTGTTTAGTCTTCTGTTCAAAACCACATCCCCAGAGAGTTGTAACTATTTGTCAATCTCCCAAAAGCAAAGATAAGAATTTAAAGTACTCCTTTCATTTTAGCTGCAAAATTAACTCCTTGTTCCCCTCCCATTGTCCAATTCATTTAAAATCGCTAGTGCTCTCAGCTGCGGTTAGCTGCCTAGAGCCATGGTGTCTGAAAGGCAGAGCTGGTGCAGCATATCTCCCATTCAGCTACACAGTGCTGGCACACACTTCATGCCAGAGAGCTCCAATGAAGGGTCCAAAGCCAGGCCGTGCACTGCCTCTGGCAAACACCAGAGGCAGTTAAAATTTAGGAAGATTTTATTGCAGGTTATGAAGTTATGGTGTGGATGGATTGCTTTATCTCCAATACGATAGCTGTCCCAGCTCTGGTATTGCTTTATCATGTCAGATAAACACTCTGCTTGCAGCATTAAATACTAGAAGTAAATAAGTACTGCAGTAATGAGGACTTGGTCCTCATTAGTAACAATAGTAACAATTAGTAACAATACTATTCCTGAGTATGAAAATTTACTTTTCCAATTCATCATATATGATGAAACTCCCATCTCTGAAGTTAAAAGATGTTTGAGTGTGTAATGCTTTGCAAGATGCAGGTACAGAAAACAATTATGATGACTCACTGCTTTCTGCCTTTTGTAAGATACTTTTCATAAGGAAAGGGACAGCTAAGTTCACTCAAAATTTGGTGGGAGTGTGTCAGCCTACTGGAATATACAGGGTAAAACTCCCAGAAGAATTTTAACATGCAATTTTGAAAGAAGAAATGATAGAGAGGTAACATCTGCAATATGACTATGCATGTGAGATACTTGTGCTCAGACTCAAAACAGCATAATGATCACATCTGCATGCAAATTCCAAAATTTAAATGTGATGAAGACATATGTGGTACTTAAAAACTGAAAAACAAGCCTCAGTTTCTTTTTGAGCAGTGAATGCTATAATCACTCCACAGATATTAACAGTCATTTCAAGCTTTTCAGATTAACTAATGGCATATTTTATTCTGGTTTTTTTTCTTCACTTAAAAGAAAAATCTAGTTCATACTAGAATATTAAGAGCATTCTGGTTTATATTTCTTTTTGTATTCCAATGAAACTACTAAGTGCCAAGCAGTCACATTTTATTTCAGGGATTATTACTGAACAATTTTGTTCATTTAGTTTGTTCATGTTAAGATTAAGTCACAGAAATTAAAAAATTCCTTAAATCCTATTCCACCATTTCTAGAATTATTTCTTAACTTTGTTTTCACTTAAATGAACAACAAATTTTGTGGGATAAGCAAAATATTTTTTAAAAATTCAGAAATGGTTGGTTACATCTAGGCACAGATTCCAGCTTTTGCACTTGAAACCCAAAGATGACTAGAATAAAGAAAAACACATAATATTCTAAATTCCTATAGAGGACTCTAGAGAGGCCTCGGTAAGTAGTTTTAGAAGGATAATAATTCATTTTAGGTAATAGATAACTCATTTTACTTTTTTTTTTATCATTTCCCCAGAGAAACAGGTTATTCTTAAAACTGAATCATAGATTTTCAGAAGAATATAGAAAGCAAAAATCTTATTCTAGAAAAACATAACATTTGAAACTGACTTCGAAGAGTCAATATTTCACTTCTCTGTTTTAGTGAAGAAAACTGGAAGGACTGATTATACATTTTGTAGTGAACCTATAGATGTTAGGAAGAAGAGGCTTCTTTATGAGGCACACAGCCAGGACACTCAAACTTAAATACATATCAGATTCAAATGTTCTGCTATTGTGACACAAGTAAGGAACAAGTCACTGAACTATGCCAGATTTGGGTAACAATATTCAGATTATGTAACGTAATTTGATTTTCTCAACAGCATAAGTCTGAGACAAGGATGTCTGCTTCTGTATTTCTTGTACTAAGTAGCATCTTCAGAAGATCTGTAGACTTTTATGAAACTGTTTTAAAGTCTGATATCTATAAGAAAATACTATTTTAATATGCAAATGACCAATAATGAATCATATCCTGATATAAATTTAAAAACAGTGCGTACAATTCTGCAAACTATCTGAATTCATAGCAAAAGACAGTTTGTGCACTATGCAATGCTCCTAGAATCTGAGGTTCATTTCCACAGCCAGCTGGTCTTTCACAAAAAATGGTTCCATGTTCTCTGTGAAATTATTACTCATACACATGGAATGAATCTGTTCTGCCCAGGGTTTTCACCCAAATCACCCTTCAGTATCTCTCAAAAATATTCTCTTTCAAAACAACAATGGACAGAAGGGTTGAAGGACATCAATTTGTCCCAAGATACAGACACTGACCAATAAAGGCATTGCAATTGGAAAGTAAGGGCCCTTGAATTTCTCAGCGCTCCCTAAATCCTTCTCAATGCTTGGTAATTCTTGAGATGCCAGTGCTCACAAAGTTCAACTGCTTTAAAACCCTCTACTCTTCTTGACAATTCATTCAACCAGACACCACACCACCAGTCTGGAAATAAGTTACTCATTTTCAGAGATGTTAGAAAATGTGTTTCAACAATTCATGTTCCCAAATTTACCATAAGTCTTCTGGCATATGGATTTCATATGGTGAAAGGTAATATAATTTCACTGTGATGATGCTCGCTGCTCAAAAGAAGCACATGCATCTTGTGGTCTGGCTACAGCATCAATGTTTTACTTCCTGCTGGGTATAGGAAAGACATCTCTGCTGGAGAAGTAGGGGAACTGCTCAAGACTGACTTTGCAAAATCTTTAAATAGCTTCAACCTTTGGTGAAGTTCAACACATGCCTTTGTTCTCTAGTAACATCTTCTTGCTTTTGAAGGAATTTCAGAAGAAAAAACTTTGAGCTGAGTTCTAAGGTTTTTAAGGGTCAGAGCTCCAGATATTACACTGAAGATCCTGTTTTGATGGCCATGTCATTGGGGTTTTTTCTAAATATACAAATCTGTATAATAAAACATCTTCTAACCAAAAACTTCTACAGAATACAGTATGGTGCTTCTCATCCCTCTGAAAAGAAAACAAGCAAAAAAATTCCAAAGTTTTAATTGATTTAGAAAATAATCTAATGTTGTTGAGGACTGTAATTTTGAGCAAAAGAAAGCAGCAAACAAACATATTCATAAAAATCAATAAAACAGGCCAGTCTTAAAGATTTCCGTCTCTGTATTTATTATCCCATGCACAGAATAATTAATTGGTAATATGCTTCCACTTTTATAATAACACAGTATTTCAAAACTGAAGACACTTATTACAATGTCTGTGCAGTGTCTAGAGGAGCACATTTAACCTCTTTGATTATATCTTTAGTAGAACTTCTCTTCATCTTTAATTATCAGTATTATTCATCCTCTGCAGACTCTTTAGCAGACTTCGTGAATTTAATCAGAATCATTACGTTCCCCTGTATGATTAAACTTCAGCACATTCTGATTTTATCCTCACTATGGTTCAAGCTGGTATCACTACTTACAATAGTGACCGTGATTTTTAAGTTTGAAAATTCTATGAAAGCTAACTGTGTATCGTGTTTTACAATCAGCTGTTTTAAGAGATTGTGAGAAATTCAAATTCAATCCTGAAACAGTGTCTACACTGATAGGCACAATACAGAGAAAAGGGATGTTATTATAAAGAACCTACTAGAAAATCAGAGTTTACTATAAAACGTGGGGTCTACTATAAAGTGAGAATGTTTTGTCAGTAACAATGAAAATAAAATATTTTGGTGCACACAGTCAAAATGCTTAAATGCACTTCACCTCTCCACAAGGCAAGCATATAATTTGTTATATATTTGCATAAAAGATTTTACAAATTGATTTTCATATTTTCTGCCTTTTTTATTGAGTAGGAGAAATAGATTTTCGGTCTCTAGCTTCTGAAAAGAAGAAAATAAAATGGCAGCTGTTTGGAAAATACGCAGAAGGAATGCAGCAGGGTTCCTCCATAACCATGGGTGACCTGAAAAAAATCTGTCAGGACAGATTTGTTTTTCCATTTTTCCTATGAGAAGCTACATTACAAAAAATACACCAAAATCTTCACATGGATTATTTCCATGTTATAATAATGGTGAAGAAATAAAATAAAAGTTTATAGTGGACTTTCTTAATGAAAGGGATTGAGTGGTGGATTTTTTCAGCTACACAGAAAATCATCAGGTCACAGAGCATATTTGCTTTCCGTATTGCTTGGGGAATACCAAATCAAATCTCTTTTTTATTGTAAGATGCTGAAAAGGTAAATAGAGTTCAGAAAATAACACCAAAATTTAGAAAACACCTGAGTGAAGTAATTCATTGTGCAAGCTTGGAAGATTAATGTTAGAGCTCTCTTAGAAAATAGTTGTAAAGAAATAGCAGTTCAGGAGAAGGAGGATGAGCACAAAAGTAGGGCAGTAGTGAAATAATGGAGTCTTTCAGTCAGTCATAGGCAACGTCAAATAGTACCCTTAAGTGAAGAAACATGGTCTTCTTACCAAGCCTAATTTAATTAAAGGAACAGTGTGTGTGTCTCTGTGTCTGTGTGTGTATACAAAGCAAAAGTACAACATAACCATTATTTACTCAGGGATACTATATATAAGAAAGATTTAAATATGGGCAGTAAATGATAAATACTTTGCCAAACCGCAGATGCCTAGATACATGCAGGAATTGTCTACCCTTGGAGCTGATAAATGTGATTGATCTGCATAAACAGGTCCTAAGTTTGCATTTTGATATTTCAGGATATTTGTTTTATTCCCTGATTTTGAGTCAAAATATGCACTCCTAGTATATCTGTAGCTGCCACCAACTTGCCCCTCCTCAACCCCAAATCTTCTTTTAAATCACCCTTTGAAAGGGTTTCATTAATTTTTTTTTTTTTTTATTCTGGGGATTTACTTTCATTTAGATAATTACTTTTGTATTGTGTTAATGAGTTCTTATAATAGCACATAACAATGTGAGCAACTCAGTGGTCAGTTGATTTAAATTCTGATGTCATAATGCTTTCTGAGCAGCTTCTATCAGCTGCTAGCAGCTTCTATCTATTCTAGCAGCTTCTATCTATTCCATTGTTAAGGTTTTGTGGCAAGAACAGTATCACCATATAGACTTGTAGAGCATCCAGCACAATGGTGCTTCAATTTTTATTGGACACACAGAAAGCTATTGTAATACAAATACAGTATTTGTTGATTGAAAGATTAGATAAATATATGAAAGCTGATGAGACCGTATTATTCTCTACAGGGATTTTGAATCTACTGTTCTATTATTTTTAAAAAAACCTGAGTGCTGTTCATGACAATGGAACATTTTCATTCATTCCACAGGAGAAAATACAAACTAATGGCTTAATATATGATAAGAGTATGGCCAGTGAGAATAGGTCTATTTTGGTAAATAAATTACTTTGAGCTATCATATGCCCCAAAGTAAATCGACAACTGCAACAGTTTTCAGTGAGCCATTAGTGTGCAAAGATAAAATGATGCAGTTTTGCAGAGACAAAAGGCTGGTACAACAGCCAAACCAGTTGATTTGTTAAAATTCAAGAGTTTATGCAGACTGCTAGAAAAACTATTTAACTTTACCTTTCAAACAGAGAGATGAGAATCTGACACATTTTAAATGGCTGTTTCTGGGCTGTCAGTTAGAGCAGGCCAAGAAATGAACACTGTGACTGCAAGTAATTGTGAACTTGGCAAATTTATGTGTAGAAATTAGACTGCAACCATACCCTAAGATTGGGATTACAAATACAAGAAAGATAAGGAAAAAATTAGGAAAATAAGGATGTCAGTGATCAAACATCAGGTCATAAAAATCCAAAATGTATCTGTTGCTTTATTCTTTCATTCGTCTTCACTGTGAATGATTAAACAGTAGCCTTCAAAGCAAGAAAATGAAAATCATCAGCATTTCCCTTCAATACTTCAACAGTGTTTCGTGTCTTGTCTTAGAAAAACTAACATAATTATTGCTGTTAATACTCTTCAGCCAAGAAGCACTTCTTTTCAGCAGAGATGCACAATATTTTTATTAAAAGGAGAATTATATCACAATAATATCTTGTCTATTTGTTTTGAGAAGTGTCCTTGGAGATCAGAAGACTGAATTTCAATAAGATTACACTTTCAATGCTCTGTAGACATAATCAAATGTAGTTGACTTTAATTTGGAAAGAAAATATTCTTTCATGTACAGATTTGAAAATGTTCATGATCATACATAATGAACCAACCCCTGGCAATGTGAAACACCAACTAGGTCAATAATCTGCTTAATTTAGGATTCTTCCCAATGATCCATTTTGTGGTTTGTTTTTTTTTTTCCTTGTCACATTATTAATATTCTTGACCTATGACCCCACATATATTCTGTACTCCTTGATACTTCTCCAGGCTGAATCTTAGTGATGCATAGCCCCTGTGTTTTCAATCATGATTGCTATCACATTTTTCAAATTAATGAACACTAAGTGTATATGCATCTTTAACTAGCAACAAACTCAATTCTGTTTTGGTTGTTGTGCTTTGTTGCAACTTCACAGCTTATATGACAAGAGAATTGTAAAAGAAAAGGTTAGACAAGGAATATTGCTGCATTTTCTTTGTCTAATAACTCAGTTAAGAAATCTGTTAACTCTTTTGCCTCTATTTAATTTGCTTTAGAATAATTAAACACTGATATGTCTTAGAGTACCATTATGGTACATTAAGGGGCTACTTAAAAAAAGATTTAGGTTTAGGTTTAATTCTGAAATAGAAGGTACACATTATGATGGAAGTACAAATTACAAAATTGACACCAAACTCTTGTTAATATGGGTTTGATAAACAAAAATTACCCAAAAATAATTAAAACAAGAAAAAAAATGCTCTTTTGAAGTCAGAGTACAACAACAACTCATCTGTAATACAGGTCTGCCTGTTATCACCATCCCATTTAACTCTTGACTAGTAAGTTCCTGTAAGTTCTTATACAAGTTTCACCCTTCGTCCTTCCTTGAAAAGCTAACACCTCATATGAATATCATCACTTTGTGTGTGTTATGTTTTCTTCCTTATCTAGTTAAATAAAAGCTATGTTTTACTCATGAATTAGCCTTTTAAAACTCATATATTTAGCATAAAATTCAGTGGAGTTAAAATGGACAGTGATCTATTTGGGAAAACTTTGCATTTACTTCTAATTCTTTTAGTTACGAGTTTACATACAATTCAGTTGGATCCATCAGCAGCTAAGCTGTTTTTTTACCACTCCTGTCCAAAATTTTAGGGAACTAAGAGTTTCAAAAAATCTTCAGTTCTAGGTGGTGCAGTTATAGCTGAAGAACTGACAATACAGTAGATTGGAAGACTGGTAGGGTCAAAGTGACATGGAGTTTGGATGACTCTTAAAATAGAAAATGATAATTTTTAGTAATAACAGAAGTGTATCCATAATAATACTGTTTTTAGTATTTTAGTGTTTAGTATTTTAGTAGTTACTATTCTTTGTATTGAGTTATACAGTGTAACCAAACCGTTCTCCCCTCTTCTGATGGGCATTGGGACAGTATTTTCCTTGATTTATCTGGAGGAAAAACAACTACATTACAGCTTTCCTTTTGAAAGTGGATCTTACATAACGCCATCACTAAATATCACTCAGAGACCTGTTATGGGACTTAACTCACAACTGAATGATTTCTAAGAAATGTAGTAACATCAGAGGCAACAAAAGCAGTACAGGACATGTTTCAAATCACTACTAGTACATTTCAAAACTTCTGCCAGTTTATCACAGAAAAATCACATCCTAACATGAGACCTCTACACAAAAAGGGCTGAGTTTTTTGCTAATCATATGTTTCAAATGTAGATTTATAGCTATACATACATTGTTAGTAGAGTGTTTAATGTCATATTGGAAAATGTTTTCTATAACCTTCCATAAAGAATTTATTCAGGTAAATCTGATCAGCATCCCAGAGCGCCTGGAGGACCTGGGAGGTCTCGCAAGCCAATCAGAAATGGAGAGGATTTTGTCAGGAGCGTCCATGGGAGATTAAAGCAGTTCCATGAAGTGCAAGTGACTGGGAGTGCAGTGAACAGAGCAGGCACAGAGGGTGTGGATGGCAGAAAGGTGTGGCATGGCAGTCTGCACAGCAGTTCACACAGATAGGGGCAAAGAATTTAGGGAGGAAGTCATCATCCACCAAACTAAAAGAGGACTGTGGTATCCACTCAGTCATAATCTGCTGTCAGAAGGAACACAGTGACCCAGACAAAGCTCACACACCAACAAACGGCTTTCCAGGTCTCCAGCTGCAGGGAGTGTCTGAGCTTCTCATGGATGCCAGAGGGCAGTGGAGACAGCACATCTTTGCACTGTGAACCAGTGGATGACCTGCTAGGCTTGGCAGCTGAACTGAATGAGGAAGTGATCAAGGAGTATGAAGAAGGGTGAGGAGTAATTCACTGAATTGTAAGAAGTTCGTCCAGGTGGTCTACCTCCAAGAACAGGTGCTGGACACAGTCAAAAGACAGCGATATCAGGGAGGCTGAGTCAGAGCTGGACAGTGGGTTTCAATCCCAGTGGTAAGGAACCACAGCCTGCTGAGGAGAGGTCAAAAATTCACCCCCCAGTACACATGGAAAGGAGGGAGGGAGGGAGTGGATTGACACAAGGGTTTGGGAAGTAGTGAAAAAACAAAACAAAATACAAAACCCAAAAACAGCAAAAGAGGAAAGGGACAAATAAAAGGCTTTCTTTCAAAGCCAGACATTTTCCTCCAGAAATGCTTTGTAGCTCTGCAGGCTAATGAGACAATGCACTGAGTACACACCCAGAAGAACAGCCAGAGCTAACTGGAGTAGCCAACCTACTTCAGATATAAGGCAATTAACACTAGTTCAATCAAGAAAAGGCAACATGTGATAGTAGTGTATTTACTCAGACCACAGGACTGGATTTGGCAAGCCACGTCTACTAGAGGTTGATGGGGTCCATTTGACAAGGAAGGGAAAGGTCCAGGACTTGACAAAGAAGGCCCAGGACATGCCAGATTGCTGAAGGGGGCTTAAATTCAATCTGTCAAGGGAGGGAGTCACCTATCCCTCCCAACCCTGCCAGCTGGACACTAACACCTGTAATGGATGCCTAGAACAGTGCAAAGGCATTCCAGAGACTGCAGTCAGTAAGCCAGCTTTCTCCAGGCCTATACACAAATGCACATAATATGGGGAGGAACTATGGACATGTGCATAGCTACATGGATATGATATCATTGGTATTACAGGGATGGCTCCCACTAGACCAAAGGAATGGAAGGCTTAAGGGTTTTTAGGAAAAAACAGCTGAGGGGCTCTCTCTCTATGTCAGCGACCAGCAAGAGTGTATGAAACTCCAGCTGGGCAATGATGAGACAGCTGAGAGTTTGTGGGTCAAAACTAAAGGGAGGGTACAGACAGGAGATGTTATAGTGGGCCACCTGATAAGGAGGATGGTGTGGATGAAGCCCCTTACAGGCACACAGGAGTGGCCTCATGCTCACAAGGCCTGATCCTCATGGGGCATTTTCAGCCACTCTGGTATCTGTTGGAGGGACCACACAACAGGGCACAAGCCATTCCAGAGGTTCCTTGAATATGACAACTTTCTTAGAAAGTGACTGAGGAACCAACAAGGAGAGGTCTGGAATCCACCAACAGGAAGGAGCTGGTGGAATACAATGCCCCAAGGCATCTTTGGCTGCAGTGACCATGGGAGGGGGGCGCTTGAGATCCTCAGGGCAGGGAGGAGGACATGCAGCAAGCTCACTTCAAGCTCTGCCCTGGACTTTAGGAGAGGAAACTTTGGCCTCTTCAAGGACCTAACAGGTAGAGTCCCATGAGATAGAGACCTAGAGGGTGGAGGGGACAAGAATGCTGACTGATATTCAAGGATCACATCCTTCAAGCTCAGGAGAGATGCATCCTGATAGGAATGAAATTGGACAAAAATGCCAGGAAGCCTCTGTGACTGAATAAGAAGCTGCCAAGCAAAGTCAGAGCAAGACATGAAGTTTTTAGGAAGTGGAAATGGAGAGAGGAGGCCAGAGAGAAATACTGGAAAATTGTGTGGGAAGGTCGGGATTAGGTTAGGGAAGCCAAGGCCCAGTTAGGATTGAGTCTGGCTACAGGTATCAAGGACAACAGGAAGGACTTCTATAGATAAGTTGCAAAGAAAAGGAAGACCAGGGATAATTTGGAATCTCTCCAAAAACAAGAGAACAAGAGACCTAGTGACCATGGACATAGAGAAGTCTGAGGTTCTCAATGACTTCTGTGCTGTGGTACTCCAGCCACACTGGCCAAGATGAGAAAGAGACTGGGAGAATGAAGACCCTGAGTCCACTGTAGGAGATCAGGCTCACAACCGTCTAAGGAACCTGAGTGTGGGACCTGATGAGATTGATCTGAGCATCCTCAGCCAGCCAGCAGATGAAGTTGCTACGACACTATCTACCATTTTTGAAAAGTAGCAGTCAGTGGAATTCCCAGTGACTGGAAAAATGAAAATATAACTCCCACTTTTAAAAAGAAGAAAGGGGAAGAACCAAGGAACTACAAACCAATCAGTCTCACATATGTTTGAGAAAAAAACATGGAGAAGTTAATTTTGGAAACAGTGCCAAGGCACATGAAAAAACAAAGAGGTGATTGATGATTTTTGTCCAATTTCCTTTACAAAGGGGAAGTCACCCTGAAAAATTTGGTGACTTTCTATGACAAAGCCACAGCATTTAAGGATAAGGTCAGAACAACTGATATTTTTTACCTGGGCTTATACAAAGTTTGGCACTGTCCCACATGACATTCTTGTCTCTTAATGGGAGAGACATGGGTTTGTGGGATGGGTGCCTCAGTGGATAAAGACCTGGCTGGAAGGCTGCCCTCAGAGCTGTGGTCAATGGCTCGCTGTCCACGGGGAGAGCAGTGATGGGTGGTGTCCCTGAGGGGTCAGCACCAGGGCCCAAACTGCTCAACATCTCTGCAGGGACGTGGGCAGTGGGACTGAGGGCACCCTCAGGCGTTCCCTGGCCGCGGCCTGCGCGGGCAGCCACACCCTGCAGGGAAGGGTCCCATCCTGAGGGACCTGGGCAGCCTGGAGAGCTGGGCCCATGCAAACCTCATGATGTTCAGCAAGGAGAAGCAAAAGGCTCTGCACATGGGCCATGGCAATCCTCGACACACCTGCGGGCTGGGAGGGGATGTGATTGAAAGCAGCCCTGTGGAGAAGGATTTGGGGGTGATGGTTGATGAAAAACTCAACGTGACAGCCATGGGCACTCACAGCCCAGAGAGCCAAACATGTCCTGGGCTGCATCAAAAGCAGCGTGGCCAGCACGGTCAGAGGGGATTTTGCTCTTGAGTGTGTTGAAGGCTAAGTTGGATATGGCCTTGAACAACCTGGTCTACTGGGAGTTCTCCCTGTTCATGGCAGGTGGTGTTGAGACTAGGTGATCCTTAAGGTCTCTTCTAACCCTTAGCAGTCTATGATTCATTTTATGATTCTATCATTTAAAATCTACTAGCTAGCTATTAATTTAGTAGTAGCTAATAACTATGTATTAAAAAATTACATAAAATAGATTTGTAAATTTCTACATGCTATCTGTTTTACAGAAAATAAAATGTAAATACAATGCAGTTATATGATTCCTGAGTATTTACATGGTGGGTTAGAAGCACGACTGACAATAAAAGGCCAAAGCTCTAACTTCACAAGACCTATGTTCCCATCAGTGGAAAAATTTTTTACATTCATATATTCACAATCCTCTATGTACCCTTTTAAAAGTAAATAAATGCTATCACTTCTGCTATTTAACAGTAGACTAAAGATTCAAAATTCTGTTGCCCCTACTGTATCTGTCATTAATTTCAAGAAATTCAGGTTTTTCAGGTAAAATCAGAAACATATGCAGGACTAAACAGGACAATTACTGGAACTGTCAGTTGCAAGTATCAGGCAGGGTTGAAGAAAATTTATTTTGTATCTGAAATGAAAATACTTGCTTGGCAGAAGGCTTATGCTATTCAGCATCTTACTGCATTGCTAAATCCTTTCCTCTAAAGTGCACCACAAACTTTAAAATCTGTTAAACTGCAACACCATGATGTGTGGCTGACACAGATAATAGCAACCCTGTGGGTGACAGTGAACTGACAGTCAATTGACTGCTGTCGCCCCACGGTGATGATTAACAGAGGGGAACGAAACTGAAGTCCCCTCAAAATGTCTTTAGCCACACACAAACAAAATCACATTAAGTTTTGCAAAGACCTGGGGCTCTAGAAACTTCTATGAAATGAATTATGAAATAATTCTCTTGATTTTATGCATAGCATAGAGTGACTGTAGCTAAAAAACATACATTCTTTCAAGTATTTTGGTTTTAAGGCTGCAATGTCTCTTCTCTTTGCTGGTGATATCTCAAGAGCCATGAAGTTTCTGCTAGTTAGTCCAACTACCACAGACTGAATTCCTCTGAGTTTAATTGACTGGTTCCAGCTGTTTATTCCAGGCATATTAAATCGCTTCTATGCAACTAAAGTTGTATTTAATTTTTTCACATTTTTTATTTAATTTTATGTTCTTTGTTAAAAGGTATCTTTTGAATCAGACTATGGCATTTGTATGGCATAAAGAAGTAAACCCATTTGTCATATCTTTCGAGAATGTAACCTTTCTGGGCACAGGTAAGGCAACAAAGGAATAAATCTGCAGTAAGGAATGAGTGGGTAGATTTATCTAAGAGTTAACAATGTCCTCCGTTGTTTGTAATATAGAAATGATAATTTGGTGAGGTATGTATCTGCAACCTGCTTCAAGAAACATTAATATCCCTTAAGTGGAATGGTCAGAACAGGCTGCTTTTTTAATCTTGCTTACATTTTCAGTCTCACCACTGACTTGTTCAACAAACAATGGACAAAATCTCACCATCCTGATTTCTCAGTTTTTAAGAGAGACAATACACTTCACCTCAACATAGCATCTGGATGACTGAAGTTATTGGAAAGGCTGTTTATGTAATTGAAGAAGACTCCAGTATCAAACTAATGCCCTAAAAGGAATTTTTCATTCCACACATCAGTGTTCTCCACATTGAGAGCTTTGTTACATTTCCCTGTCAATGGGTCTTCAGTGCTGATCTGAGAAAGCAGTGGATGAGATGGCAGTTTGGACTCTGTGTATTTGATCATCTGTCCCTTTGGAGAGACAGCTAACAAGAACTGGATTTGACACAGTTCTATCAAGACCACAGCTTCTTTCAAGTGGACACCTGTCTGTTAGAAACTGTAATATGACTGCAAAACATACACTAACTGTTGATCATTTAGTTCAATAGTTATACCCTCTCACCAAATTAACCATAATTAGAAAAAGTGGCTTTTGAAATTGATCTGTTCGCCTCTTACATTTCATTACCACATTTTTCTATATCTCGAGAGGAATTTGCTTCAATTCAATGCCAATAAAATTAGAATTTTTTGTCAGGTTTGGTGTTTTTTTCTTTTTAAGGCAGCTTCATTAGAAGTCTGGGATTGTACCTTAGCAATATATCAATTGACCCCTGTTTAACTTTAGTAACAATCAGTGAAAAGTGATGAATACATTCAGAAAAGGTTCAGTTGAGATGACTGGATTTATTTCGTCTGAATTTTAAACATTCTTAAGAGCACTGAAAAGACTCTCCTTTACAAGGCAGCAACAGAAATTACACAATAGGAAAGACAAGATGCTTTAGGATATATTCAGAACAGACTTATACCCTCCCATTATTGTTTTCTTCCCTAAGGCAAAAATGCCTACTTGTGACAATCTTTACAGATTTCAGAACACCAAACGAAGGAAGAATTAGATTAATTAAATGTAAGTTGGTAGTGCAACATTTGTAGTTGTAATTTCCTGTAAGCTTTTCCTTATTGCTTTTATTTATAAATAGATCAGCTTTGCTTAATTAACATGATATTCCCACAAAGCAAAATAGAATAGGGACTTTACTCAGCCATGAATGTGGTTCATAAAGAAAGGTATTAATTTATGAGATGAAGAATATTACATGTTGCTGAAGAAAGGGAAATTATTTACGAGATTACTTTTTGGATTAATGTCTCTTAGATAGACTAACTGCCTTCATACTAATGACAGATGAAGTATACCTGTATTGCCTTTGCATTTTCAAACCAAGGTTTTGTGAAAGGGATGAGGGAACACCTGAGATTTTGTATTCAGTCATGCATGTGGCTGATGCAGAGAACAAGCATCCCTTAAAGTCTTCCTGCCAGTGGAGGTGCCCAGATCAGAACTTAGACTCCATACAAGAATTATAAAGAATATTCATGCATGTGTACATTTCTAGCTACAAATAGATAAATGCTTGCCATCTCTAATTGTTTCTGTATTCACTTTTCCCCTGCCACTGCACAGTCATCGTTTTACTTTTCCTAAAATAATTTTCTTCATGTTAATTGTATGTTTCTACATCCCTGTTACACAAAGCAAATACCACAAAACTTTGCCTCACTAACAATTTAACTACATTGAATACTAGACTCTAAGGATTTAATGAGCTTAAAGTCTTCTATACGGCATGAGCAATGCTTTGTATGCTAGCTGGAAGCTCAATTAAAACTGTCATTTAAATTTTAAACTTAAGAGACTAGTCATCAATTTTAGACTTTTTTTTCCTTTAAATTTTTTCTATTAGGACTACATCTACATCCAAAGTGTGACAGGCAGAATTCCTGATATTTTACAACACATTTTTGAATAAAAGCTGACTATGATTAGAACTTACTGTATATTTCAAATCTTTTAGGATGTGAATACCAGGAAATAATTTTTAAAGTGGCAGAGGGAAGTAGGTTTGGGTTTTTTTTTATTCCTTCCAAAGTGTCACTGACAAAAAAAAGTGAAAATTTTAACAACTTCTTTTCAAGTTTATTTTACACAAACTAGAATACTACGTATATTTATTTTCTTTACATAAAATGCAGTGCATCCATGACCAGTCATCACTAAGAAAAAATACTTTACTCATCCCCTTCCCTGTGAAGGAGGTAATTACAGTGGCAAGATTCAGCTGCACATGAAACATTGTGCATAAAACCTGTGAGAGAGAGGTGCCCTTGTCTCTTGCTGATCTGTGCTCTTTCAGAAGTCTGGCTTGAATTCCCAGACAGGGATCTCTGGGAAAGAATAGGCTTGATAGCACAAGTGGCACATGGAAGCTGATAGTGGGTGAATGGGTAAACTGTGCTCTAGAAAGTAGTGGATGAAGATTTAGAAGGATAAAGCTGTTACTGAGCAACGGAGGGTACAGTATTTTTCTGTAACCTGACCAGTTTAGATTTCATCAACTCTTTCATGGCCCAGTGTTGGCTTCAAATATTGTCTCCACATAACGCCAAAGGAGGTGGACACATATCCTTGTAGAAACTCAATTTCTGCTAAAGTCTGTATAAATCTTGGCTGAAAGCAAATACATGATCAAGTCTTAGCTAGGAAGTCTGAACAGTCCCATGGAAAAGCACCAGGCATTTAAGACAGAAAATTCAAAACCCAGCTGATACTTTTACTCAAAAGCGTAAGATAATGAAGTAGGAACTAATTCAGGGAAATCCTGTGACCTCTATTATACATGAGGCCAGACTAAATAGTCTTACTAGTCCCTCATGGCTTTAAAACCTATGGCCTCAGGAGAACTGACTCTCTGGATCTGCAATTGATTCATTGTTCAACTGTATACTGCCTTTTCCACTTCTCCATGTAAGAATATGCATCATTCTCGATCCTATTTTACAAAGATGCTGCTAATCAATGATGGCATATTGTTCTAAACATGTGAAAGATGTTTTAAAATAAACAGTAGCAATAGCGCATTACCAACAGATGCCTCAAGAAAAAAGGTCATGTATGATAAAATTTTATTCTCATTCACAGCTGCTTAGTAAAAGTAACCAAGTAGGTAGTATAGATCTTTAAAAAAAAAACAAACTAATGAGATGAAGGCCACCTGCCAAATGAATCCCTGAATTTCCTGGGGCTTATTCCTATAAAAAATACCAAATAATTTACTTAAAAAATCCCAGTTTTATTAAAAATACAATCTCATGCAATTTCTATAAATAAAGGATTGTTAAGCATAATGGCTTTTTCAGAGTAATTCCTTCAATTGTGTAATACCTTGCCTTTCAAAAACTGCTTTGTGTGTGATAAAGTAGTCCTAACAAAAAAAAGTCCAGAGGAAAAAGACAACACCATCTTTCATGTGTAGTATATACCAGTATGTTCAAATTATTAATTTTACTAGCTTTGTTTGTTTAAAATCACAAATTGAGCCAAAGAAATATTAAATTTAAATTACAGGGTCACTGAATTAGTGTAATATTTTGATTCTCAGTTTAGATTCCATCACAAATTTTAAACATTCCATAGATAATAATGAATGAAGGCCCATATGTGAATACTTAGAAAAGACCTGAAGATGTAAAGAAACATGTAACTTTTATTACCAGCATAATGTGACAGTAAACTAAAGGGAAAAAAAAAAAGAAATTTAATCTTAAAGTTTTCCTCTTTTTTACCAACTGTATCTTCTTCTACAGTAGGAAACTGGTAATAGGGAAACCCAATGGGAAGGCTTTGAGCTACTATACAAGTTAGCACTGAAATAGACACAGCTAAGTTAATTTTTACCAGACAAAGTATCACCAACAGATGACTGCTGCAGCACATATGTGTAAATTCTCTAGACAATGGAAGTACAGGCAAGACAGCCTCCAGCACTAAGAACATTCAGGATTAGCAGTTCCTCTGCCTAACTGATCCACAGCTGAAGAGAAAAAAGGTTTTCATATCCTCTAGTCCTTACAGAAGCTACTGTGTTACTAGAACCTCTCTGTCTCTGTTCCTTCCTAACCAGGAACAGAAAGCACCAACTTATAAACTGAAAAAAACCACCATAAAAATAATGGGGCAAAATCTAGGAATTGAGGGTGGCAATGCCAGAGAATCACTCAATTAATTCTGAACACTCAAGAGTTTTACATGAGAAAACTGCTTAGAAAATTGAAAACAAAACTTTGACCTTCCTGGTACAGGAAGGCAGTTATGAATATCTATCTCTGACTTAACAGTTCCATGTTTTTACTTTAGTAAGTAAACAGACCATAAAAGTATTATCACGGATTTGTCAAATTCCACATTTTTTTGAATTAGCCTTTTCCTCTAAAGCTCCTTTTTAATATCTTTCCACTTAAGGCTCTAAGTTCCTAAATTTTCTTCTTTCCAACGGGAAGCCTCACAGTGTAAACAATTCTCCTCCATCAATAGTATTATTTAAGTCATTATTTCAATCAATGGAAATAGGATATCTTTTTCTCCATGTACATTACAGTAGAGATGCATTCTGTGATAGAGGTGGGCTTGTTAAAATTTCTACCATTAGTACCAGTGTCACAGATCCTAATAAGGCATACAATTTTGTTGTAGTAAAAAGACAGTGTTCTGCAAGTGGATTGGACTAACAAACTAATAAAAAGTGCCTATAGCAAGAAGCGTGGTATAAATATTTCACCACTAGACCTAAATATAGATTAAAGGATCTAATCAGTGTAAGCTTCTTTTAACAAAAAAGCTTTCAACAGGAAAAAATGCAGCAGTAAAACACACAGACCATATTGCTGTAGTACACTGCAGACTCTAAGACATGACAATAAATATATTAGAGAGTGGTAGATTGTATTAATAATAGCAACAATTTTTTTTTTTTGTCAGTAACAACCCTAAAGTAAAGCTCTTAAGTTTACTTCATAGCTGTTGTTGTTTTCCAAATCTCTTTTCATCATTTATACTCAGATGTGGGTTTTTTTCCCCCTTTAACTCAATGTTGTGATGGAATCGATACAAAACTGCTCTTAACATATCTGTCTCTGACCTGTGTTTGTTTTAAGCTATATCATTCATAATGGTGATCGATGGGTAATGCTATTCCTCTTTCTCCACAAAAAGCATGGAGCATAAAAAGTGCATATATTTTATGCCCAAGGTCAGGATAAAATTAATGGATGAGAGCTAGATAAAATGGAGTTCAAGCTGAATGGGCTGAGTGCTCTCTACAGGGTACAGCCAAGGCAGGCAGTACAAAGCCCATTATACTCAAATGTTCTTGAAGCATTTCAGAAGTGAAATTGTTTCCACAGGCTAATGCATAAAAGTATGAAGCTTTAACTTTTCTGTTTCACAGATAGCCTACAGATATTGGGCAAGTGTTCCTATTCAGGATTTTATTTAGCATATTCCATTTATCAATCTTTACCTTAAGCCATAAACCCATTTGGTGTTTATGACTAAAGTTGTACAAGCTATGTTTATTTGTCATTAGTGAACTTTACTTCATAGACTTTTCTGTTCATGCTCTCCCAAGATCTGTGTCAAGATAACAAGAGAACAACAGAGCCTTTAAAAAACAACAACCACACATACAGAAAACCCCATGAAATAAAAGAATGGAATCAGCATGTAAATATTTAAATTATCACCTACTATCAAATATGTTTTAATAATCAAGAAATTATACCATAAACATTTTTTTAATAAATATAAATTAAAAGTGCATTTCAATTCAACCACAAGACCACAGGAATGGCAGAAGGAATGACAAAAATAAAACTCTGTTAGAGTGTTACTATTACAGACTCAGCTACCTAATATTTTCTTTTCTTACCCTGGTTATTCTACCTAACAAAACCTTCCTTTATGTCAAGAAATTTCCTCCAGTATTAGAAGTGTAAACTTCAAACAGGGTGCACTCTTCATGTGAATGAAGCATGTGGGAAGTGCCTGAATAGAGACACATGAAACAGGTTCTTCAAAATACAGTGTAGCTATTTTAAGAAATAACATAGTCATGCCATGTGCATTTATTAAAAATACTGTCCTGGGGTTTTATCTAAACATGTTTCAGTGTTCATGCCCTTCTTACAATCTAAGGGTAACAGAAAATGAAACCAAGAGTAGCTCAGCATACATTTACAATGATAACATCACTACTGACCGTATCATCATTTTTACCTGTTAATAATTTCCAGGAAAATATCAAGGCAAAAATACAACACTGAGCATCAGATTACATAACAGAGATATTCAGAAAAAAGTTGAATTAGAACATGGCACAATTTCCTCACGGCTTGAGCTCTTAGTCCTTGCTGCTGATACTTCACTAAAGCAACTCAGCTTCTAGTGCATACATAGGAATATGAGGCTGCCAATTACCCACATAACTAATTGTATGCCTTATTATTTATATCCAATAAAATCCCACACTGCATTGCTAGAGTAAAATTAAGAAGGAAAAACCTGTAAACAGTCCAGTGTCAAAAAAGCAAATTAAGACAGTCTTCCATTTTTAAAAAGAAAACAAAGAAAGGGTGGGGAGCTTCAGCAACACGTGTTTTTTGCTAGGACAGACCTAATTTTCTTCACAGTGGCTGGTACACGGATGTGTTTTTGATTTTTGTTGAAAACAGAGTTGATAACAGAGAAATGTTTTTGTTATTACTGAGCAGTGCATTCGTTGTGTCAATGCCTGCTCCTTTTACTGCTCCACCAGTGAGGAGACTGGGTATGCACAAAAAGTTGGGAGGAGATACAGCCAGGACAGCTGACTCCAACTGACCAGAGGATGTTCCAGACTATGTGGGATCACACTCAGTACATAAAGCTAATGGATGACAAAGGAAGAGGGATAATCTTGAGAGTAATTGTGTTTGTCTTCCTAAAGCATCATTACACATGAAAGAGTCCTTCCTTTTTGAGGATGGCTGAGCACCTGCCTGCCCACTGGAAGGGGGGAATTAATGCCTTGCTTTGCTTTGTTTATGCACAAGGCTTTTCCTTTTCCCATTAAACTGTCTTGGTCCCAATACCTAAGCTTTCTCATTTTTACTCTTCCATTTCTCTAACCTATCCCACTAGTGGGGGAATGAGTGGGCAGCTGTGTGGGGCTCAAATCAACCCAGCTGGGGTAGAATAATGACATCAAAAAAACCCAAAATGCAAACAAATAAAGAGACGAATTCTGTAAATGCAGAGATCACATTATGAGACATGCATGTTCAATCCCCAGTATTGTGGCACTTCACCCAAATATTTTAGCAGGATATAATGCTATAATATTCACATGCCTTCACTGCTGTTAAATTGGGCAGCCTACCTCAAACATGCAAATAATATATTTATATACTTGATGGTAGGCTGCTGGATACCTAAATGTCTTTATCCTATCTAGGCAGAAATGGTTTTGTTCTGCCAAATTACAAGTTAAAGTTTATCAGATTCAGATATATATTTATGAGCAGGGGTTTATTGTATGTCAAAATGTATTTATGTGCTATTTTTTATCAGTTTTTGGTCTGTGCTTTGACTACTTGATAAGGTAAACTGTAGGGCAAAATAAAACACTAATGATGCAGCTGAACTTTAGTCTGAGAATTCTGGATTATTTCTGAATCTCTTAAGATATCAGAAGGTCAGAACAGGATGATACACTCATGTTTCTCACTGATGTGAATTGGTCTCAGAGTGCATTTAAGTAATCTGTTTTAATGTTTATAAATAAAACATTTTCAGCAGGCATCTAAATAATGAAATCCAACTGGACTGACATATAGCTTCTAGACTATAATCAGCTGTGCCTACTTTATGTTACAAGGCCATTATTTTTGCTCCATTTTATTTATGCCAAGCATTTAATGGTAATTTTTTATTACTGTGATTAAATCCCAATGAGCAAAACCAAGATATTGTATTAGATGACTTTGGTATTTGTATCATTCAAAATAATTTTAAACATTCTGATTCTTTATTCTTAAAATATACTTTCCTGATAAATATTGTAGCAACACTGCGAAGATGTTCTTCACAATATTACAGAAACATGCTGTGCTCTTCAATGCATGATGATGACCTTCTTGTAGAAGAGCCTTAGGGCAAATTTAATATTCCCAGAACAAGAAACTTTCTCCAAATCTTTTGGATTTTACTCACTGCAAATAGAATCCAGGAAAACTATTCTGGATTTGGTTTTTCTTGTTCATTTAATTAATTATAATTAACAGTATTGCCTTTGCATGAGAAGTTTGCAACAACAAACTTTTCTACTTTTCTGTTTCTAACAAAATCAGCTATCTTTTCCAATCCAGGTTTTGACTGACAGCACCTCCCAACAGGTGCTGAAGCTAAATAATTCCACAGTCCTTCCTGCACCAGTTTCACTTCAGAAGTTCTATTTCATAGTAAATGTAAATGAGGGAGGCAATCTGCAAGGGGAAATATTGCTTATACAGTGTTTCAGATGCAAGAAGTGTCTCATTAAAATAAACAGATTTGTAAACATTTAGCAATCTATACAATCACAATTTAAGTCTCTTGTCTGAATAAATGAATGGTTACTAAATTAAGATGTAAATGAGTTGGTAAGATTTTCAAGTTCTTTTCCATTACCTTAGAATCACAGAATATTAAGGGTATGGAATGGACTGTAAAGATCGTCTAGTCCCAATCCCCCTGTCATGAGAAGGGACACATTCCACTAGACCAGGTTGCTTAAAGTCCCACCCAACCTAGGTTTGAACACTGCCGGGGCTGGGGAATCCATAACCTCCAGAAGACCCTGTTTCAATGCCTCACCACTCTCACAGTAAAGAATTTTTTCCTAATATCTAAATTTCCCCTCTTTCTATCTGAAGCCTTTCCCACAAGTCCTATCACTGCATTTCCTTATGAAGAGTCCCTCTCCACCTTTGCTGCAGGCCCCCTTCAGATCCTGGAAGTTGCTCTGAGGTCTCCACACAACTTCCTCTTCTCCAGGCAGAACAGACACAACTTCCTTGGTCTGTCCTCATGAGGAAATGCTCCAGTCCTCTTATCAACCTCATGCCCTTCTCTGGACTTGTTCCAACAGGTTCATGTTCCTCCTGTGCTGGGACCCCAGAGCTGATGCAGCACTGCGGGTCCAACAGGGTGGGGTCTAAGCAGAGCAGAGGGGCAGAAAAACCCTGGCCCTGCTGCCCACGCTGCTTTGGATGCAGCCTAGGACACGTTTGGCTTTCTGGGCAGCAAGCACACACTGGCAGCTCATTATGCATGAACCACCTGAACTACTTTTGCATCAGGTGACAAACACAGAAGATCTCAGACCTTCACTCTCACAAGGCGCCATTTCAGTACTGTAGGTTTGGATTATGCACTTCTCGTGTAGGCTAGAAAGAAGAGTTTCCTCTCCCTTTGAGCTATAGTACACTGAAAACCTACGGTTTGTTCATCAAAAGGCCATTATAATTGATTCTTAATATACCAAACTCTTTCTTGCAGGCAGAGTCACTTACATGCAGATTGATTTCTGTTTTCAAAACTCTTATACTCTAATTTTTAGAAACCCAAGATTATTTTTTGCCTATATACAGAAGACAGAGTGATAGAGAAGTAACAACACAAAAGTAGAAATATTCTGACCAGCACCACATTGACAAAATTGCTTTCAAAGATGTTACAGGAGATCTTTATCGGGGGTGTGTAACCAATTTAAGGAAATAACTGTGTTCATACGGCAAACAGAGCAATGCACAGCCACTGAGGTGTTGCCTGTGTCAGTCACTCTGCTAGAGGTTAACTCCACATAATAAACAACAGGGATAATAAACATTATCAACCTCCTACTCAAACACAACCATCTCTCTTCTCCCCACTACAATGTCAGAATAAGGTGAAGACCCTGACTACTCACTATCTTTTACCCTTTTTTTAGGGATTTTGTTTCAGTAGATTTGTTCTTACTGTTGGATGTGACCCGAGTTGCTGAAAACCAGTTTTGTCCTCAGAGGGAGAAGCAACAAATGACTGATCATTGATCTGGAAACTGGTTTGCTAAAGTAAATGGGAATAGGTAGTCAACCACGGCTTTAACACACACACAACAAAAAAGCCTCAACCCATATACCTTTAAAGAAATATCAAATAATTAAAATAATATCAATTGTATCAATAAATTATCAATTATAACAAGCTTAACTCAATTTTTCATTATCATCTAACACTGAAGTGAATGCAGGGATATCGGCATAAATTACTCACAAAGGTACATCCTATAAATTTATTTATGAGCTTTGTTTCCTACAATAATTCTGTTATTTTTGATGTAGGAAACCATAATGAATTACCAGATGACCAACCCAGAAACCTCATACACATGAAATCACTACAGGAGAACATGGCTATATAATTCCTTAATGGTGTGTACTACTGCCAAAGTTTAAGAGCATTTTGAGAAATTTAATTCCCACTGAAAGGTATGAACACTTCAAAGAGAACAACTTCCCTTTTCAAGGCTGTCAAAACTTTCAGAATTCTGTGAATACATGCACTATTTAATGTAAACAGAGGAAAAAATTTGGGAAGTCCATAAATCCCTGTAAAATTCGGTTTTTACTTCAGAGAAGTTATTTTCAAGCTTTTGAAGATACAAAGAGAAAACTGCATTGGTCATCACAATAAAATACAATTTTAATCAAGTAAAAAAACCATAAAACCTGTCAACTAATATGTTGTTTTTAAAAATTCAGTATTTTTAAGAAATGCTCAGCCTTTTCAGGGACTTCCTGATTGAATCAGATAGTCAATATTGACTATGTTTCTTATGGAAAAGCAAGATGTGAGAAGCCTGAAGAAAACAGCATTTTAATTTAAATGCATTTAAACACATAGGACATAGATAGATGGACATATAGATAGATGGATGGATAGATAGATAGATAGATAGATAGATAGATAGATAGACAGACAGACAGATAGATAGACAGACAGAGACATAGACAAACAAGTTGGAAGTGAACATGAAGTTTCCTCACTGGGCGGAACTTTATTACTATGCTTTTAATTTTTTTAATAAAAAAAGTGGATGAATTTCAGCAAAGTCAGCAAGGCTATTTCAAGACATTTAAAACTCTAATTTACTCTCTGGTAACCTACTGTCTTTCATTTATCTGGAGAGGTTCATGAGCCACATTTAAGCATCTACTGCTGAAAATCAGCTGCTAATAAAGTAGTATCTTTATTCAATAATGAGTGGCTGAGAAAATCTCCTGAAGAGGTTCTATTTCTCTGTATGCTTTTTAACATTTCTCAATAATATTTTTGATAAATATCATTTAAGTCTAAATTAGCATCTTGGAAGCAGACACTGAGAAGTCACACCCAAAACATATAGTAGGTACAGTGAAGGAGGCAGCAGACAAATCTTTGTTCAGTGCTAGAGAAGTTCTGTGCTTACATCATGAGGACTCTGTTCACAGCTTTCATATACACTACAGTAAGGCATATACACTACCCAAATCGGCCTGTACTTAGAAGTCTGTAAAAACTGTATTTTTGAAAAATATAGATGAAAATTATAGCCTGCTGAGGAAGAATCCTTTCAGTGATTACGCTATTTATTTTCTTCTCCACAATTGTTACGATAAAGATGACCACACGCTTGGCCATGACTTCTGTTCTCAGTATTTGCCTTAGCTGGTGTGGTTCTGCTATCTTCAAGATCTTACTCCCAATTTAGCACCAAACTCCAACAGAAACAAGATCAAGAGGATCACTATCAAGAGGATATTTTATGAGACATGCACTAGCTCACTTAACTCTTTCTCTCTTGTGGTAGGTTAGCTTTAGCAAACACCTGAACTCCCATCTGGCCGCTTGCTCCCTCACAGTCCTTCCTCTGCACTTAGGACGCGGGGAGAAAAGAGGCTGAATGAGCTGGGTCAAACTGAAAGCAGGGCAATTGCTGTAGTAGGCAAAACAGACATAAAAAAATTAATGAAATTTTGTGCTGATTAAAACAGGTCTGCATAGTGAGCATCAAACACAGAAATTAAAACACTATTTTCCTATCCCCAAAAGCAGCACTCTAGAAGTCTGCTCTGCCATGGAGCTCCTCCTCTTCTACCCTAGATGTTCCCTGTGTTGTTTCCCACTCTGCCTTTTTTCCCTCTCCTTTGCCTGTCTAGTGTTTTACTTTTTCCTTAAGTACGCTTTCACAAGAGACACCACCAGCTTCACTGACAGGCTCAGCTGTGTCCTGTTGCAGATTTGTTGCAGAGCTGGATGGAGCCAGCTGTGTCTGGCACTGGTCTTTTCTTGCTACCCACTGCCAAAACCTCACTGGACACACTGAAAACACTACTATACTTATACTGTAACTCAGTTTCTAATTTAACATGACTAATCTGAACCATGAAATCCAAAATTTAGCAAAGTGTGAAAAATGGTGAAACACTGTTCTATTTTGTCAACATCTGTGCCATAGCATGTGACATGGTTTTCATGTCGTTGCAGATGGTCAAGAAAAATGTTAGCATTCAGGTCATCTTTCAAACAACACGAATTTAGAAGCACGTGGCTATCAGTCACACCCTGATACTGTAGATTTTCACGCAGTTTAAACAAGAGCTATATTTTGCATCCTTGTAATTTGAACTATGTGAAATAAATATTCTGGTATGTAAACCATCACATCTATGCACTGTGTCTCAAACTTGTATTTCCATAACATAAGTTATACATACACCAACATTGTATTTTTCCTTTGTTCCATTAATAAATAATATTTCACTTAATAGCTTAAAAATGTTTGTAAAAACACAAATTGTATTTAAATGAAGATTACTTCAAGCTAATCCAAAGGCAACATATACTGAGAGATGAAAAAAGAAAAAAAATCCTGAAAAAGAAATTTTGCAAATATATGATAGTTGTTTCTTTTTTCATTGAGGAGCATTTGCAAAGACAAGAAAAATAAAGCCATTATATGGTGCATATTAAATTATCTAAAAACTAGCACTATTTTTAATGAAAAACACTGGCTGGATTATCACCATTTAAAAGATATGCAAGTAAGCCAGCATTTCAGTATGTAATATTCAGTTATGGCTCATCAATTTGATTAAACGTAATGTTAAAATGAGAGCTACAAAATCTCAATGCCAGTAGAGAAGCTATTTTTATAAACTTCCTGGAGATAAAGATTTCAAATCTGGTATAAAAGAGATACATTAATAAGAATTGGAACATTGTTGGCTTAGCATCTGAATCTAAACACATACACACGAATTTTCCTTTAAAAATATAAGTAATCCCATCCCTTTTCAGCTCAGATACATGTCCATGCTCAGCTAAATGGGCAAGGGATAAGCCACCTGAGGCATTTTCTTTCGAAAAGGCTCTGCTTATAATAATTATGGCATTAGGTATGGTGAGAAAAATGGGAGAAAATTCAATTTCTCTCCATGTAACATCTGAAACAGAGTTTTTGCAAAGCAGTTGAAAGGAGCAGCTAGCACCACAAAGCACAGGTAGCAGCAGACAAGCCCTGTGGAGCAGGCAGGGGCACGGCAGAGCGCTGCCCAATGCGGGTCCTGAGGCCACCACGCCCACCTGTCCTGTCTGAGGGGGGCATCCAGGACAGCCCACTATCTGAACAATGTGCTTTCGTCTCTTTTAAAGCATTCACTTTCCATCTTTGACAACAGCAAACAGCCATGTCATCCCTTACAAGAATGGCTTTAGTGTGGTAAAGAAGAGTGACTGACTAAGTCTGCTTACATTTTTTTAGTCCCCGGTTCCTTGTTTACTTTGCCATGACAGGACACAGATCTGACTTTTTCAGAATCCCTGGAAAGCATCTCATCTATGCAAAGAGACCTTTTTCTACCACAAAGGATTTAAAAAAAGGTAAAATATGTTTCGTTCAAATGGATCCTATTGATACTTTCCTAGATGGCTGTTTTCTACTTCATCTGAAGCCTTTTGTCCTTTCAGGAGAATGGTCAGGGTCTAACATGACTTTGTGATGGAGAATTTTAGCTATACATATTCAATAAAAGGAACAGCTATTAGCAAACACATTTTTTGTAGTCCTTATACTTATTTATTTCATATAATGCATCTGAAATAAATGCATTGATTGAGAGGCAACATAAAATGAAAATGCGTGAATGCTGTAGTCCAGTGATGTTGATATGGTTCTGCTAGTAACAGGCTTCCACTATGGTTTGGAAGGCTTCAGCACTGACACTTTCTCTGCCTAAACATTCCTGCAGACTGTTTCTCACGTTTTTAGCTGTAACAGAAACTTTTCTTCTGACAGGTGGCTAACTTGGGTCACCTTTAGTTACCTTTTCGATGTTACAGCTGCAATTTTTAACAGTCATAGCAAGAGGATACTGTGGGCAGAATGAGGTATTTATGACCCTAATGCACTGCTATTCATAGAGAGAAGGCTTGGTATGACAGCAGAGGCTTTGAGAAGTGGAGAAATTGCACAAATGAGCACCATGGGACTGCCAAAAAAGAGGCCCAGCCTGGCACTAGCTCTCCAATGCTTCAACGCTCAGTTAAACTGCCGTGCAACAAAAGGAAGAGGGAAATAGCATCTGCCATAGACGAACGGCATAGTATGTAATAAAATCATATGTAACATCAACCTGCAGATTGGTGAAGAAACAGCCAAGTGTAAAACTGTGCTAGCAGGCATAAAAATACTCCAGGTGGATCCTAGAGGGAGGAAGAGGGGTCACCATGAGCACTGCATTTCTCAGACATAATGTTATTAGAACTTGCTGTTACAGTCTGTACTACCAGACTGAAACCATCTACTCCAAGACCCCAGAGGAGCACTGAAAATATGAGCACAACATCAGAAAAAGGGGGAAATACCAGGAAGTGTTTTTGTGAAAGAATTACTGTATTTTTATGTTTAAGAATTTTTGGTGTAATAATATTTGGGCTTGCGGTTTATATGTCATTCTGTCCTTCAATAACCAATTTTGGTCTAATTCAACTTGTTCTACAATGCTTACAATTTAGATTATACTAACAGTAAATTGTAGTATTTACATATAATATCCTTTTCATATTCAGGACCCTGAACTTTCTCTTGAAAAGACTGATGTACATGGAGAAAGCAGAAAACAGTGACCTAGCAACACATCAGTAGAATTTGTTCTGAATACATTTGAATGTATTCAATTTTTTTTCATTTTTAAAGCGAAAATAATAATCATTCTTTGCTGCCTTAGTGATAAAAAGTAAGTGTAGCAAAAGAACACACATAGTGGCCCAAGCATTCTTCTGGATTGCCTCAGGAAAACTAACAATCACAGTAAGACATTAAATAAATGTTCATATGCTTTACCAAATTTAACAGGCTTTTTCCTATTAAAAAATGCAGAAAGAATGTTAATAATATAGAAATATGAGAGCATAAGCAATGAATTTTCTATGCCTTTCATGTTCTTCACCCTGATTTTTTTTTTACTTGTAAATAAATTTGGTAACATCTCTAAATATAATGCTCCTTTAATCCAGCCTCTGAACAAATCTCATTATGAGATACTCCCTAGAAAGAAACACAGAATTGTACAATATCCTCACTTAAAGGGACCCAACAGGATCACTGGGTCCAACTAGTGGCCCTGCACAGGAGTCCTCACAAGTTACAGCTGCTGCTTCAGTCTATAAAAACACACTCCCTAGTGAGCAAAATTATTCTGTTTCTAGATGCGCTAAACCTCAGTCTTAGCCCAGATGTAACTTGACACTTCTGATGTAGCTGATGCATGCTACAGAATGTCAAGGAATGAACTGTGCAAAGCTATCTTCAACTTGAAGCATATGTTTTACTAGATTATTAGATTCAGATTTCTTCTCCATTAGGAAAGGATTTACTTTTTAAAGTATTAGAAGTATATCAAGTAACCACCTCAGCCCTCACCAGCAGAGCTGCTCCCATAATACTATATATGATGGAGGAAAGATCTCCAAGCTAAGAGAAAGGTGACAGCAGGAATATACTTTCACATGCTTACCATAAGCAGCTTTTTAGGAGAAACTTTTTACATTAGCATGAATGGTATGTATGTTGCAAGAAGCAGCTATTTAATATTCTGCTTTCCATGTGCAGAAGTCCCCAGATGGTTTTTAAATTTAGCGTTTATTTCCATTTGATGACATGATCCATATGACCACACACCTCTCACCAATACATACGACTTTTTTAAGCGTAGAGCTCTTTCTGTCATTCTCTTTCTCCTCAGGATTACAAGCTAGCTGATTATGCTAGTTCTTTTTCACAAGTAAGTAATGTCTTAGAAATGTCCTCTCATCTCCTCTCTTCCTCCTGCTTCTGCAGGGCAGTTTTTTTCCCTCAAAATTTCTAGGTAAGTCTACAGAAACGGTCTCATTTCTCTGTGACACTTAAATCTGTATTTTAATGGTAATTCTTAATATTAAAGAACTACACTGCCAAGAAGTACTCAGAATAATGCATGTGTATATTAAACTGTATCTACAGCTACCATAGAACAGTTTTTAGCCTTGTGTGAAATAGCACTAGACAACATAGGTTTTACTGCTATCAATAAAATTTCTTATTCATTACATGATACAGCAGAGGCCATCATTTTTAACTAGCCTGACTTTCTGCAGTGTTGATACATCTGTTGTAGATAGGACCAAATACAAAGCTTTCCTGAACATTTCAGTTTTTTTATTTGCAACTTTTTTGTCCTTTTTAGAATAAGGATAACAAGTTTATCTGTAAAATATTTATTACACTTAGTAATATTGTACTGCCAGTATCTGACAAAAACCACAGGATTACACTCTCTCTAGCACTTCCATAAAAGGCTTTAACTCCTAAGTCTAGTAATATGTAGGATTTAGGCTTTCTTAACAGTTCAAATATGTTTTTAAAAGATAGTAAATGGGAAAAACTCTCCAAAATTGAAGTTGTGCTGTACAGAATAATCATGTCAAGATTACCATTAAACTAGAGGAGGAAAAAAGAAATTATATATAGCACAGACTGACAACACTTTGCTGATGATTGCATCACTGACTTCAGTGTTACTTTCTAGTTTGGTTCTGACTGGTTGACAGAAAACCTTCAAACAGACAGTATTCAACACTTCCATTAACAATATGATGATCTCTCATGCCTCTCTCATAACAGCATTCACGAAGCCACAGAAGCTCCTTCTTAGTTGCATATATGTGAATATTTTTAATGAAAACACATTATGGAACATGAAGTGAAAACATAACTGAGAAGTTATGCAAACTGTAGCTTGGATTACACAGAGGAAGAATCACAGACAGATTTTTCTGGATTGCAGCACGGATGACTTTGCTAAATTTTAGTTTGCAATAACATTTTAAGTCTAACTCGGCATATGACACAAGGTCTTTAAATTGAAAATTTTGTTTGACAAGACTGTTTTTCAATACTCCCAGAGGGTCTGGGATGAAGTACAATCTTCCCAGTTGCATTCTTACCTGCATGAGTTAATTTTTTATGCATTTTATCTTCATTGAAGCCTTTCTTATCTGGATAGCTACAAAGAGCTGCTTATAATGGAAGGAATACGGCAAGGAATGGATGAGTGCAGCAAGAAAAAATGATACAGGACATACCTGAACTACCATATTTCAAAGAACATAAATAAACAGATGAAACCTGGAAATACCTTCACCAATAATTACAGACTGTTTTCATTAATATTTCTGCTTTTGAAATGCATTAATAACAACTAATAGCTAATCGCAAAAATGTTGTGTTCAAGCTATTTAGCATTTATGTTTTAAACTTTGAATTTCTTCTTAATTCACAAAAGCCAACATTATTATAATTATGCCATTCATGATCACAGCCCTGTGAGCCTATCAACCTCTGAAACCTTTACTTTAGAAAACACATTGATATTAGGAAAGAACATGTGCAGTCAAAGGTAATTCTGAATTATTTTCTTGTCAAGATTTACATTTAAATGGTAAACTTTACTGTCAGAATAACTGTAAAATTTAATCACTATATTTAAATATAATTAGATGGCGACCGTTGTGAAGGTACTTTCCATTTTTTTACTTGAGACTGGTTAAAGTCAACCACATATTTTAAAAAACAGTATTGCACTTGTGAGCTGAAGATAGGTAAGCAAAGTTTATTCACTACACTGATAAGTAGTGTAAGTGAAGACATACAGAATACCAAGAGATAGCACTAAGAAAATAGCTTCTAGCAGACTTGAGAAAAGAATCATGGTCACTTTACTCATCCTTCTTCTCACCTAGGTTTTTCTGTCTGTCTCATACAATCCCAATACAACGCATTAGGTTCAGAATCAAAATTAATGTTGAGCAGAGCTGCTTTCTGAACAGACTAATCAAAAACATAACAGGGTAAAGGCTGAAATAAAAAGTCATGCATTGTCAGCTGAATCTTCAGTGCATATGCTATCAACTGCTTTCCTCAACTGTGTGGTCATGCTCAAAATGAGCACTTCATGTTGTTCCTACTGCCCCATATGACAGCTGTTATCCATACAATGAGAAAGAACCAGACATTATTAGCAGTTTTGGTATCTAAAACATTTGGTATCTAAAATATATCCAGGCTATTAGAAACATCAAGATTTTAGGGTTTTGGTGTACAAGATGAAGGCTTTCATGTCATCATATTTTAAAATTAATCACAAAAGCAGGAAAGAAGACCTTGATTTTTTGTTGTTTGTTTTTCTGTCATCTGTACCTCAAAGCTACATGTTGAGAAGATTCATGAATAAAATGAAAGGGTTTGTTTGCAAAGCAGTCAAAAAACATTAATTTGTAAACTGCTGACTGTTTTTACAGCTTTTGTTGCCAAACAGCTGTTAGTAAGAAACAAAGAAAGCCCTGTAGGGGCAAAAAGCTCCAGTAATTACTCCTTCTCTTAAAACTGAACTATTCTGTAATGTCAAAAGAAAAAAATATACAGTTAATAGTTCTCCTTTCTTGCTGGTTTTGGTTTTTCAGTTGGTTGGTTGGCTGGTTGTTTTTTTTTTTGAAGGTTGTTTTGGAAGTGCTTCTCTTGCATTTCTGTATACTGACATCTCTGGCAGGAAGAAACACAAGACACTAGTACTTAGAATAGTACTGATGCATATCAAATAGCCAGAAGAGGTTTATCTGACCTGGGAACTGAGATCAATGATTCACAAGAAGATGTAGAAATTATTTAATAAGGATTATTGTGCAGGAGAGACACTTTTTCTTTCTTTCTGTTAAAGATGGGAATAATTTTATTTTTAGGAAAAATAGGGAACATCATCAATTCACCTGATATTAAAGGCCCCAAAAGGCTGACAAGAAGTCTGGTAACTCACATTTATTACAATTTACAAATCATCCAGATCTCATTCCTATTACATATATTTGAGATGTGTATGCTATACATACACTTGACATTTATAACTGAGCACCATGGAGCAAAAATTACACTTCCTGTAGCTTCATGGCACTACACAACTCCCTTAGAGCAGTAACACTGCACATCACATGTAAGGCTGATGTATTAAGAAGCCTTGTTCAATCTAAGATTACATCTGTATTAGGCTGGGTAATTTTTTCCTTCAGCAGTAGTTTGTACTCCTTAGAAGTTTTCTAGAAACAATGTCAGGTCATCAAATTTTTTTAGAATAAACAGTTACGTGTTTTGGTTCTTTTTTATAATAAATATATGGATTTATTTTGAATGAATATTTTTGTTTGGCTATAAAACACACACACGTTCCAGAAAATTCATGATACTAGAAAACCTGATCACAGATATGTTCTATGCCAAAAGCAATAAGACTCAGTGTTGTACTGATCCTCTGCACCTCTGTTGTTTTCACCTCCTTTTCATTTAAGATATTTGTATTAATTTTTACTCAGAATTTGTATTCTGTCCTCAGGTCTTTTTAATCTTGACTCTTTCTTTATATGCTTTCAACTTAAACTGATTAATTTTCCCTCTTTGATGTGTTATTGTCTCACAGGACACTGACTCTGTGCAAGAATTGTTCCTAAGGATGTTAACAATCTCAGTGACACCCAAACTGATAGATGTGAATAACTAGTGAGAGCAAACTGTATGACATTTAATGGACTTCACCTCCTGCTTGTGATCAAATAAAGCAGAAATTCAGATAATCTATAAAAAAGAGACACATTTCACATACTAGTTTGAAACAAATAATCATCTCTATATAAATAAAACAATTTTTGGTATTTACATTACTAAATGCAGTAACCGTTTTTCCTATTGCAAATGAAAGCACAATTTAATTGTTATTTTATAAATTCTACCCTTCACACTGAGAAAAAAAATTACTAAGTTTATCAGCATGAACTACCTTTAGAAGTTTCACATTTCTTTCACTGCTAATTTAATCTGAAATGATTACGAGTTTCTTTACTGCTCTCTGTATGTGTGCTTAGGTTTCTCATTAAAAAACCCTCAAAACACAAAGCCCACCATCCCTTAGCTTCTAAAAAAAATATAAAATTTTGCTTGTTTCACTGATAACCCTCATAACTAGCTCTTTTCTGTGATGTTCTATGTGGCTGTACTTCAGTCTCATCATTTTCTCTAAATCTTTTAATCATCTGCTGCTGTTTCCTGCTACGGTGTTTTTTGTTTCTCCTCCATATGCTGCAGAGCAAGTTCCCTGTCCTTAATGAGAGACAAAAAAGCTATGTCAGAAGTCTTTACAGATTCATACTACCTAAAACATATCAAAATAATTACACAGATAAAGTGTATTAAAAAATACAGACAGCATAATAACCTCTTGTTTTATGTTAACTTTCAGTGGTCAGCTAAGACAAGTCAGAAACACAACATTTAGCAGCAGTGAACAAAATATTAGTATAATTTTATACTCAAAGGCCTAACACCTTTATTTAGTATATTCTGCTGGACCAGAAACTGATGCTGCTTAACAAAAATATCAAAAGTTCAGTGCAACAACAATAAATATTAAAAAAAAGGGATTAATCCAGAGTTGTTTGACATCTCTCCTTTGAAATGTCACAAGATTATATTTTTGGTTCACAGAAATTCTAGCAACACGTATCTTTACAGATCTCTGCAAAAGAGATTCTTTCCTCTCAACATTAGGAAAAAATAATGTGGATTCCTTCAAGAATAGAAGCATTCTCTGCACAGACCTTACCAAAGTGATGGGCAATTTAAAGAACAGATAACAATAGCCAGATTAAAATTTCCCTGTATTTGCCTAATAATTTTGATACTGAAATCAAAATAGAAACCACAGCTAGCACGACTGAAATTGGATGAAATGCAGTAGGCAGACAGGGACCTGCTATTTGCTTCAAAACACAAAGCTACTATGTATTATTTTTCCAGTTATGTTACAGCAGTGCTTGTCTAAGAGCAGTGGGGAACAGGAGAAAAGAGACAAAAAACCCTAGTGCAATAAAGTCTTTGCTAATACTCTGAAAGTGTCCAGTTCATCTTTAGAAAAAGGAGATTCACAAGGCAGTTGTCATCACAACTGAACAGCAACCATTTTACCAGGAGAAACACTCTACAGAAAAAAAAATCAAGCTTGGGTGACTTCCAAGAGCCTTGAAAACCTTGGCAGCTAAACATTTGGCATCTAAGGTCTTGGCAATGGTTAATCAGCCCTTGAAGTTATGGCATGCTGCCACTTCCCAGCTCTTGGACAAGATGAACGTTTTGGATTGTGCTGTGGGAACACCAAGATCATAAAATTTATTTAGGCAGAAAGGATGTTTTTTGGACTTATGGACAACTGTCCAAGTGCTTATTCCATTTGAGAATAGTTATTCCAGGTCTGAGTAGAATAATAAACCCAAAAATCTCTAACGGAGTTTTTAAAATTGTGGTAAAAGGGGAACTGAACAGATGGAACAAAGACAAAGGTGACGGAAATCTGAGCATACTTCTTTATGATTATTTTAAATAATATTGAGAATACATACCTAGAAAAGACTGGGAAAGGACACAATGAAAGTGATAAAGACTGGCAGCGGCTCACAGTAAGGCTGTTAAATAATAAATGCATGTTGCTAGTCACAGAATGTAATCTTTTTCAATAAATCAGAAGATGGGCCGGACAAAAGAGTTTCTGGGTGTCTGTCATTGCATCAAGGAACTGTGTCAGTATTTTTCTTTATTCGGAAGTACATGAAGACTTTTTGCAAGCAAAGCATTGTCATTGTTTTGTGTAAGAGAAGAAAAATATTGTTTTGGTTATAAATGCTTTTTGTCCAGTGATAGCCCATTAATTTTTTCTTATTGGAGTACATTGGAGAATTATGAGTCAGCTTGCAATTGTAGGTAGATTGATATCTATCAATTTATCATCTGCATTTTAATTTTTTAATTTTTTTTTTACTAGATAGTGTTGAGACTGCAGAAGAATTCTCCTTCTTGCAGAAGGTAAATCCCTGGAACTGAACAGCACTGACTCTCTTTGGTGTGAAAGGCTCTCTTGTATAAAGCAGAAACATAGGTGTCCATCCAAACAAGACGTAAAAACAATTTCCACAACAAGTTTAAGACACAGTAATAAAGATTTTAAAACTCAGTCTTTAATGCCTTGTGGAAATGTTCATCTACTATATAATTCTATACACCTTTATCTAAGCATTTACCAAGATGTTTCACCTAAATCCCAAGCTCCTGTAAGGCTGTGCCCTTTAATAGAATGGCCTGCCAAGATTCTGGTTTCTGTTAATTACCCAGAAAATATAGTAGATCTAGTCAAAGAAGCTATGGGATAGGATATCTGTTTTTGTTTTAACTTAACAGTTTGACAGTGAATTTCATTGTAGTTATTTTCTATATGGCTTTTGATATCAATCTGTCATTTTATTTTTTATACAGAAACTAAATAAATGAAAAGAATATTTACAGTAACAAAGGATATCGAAATAAGTGCAAAACATTTTTTCTCTATTACTCTACTTTTTTATTGAATTAGATAAACTAAAGGTTTGGCAATCATTATGAATACATTTATTCCAGGACTTTACAAAATACTGAACTTAAGTCAGCTAATTTTCTGTCTTGCCTGATACAGTAATGCCTACTTACAATATTTTCAAAATAAATAATAAAATCCACAACTGTGCTGGTGATACAGGGCTTAACACTTTTTTTTAAAATGTTTTAAGTGTTTGAATGAACTGACATTTATACTGTCATACAGAGACCAGGAATGGTCAGGTAGGAAAAGGAAAGTCTAAAACTGTTCTCTTTTTGATGCTAAGTAATGCTTCAAAATTAAGTAAAAGCATTCCTGCCATTGAAGTGAAGTCTTTGCTCTCTGATTACAGATGCTGAAATTGGACCAGCTGTTTAGTGATTCTTCATTTCTTGAAATCCCCTTATTTAATGTATTTTCTGAAGTAAGAGCAGAATTTACCTGAGTTCCTTTCTCACAACATTTAAATATCAAAAGAGGAAACTACTAGGAGATGGACATTTTAAAACATGGCAGTATCTTTCAGAAGCAACTACTACCATCAGGGTTGCACATTGCATATAAAATTTTGAGCAAAACATAGTATTAGGATCTGTGAAAATATCTTGTGCAGTATGAGGATGTGGGCTAGTCTTATAGCATTGTTACAGTGTTTTGAAGCCTCTTTCAAATGAGGCTTCTTTCACAAAAGAAAACATATAGGGAGAAGATCTATAAAATAAGAATACTCTACAAAATATGAATACTGACTCACTCTCCCCCATTTGGATAACTCACACCACTGAATTATGTACACTTGCCTCATAATGATTTAAAGAAAGTTCTTCTTAACTGACAAGCTTTTTTGGATGGCAGCAATTAAAGAAATATATGACTATAAATGCAAATTGGCATAAAAAATGGAATTATGAGTATTTCTTACACTGTATTTTGGACTTCACTAGGGGAGTTTCTTTAATGATAAAGGAACTGCTGCTCTGCCGCTCTCTCCCTAAGCCTTTTGTCTCTCAGGTTATAGTTTTGCAAGATGGTATCGTTTTGCAAGATGGCAAAAACATTGTAGTAGGTCTGGATCTTGTTTGTCAGAGAACAATTTAAAATTAAGCTCCAATGCAGTACACTGATCTACTTTAAGCAATGAAATCTACAGCTTGTGCTGGACTGATCCACCAGAACAATGATGAGTACTTAGCTGACCAATCCTAGTCCTCCTTAAAAGAATGTGCATATGAATTACTGTGGTGAAAGCAAAGACACCTGCTGACTTCTAATTTCTTGTTTGTAAATGAAAATTCAATGACCTGTGGAATATCAAAGGCAGAGTCACTGAGACATTGTGACAGAAAATAAAAAAATTATGAAAAAAAATTATTCTCAAAGTATCTTTCCTTCTCATTTGATTTTTTTACACTAAGTAAAGTTATGATCTAGGAACCCTTAACAGTCAGACATTGAAATGTAGAAAGTATAAGCTACAGACTTAATCCAAAGGGATACTTTATCATGTTCATTAAAAAATAAATTCTATGCCATGTGAAGATATTCCAGCTTCTTCATAATGGCTTTGTAACATTTTAATAGGTAACACAAATAAAACTGAACATTTCATCAAAATGTGTTCAAAAAGTTAAATCAATTTTAGAGCAGTCTATGTGATTCCACATCATTATAGATAATATATGGACCAAAAAACCCAAAACCCCTCTTCCTCTTCATCAAATGCAGTAGGGGGCAGAAATCTTTTTTAAAAATAATTATTTTGTCTTTATGTGTATTGCTAATTATTGTAATGAAGAAGTCCCTAACTCTCAACTTTGAATCCAATCTACTCAGCAGGAATATTAGAATCTTTTTAAATCACATTGTCTCTTTTGAAACTGTTTTGCTTGTGAAGAATTTGAAATTAATATTCTACCAAGATTCTGAACTAGCTGTGTGCTCTCACAAAACTGAACTGCATCCCTACACTGAAATTTTGAATTTAATTAACAAAAGCCAAGACATGGAGAGGAGTATTGTCAGTAACACTGTCCTATAAACATAGTTGGAAAAGCAGATCAGCTGTGAAATGTGTTTCCCCGTAAACTGCACCAGCAGAGGCTCATTCACACTGGCAGTCCTGGAGCCTGAGGACCCCTGCCCCAAAGAGGCTCATCTGTGAGCTCCCATCAGCCTGCTCAGGGCTTCACCCAGCTGAGCTACCAAGCCCCTAGTGATAGAGACCGTCCATCCTCCTTTGGGCCTGGGCCCCACGCAATTGTTCTGCTGGGAAAAAAAACAGCTTTTCCTTACCTCCATCCTGAGCCTCTGCAATGTCATTTTGTGCTGCTGTCTCTCACACTCCCACCACGTGCTGCTGTGAAGAGCACAGCTGCACCTCCTTCATCCCTCCCAGTGGTGCTGAGGATGCTGCTGTACGCCCCCACAGCCATCCCTTCTCTCAGCTGAACCAGCGCCAGGGCCACAATCTCTCCTCACAGGAAAAAGACTCCAGCCTCACTGGCCGCCCCTCAACTCCTGCCTGTCATCTTCTCTGTATTTTTTAAGTATTAGGGTGACCAAAGCTGTAACCTGTAAGCCAGATGTGGTCTAACGAGCTCTGCACACAGCAGGAATAATTCCTGCCTTGATCTCTGACTGTCACAGTTCGCACAGCCACAGAATATTGTTGCCTTTCTTTAGGAAATCCTAGGTACTGTTCAGTTATATGAGGCATAAGTTGGTTTCTTTAAATATATACCCAAAGGTCTTACAAACTAGCTACTGAAATATTTGCACAAATATACTGTTTCCTAAATATTTGGTGAGTTAAATTTTCTGTTTGCTTAGAAACTTTCTGTTCTAACATAAAATTGACATTTAGCAAGTTGTCTGTGACTTACAACAAAGAAATCATTAAAAATAATACTTTTAAGAAACTGTGTTTGCTTTTGGCAATACATCTGGAAATAACTTGTGAAACTGTCATTTTTTTTTCCCAGGAACGATTAAAGATACCTATTCTTTCAACAATTTTAGATAAAATGACTTTCAAGAAATCATTTTATCTGAAACTGTGTGCCTCAACAGATATTAAAAACAATTACAGTGGGACATAATGTAGGTCTAGTCAGCAGGTTTTATTACCTGACAGCTTAATATTTACGTAGACTACAAGTGCCATAAATATTTGGACTAAACTAATGGTCTTCATTTTATTTGGATTCTGTTTAGCATTTTTTTTAGATCATTGTGGATTTGGTTTATTGTTTGTTTGGTTTTGTTTGGTTGGAATTTTTTTTTGTCCTCAGAGCCATTTATTTAGCACTTAAAAAAAAAAATATTTATTAGAAAAAGAGGAAGAAATGTTAGAAGCTTGGTATCCAAACTGTTCTACCATCACGTTATACAGTTTAGGAAACTGCAGAGATATTTGTTAAGAACATAAAATACTGTCTTTATGGGAACTGAAAAGACATATAACTTGGTACACCTCTTCTGTCAATGGGCAAGATCAGATACAGAGATGAGTGTAACAGGACAAATGTATCATGAACCTTCAATTTATTATTCCCAGCATTGAAACTTAAAGATCCAGGACTTGTTATATTTGTGTACTCTTATAAAATATACTCTGGTGTACTCCTAGAACAGAAATGTGGAACTATTCCATGATCTGTTATTTTCTGTAGTTTCCATTAGAGCTTTATAATCCTACATCTGGAAATTCCATAAATATCTGGAATTGGTAAAAGTCAGAGAAACCTCAAGTACAAATGACTGAGAATATACTTTGCAAAAGAGATGCTGTTAGCTCCCATAGGTGTTTGACACTCATCACTTCTCCCTAACTTCGCTTTTACTAACTCATAGGGGGTGAATTAAAACACTTTATAAAAGATGTCTTTTCTGACCCTCTCAGTTAAGAACATGCTTGCCTTGACAGAAATAAATGTATATGGAATGAGAATGGACAGAATTTAAAAAAAAAAAAAAAGAAGTGCCTAAGTGGCAATAAAATAAATGAAAAAAGAAATCATGTGTTTGTGATACCATTTCCAAAGGATGGTTTTCCCATTTTGCTTTACAAATGCATGCTTATATTGCCAAATTTCATGGAAATGAGCAGCACAGCCATTTAAAAGACATCAAATAAACATTCTTTTTATTACAGTGAAATGCAAATATCAAGTCTTAACAAGTAAATCTAGGGTCTGTAATTTTAAAACAGCAATAACAATAACCTCAGGCTATGTTTTTATTTTGTGGTTGACTTTATGAGAAGCAACTGTTATTTTTGTGTGGCACTTCAGTGAGTCAGAGGCATGCTCATTCCAGCTAAAACAGTAGCACTCTGGCAGTATTTGTGATGGAATGTCAACGATTATTGGTCAATCCCATCATACTGTCCATCACACTGGTGGTGACAAGGTTTTAACCTATTTCAAATTTAAATGTCAGTTTTTACAGAAACATTTCTAGGAAAGATTAAACCTAGGAAAGACTACAAGTGAAACCTGTGATAAAATTCAGTAAGTAGAAAGTTCTAACAGACTCCCACAAAGCCCAGGTAATTATACTGGAAGTATCTTAATAGACAGTTAGGGGATAGCAATGAATGCTTTGCCTATCTATGGCTGCCCTTTCACAGTCATGCAAAAATAATCTTCATTTCAGAAGACAGGAGTTTTACAGATAGACCTAGCCACCATACCAGTCTTGAACAAGCAAAGACGACATAAACCCAAAGAAATTCTGCCCCTGAAATAGATAAGACATTTTTGTCTTTGTAGATGGAAGATGTTTATTAATTTTATTTCCTCAAATACAGGAAATCAATATAAGCAAGAAAGACTTATATTCATGTTTGACTGTAATTTCCAGCTGAAACTAAACTGATGTAATAAAATAAATCTGATAGAAGTTTGCAAGCTGTCTAAATTTCAGAATAAGTGAATACCTTAAAACAACAAAAACAACTGTGAAACAGTTTAAATTTAGGACTCATAATGGAGAACAATAAGCAAATTTGTTTAGAATAATTTTAGTAAAGATAGGATATAGATGCTTTGAATTAGTAGCCAAGGATGAGTAAAATATTCAAAACTGTGTTTAATACTGCACAGAATTCAAACACCTTTAGATCTCAGTCTTTTCCTTGCAAATTCTGACAAGATATGATATGATCATCCTGCTCAATTCAGGAAGTCCAAGATGATCAAAGCCATGACTCCAAGACCTACTGCTGTTACTGTAGTTAGAGACAATTTTAATGCCTTTCTTCATAGTTAGTTTCTTATAGTCAGTTTTAAGGCTCTAAGAGAAATAATGGTGTTCTATGATCCTGAAGGGGTCTATTCAACAGAGAAGTTTTTTATTCTTTAGCCCCACAAGCCCATTTATGTCTAGAGGATTCTTCACAGACAAAGCTATTCTCCAAACCCCCTACGTACAAAGTAACCTCCAAGAAGTTAGAATGGGTTACAGATCAATCACATTGGTTCCAGCCAGGACAGGGTTAATTTTTGCAGTAGCCAGGAGGCAGCATTGCTAGGACACAGACTTTTCTATACCACCTGGAAGCATCCTCAGGGGAGAAGAAGGATCCCTTCTGGGCCCTGTAGTAGGAAGTGAGCAGTTCAGCAATGTCAGGGTCTGCATGATGGGCATTTGCATGTGAATACTTTGCCTTCCTTGTAGAGACTTTGTTATTAATATACTTGCACTTTCTGTCTGTTGCCTTATTTCACTGCTGCTTCCAGTAAATTGTTCTTATCTCAACCCATGATCTTCAACTTCTGTACCCCTAGTCATCCTCTCCAGCCTGATGTAGGAGGGAATGGGAGGAGGAATTGAGAGGAATATGGTTTGGAGTGTTTCCGTAGGAACATTAAACTAGGGAAGACATATTCCTAAACCAAGACATACTTCTTCAGCAGAAACTTTTTTCTCTCCTAGTTAAAATTCTTTATTCAAACATCCATGTAGTGTCATTTGAGATATGCCAAAACTACACAAGCACCTGGAGAGATCTTACTTCCATATCTGGGAAAAAATACACACTGAACAAACTTACTATAATGCAGGTAATGCAAAGAGTGGGCAATTTATTGCCAATTTATTGCTGATCAATTCTAACAGCAGCAAAAATGAGGAAACCAGAGAAAGTGCACTTACTTAAGTTTGTAATCCATTCCTATATTGTTAGGCTATAAAACAATGTATCCAAGAATGGAAAGTTTTTCCCTAGCAAGGGAAAGACTAGCTAGACTATCTAGTTCTGCCATTGAGTAACCCTTTTTATACTGGCCTGTACTGGAATAGAAGGATGTCAATACAGCAATTGCCCATTTAAAAACATCAGGGGCGTGGGCATCTATTGTGCTTCAAATATGGTTTGGTTGATAAGGTTCTGCCGTGTCCTTGCCAAAACCAATTTATGTACAAAAACTAAGTGTAAAGAAATATGGTAATAGGCATCCCAACCCGAATTTATAGCTTGACCAGACAAAATTTTTAAAACACAGAAATAAATCAGGTAATTTTGCTGGGCTTCTCTATGCTCATTTGCCTTAGAAATTCTATTTTATTTAATGTGTAGGAACTTCTATTTTTTTCTACCTGGAGAATTTGATTTTGAAACTTTTATATTTATTTCTTGAGTAATAAAAGTAATTTGTCTAGCACCACTTTTTAAAGATGCAATGCACTTTCTGTATACTATCTTTGACTTCCAATAACTCAAATTTTCCTCACTGACACCCACTCCTGAATTCTTCCACTCTCTGGATTCTTCACCTACAACTTAAAAAAATTTTACCAGTTCTATCTAAAATTCACTTTTTTCAAGGAGCAGTAGATGTCACGGACTCCAGATCACACCCATTAACATCCCAGCCGAATCCAAGAGTATTTCTCTCGCATTTATCCTGTCTGTTACTCATAGCTAATTAGTTTAACAGAACTTTGGTATTTGAGAGACTGCTTTTATTTTTCTCACTCTACTTTCCTAGAGTATCGTATTATATTATAATGCTATATATTTTTCACAATAACAGTCTTCAACTTTTTATGTAATTTACTATCATCTCAGCTAATTTAAAACACAAACAGACAGAAATACTTCATTCTCCCTTCACCAGTAACCTTAGCTGAAAAAGAACTCTTTAAATTTTCTCCTTTATTCAGAAGGTTAATTTCACTGTGCACAACAAATACCAAACCCATCCATTTTGGACACACAGAGAAAAAATATATGGAAAATTTGGTTATCTATTTTAAAACGCACTATTTCTTTACCTACTTACTATCTACCTACTTACATGCTTAATAATTTGAAAGTTTATTTCAAAATAGAAAAATTTTTAAATCTACTGACACAAAGGCCCTTTTTAAATGATAGTGTGACAGCGTCTCAGAACAGGCACTATTATATGAGAGGATTGCAAAAAACACCACAAAGTTCTTCTATGATATGCAAAGAATAGAAAAGCAAATATTCATGGTATAATATTGAATATTCACGCTTTCTTAAAACAATTTGAATAAAAATTGCTTTCAATGCTTACTGGAAGGCTTTTTTGCATCAGGACTGATGCAATTTCCGAGTGTAAGCAGCTTTTTGGAATTCAAAGAAACCTAACAGAGCAAGAAACAAGAGGGCCACTTGTGAATCAAACTATTGTTAATTCTAAGGGTAAAAAAACAATGTGTCACACAACATAAGAAATGGTATTGCTCTGTTGGAAACACCAACACATGGTCAGGACCCATGTAAATAACACCAGAATCCCAGTTCTTCTTGTTCAAGGCACTGACCACTGATTTATCAATTTATTTTTAATCCAGGCCAAAAGTCAAGCTTCAACCTTTCCAATATTAATTATTGAGAGCAAAACCCATGTGGCTGGGCTAGAAATACTTGGTGAAATCTAGGTAAGGTAACTGAAGGAATGCACTACCACAACAGCTTTCTGGTTTTAACTTCTTGCCTAGTAAAGGCACATGAATTATCTTGCTAATAATCCTGACAACAGACAACATTCTCCATCAGGTGAGGAAGAAGAAAATAAAAAAACTATTTTCTCCCTTCTTTAAAAGAGAGCAAGCGGGTATGTTCCTGTCAATGTCCTTTGCAGGCCTGCCTTAGAAAAATTTATCTTAGTTTTTTTGCCAGTCTATCAGTGATAAAAACTTGAGGCAAAAACTGACCTTCACTCCTTGCTATACTAAACACTGGAAAGGAATGAAAAGAGCTTTTCACTGCTGGACAGATGGATGTTGACAGAAATGTGGACAGAGGAGCTGAGACAAAGTCACTCTCTCACAGAAGGAAGCTGGTGTTTGCTGCACTATCTTCTTAAGTCTGTCCAGAGTGCTGCTATTTTGCAGTACAAGAGAACTAGCCACTTCTAAAGGGAAAAACAAAGCATTCTCCAGGAGGAAAAAAGTAAATCATATAAAGGCAAGAATAGTCAGAAACTACCTGCCTGTGAAATAATAACCAGGTACATTACTCTTTTTAAGTATTTCAGCTTTTCCTCTATATTTTAAACATTTAGAAATGTTGAAGTTATACAGATTTTGAATTTCTGTTTGTTTTTACCTAATTAAAATGTTCTTACATTACAGTATTTTCATATGGCGAGGAGCCTTGAACTACAACTGCAATCGTTCAAGTGTAATCGGAAGATCTTTTTGATATGTGAAGTATCAAGTCACCAAGGCAAAACTCAGAGTATAAAAGCTCCACCAATATTTGGTTAGAGAAAAAAACTACATTAGCTGTGTCTTTAGCAGAGATAATCCAGATTCCTGCTCCATTCATCAGATTTTTTCGTATAAATAACATGGGTCTAAATACAGAAAATTAAATCAATTATTAACTTCCTGGAAGACAAAATTCAGAAGTGATCACTCAAAACAATACCTAAAATTTGTACCATTTTAGTTGACTCTGAATTCCACTATTAGTGCCACCTAATGCTTAAACACTGGATTTAATGACTGTATCCAAAAGTTTGTGGTATGTGCATCAGTTTCATCAGAGTTCCTAACAGATGTAGTACGCCTCTTTCTTTAATGAAATATGACAATTTCTTTCACTTGTTTTAAGGAGATGCTAAATCATGAGAGTTATTAATATTCCTGAGATAATTAAGAGGATGTGGTGGGGGGGAAATAATAACATTTAGTTAAAAAGTAAGAATCATTTACCATAATCTAAATTAATAATATGTAGCTTTTAAATACTGTTCTGGTAGTATTTCAAAATATGAACACTACCACCTGATTACATGCCCACCATCAGTATTTAAGATTTGACTAATATTTCTTTGGAATATACAAATATTTGCTCACAAAGAGAAAAAAAAAGGACCCTAGAAAATGGAAGTCCCAAAAGATCAAACCCCCCAAACCTTAATTTTAATTATTAAAACAGTCAATTTATTTTTAATTTAGCTTATTATTTTGCATATATATATTTACATTTTCTGAGCACCTGAAAAAAACTATGCTACTGAGAGAATGTATGTGTGTTTCCCTATTGCAAGCAGAAGTAGATCAAATATAATGAATTTAGAGGAACTGAAAACAATAATGGAAGCCAAGCAGGTGACGCAGAAGGCAACTTGGCTGAGTATGCATCTTTTGGAAATAAGGAGAAAAAGGAAGGTGTGTGCCCAGTGGAAGCAAGGTCAGGTGATACAGGAAAAGTACAGAAATGTTGCTCATTGCTGTATGGAAAAAAAATTGTACAACCAAAGCTCAAATGGGGTTGAAAGTGGACAGAATAGTGGGAGCAATAAAATGAGGTTTTTTTCAAACATGGTAATGACAAGAAGCAGCGTAGGAATAACATTGGCCCATTACAGGATGAGGGTGGTCATCTCACAAACACAGACATGGACAAGTCCAAGGTGTTTAATGCATTTTTTCCCTTCATCTTTTAATATTTCCTAAACTGGAAGATCATGATTCCAATAATGATAAAATCCCAGTTGACCTTGAACTTATGTGGGAATCTGCTGCTTGAGCTGAGTCCCTATAAATTGATGGAGCCTGATGGGATTAATCCAAGAGTCAAAGAGTTAGCTGATGTCATCATAAAGCCTCTTCAATGATTTTTAAGTAGTCTTGGGATTCTGGAGAGGTCCCAGTTGACTGGAAACTGGGGAATGTTGTCTTGATTTTCAATGGTAGAATGCCCTCACACAGAAAGAAACTACAGACCTGTCAATCTCACTTCAGTGTCCAGTAAAATAATGGAGATTATTATTTTGGGAGGTATTGAAAAAGGACAATAAACTCATCAGTTACAGCCAGCATGGCTTCATAGGGGAAGTCCTGCTTGTCAAATCTGATCTTGTATGACAGGTAACCTGTGGAGAGCTTTTTGGACACCTGGCTATCTGAGAAGGGTCATGTAGACATGATACCACTGGTCAAGCTAGAAGGAGACAAGTACAGGAGCCAGTAGACAGTGTCCATTAACAGGCAAGGACATTGTGCCCTTGGCGCAACATCAGGATAGGGAGGAAAATCTTTGGCAGAAATGTGAATAGTTTCAATAGAATAACTACACGAATGCAGAAGTAGGCGCAGTTGGCTGATAGGTAACTAACCCATAGTGAGCTCGCCTTTGCAATAGGTATGAGCTTCATTAACACCAATATAAATATGTGTACCTATCAATAAACTCGGAGATTTGCTGCTGGTTTATGTTAAATCCCGTGTTTCTTCTGCCCTTTCCCAACAGTAACCCAACTAGTTGATCTAGGAAAGCCAGCTGATGTAACCTGGAACTTCAGTGAAGCATTTGATACTGTCTCAAACAGGATCCTTCTGGACAAAATATCCAGCCCACTGCTGGATACACGCATCATGTGATGGGTGAGCAACCTGCTCATGAGTGGGGTACAAGGGGTTACAGTGAGTGGAGTGACATCATACTGGGGACCTGCCACTAGTGGGGTTCCACAGGGCTCCATCCTTGGCCTAGCTCTTCAACGTTTTCATAAATGACTTGATCTGATGCCTTTTTAAACCTAGAAATGAAACAACGCACTTTTGTGATAATATTAGTATAGGAATTAATACAAAAGTGGATTTTTATAGAAGGCCTCCAGGGGCAGTTATAAAAAAATGTCCACAAAAGCCCAATTCCCCACAGGGGTGTATATAGTTTTATAAGTTTGGTAAATTGACAAAAAAGCACCAATAAGGTATAGAACTGGTGATGTAATTCCCACTCAGTCCAAGCCCCTTCTAAATTCTCCCCCCCTTAGATGGGACTGAACCTTGTTGATGAAAATGTCTGAAGAGCTGTTTTTTGGCCGTGGATTCTAAGGAGAACCAAAATAGGATAGGGGCTTTGGAACATGCTTTGTCTTTCTAGGAAAATGTTGAAGTTAGACTACAATAGGAAATTACAAAGCTACAAATATTTGTGTAAAGAACACAGAGAATATACAAAAAGAAAAAGGGTAAAAACCAAAATGGCATCAGATGCAGGACTGGAAAGAAGACTAAGTTTTCCAACACCCCTAAATTGAGAGCAGCTGCTGACTCCCTTGTGGGCAGAGAGGCCCTGCAGAAGGATCTCTATAAATGAGAAAGACAAGCAATCACCAACCATATGAAGTTGAAAAAGGGGAAAGTTACAGATTCTGCATCTGGTACAGGACAACCCTGGATGTACAGAGAGATTGGGGAATGAGAGGCTGGAGAGCAGCACAGCGGAAAGGGAGCTGGATACCTCAGTCAACAGAAAGCTGAAGATGAGTCAGCAGTGGTCTGGCAGCCAGGAGGTCCAACCCTGTCCTGCGGGGCAGCAGGCACAGCATCACAGCTGGGCAAGGGAGGGGATTGTGCTGCTCTGCTCTGAGCTGGGGCAGCCTCACCTCAAGTGCTGGGGCAGTTTTAGGCAACATAATATATGAACATTTTTAAGCTATTAGTGGCCAAAGGAGGACCACAAGGATGGTAAAGGGTTTGAAGAGGAAGTCTTATAAAGGTGGCTGAGGTCTTATTGTTGGGACCTCACTGTAGTCAGCAACTTCCCTCATGAGGGGAAGAGGAGGGGCAGGTACTGATCTCATCTCCGTGGTGACAGTGACAGGACCTGAGGTAATGACCTGGAGCTGTGTCAGAAGAAGTTTGGGTTGGATATCAGGAATTTTCACCCAGAGGCACTGGAACCGCTCCCCGGGGATGTGGTCACTGCACCAGCCTGACAGAGTTCAAAGGGTGCTCTCTGGCACAAGGTACGACTCTCTGTGTAGGGCAAAAGTTGGATTCTGTGATCCTGATGGGTTCCTTTCAAATCAGCATATTCTCTGATTCTATGAATAAATGACACTCATTATAAATACCTGAAATATCACCTTATTTATTTGACTCACACATAAAAGAAAATGCAATCCGCACAGATGCATAACTTCCTACCTTGTCACAAGGGGAGTAGTTTCAACTGTATGTACCATTTATTTTAAAAATTAATCTAATTTTAAAAATCATCTCTTGAGAGTTAGCAGCCAGTATTAGTCCCAAAACCATGTAAATTCTGGAACTCCAAATATCCTGGAAGACCTTGCTGGAACCAAATGGTACATTCAGAATAGTGCATTCATGTGAAAATGAGGCCACAATTAGGAATATCTACTTACACAGTCATTTAAATTTAAACAACTCACTAAAAAACAAATATTACTCTCCCCTTCTGTTTCAAGATGTCAACAAAAAACATCCCAATAAGCAGTTTTTTGATGAATGAAAGTATCCTTAGAAACAAAAAGCAATCAGTACCATCACAGGAACTACCAGCAAGATAAAATTTAGGTTTCGAGGTTTGATAAGTGTTAATGAAATTAGAAATTTTCCTCCTTGCTTTTGTGGTTTTGACATTTTGCAACTAATGACCAAACTCAAGTTTTGACAGATTTGAAGTCCAGAGAAGACGACCTTTTTTTCACTGCCTTGAACATAGTCTCAATTCAAACCTCTGTCTGCTATATGTAACACAGCACAAAAAAAATGATTGCTTTTGGGCTTACTAATGGGTTTTCTGCACTTGGCTTCATCTTCTTGCCATTAATCAAGTTCCAAGTGACAGCAGCATTTTGCAAAAAAAAAAAAAAAAAAAAAAAAAAAAAAGACCTGGCAACTTTTCAGCCTCTCAATTCGCTTTCTTTGAAAGTCATTTTGCGGCAGGTATAATGAAGAGGGTTTCCCAGATAACCTACTTCCTTATCTATACAGCCAAAACCCAAATAAATCTCTGTGTGAACATTATGATAGAGGTTGTCTATACAGATTTGTTTATCTTAGCAGCTCGGCTGATAATGCCATTTAAGATGATATACTTTATGAAAATAAATTACAGGCCTAGTGAAAACATGACAGTGCAACAGGTGAAACAATGGAATGTATGGGAGCTAAGATGAGCTTTTGAGCTCATCTCAAGCTAAGCTAGGCATATTGAATTAAAAAACCCAGTACTTTTTAACTGCTATTCATAGCAGTGATCATAAAAAATGGATTTCTTCACAAGAATATTCCTTGTAATGAAGAACAGGACTTAGCTGAGTTAGACAGGATACAAAAACATGGCTATAATGTTACAATACATTTTTTTTAAAGGCTGGGAATATGAATGAGCATAGAAAGAACAAGATGATTTTATGTTCAGAAGAAGAGCTTGTGCTGATTGAAAACCAAGGGATTTGTGAAGCTAAATTTTTTAGCATTCTTCTTAATCTTTGTTCTAACTGATGTCAAATCAAGAATATTTATTATAATTTAATTTTGTTTAATAAGTAAGTATTATAATTAAGAGTAGAATAAAATATTTCATTTGGAAGTGATGTCCAAAGATTCAACTGCCCAACCACTTCAGGGCTGACTGAAAGCTAAAGCAAGTATTAATGGCTTTATTCAAATGCCTCATAAACATTGACAGGCTTCAGGCACCTCTCTAGGAAGCCTGTTCCACTGTTTTTTTAAAGAAATACTTTCTGAGGTTCAGTTCAGGCTGCATCTCCTTTGATGCCACTTAGAACCATTCCCATGCATCTTTTCACTAGATATTGGAAATACATCCACATCTCCCGCTTGCTTCCTCACCTTGGAAAGCTGCAAAGAGCAGTAAGGACTTACTTAGCCTCCTTTTCTTTAAACTATGGGTGCCAAAAGTCCTTAGGTGCTCCTCAGAGGACAAGGCTTTAAGTCCTTTCCCCAGGTTTGTTGCCGTGCTCTGAATGCATTCAAGGACCTTCATATCTTTTATAAATTGTGGGGCCCAGGACTGCCCCCAGCGCTCAGGGTGAGGCCACACTAATGCTGAGTGCAGTGGGACAATCACCTACCTCTTTGGCCTGGCTGGTGATGCTGTGTCTGATGTACCCCAGGAGGCAATCTGCCCTCCTGGCTGACAGCGCTGACTCAAGGCATCAACCAACAGCCCCGGATCCCTGTCTGAAAAGCTGATCCTCAGTCCCACCTCCCCCAGTGTAATCTTGTGCTCTAGGTGAAGAATTTGGCATATAAACTTAAATTTTGTCTGATTAATCTTTGTCTAGTGTTTTAGTCCATCTAGAAAGGTCTGCAAGATCACTCATCAAGAGTCAACAGCAACTCCCCGTTTTGTATCAATCAGCAAACTTGCTGATAGAAAATGGTGCATTCTCCTATATACAGATAATGAATAAATATTTTGAACAGGACTGACCCTTAAATATACCTATGTGGAATACCCCTAGTAAGTGGCTGTCAGCCAGATATAGCCCCACTCATCACAATCCTTTCAGCTCTGACATTGACCCACAGCATTGTGAACTCTCTCATCCCACAACTGGACAACTTTTTACGGAAGGATGCTGTGAGGGACAGGACTAAAATCCAGAAAAGCCCCATCCACCACTTTCTCTTTATCCACTTGGAGGATAACATAGATGGACACTTAATTAGGTAAATAGGGCCTTTGTGAATCCCACTTGTGAACCAATGTTAATTACACTGTTCTTTAAATGCCTTTCAGAAGCACTCAGTATAATTTTCTCCAGGAGCTGAGACTAGAACATTTGTAGTATCCTGGGTCTCCCTGCACACCCTTCATGTAAATTGAATAATATAGGCGAGTTTCCAGTCACCAGGGACCTTTTCAGACTCCCACAACTTTTGGTAGATAATGCAAAGGGGTCATGTAGTAACGATAATAAAAATAATTCAGGTAATAACACTAGTTTGCATATTCATTGTTAATATACCCTGAAATATGTAAATGTCACAAAGGACCTGTGTCACAAACCAAGATTCAGGTGCACTAAATGCCCTAATGAAACACCTTGCTCTAATCAGTGCTTTTTGACTGCATTTGACTGAAAAGTTTGCTGAAGTGTTTCCACCTGAAGAATTTCTTCATTATTCTGTTTTGCTGTTGTCATATTAAGCATGCACTGACACTTTAGGTCACAAGATGCATTCAATATACACAAAAGAGCTCAAATGCTACTATTACTATCTAACATCATACCTCACAGTAGATTCTTTGTAATAGTAAATCATTTAAACAGAATAGTTTAAATCACTATGGACATAAGACACAATTTTGCATGTTTTATTCATTTGTAAGTGAAGAAATTTAATTTGTTACTGACAGGCAAGTACTGCATCCAGTGGCAAGAACTGCATCTTACTATGAGGTTAAATTGAACAGCTGTAAACCAGGTACAGCACTTTACATCAGTTCAAAGCAAGCACTGAATATACTTGAAGTTATACACATTATACCAGGATTTTATATCCTAGAGCCACTTAAATCACAGTTCTTGCAACCTCCTGCCACACTAATGCAACAAAGCCTCTTTTCCTCTGCAGAATCAACTGAAAGTCACTGCTTCAGAACTGCTTCATTTCTAGTCCTAATAAACAGAATATTTTTGTTTTGTCAAGGTCTATTGAATGTCACCTACCTTTTGATGTCTATATGTTTGCCAAAAATACTTGAATACTTTAGTATGCGCTCTTCATTTTATTTCTTCTTCCTATGTCAAATCCTTGAAAACTTAGGAATTAGAGTAATACATACTATTTTAATACCTATTGCCAGGCTAAGCAAGCCAAAGTATTACATAAGCTTTCTCTAATTTCTAAATTACTTTTTCATATATATGTGAAAAAGCATTCTTACTGGGCTTTTTCTGTATTTAAAGATTAGCACTTATTACATTAAAATGTATTTAATCTTACTGTTGCCTCAGTACACTAGCGTCAAACATATCCTACATTTCAGCAAACATTTCGGTCTCCCTAACTGTACACTTGATAAGACATGAGTGCTCACAGAAATGGCTAGCCTAGAAAAATTAAGACAAGCCTACTATATGAATACATGCCTTTTTCTAGTAATTGCCCCAGTTTTCTTACATGATATTAGACATTTCATATGAAGATTTGCCGGGATAACAATTAAATTGAAACTATCAAGCGGCTAATACCACTGGGTTCCTTACAGATATGATGACACTGTCAGGGGTTGAGCAACTAATCACCATATCATCTCCTTAAACAGAAAATTCCTAGAATTTTTTTTTTAATCAATATGAAATAAAGACAGGAAAAACATTCATAGAATTCTTTTATCAATTTTACACTCCGTGTTGCGCAACTTTAACAATTACATTACTAATAATTATGACAACATTTTGTTAAGTGAGTGGACATACAGATGTATAAAATGCATCCAAAACTGAGGCCACAGATTATACGAACAACAGGCAACATGGCATTTGATTAACTGCATTGGATTTGATTATTCCATTGGCTTCACTTGAGAGAGAGGGTTTAGGCCACTGAGCAATGAAAACCTGCACAATCTCAACACCTGATACTGAGCCAACAGCACTCTACACAAGGACAAAGGCCTTTAATTCATGCGTAACTACTAAACCCAGGAAAAGTGATTCTATTTAAAGAATTCTTGGTGTATCAAAAAATATTTTGCACTTTTTCTTTTAACTAATGAAAAAAGACAAATGGCCCTCTATTTTCTAAGCAGATAAAAAGAACTGCAATGCAAATTTTAATGATAGTTTTATTTAAATTGAACTATATTACTTCCAGGCAGAAATGGAAGAAATTTAGTATTATTTGTATAAAAAAAAAGACACAGCACTAAAAACTATCAAAAGTATTGCACAGAAGTATACCCTTCCTCCTGCCTCACTTTCCTTTTTCAGAAAAGCTAACACTTTTACACAAAGCTCCACCTTTTCTTGTAAAGATAATTTTTAATATCGCATCCATATGCTGCTTCTATCTGGGTCTTTAAAGAACCATATCAAAATGGTTCCTTACTGTATATAGCAGGTCACAGTTCTTATGTTAGGATATTTTGTGTATTAGTTCCGATCTTACATTACCTGATACTGATTCTGCAGGTAGGAGAAATATTCCTCCTCCCCCTAATATTTCGTTTTGCATTGTTCTTACTATCATTTGTTTGTGACAAATTTCTGATGATGTAAGGATGACCATTTGTGAAAAAGGATTGAGTCATCATAGGTATCAATAAGTGGGGAAAAAAAGTATAAAACAAACATGTTTTAAAATTTATCTGCTCAACATGGCTTAATTTGCATTTTACAAGCAGCCAGCATATACTCACTGTGGCTATGAAAAATGTCTATCATTCTACATGCAGTCATTAGATAGCAGAATGAGAATACCTAAATGGGGGTCATGCTAGAATTAGTCACTTAGCTGAAAGTGTCTGAAAGTGTCTTAGCTGAGTTGTCTGAAACTATTTAAGAGGTGCACATTCTTAGCCAAAACTGTCAATGAAGAACTCTTTCAAGCCAAACAGAGCTGCTCTGCTTTTGTCCAGCATTATTTCAGTTTCTCTTCTTAGATCACATGTGTGAGATATCCTTTTAGGAATCGTCATCCATAAGTTTATTTTCTTTCATGGATATACCCAATAACTACAAATACAATATAGTCGGGCTATACTACTGATTTGAAGATAATGTTTGTCTCTTAGGAACATCAAAGTGCCATAAAAAGATATGGCATAAATGACTTTGTATTACTGCCAATACTTCATAAAATAAAACTAATCCCATGCCCAAATATGAATTGCATCACTTTACAGTATTTTATGTAAAACAGAAATTTGGCTAGATGAAAGTCAGTGACGTGAAATTCATTGAGAATTAGAAGTAGGTGAAATAGACGTTTACAAAGACATGATAGGTGGTAACTGGCAGCAGGAAAACTTCCTCCATGTAAGTTGATCTAGCAAATATAACTGAGTAATCAATCATCTTAAAAGAATATACAGGATGATAAAGAGATTAATTAAATTTCACCAGTAAAAAATGTAGGGAAAAAGTTAGATTTCTCAAATAAAAACTGGTTTCTACAGATACCTTCTAATTACATCTTTAAAGATCTTACATCAGCTTAATCTTGTTTTTCCAAAGTAACTGATCTCTGAAAGTTTTGACTACAGGAATTTACAATGATAATTAAGAAATCTGGGACTGCTGGTGCACTAATTTTCCAAAGTGACATCTCTACATCTTGAAAAAAGCTTTCTAATGTACAGCTTTAAATTCATGATGTAGCGGGTTACTTATAAAACAATGTTGTGCAAGAGAAGGGAAAATTTGTAAAATTCAAACTACGGAAAAAAAGAAACCATAATATTCCCCGATTGAAAAAAAAAAATGCATTTGATAAATTTTGCATATAGAAATATGAGCGGAAATATTTTTAAAAGTACTAACCATAAAAAACACTAGGTGAGGCACTTGCCAGAAACTTCTTACAATACTTAAAGGAGTTATTCAATGATTTTCATAAATATTAATTACAACATGTTTTTTTAAGACCTACACAAAGGTCAACAATAACATCTCTTAAATCAGCACACCCAACTGCATATACCTAAAAACTGAACTCCATACCCTGAATCATGTATTTACAGCGATAGACCTTTGTATGTTTACTGATTTTTTCAGAATTTATAAGACACAGTACTTCCTAAACCACTACCATGTCCATGCTTGCAATTAACAGTACTGAAACATACAGAATCTTTGAACTCAGCTATGGGATGTGAGACATGTATTTCATTACTCTTTTGTATCTTTTTCTGGCTACTAGTTAAATGTCAACACTTCATCTTTATAAAGATAAGTAAACTATTAAGTATTTAAAATTGTACTGCATGGAAGGTTAATATTTATTTGCCAAACATAACATTTGCATACCCAAAGAAAATATTTCAAATTAGTTTATAATATTACAGACAAATATTTCTAAGTCTGTACTATTTCATAAGCCATTCCAAGAAATCTGCATGCTATTGTATTGACTGGGTTGTATTGGCTACCTCTCCTTTTGTTTCACTATTTCACAAAATCCTATTGTGTGATTTTCAAGCAGTGGTGTTTAGTTTCTTAATCCTCCCTGTACACCTACCCAGGAGAGGCTTTACAACATAAACTGTAAAGTAGCATTTTCTCAGCAGGAAAAACAATATTCCTCTTCAAAAAGAGGCTTAATAAAAATAGGGCTGTAATGAACACACTAGCTCTGGTCACAAAGTGCTACTCCTAGCATCACCACTGAAAGTTCAGGAAGTTTTGCAGAATGATACTACTTTGGCTCTTCAAAAGCCTTATCATGCAATATATGATTGAGATAAATGCCTTTCCAGTGTATTAAGCTCATGCACAGGTATTTTCTTAGTTCCCCTATTTCTCTTCATTCCACTTTCAAAAGCCTGTCCTACTAGCAACCACCTGGCATTAATCACTGTGACTATACAGCAAACAGTTTCTGACAAACACTGGCATACATAATTTATACAGTTCCAGCTGAAACAGAAAATTTCTCCTACTGTGCAGCTAATATCCAGAATATGTACAGTCCTTCCTCCCATTTGTCTAGAAATGAGAGACATCCCACTCCACATTTTCCCACTACAGCCCTGCCACTCCATTTGTCTAATTTCTGTGCCCTCTAAGAGAGCTGTCCCAGATGACACGTTACTTCATAATAGCTCTTCTCATTTCAGTGCTACCAGGTAAAGTGAAAATACAGAAATGAGCTTCTATTATCATTGCATCTATTGCCAGCAGCAGAAACAAAAGCTGTAATACCTTGGATTCATCATCTCTGATTTGGAATTGTTTTGGGGTCTTTTTTGTTTGGTTGGTTGCTTTTGTCTAGATTTGGTGCTGTTTTCTGTCTTAATGTAGAAATGTTGTGCACTTCTGAGAGCCTCATAAAAATCTCTCACAATTGCCTCAATATGTGGGTATCAATGGACAGGGAAACACTATACAGTAAATATTTATCTTTCTTTAAAATTTCACTTTATGCAGCAGTGAATGTTTGACATTGAATCAATCAGTTTTCTAACAATATAAAAAGGAATAACCACCCTAGGCACTTTCCACTGAAATTGTACTTCTTTCAGGCTTATATACTGCCTGTGGTACACCAATGCTATTTATCAGTATTTTTGTAATGCAGAGTATTAACAAAATCAACAAGAGTAAGAGAAAATTATGGGTCAAGACAAACAAACTGCCTTCTGCATAAATTCCCTGTTGTAGTCTCTCTCTTTACTTTCCAGACAATAAGAAAAACAGAGCAAACAGAAGAACTATTAGAATATACGTAATGTGCTCCACATTTTTACTTAAAACCTGCACATTTCTGTGCTTCACTCATTGCCTAAAAGTTGAAGCTAAGGCTTTCTCACGGACAAAACATTTTAAAGAAATAACTATAAATTTTTTTAAAAAATGAAAACTAGGATTCCTGAAAATTAACTGAATAGAATTGCTGCTGGTTTCTTTACTAGAAGACAGCACCTATTTCCTTCTTCCTGAACAATTTATAGTCTTATATATGACACCAGAACTCTTCTTCTACAACTAGGGAAAATGTTTGATATCCATCATTCTCAAGACCTAAAAACAGATTTAGGTGGCTTTAACATGAAATGAATGGACAGCAAAAGGAAAGTTATTTCCTCTCTGATGTCTGGAGAGTATAGAAGATCCACTGTTGCTTTTTAGAAAGCAACCTTGTTGCTTTTTATTGCTTACACATGGATCACAATACAGGTAGGGTTGAAAAGCGCAGCAGTGGGATCATCTGGTCTAACCTCCCTGCTCAAACATGGTCAACTGAGAGCACATTGCATGGGATTGCATCCAGACAGCTCCTGAATATCCTCAGTGAGGGAGAGTCCACAACGTCTCTGGGCAATCTGCTGCAGTGCACAATTACCTCCACACTAAAGCAGTTCTTCAGATGGACCTTCCGGTCCATCAGTTTTTCTTCCTGTTGCCTCTTGTCCTTTTGCTTGGCATAACTGAGAAGAGCCTGGTCCATCTTCTTTGCACTTTCCTTTCACTTACTTATAGACATTGATAAGATCTCCTCTCAGCTGTCTCTTCTCCAGGTTAAACATGACCATTTCCCTAACTTTTTCCTCACAAAAAAGATGCTCAAGACCCCTCATCATCTTTGTAGACCTTTGCTGGACTTGCTTCAGGAGCTCCACGTCTCTCTTTTACTGAGGAGTCCAAAAGCGGACACAGAACTCCCAATGTGGCCTCACCAGGGCTGAGTAGAGGGGGAAGATCACCTCCCTCAACCTGCTGGCAATGCTCCTTCTAATGCCCACCAGGACACTGACATTCTTGAGTAGAAAGGCATATGTATTAAGCACTGATAAATAAAAGAATCAAAACACTGTTCCATTCTTATGGTTCTCAGCACGAACATTCAAAACAGAAACCTCCAAAATAAATTGTATTGACTCCTCTTGTCAGCCTGTCTCCAACAGTCAACTTTCAGACTTCTCTTTTCATGCCGCGTTTCCCTTCAAATTGAACGTTTTCATATGGGTGAATCTGTCATGGAAAGCAGCCAACTTCTTTATATATAGAAAATCAAAAGCAGTTTCCAGTTATCTCAAACATTCATACTTGGTCCAAACTCTCACAATATTCAGCCTAACAAGTGCAAGTTTAGCCTGGAATGTTTCCTGATTCACTCTAGTAACAGAAAAAAGAATCTGATATTTTGTCTCTGGTAAGGCCTTGAAATATTCTCATCTGTAGATGCTTTTTCTGCTTCTTCCTTCTTACATAAATTTCTAAGACCTAGAAGCAAAAAATTTACTTATATTCATAGTTCTTTGAGACCCAGATACTAAGAATTGGTCATAGTATAGAAACCTAACAAAACATGGTAGCATCTGTAATGCGTGAAACTAGTTACTCTACATGGCCACAGAGAAAAACTAACAAATTTAGCTGTAAAGACACAGACATACCAGTAAAATGTTGCTGTTCTGTGCTGCATAAATAATTTGCAGTATTCAACCTGGGATTTGTGAAAGAAATGATCAAACAAAATGGATGTAGGTAGACACTTCTGTGCCTGGAATTACCCTGATTTCACTGACATTCCATGTTTGGGTTGCAATACTTGTAGGCTGAATTGTGAGTAAGATCTGACTCCCACTTCTGGGTGACATCTTGCAAGAGGCACAAATGACAAGCTGGGTCTGTGACAGAACCATTGCAGAACAATCAAAAGAACATATGAAAGTTATACAGGCTATATAACCTATGTACTCCAGAGTCGCATACATACCACAGGGATGAGTAAAGCATAAGCAACCACAGCTCCAACTCACTCTATTCTGTCTTGTATTTCATTAAATCTAGTTAATTCCTGTTGACATCTATAGTATATATTTATTCCTACAGCAGCTATGTGAGGCAGAGGCACTCTATCCCAAAAAGGCATCATCAATGGAGTGTTTTTTCCAAAACAATAGCTTTCCACTGTTGCAGACGGTACAAGGTTAAGATTTGTGTAAGTTTGCAAAGTAGAGGCTTTGCAATAATAGAATTATCTTCCAGGCTAATGCCCTTAGCACTGAATTATGCCGTGTCTTAAGAAGTAATACAGCAAACCATCGTATTTTCAGCAATTCAAATTTTAACCCTATCAAAACTTCTTAATAACGCCCTTTTTCTCTGCAAGCTCCTTGCTTTCTATGACGTTACCCCTTTATCTAAATCCACAGTCACAGTATGTTCATGAGTTCTCATATGTTCCCAGTTTCAGATTAAATCCATAAATCTACTCCTGGGGCAAATATATTTCCGCAGTTGCAAAAGCCATACGTATTCTGATCACGGATAAAATTCTCAATCTTTATATTTCAGTGTTCTTAATTAAAAAATTAATTAAAATTGGAATTTATTTTAATTTTAACTTCAAACCAATAAGATTATTTCATTATTCATTTGCATATACATATCATTAAGTATTGCTTTTAAAAGAGGATGAAAGATTAGTGTTGTCAGAATTAGGCACTGAACCACTATTATTGCTCTTACTATCAAGCAAAAAAATAGGCAACAAAGCTACATATGTGTTACCAAAAAAATGATTAATAATCAATAGGACTCATAAAGAAACAGACCACATTGTACAGTCAGTCAGTTTTGAACCTCAGATGCTCTCTCTATCTTTTGCACTTGCTGTGGTTTTTGGTAGAGAGATATGAGGGCTGTTGCTTCTCTACAAAAGCCAAAATGAGAACTTTGGTTTAGAGCACTCTCTTTCAAAACATATGCATGCACATTTCATGACCAGCAGTCTTGTAAATACATTACAAGAAATTATGAAGACAAAGAATACTATTTCCACCTGAGTTTTCATACTGTTTTTTGGTTTTCCTTGCTCCTCCTCCCAATCTTCTTTAGTTTGCAAAATTTTTAATGGAATATAAAATGTCATTTTATGTTTATTTTCAACAATGTGGAAAGTACATAAGAAGTCCTCCTATCAGTTAATAAAACCTTATCTAAGGTTGTTAAGAACAGGTCCATAGTGCTATTAAACATCAATCTATCAATCTTCCTGTTTTCATTGACTTGACTGGGAAGAATTTTTAAAAGATAATATAAGGAACAAACACGGCATTAGAGGTAAGGATTTTAAATACTGAAAAGTTTCCTTACACCAGACTTCCTCTAAGAAAAAAAAAGTATGCCCTTAGGGTTAATTTTTGATATATACGCAGATAGTGTTGCTAGCTGTCTCCAACATTATTATCAGAACTGTCTGCAATGATTAAAATAGCTAATAAAATTATAGAAACTCTTTTTTTTCTAGTAAAAATTGAACTTTGGAGAAAACCACAAAAAAAGAAATCTTCCTGTCACCCTACAGTGCTTGGGATAGAGGATCAAGGAAAAAACATATTGTAATTACACATTCCACAAATTTTCCTCTAAATTGTGTAAGGCTGTTTAATCATCTTCAATTCCTGTAAAAGGCACCTAGTAATTTTGCTAACCTTGTAATGCCATGTAATATCAAAATACAAGACAGTAATTTTCAGTTATAAAGCCAGCCCTGCAAACTGAAGAGTGTGCTATTTCACGAGGAGTCTCCAAATCTAGTGTCTATTCATTTCCAGATGACAAAACAAAATGTTCAGGTCATTTGACTACTAGTAGTTTCTCTCCTGAGTATTATCTAGACAGTAGGCTTGGCAGTACACTAATATCCTCACCCCTGATGGAGTTGAAAAAATTGAGTACTGTGTTAAAAATATTCTTATTGAAGTAATACAGTTCAGGTGACATATATCTGAAGTGGAAGAAGCCTTCACCTTTTTTACGACTGCTTCTTGTGGGAGAAATTCTGTAGTAGTTTAACCTCTTCTAAAAACTGTTCAAGCAACTTTTCAAGGCCACTGTTAATAGAGCAAATTTCTGTGTAAATGCTGACTGAACAAAGCTAAGGTACCCAGGGCAGCAATAAAATGTGAATCAAGTGCATTCATAAAGTGGTTGGCTTGAGTAGTAATTGATAACCTATTCTGTATGGCACTCCTATTTGACTTCTTCTTTTCTTCAGTCTATTCTGTCACACCGTACATTCTGACATTACCATTTTATGGTCAAAAGTCACAAACACAGCAGTTGAGTATTTTTAAAAAAAGTTTATAATAAACAGCATTGGGACTACAGTGAAGTCCATTTATAAAGAACTATATTTACCTCTGCCAGAGAGGATCCTCTGCTTTATAACAATGCAGCTCTTTAAGCTCTATGAAGTGAATGGGCCGTGTTTAGAAAGAACTTACCGCGTAAAACAGTGAGTCTCGTGGACACGCTTATTTCGCCAACACTGTTGGAAGCCACACATTCATAAATAGCTTCATCTCGGGGTGTGCGCAGTGGCTGTATTCTGAGAACTGATCCAGATCCATCATCAAACTCTATTACCTATAAAAGGAAACAAAAGCTGTCACAGATGTTGTTACAAATACCTATCCCTCAGCTATCTGTTCATGAACAGTGGTCTGTTGGTATTCAAGTCACCAAAGACAGGTTTGTTTCTCAAATTTATGATGCAGGACAAATTTCAGTCATATGGGAAAATTTTCAAGTGGAACATACATTGCTTTTCAGTGACTACTCAGTGGCCATTTTAATATAGCTTCAAGAAATACAGAACAAAAACCAAATGAACAAATAAAAAAAAAACCCCAAAAAAACCAAGAAAACCAAGCCAGCAAACAAGGGCTCTAAGAAAAAAGTCTGTGACTTAATGCTCTCTTATTCTGAAGTTCACCACCAATGCTTCTCAATTCTCTCAGCTAAAGTACTTCACCTTCAAGTGACAGTTACATTCATTTTAATTGCTGCCAGCTACCCTCCCTCTCCACTCACAGAGTGCAGTTACTCACTTATTTGGCTCCAAAATTAATAACTAACTGCAATTTCTGAACCAAACAAGATGACTCAGTTTAGCTTTGTATTTAACCCACAAAATAAGTAAAGTTATCTAACAAAGTGATCATTTAGGAGGCTAAATAATACAGCAAAAGTTCTAAGATGCAGCTTTAAAATTGCAATATTCACACAATAAGTAATAACATTTATTTGAGAAAATTCACTGAGCAGATCTTATTTCCTTCTTGATCTGAAGTCAGAATCACATCAAATATTGGTGAGTACTGCAACACTCTGTTGGTCCTGGAAAAACCTTCTTAATAGTTAAGTAACAGAAGTACTCTCTTTAATCTACTTTTTTAAAAATAAATTTAAAAAATCACTGAGAGATATCAGTACTACCATCAGATAAATGGTACTTATAAACAAAGGACAGTCAGATTCTTTGTCTTGTTTTTCTCTACAAAATAATCTATATATACATGCACAAAGTGATTTACAGATATGTCTATTTGCACATGTCTTTGTGTCCTTCTGTCTCATTTTCACACAAGCAACCTACGAGACCACTGTACATGTTGATAAAAGAGAGCTATAAAGTCTGGGGTAAGAAATGGTGGCAAATATGCCCTGCATCTCACTATTTTCATTGTTGAAATCGCTCAGTTTCTACTTAGCATTGGGAGAAGTGCAAGTAAGATAAGAACAGTGGGGTTTTTTGATACTGAATTTGTTTGATAGCCCACAGATTGTATTTTTCTTTTTCTTCCAGTAAAGCCATCTTAAACTAATCTAAATAAGACAAAATATCCACCTGATGTTAGCACAATTAAAGGAATAACTAGAATTCTCAATAAATTGACATTTATAAGGGAAAAATAATTTCAAAGTCTTTAAGCAGTCAGACTAACAATTTATAGATACAAAATGCAAGCGTAGGATCTGATACTCACAGACATACTAAAAATAGAGTAATTGGTATTGTTTAAACCTGAATGCTGAATAAATGTATCTGGAAAGACATTGAAAACAATTGCAGCAGATTGGATTCGGCAAATACTGCAGAGATTAAGTTTCAAGTCTGGTGTCTCAAAAATATGTATCATAAAAGGGATTTATTTTTTCATGCAATGAGTTCTCCTCTTTCCTGCATACCACAGCTAGTTAATTCCTAACTCTTCCCCATCTACTGGATGAGATTTTATTTTTTTTATGACAGATATTTTTTAATAAAGGCATTTTTGCACACTAGGTAGAGTGATGTAATTTTCAACTTTTATTTTTCCCTTTCCTGTTTTTTCTTAAGTTCCTCTGAAAAGGACGTCTCAGAAAATTAAAGCAGATTTCTATAATTCCTATTATTTGAATTAATTTGCAGGAAGAGGAGAAAAAAAAGGATCCTCATTCAGAGTCTATATCTGTAATATAAATAAAAGCTGAAAGATTAATAAAGAAGACCCTCGAGGTCTTACTGTATATTTTAATTGCAAAAGCACTGCCTAGTTTTCACTGCTACTGTCAATAAATTGGGAGAATTAACTGGTGAGCAAGAAATTTCAATGACAGCAGTCTTCAAATATATAAACAGTCAAGAGATAAGAAATAACCTATTTGTTCCCCAATTGCTACATACATCAAGTTCCAGCAAGAGTTCTGGTTTCATGCGGGGCGCAGGCAAACACGACAAGTTTCATTAAACCTTGTAGGCGACTGTCCAAGTTTATTGAATTATAACAAAGTAACCTCCAGCATTCTTGGGAAAGCATGTGTATAAGATGGACCGCTAGAATCGTTTCCAGCTGTATTTACTTTATGAAGACAGGTGTTCAGGTAAAACATTTTGATGTGCGTCATCATTAAGTAACTGAGAGAAATATACAAAATATTAACATGAAAGAAACCAAACTAAATATTCTCTTACTGTTCCAGCTGAAAATCTCAGGACATTTCTTGTTTCCCAAATGTTTTATATGTATTTTTTGAATCTCATTTCTATTTTTGCTCTTTTCTTATTTACAGATTCTATGGCATGAATTAACAGCCTTACTTTGAACAGCAAGAAAAGCTGTTTAAAATAATGATCTGGTATGCACACTTTCTAACTGCTCTGCTACAGCAGACATGATAAAAGTTATAAAACATTTGGCAATTGCCATTTATTTGTTCAAAATACACTCCATCTTATTTGGCCATACTGTTTGTTCAACAGTCCACTAAAGGCATTTTTAAAAAATTTGTAAGGTGTTTTTTATAGTTACATGCAAATAATTTTTATGGAAATAAAACTACTTTATGTTTGCCTATTCTCCCAAAAAACAGGTACATAGATCCCAAGAAAGCAATATATTAAGGAGATATACCATGACATTTTGCAGAATAACACACAGTAAACATATACATGCACCATCATTCTCTGTTTAGAATTCACTTTGAGTGAAAGTTCTGTGAATAGAAGAGGATAAATTGTGTAAAATTTATGATAAACCTTCCATGTTAATCCCTCTAGCCAATTACAGCTCTGCATATGCTCTGCAAACAATTTTGGCACTAGGAGGTAACATTTAAATTAATGATTTTGTTTTTCATGTGGTAGTAAATACACAAGCCAGAAATTATAACGGTTAATGAACGAATTCCAATGTCTTTAGATATTTATTGAACCAAAAATCAAGAAAATAAATTTGGTTTATAGACAAAATGCAGTCCTTCTAAAAGAATCTAACCTGAAAGCCAGGAAAAACAATCTTCACAAATGCTAATAAAAGTTAATATAGAAGACTTTAATATTCAGTTGGTTGTTAATAACTAGATGTTAGATAATTTTCTCATAAAATTCATGTCACAAACATTTTATATACAAATCTTTAAACTTTGAACAGTTGTTTTCAAGCAAACAGAACTCTCATATCTAACACTGAAAACATTTAAGAGATAATTCACACTCTTAGTGCCAGTTTTGATACCTCTTCTAAAAGCTTTCCCCCATTTTCTGAGTTTTTACTTCATGTTAAAGGTCAATCCATATTTGACATTAATTATTCTTGCCACTACAAGAGGGAATAATACTTGTTTTCTTATTTCCCTCAAAATATCAGAATTCTTTGAGCAGATTATTTTCACTGTTTCCTTTAATTGAATATTGTGGAGAGAAACATCTTCCTCCAAGCCTTTTCGTAATTTATTGTTAAGAAAAACAAAAGCAAGTAAGTTTTAATTTTCCTCTTCAGCAGCAGGAACTACAGTGCCCCTTTAATTTCTTTCATCAGCAGGGGTAAGGAATTGTGGCAGCAGAAGTAGCCAAAGACTAAGCCTGCTCGATGCACCTCGTCAGAAAAGGAGATGGTTTGCTTTTTGAGACAGCAGTCACTGCTCAACTCAAGTTCTTCATGAGTTCTCCATGAACCAGCAAACTGAACAGAGGCACCACAGGGCTCCTCAGTTCAACCATGCAAGCTTAGAAAACAGCAGTAGCAGTTTTCTCTTTAATGGGTCTACACACAACCAGCTTTCAAAATTAAAAACTTCATTAGAGTATTCCCACCAAATTATCCCTGATAGTCAACTCTATTCTGCTAAATCACCGTTAATAAAGCGCACAAAATGGGTTTAAAAACAAAGTTGGATTAAAATGTTTTTCAGAGGAACAGAACAATGGACCTAATACCTCAAATCTCTGATTGCTGACTTTCTTTCCTTTTTTGTTCCAGACAATTTTAGGTCTTGGATCTCCTGTGGCTTGACAGATGAATGAGGCAACTCCTCCTGAAACCCCTGTCTGGTCAACGGGAGTTCTTGTAAACTTTGGTGGTGCTGAAACAAAAAAAAAAAAAAAATTAACTATATTAATAGAAGCAGTAAACATAAATTTTAAAAAAAGTTAGATAAAGACTTCAAAATTTAAAAAAAGGAAATGCTTTTTTTGTCCAGTGATAGCATTCACCTGCATGAGAAAGCATTATTTAAAAAAACCTAAAAGGTCAAGGAAGTACTTACAGATTTTACTAGTGAAATTTGTATTAAAACAGAAATTTGATGGCTATGGAATAGCGAGATCACACATTATATTTTATCACCATTAAAAATAAAAAATCCAATTTTACTTCTGTTGCAAAATGAGCTCATCAATCAACTGGAATAATATCACGATTAGCTACTTGATGCTGTGATCACAGGGTGTCATGAAAACAGGAAGCTCACCTTTGAGACATTAAAATCAGTGACATTTAGGAGAAAGCATTTGTAATTTTGCATGGTGGAGGTAAATTATTATGTATTAAGAGACCAGGCAAAAAGTACTGCATCAGAAGAGAGATTTATGCTTTGCTAATTTTCCTGGCAAAAATGTATCAAAACCAAAATGCAAGAGCACATTCCAGAAAAACAGCGTACTACTACTGCCATGGGGAAATTTTGAAAGAACATCTCTGATGTCAAAAATTGCCAAAACCTGAGCAAATAAAACACACTTCAAGTGAAAATACTAGAGATCCTTTCCCAAGCCACAGGCCTTATGTCTGGACCATAAAAAAAGCAAAAATATATACTGATGAAGAGCATCTGGGTTTCAACAAAACTGCTCTCTTTGAACCCTTTTGTTTTAACTCAGCACTGTGATATGTGCAGAGACTCGACTGAATACTGACATTCTGTGGCACAGGTTGCCATCGTGGGCCACCAAGTGAAAAATGACATGCTGCCATTCACCTTTAAGATTTTTTTTTACATTTTGTGAATTCACTGTTAGAACTCAAAGCACTGAAGGAGAAGCACTTCGTGACAAAGTCCAAAAGGACACAATAACTCTGTATACTACCTCATAGGCAGCAAATAGCCCACATAACAATAAATTAAATTAAAAATCTTTCACCAAATTTAACTGCTCTAAGGTGTACAACCAGTTTTCCAGAAATTTCTTATGCAGAACTGTACAAAATCTGGTGAAGGACTATAGGACTATAGCTGCTATGACTCCTTACAAAAACTGCACACTGGTTTCTGCAGAGCATTATTACCTACTTCATGGTGTTGCAGAAACATGGCTGAATACTTAGCTCCAGCTACCTGAACAACAATATTTTTGCCATTTTGCGTGAATTTTTGCTAACCAGCAATTAGTAAAGCTTTTGTTTATTAGCCACCTAGCATTAGAGGCATAGATAGCATTAGACTCAGGAAACAAGGGAAATTGTACATAATGATGCAATTTTCAACTTGTGGACTCTTTTCAAGAAAAACAAGGTTTTAAGGCTGTATATCAAATCCACTTTCTTGTATGATGTGACTAATATTATCTACATCAATAACCATAACCTAGCCAAAAAAAAATAAGGTATGTATCTGTCTGGTCAAACTTCTTTTTACATAAGTAAGACATTTCTATAAAAAACCATTGCTACAACTCTCCTCCAATATGTAATATTGGAAGTAAGTCAGTTATTTTTCAAGTATCATATGATATCTGAGAAGATAAATTATTCTTAGAACATAAATAAATTTATAAAATTATTTGCCATGGGGAGAGGTAAGTACTATGCAATCCCTCTTTTTATTAGTCTATCAAAATGTTCATCTTGTTACATATAAAGCAACTACCATCAGTGTAAGGGTATGTGAAATCATAATCCAGCAGAAGCAAAAATGAAAAATGGTATTTGTTGCCTTTATCTTTATAAAAGCTGTTAATTAAGGTTTGACACAAATTATCTCTACAATTAATGTTGTCAGTTTCTTGACATTGACTGTGACCTAAGCTGCTAGGCACTCTGACAGCAAACACAATTAAACTGCACACACAGTTGTGCTTATTAACATGAGGGCAATTTTGATTGAGAACTGACAACTATTTTCGATCTCCCTTAACAACAACAGTGCATAGTTCAAGAAAAACTCTCCACAGCACAGTTCATTAAGCACAGCAACAATCTATATGGAAACCTTCCACTGCAATTAAATCTGCCAAAAAAATAAGATGTAATATGTTACTAGCTATGATACCAGAGTCTTTCAGCACTTTTGGAACTCTCCTTGGTAACATCAATAAATGCAGTTAAAATAACACAACTGTAATTAAAATAAAATAAGTGAAATTCACTTTAAACCAGCAATATTTCTGTACTTAAATTTTCTTAAGGGAATCATAAAAATTGCTGCAGTATTACCTTTTAAAAACAAGAACAAGCCAAGTTTTGCCTGCTTATATACCTGTACCTACTCAGATATTGATATGAATAGTGAATTTTGATACCTTTTCAAGGTAAAAAGAAAAAAAAATCAGAGTGGGAGATACCCATAACTTGGCCTTCTGAAGAGTAACACAAGCTTTGGCACTCAAGAACTGAGGGCTCCCACCATCTCCTACTTGGTACACACTTCTTGCTGAGACTCTTGAGAAGCCAAAGTAACAACTATAAAGCTACTGCAAATTACACTCTTAATTTACAATGGAAATTGAATTTATTGCTACCTCATGTTAAATACACTGAGCTTGCATTTATTTGTTTTACAGAGTTTAACCTCACAGAAATTAGGTTGCTGCTTCAATGAACAGTCAAGCTGTCCCCTCAAGGGCCACAAGAACTTCTGAAATGAGAGATGGTTTACCACTATCCAGATAGAAGTGGAGTTTTTTTGCATATTATGGCTCCATAAAATATATATTTTAAAGTGACACTAAAATAACTCATTTTGATTGGAACATTTGAATATCTTGGCATGAGCATAAGACATTTCTTTCTTCCCTTCTGTGCCTCTACATTAACTTTCTAATGTTTAAGTAGACTTCGGAAATAGTGAATTGAATTAATTAATTCATATTTCATCATGTTAATAGAATAATCCATTTTAAAGTTGCTGTTTTGTTCTGTGTGCTGTGCTTTAAGGATATGTAATACTTCTCATCTGCACTCAAATAAAATGTCTGAAAAAATATTTTTAAAGTTCAGCCCCCTTTCTTTCCACAGCTACTGCAAACTATTCTTTTGTAGAGACATTTTTATGAACATACTCCTCTATGAAAAGGTGCATATGAGAATACAACTTCACCTTCTTTAAAGTGAGAGCTAAAAGGATGCCTGCAGTCCAACTACAGCTAGCTCACCATGAGAACTTACTACGGAAAAGATACACAGAGGATGCAGATCCTCATTTGTTTCCAGATTCTCTGTTTGGGGTGTATGAAAGTTCCTAGTATAAAATAATTCAATTTAGGACTAAACTTCATAATGTGCCTGAAATATCAAAAATTTTACTAGGTCAGAACAAAAATTGCCAAAAAGCAAATAATATCCTTTGTAAGCATATATAGCAAGGGTAAATAATGACACCAGAAAAAACTAAAAATGCAAAGACACTTATCTCAAATGCCTCATTTGCTAATACATTCACACATATTTGAGAAGATTCCTTAAAAAATTACAGTAACTTTTTTGTTATGAAGACTCATTTTGTACCAATAAAAGTTGGAAGATGACAATCACAACTGTTCCCATGAAATGCTTTCACCTCAGACTCAGAAATGTAGGTTGACAGCAGAGTAAACAATGTGGTCCGGCAAACATGCAGTCACACACAACATTTTCACCTAGCACAGTCTTACTGGTCTAGCAGCAAAAACTTTCAGGGAGTATGCAAATGGACTTATTCTGAGTAAAAAATTCTGTAGTGATTCTTCCCATGTCAAATTACACACTCAGAAATTTCTCACGCAGTAAAAATCCAAATAAACAGAATTAAAAATAAGCACCAAAACCCCCAAAAATCCAGCCAAGAAAGAAAAAAGCCCACAAATCAAACCAAACCAACCCAAACCAAACCAACACCTTTTTTTACCCCATTTTCAATTTTGCAACAGTCACTGTATTCTACAGACTTAGAAGACAATGCCATATATTCTAAATAAAAAGGCCATAGACTGGTTCATATTTAATGATGGTGAAGGTGGTGAAGACTCCTGTCCAGGTAAAAATGAACAAACAGGCAAATGTTGCACTTAATCATGGTCTGATACTGTATTAATACATTACAAATTTCATGATTCGTTATTATTTTCACAATCCCTCCAGCAGTTAATATATTAAAAAACTATTACACATATACATAGTACTTAATAGAAAATTACTTAATAGAAATTTCAAAACACCCTTATATAAAGCATCAGCAGCTAATTTACCCATTAGTAATAATTTGTGGCATCAGTTAGATTGATCATTTCACAAGTAATTGTTTCACCTTAATTCCAACCTGCACTTACAGACGACACAGGCTATGTAAGAAAAGCTAATTAGTTTTTGTTTCTGTAAGGACAATAAATAATTTGTCTTAATGAAATCTGCATAAAGAAACTACTAAGTTAACAAGTAGCATGTTCCTAAAAGCTCTTGTCCGTCAGTCACAAGCTGTGAAATTTTTCCATTTCTCACTTAAAACTGTTTTTCATCTCAAAATTGCTCTTGCTTTAACATTCTTCAGCAAGAAGAATAGCAAAAACACAATCTTCAGATGTCATCATACTCTGAGCAGTGGAATGGTTTTATTATTATATGAATGAAAATTATTGGTTTTGTGTCCTTCAACTTTTAAATGCATTTCAGCCATACCAGTGAAGTCCCACTGAAAATTTTGATCCATTTGGTTACCAGAAACTATTTATAGGTACAAACAAACCTAAAAGTTTCCCAAAAGTCTGGGTAAATGAAATCAAGCAATTTTACAAATCAAGGCATCACAGCATCCTCTTAAAAATTCAGCCCCTATAAAAGCAATAAAATCTTGATAATATAATTGAAACACTCATCACCCCACCTTCTTTCTCTAATACGCATTCTTCTAAAAGTAAAAGCACTCAGAACAAAGACTGGTATTTGAGAGAGGTTTCTGGTTTACAGTTATGGTTTGGGGCTATTTATCCAATTTAGCAGTAATCTCCAGTTCCCAACCTTCAATCTGCCAGAACATACCTTGCCCCTACAGATTAAGTAAGCAGCTCAAAAAAAAAAAAATATCACTTGCTGATGTCTTAAGGAAAACATGAAAAGTGAATCCTATCTTTTATATTTTCAAATTTCCTTCAATGCACAGTGTCAGTGTAGTAGGCTGACCATTAGGTTCATTCCTCCCTGAAACACAAAGTCAAAATGCAGACTTACAAGTAATGTCTCACAAGCAGGATAGGTAGGTTACATTTTGCAAAAGGCCCAATGTTAAAATAGCACACATTTAATGTGTACCTTTAAGCTCTGCAAACGTTGTTACCAGCTCATTTCATTGTGGATTATGTATGCCTTTTTTAGAGACAGACATTTATCTGAGCCCTAGGGACATGGGAGGTATATGAACTAACACAGACAGCAGCAGACGTTTATTTGCCAACTAATATCATTCACACACATTCACACATATTCATTTTAAGCTTATAATAACTGAGAGAATGAAAAAGGCCTTCACAAATAAGGAGAACCTATGTGAAAAACCTGCGGAAAAAAGCCTTTTACTAATAGTATAGACCAGTACATTTATATTTGAAGTAGAAAGAACTTGAAGCAGTATACATTGCTGTTCTGTTTCTATTTAAACTGTTGCAGGCAACTGACTAACAATTTAAGCTGGTTTCATGACAAATGTTTGGCACATTTAGTGTAAAACTCGGGCCAACCATTAAATACTTTTACCTTATAAGTAAAAGTAAATACTGGTATAAGTAAAAGTAAATGCTTTTACTTATACCTTATTAGAGCAACACTGTGCTAAGCCTAACAGGAAGCCAGGGTTTACAAGCTATCAGAGTCAGTCTCCTAGATGATCAGATAAAAGGAGAAACCTCCCAAAACCAGGCCTACTCCCACAGCCATGCCCTCTTGCCTTCATTCCTCAAGTTGGGTGCCCAGTCTCAGCTATCAGTGCTACATATGCAATAGCTTAAATACAAAATTTAGCCTGCATTTAAATACTGCTACAGAAAATGAAGTATACATTTGCCTCTGAATCTTCCCTTACTTCATGGTCTCTTTGGTTCTTTCTACACAAAAATCCTGGTTTACACTAGAGTTCAAGAAAAGAGAATCAGGATGTCTGGTTCTAGTATTTGGCTAACCTGAGCACTGAAAGATGCAAGCATATGACTAAGTAATACTCACTATCCAGTAAATGCACAGGAGGGCAAGAATTCTCTCTTTTTTTCCCCCATGCCAATAGGAATTCCAGCACTATTAACCCAGTGTTCACGATATTAACTCAACTGCAGATATGCCTTTAAGTCATAAAACAGCACATGTTCAAATGCACATTACAAAACAAAAGAGGTATAAGCTTGTGTATATATATGATATTTATCACAAAAATATATGTAAAAGCTAGGTGGAACTTAATTTACCTGAGTTAGAAAGAGGACCTTGCTAGTAAATCCAGTACTAAGCCTTCTTTCAGCAGCAAATAAAAAGCATGAAGTCTCTTGAATCTAAAAGGTTAGTGACGTGCACCACTTTATCCCCCAGGAATATTACATAACCTTGTCATATTCACTAATTTAACAAAAGGAAATTCTGCTTCAAAGCTCTCTACTGCTCCTTTTTCAAATTTTAATGTCTGCAGACTGCATATGAATTATTTGTTAACTGAGAGCTGACACTCCTTTTCAACGTGCAGACTAAAAGCAGTGAATTTTAAAATGCCAGGCAAGCTGATCTCTTTCCAGAAGAGTTTTGCTCCAAAAGAAAGGTAGCAAAAAATGAGACACTACAAGTTTCAATTAGGGACTGGGAATATCTGACTTAGAGAGATGAATGGGAATTATGACTAGAGAGATGACCTTTAGAAGTGTTTCAGTCTTACTAAAACTCTCAAAATACAGGTACCAAAATGAGGAAGCATAAAATTGGGGCACTGTAACAATGAAATGAAACTTCCACTCATATTTTATTTACCTAAAAACAACAAAATGCATACCTTGCCATTTATGCTGATTACTGACTGTGAAAGCAAAATCAACTATCTAGTAATAATACTGACTCTACATACTAATATGATGCAGTCTTAATGCTCGACAAGGCATGCACATAAGCAAATTCTCATAATTCCTATTCAAGCAGAAGTATGCTTGTGTCTAATCAAATCTCACAGCCCATATGAACATATGCAATATGGGGAATTAAGGGGTTCAAGATGACTTTCTACTTGCAGAGCAGCATTAGGAGATGACATGACTTGACATAAGCATAATTTATTGAGCTAAACTGGTAAAAAAAAAAAAAAGACAGTATTATTAAGGCTGCTATAAAGTAAAAATAATTTAAAAACCTAGTTAGGCAAGACTCATAAATCTCTTTCCTTCTTACTAAGTTAGGCCTGCTTCATCCCAAAGCTTGATCAACACCTCCTTCTATTAATTATAAACCAACAAAGATCATTTATATGCAACCTAAATTATATGTTCAGCCAAGTGGACAGAATATATACTCCTCTTACCAGCAAGCTCTGTGAGCCGTGCAAGGCCGCCCACCTTCAGCTGTACTGTAAGACAGGTTAGCATGGCCTGTAGGATGATGCATTGCTGATACAAAAGCAGACATTCATAAACTAGGTCAGAAAACTGTTTATAGATATTAAAAAAGATTCAGTGACTAAAGGCCCCAGTGGATTGTCCCAGTTCCTTGCCTACAAGTCACTAACGATACATCAGTGTAGTTAGCACAGCACAAGCAGCCTGCTCTGGGATATGGCTGTGCAGACATAAAAGCACTGATTAGAATGTATTCACACTGGCAGTATTTTTGATACTGTATATTTTCTGAGTCCTACTGTGTTGCAAATAACAACCACATTTTGTTGTCATTAAGGACAATGTACTGCAAAAATGCAAGAAAAACTAGTCATAAGGTACTCAAGGTTCATCTGCTCCATGAATCTGTACAGGGGCTAAATTTGTTCTAGATTATCTCTAGTAAAGTTATGCCAGCACAGATTTGAAGCATATTGAAGCATGTAAGAATATGAGAACTAAAACCTCCTACAAAGAAATTGACAACAGAGGTGTTGCCAGATCTGCCTTTTTATTAAAAAGCAGAAACACAGAACCAAAAGAAACACATCACCACATAAAGGTCAACTTCCAATCACTAGAAGTTAATTTCTGTTTTAATTGTGACATGTAATAGCACTTCATAGAATGACATCTATTCTGCCACCTATTACCTGAAATCACTGAAAATACAATTATTTGATATCCTGTATATCTCAGTGTAGCATTGCACTTGCTTTACAAGAATCCTGCAGGGTTAGTCAGATTACTTCAGTAATTTTTTATATAATTTTCAGTGGTTAGAGATACATCTAAGATAAACATGTAGTGCTGTGCCTAGCATATATATATCTCATCTATCTCTCAATAATGTATTTTCCATTCTTCTGTCTTTAATGTAAATTTGTTCTTCTTTTAAAAAGAGATACCAAGAAATCATAACACTACCTACACCTGATACCCAGTCAAGAGCATGCTTTAAAAAGAATGGCGTAAGACTCTGTATGACACAAGCAAACCTTTCTTTCTTAAAATAAATAAGGAAAAAAATTACATTTGACCTAGCATAGAGATTTTCACTCTGAAATTTGTTACAATTGGAAAGTATGATTCACGGCCTTCGTTAAAAGAAAAGTAGAAAATTCTAAAATATAACTACCAACAAGGATTTGCTTATTTTCTTGCAAAGGCAGATGGGTCTTTACAACTACTATAAAAATAATTTTTAAAAAATAGTATTAGTCCTAATCATGCTTTCCTTTTAAGTTCACATCTAAGTAGCATGAAGAAAAAAAATTCACTGAAGTTTAGTCTCAAGAGATAGGACCGGAAGCCAGAAGCACTGAAAGTGGCAGCTGGCTCCTGGACAGAAGGGAGGGCTGACAGCCAAAACTTTGTAATTCTAATCCCATCTCTGTTAATTGCTTGCTGTTTAGCTTCAGGCAAATTACTTAACCTCCGTGTCTCAATTTACTTAATTCCCGGATTATGCTACTTAGATTATGTCGGAAAACATAGGGAAGAGTATTACACTTGTTACTGCCACTGTATTTACAAAATTTGTGCAGGGATTTGTGCTCATGCATTGAATGAAATGTTCCAGTTTAAGTCCTACCTACTTACTACATGGGTGACACTTCTATCAGGGCAAAGAAGACAAAAATGAACAAAAAAACCGTACTGAAATCTAAATTTGAAGTGTCAGTAGAAATTGGTAGCTATTTGAACAACTTACTAGTCTTGGAAAACTGCAGTCCTCTGCATATCAGTATTGCAAATTGTTGGTTTAATTAACACTCTTTTCTCTAAGGAAATGAGCTCACATTGCTCAAGTGTACTGAATAAGAACTGCTCATTTTGACTCTAAGAAGTATGTACTCAAAGGAGTACACTAAGAGGTATGTACTTCTATAAATTATAATAAATTATTTCTGAAAAATGTATCATTCTGCATCATAACTAAAATTAAGTGGTATATGATTAATATTGTGTGTGTCCACTTAAATAATAGAATTGAATGCTTTAATTCAGAAACCATGTTAATTGTAACAATCACTTAAAATATTAATCTAGATAACAGTAAATATGTCTACATAGGTTTAGATCTAACATGCATATTCAGAAATTACAGATTTAAGGAAATTGTATTTTCCATATCGAGCTTCAGCAACCTCTTGAAAGTATACTTGAAAATGGCTGACTGTTTGTTCATGAAGAGAACTGAGAACCTTGGTTTGCTGTCAGTGGATTCAAATTTCTGCATGTCTTAATCTCAATGGCCAAATCAAAATGTAGAAAATATCAAGTAATTAATCTGCTTATGGAAAGATTACAAAAGGTAGAAGATAATCTGCACTGTTTCAAAAATTCTTTTTCACTGATTTATTTTTTCCTTCTGAATACAAAAAGACAACCAGAAATGAACTTCTCACAAAAAACTGAAAGTACTGACAAAAATTCATGAGGTTAGATTAATAAAGTTGGGGATGCAACAAATACGACAAGGCACCAAACAGAACACAAAATAACTGGTATCAAATATCCAAATATAAAATGAATTGGCCTGTGGAAAGACAGGAATAAGAGACAAGATAAAAAAAGCTCATTTCATGAAAAAAGAAAAAAAAAAGATCAAAAGAAAAAGAGAAGCAGAAATTAATAGTCAAACAGGGCAGAAGGATAACCCAAACCAAGATGAACTTCAGGTCTACTGAAGTAAAAATTTAGGTAAAAATAAAATCTTTACATATTACCATAATGCCAGTCAGTCACATATCTTTAGTAAAAAAACTAAGAATGTTTGAAAACTTAGATTTCAGTGTATATAAAAGTTGCTTGCTCCCAAGGGCTGTCTAGAAAGTTGTAATTTAATCTTTATGTTCTTTAACATGCAATACTTCTCATAAAATAATAGTAAAACCTCTTGAATGAATTACTGTATTGTTCATAAATCACAAGAATCAATTACTACATGTATTGTTCCTTCACTGAATGCCTTTAGAAAAGCAGCTTCTGGTTGTTCAATAATTTGGCATCTTACTGTGTCATAAGCTGGCACACACAACTGGAAAAAATTCTAATTAGAGTTAGCAATAAATATTGAGAAGTTAGACTTTTATGCTTGCTCTTGTAAAACAAACCCTCTTTTAAAAGTAGACAGCTTTCAAAAAAAATATTGGAAGGTTTTGGTTTCATTACTCTTAACTTCTCACTGCAATAATAACAATATAATGTAACACAATATATGGTACCAAAACAAAAGGAAGGTGGGGAAACGAATTAATATAAAATTATTACTGACAGAAATGAAAATTAGCCCACTGAAGTACCAGATGTATTTTTTAATGTGTTTGGCCTTATCCACAGCAGCAATTTTAATGATTAGGCATAATAGATTTGAACATCTGTGTGCTTTCTTCCTCCTCAATAGACAGCCATATAGTAAATTGATACGAACATGATTAATCTTGTATCAACCTGTAGCATTACAACACGGTATATAAAAGTCTTTTGTTGTGATTATATAATTAGTTGTGCATGGCTATAAAGGAACATATCTGCTGGGTAGAGCTAAAACAAGTAGAGTTTTCACTCTTCCCAATGCAGGAGATTTCACTGGCCAAGGACCTCCAACCTGTGACATCCTACCTGATATCAAAAGCTGCAAACATAATGACCTGTGGTTTCTGTTTATTTTTAAGGTTCTCACTTACTGGATGTAGTAGTGTCGTGGGTTTACAGGAAGTAGGTTTTCTGGGAATGGAGTGGCCAGAGGCCAATAGGTGTTCAGATTTTAAATTGACACTTGGGTTGGCCACTGAGGGTGGATGCGCCTCTGAGAACACAGGGGTTAGAAGCAGCACTCCCTTGGGCTCGCTCTCTTTTGATTTCCGGCCAGCAAAGAGGCAAGGCCTCCCCTGCCCGGCTCTGAGCTGGGCGGGGGAGGGGAAAACCTGCGGCCCGGCAGAGGTAGGCCCTGACCCCTCAGGATGGAAGGGTGGTGGGGACACCAGGAGGCGTTGGGCAGCCCCCCCAGGAGAGACAGAGGGAGAGAGACCCCGAGAAGATTTGGGCAGCCCCCCAGCTAGAAGATGAGAGAGAGAGAAAGCTGGTACGGGCCTGTGGCCTTGAAGTGATATCGGCTGTGAAGAAGGAGGGGGAAGGGGGAGTGCAGCAGGGAAGGAGCCTGGCCGCGTGCAGAAGTTTGTTAACCCCTTTCTGGACAATGAAGACCTCACAGAGCATTTGGACCTTTCCTGGAGGGAGTTGGAGTGGATGATAAAGTGGAAATGGGCAAGAGAATGATAGTCGGAGCAGTGAGTGAGGCTGGGAGAGTGAAGAAGAGGCCGGAAGGAGATGATGGAGTAGCTGGTTGCTGGACTCTTTTTGGTACAGCCACGGACACAACCATGCTACCTCGCGACACAGAGGCTGCATGCAGGGGGGAGGCGATGGCTCAGAATGAGAGGGTTCAGTTTTGGAGACCCCCCGGCCCCAGGGGGTAAAACAAGTATGGGGGGGACAAGAGGTCCCGAGATGAGAGAAAACTGTGCCTTTTTTTTGGAACTGGTCAAAGCACCCTTAAAAGGATAACCCTTGAAGTAGCTCTGTTCCATGTCCAGTGGTGAGAGCGCTGGGCACGCAAGGAAGAGGTCACCATGGCCCCAAGAAGGACTCCTCTCCTCTTGATGGACTGGAATTGAGTATTTACTGGGTGATGGATGGAGACTTGAAATTTGGAAGATGTATTGGAAATGTGGTGGGGGGAGGAGGAAATTTTTTTTTTGTGGAGTTTTCATTTTCCAGGGGTGTGTGTGTGTGTGTGTGTGTGTGTGTGGTTTTTTTTTTTTTCCCCTTTGTAGTTTAGTTAATAAACATTTTTTTTTCCCCTAAGGTAGAGGCCTGCTTTGCTTATTTCCTGGTCTCATCTCACAGCAAACACCAGGGAAGTATATTTTCATAGGGCATTGGCATTGTGCCAGTGTCAAACCATAACAAGTAGCTTCTCAGAAGTTGTTCCCTGTTACTAGAACAAGAGTAGTAGGATGTTTCCAACTGCTCCTTCCTAGAGACAAAAAAGCTATATGCCTGGATATGGAGATACCAAGAATGGGGAAATTAATATGGTGTATACAAGACTAGGTTAATAGGGAATTATTTTATGTTATAAATATAAATTCATAAGAAAGAAATACAGAAAAAAAAATCTTGAAGTAGCTTAATCTAAAGAAGACATACTTCACCTTCTGTAGTTAAGAACTGCTGTTTTTTCAAGGAAATAATCATGCTTTCAGACCAAGGTTACAGGTTATCAGTCATGTAAAAAAAATCAGAACTTACAAGGCTGACTATATGACTTAATGTAGGAAAAAAAAAAAAAAAAGAAAAAACAGTACAAGAAAAAATGAAAGACCGTTTTTGCATTTGAGAGCATAAGGCTAATGTGTATATTTATAGCACCAGAAAAAAACCCAACACTAAATAGTGTCAAAAGCATCCCTCACCTTTAAGTTTGCCCATACTGCAGTAAATCTTGTAATTACAGTCATATACACATGCTCTAGTCAGTTTTAATTAAGGTAAGGCAATACAATTAACTGTTAGCCACAGATCCCTCAAGCAGGTGAAGAACTACATGGACCTTTCAGACAATCAGGTTATGCTGTCTGCCTAATGGTTAGGGTAGCCAGAGCATATCTATACAGTCACAACTATATTCAACTTCAGAACTGACACAACTATCCAACAACAAACTTTCAAGTTCCTTATAATGTCTCTCTGAAAAACCTATACCAATCCATACTCCACTACACACACTTAGTTCCATTGCTTTCTGCAATCCTTTACAAAGGTGTTCGTTTTGTCACTATCAAAATGAAGTTTTGTATAGGTGTGTAAATCTTTCCATACTGGTGACCTCCAAGTTCAAATCTTCTGTTACACCTGAATGTCAAATTTCTTTTTCAACCCAGCACATTTTCTTTCTTGAAGTGGAACTGAGTTCTTTGTCCGATACATATCTTGAGCCTCCCCTGTTCTCTCAGATCTGAGAATTTAAGTCCTTTCTGATCGAAGTAAGGGCTTATTTCTTAAGCTTTCTGATCGTTTCCCAGTGAATGCTTCCACCATGCCCTCAATTTCTTCCTTATCTTGTTTACAGGTGATTCCTCTGCACCATAGCAAAGGAGTATGAAATTAGTTCAACAGCTAAAGCATTACACTGTTAAAAGGCAGGATCCCTATGACAAAGTAATTTTAATTGCCAAACACTGCAAATAGAAAAAAATATTGGATCTTGCACTGTAGAGCCAGAGCCAATTGTCTGTGTCATTGCTATTTGAAAATACTCATGTTCTTTCCCACATTCTGATTCACTTTGACCTTTCAGGACTGAATAAATTAACCTCTTTTCTGAAAGAAATAAAAGGACAATAAAAGTCAGGTGGGTGTGCATAGTTTTGTGCGAATGAACAAGGAAGAACAGATTAAAAAGTCATCCAGTTACCTCCAATGTCCAGACATATACTTCTAGGAGCAGATATCTTACTCCCAAGATCAGATGAATGTTTAAAAAGGCCACCATAGAACTGAGTGTTTAAGTGAATGATGTAAAAACACCCAGATTATTGAAATAAATTCCACCCTGGATACTTCACACCAATAATTAAACCCATTATGGATTTTCCTTTCTAATTTTAACTGCTTTTCTAAGAATGGAGCTATTAGGTTCTTCAAATGCTGTGAAAAATACACTAAATTTTGCTTTAAATCACAACAGTGAAATAATGGTGCAAAGAAAACCTGCTGCCTGGTATTCCTAAATAGAGTCAGCCTTTTCACCATATAGCTAGACTTTGTAGGGTCATGAAGTACTCCAATACTAGTACTGCTTTTCAAGACAAAGCACCTGCAAAGTTTTTAAAGACTTCTATTGTTATGTTCACAAAATGAGGATTGTCTAATACATGGCCTAGTGAACATGGGTATTAATAGAAGTAGAGATTTTGAAAAACAGCGTTTTTTCCTGAACTGCCACATTGCTACCAAACTTGACTAGGTTTCTTACACAACTAAATTTCTGTGAAAGATCATTAGAGTTTGGCAACCCTTGAAGACTGGACTGTTTTTAAAATATTATTTTTCTACTTAATTAGAAAGTCACCTAAGTCATTAAGTGATACTATGTTTGGTTCAAGAGATTTTACCCATTACGTATCTCTAATTATGTAAAATTTTCCCTTTCTTGAGGGAAATATGGACAATAAGAGCTGGTAAACTGATTTCTTAAATGAGCAGCCTAATTCCTTCACTAGTGTAAGTTGCTCGATAATCAGCAGTAACAGTGATAATGCTTAAATTTATGTACGTTGAAGATTTGGTCCATTTTTTTCAGACTCAGCTTGAGAAGCACATGTGCAGTACTGTGATCAGGTTACTTCTTACACAGCTGCCAAAAATAAGAAATTTGCACACTTACCTCCTTATGCACTAGCTGACTGTTTCAAAGTTGGATGGATAGACAGGTACTACTCGTACCTGTGCTCAAGCAAATCAAGTAACCATATAAGTAACCATAAGACAGAGTACAGGATGAATTCCATAGGTTATGAACTGATTATCTGGCTGACAGGCACTCATACTACACTGCACAAAAAGTTAGTAAGTAAATGGGAGTTTTCCTATGAGACAAAAACAAACCTGTGTTTCTAATGAACTAATTCACATATTGTGCTTGAGTTTTGCACATAAAAATATAAATAGGTTCGAGTTTCTGATAAAAAAAACTCTTCAAACAAATTTAAAATCAATTTACTAAAATTCAAGACTGGATATTGGTTTTGCTCAGAAAGTATGAGCACAGATTTTCTTTTCATAGAATTACAGAACACCCTAGTTGAAAGTGACACACAAAAAATCATCAAGTACAATTGTGGTCTTGAACTGGACAGTCCTAAGACTCACACCATGTGTCTGAGAGCATCGTCCAAATTCTCCTTGAACTCTGTCAGGCCTAGTGCTGTGACCACTTCCCTGGGGAGCCTGTTCCAGTGCTCAAACACCCTCTGGGTGAAGAACCTTTTCGTAATATCCAGCCTAAATCTCCCCTGACACAAGTTCATGCTATTGCCTCAGGTCCTGTTACTGGTCACCAGAGAGAAGAGAATAATTCTGGAATTTCATTCCAAAAGTATGTGCAACTCTGCAAGTAGAAAATAGGTATTTATTCATCCTAATCTTTATTCTTATTTCATTAACTGTAGTTGCTAATTCATTTTCTCTTAATCCTAACTAAATTCTAGAGTTATATTCATAAGGTAACAAATACAAGGAGAAGAGAGAGATATATAAATTTTTCAAATTCGTATACTGTTTGTTTAGACTTCAGCATTTTTGAATGGCAAGATACAACAGACAGAGCGCAAAGCTAGTTTGTAGCTATGAAAGAAAATCTATCATGTTTTTTATGTATTTCGTAAATCTAGGTCTGCTCCTACAGCATAAAAAATTTACACTAAAGTAGAAATTCTAGCAGCCTGTAGTGAAAGTATTCCCTGTGAAATGATGCCAAATATGTATCTGTGTGTCCTTATATAAAAAACCCTCCATATATGTATTGAATGAAATTCTTTGTAGCACTTCATCGTGCATCTATGTTTCAAAAGTCCTGGTAAATATCCAGGCTACATTGGTAGTGGGCCTCAAGTTTCTCTCTGTATTGATTGGCATGATCAATTTCTTCCAGGTCTGTTAGTCCTCCCTGTAATCTTGGGAGAAATCAAGAAAAATTCCAGTGAAATAAAGCTAATGAGTGGGTAAACAATGATGAACAGGTATTACATTACAAAATAATAAATAATGCATTTATTTATATCAGCATTATTTAGTATTTGTAGAACCTTTAGCACCCTCATAAAACTGGATCTGAATTTGCTATATCCAGTAAACCAGAAAGGATAATCTTCCTTCAAGAATGCTTAAAATCTTAATCTTACCCTCTAAAATGTTTGCAATCTACATATAAGTTGGACATTAACACAATACACTGAAAATACGAGAGAGTTTTAGTTTGCAAGAATGGCATTAAAATGAATTCTACTAACTTTCTAACAGTTGTTGAGTTTTTACCAGAGCAAAATGCAGCTGAAGGAAAAATGTGGAAGTCTCTTTGCAGATAACTATGGAAAACGAAATTTTTGCTTATCTTTCTTAATAGCCTGCAATGCAGGTTTACACAAACCTGTAAAATGGCTTCCAAAACAAAACACGTAAGAAAGAAATCACTATCTCTGCACTCTGGTTTGTAATTACTAGAGCTGTTACAGGAGAATGTTCATCAGCCTGACTCACAAGCAACTCTGCTGCTGACTCACAGATATTAAAATTACAGAAAATATATTAAAAAGGTAATCAGCGATCTCATTTATTAAGAAAAGAGCACATTTCAGACAAGTGACAAATTGAGAACTTACAGTAAATACATCTTATGTCTTCAGTTTGTAACCACCAACACAAAATACTTCCTTAATCAGGAAACTGACTCCAATCTCACATTTTGGGGTCTAATTACTCTTTATTTTTCATTTTGCCCACTGGGTGTATGTCCTAAGATGCTGAATTGTATCCCCATTAATCTGTTTAGCCCAGAAGTAAGTTTTGCACCTGTAAAACTAGATCTTAGAGTGAAGTGGGGAGAAGGAGAAGTGGTGGAATGTCTGAGGCGGTTGCATTCAAAAACATGAGAAGCTTCATCTTCTCTCTTGGTGTGTGTTGTCTGCAGGGGCAGAGAGCTCTCCTTTGCTTTTGGTTAGTTTTCTTAGTTAGCTGAGGCAGAGATGCTCCCCAGACTGATGCTCTTCTCTTTCTTGGAACTGATTGGACCTGCTCTGGACTGAAAACTGAGATGAGCATCAGGAGCTCATGGCTGTGGCCCACCAGGGCCTGGGACACAGCATTTTCCACCAGGGGCTGATAAGAGACTAAGTAAGTTGAGCTACACCCCACAAAAAGGACTTTCTGAATTTGCCATGTCTCAGAACAGTGAGAGGTTTTATTGTTTGATATTATTATTTTTATTTTTTTATGCTCATGGATACTTTGTATGTTAAATAAACAGATTTTTCCACTTTTCTCCAAGGAAATCTTTTCCCCAGTCAGAAGAGGGAGGGGCCACTTTAATCTGTTTTCAAGAGGGATCCCTTTGGAAGTTTCCCTCTAAATTAGCCCTAAGCCAGGACAGTATAACAGGTATTCAATGTCTCGTTTCAGTTCAGGAAATATGGGATCACAGCCAGCAGATAACCAAAGTATCTGTCTCATATTAGAACCTGAGACTAGGATGTTCAGAATGGAGAAGGTTCTGGGAGCTCTTATAATAGCCTTCCAGTGACCAAAGGGGTCTTAAAAGAAAGAGGGAGAGGTACTCTTACCAAGAGTAAGAGCAGTGACAGGACAAGGGGTGAAGGTTTTATACTGAACAAGGGTAAATTTAAATTGGAATTAAGAGAGAAATTCTCTCTGTGAGAGCTGTGAGGCACTGAACCCATCCCTAGAAGTGTTCAAGGCTAATGTGGATGTGGCCTTTGAGCAATCTGGTCCACATGGAAGGTATCCATGTCCATTGCAAAGGGTTCTGAACCATAAATCATTCAAAGTCCCTTTAAACATCCACCACTGTATGATTCTTATCTGCTAGATAAAAATTTCTGACATAATAATCATTCAGATCACTCCAGATTCTGTATTCCAGTGACATAAACATCCCAGCCAATACATTAAATCTGCCATTGGTAACTTTCAGCAGTTGACACTTCAACTCTCCTTCTGCTATAAAATATCAATCTATTGTAGTATGTAATGAGACATTTACTTTCTGGAGCTGTAAAAGAGATACAAACAAGCTAAGCTACATAATGATAAATGCCATTGGTTTCATGAATCGGCATTTTTGTACTTCTGTCAGGATAGAAGACTGCATCCATACGGATTTGTACACTTCTGAACTTCCAATTTTTTACTCAAATTGTAACATGAAGAATCCCATAAGTTATTATTTAAAAGTTTAAATATTTAATGACTGCCATTGACCTCCTTCCTTACTGAAGAGCCTATAACATATTATATGGCTGATGTCAAATATTTGTTAAGGCTGCAGTTAAACTGTAGTCGCAAAAATTGATCTTGTTCATGAAAGCATTGCGTATTTCAAAAAGAGTCATATATGTGACAAATATATGGTCAAGCAGCATAGTGAGTTGACCCTGCCTGGGTGTCAAGTGCAAACCAAAACCTCTGTCACTTCCCTCCTCAGCCTATGGAGTGGAGAGAAAATACACCAAAAGACACACAGGTCAAAAGAAGGACAGGGAGATCATTCACCAGGTACTATCACAGCCAAACCAGACTCAGAGAAATTAATGTATTTATTACCAATCGAAGACAGTAGATTAATGAGAAATAAACCTTTCCCTGACCTCTCCCTTTTTCCCGGGCTCAACCTCATTTTTGTTTTGTCTCCGTCCTTCCCTTGAGCATCACAGAGAGACAAGGAATGAGTTCATCACATCACACCTTGTCTGCCACTCCCTTCTCCTCGCCACCCACCCCCGCTTCAGTGGAGGGTCCCTCCAACAGGCAACAGTCCTCCCTGAACTTCTTCAACACAAGTCCTTCCAACAGAGGACTGGAAAAGAGTGAGGAAACCTTCAGGAAAAACATAAGATGGCACGGATCCCCCACAGGGTCACAAGCCTGGTCAGCAATCCCCAGGTGCAGCAGGAGCCTCTCACAGGGCCACAGTGCCCTTCTTTGGGCGCATCCACCTGCTCCATGGGGTCCTTCATGGCTGTAGATGGATGAGTATCTGCTTCAGCAGGGGCTGCAGGGCCACAGCTGCCTCACCATGGTCTTCACCACGGGCTACAGGGAAACCTGCTCTGCTGCCGGGACCACATCCTCGCCCTCCTTCCCCAGACCTGGGTGTCTGCAGGGATGTTTCTCACATATTCCCTCCCACTCCTTGTGCTTTTCTGCCTGCCATTGCCAGAGCATGGCAACCTTAAATCTGTTATCCCCGACGCACTGCCACCATTACTGATGGGCTTGCCTTTGGCCAACAGCAGGTCCATCCTGCTACCATCTGCCATCGGCTTTGTTGGATATGAGGGAAACTTCAGACAGCTTCTCACAGAAGACACCTCTGTGGCCCCCCTCTACCAAAAACTTTAACTCGTACAAACAGTGATTACTTTCTACTTTCTGCTTAACAACCTGCCTGATGTCTCTGTTGTCTATAGCATTGTCATCTTTCCAGACCCTCCTAAGCTTTTACTTTCCACAATTCCCTGATCTATTCATTGTACAACTTCAATGAAGAATGAAAGATGCAAGGGGCTTACAGCAAAGAGCCTGAGCCTGAAGCCTGGCAGATGGCCATGGAAAGAAAGCCTGTGTAATTGCATTATCTTGCACCCATATAGGGAAATAGAAAGCTACAAGAATATCTTTGATTCTAGCACTTCCCACTAAGTAAAAACACAGAAATCTTCACAAAGTTGGTTTCTTACTCCTATTAGAAAAAGAATTCTACAGTACAATATGTATTTATACAAATTACAAGTCATCTGCACACTTCTGCTGATATATAGGAGCAGCAGGAGCATAAAGCAACCTGTAATCACTAAAGCTGGTACGTCTGGCTGAAAATAGAAGACAGCTAACCATTACTCTACTCAGTTTAGAGACTATTTCTTATAAAACAGAGAAATCCTTGATCCTGTGAAACCTAGATTAATTCTCAGGCTATATAGAACAAAACTTTCACTGCTTTTCCCCCCACTGGTTTGTCCTTCCACAGCTCCAGTCATGCTGACTATGTCAACCAAGACTGTCTCTCCAACAATCCAAAATCCTCACATCTTGCTTCTCATTTATCTTGTTTCTAAATCACAGATTTTCTGCTCACTCCTGTATCTTGCTATAAACCATTCCCCCCATCTTTCCACAAATGCAGTGTTTTCCATTAGGACTATGAGTTTTGTTAACATGAAACAGTAATTAAAAAATTTTTATTTTGAAACTATTTGAACAATCATTTAGCTTTAAATTCATTCCAGTGTTAGCAGTTTTTATGTCATATTGTAGATACGAAATCCAACAACATTTGTTCTGGAATACCATCTTTGGAAGGTCACATATACAACTCTTTTTTTTTTTTTTCTTTTTTTAATGTTTCACCTTTACTCAAAGGAATAATGACCTATACTTAATACTATGACATAATAAAAGAGCATAAATGAAAACTTCCAGACACTGTAAGCAGCAGAGATGCCAGTTATGTAACTATCTAGCCAAGCTAAGCAAACTATATCCAGTATATATTTTGTTTTGAATTGTTACATTCTTATATAATCATATTCCACTAACTTTAATCTGTAATGGTGAGAATACATCAGACGAACCTACAGCAGAGAAATTCCCTCTTTTTTCTCTACTACTAATACAGCTGTAGTATGGTGTTTAACAGAGACTCTTTCAACAGCTACTCCAGTCTGCTGCTGCACATTTGAAAATGATGCAATGTAACAGCAATGGACATCTTCCTCACTTACATTCGGAGTAGACAATTAAAACCTGATGGCTTTCGTTTTTTAAGTAAATCTGAGTCAGATAATTCCATCTCTTCCATCCCTAGGTATAAATAAAACACTGTGCTGAGTTACTTATTTTAAGATTCAACTGCTTTATGGCAAACAGCCTGCATGCCTTTGTCATCTGCAAGCATGCAACATTTTCCTGTTCAGCTTCAGCAAGAGCCTAAGCACAAACTTCAAGCTGTAAGATAAAACAAGCAGGATGGATACTTGTCTTGGATACCTATTCCCAATTTCAAGGAAGAGGCAGATGCCAGAGACAGAAGTTCTGCCAAGGTATATCCTGTATTATTTGGCTTCTAACGAATACACCATTTTGAATGGTCTTACTTCTGTCACACAAGGATGCTTAATGAGATCAGAAAGAATGAAGGAGGATCAGTTTGACGCTTCCTTGGCAGTGGGAAGCAACTCCCTGCAACACAGTCACCTGTATTTCAGCTTCAAAAGAAGTTAAAGGACATGTTTTCAGAGATCTCTTTGTCCTGAGTTCAGCATAAAACAGAAGAAAATGTTAAGGTGTAAAATACTCTCCATTAAGGTACTATGCATTTACCAAACCTAACTGAGACTCTAGACCATTAGCAACCGCATTTCTGCTCTGTACCTACTCCTTAAAATTAAGCTTAGGCTGTACCTAGCAAAACACAGCAATGTGTAGCCTTTGTATTTTCCAACTGATGAAACAGCAGACCATTCACAAAATATCAATTAACCTTTTCAGACATACTTCAGTATTTTTTCCCATATGGAAGGAATTCACTTGCAAAAAGCTAAATCTAGCATAGTTTCTATTAAGCATAGTCACAAACATTAGAAATTATCTAATCTCAATTCAGTAGTTATTATTATTATTATTAGTAGTAGTAGTAGTAGTAGTAGTAGTAGTAGCAGTAGTAGTAGTATTTTTTTTAATTATCCTCTCTCTAACAAGATGGTACAGCTTTTGAAAAAGCCATAAAAAAGCTTTTGCATATGTGTATAAAGTGTTTCATATTTTTAGTTGCTTTCAACAGAATCACTCCTTTGTCACAATCTCTGAAAGAATGAAGTTTGTAGAACATCATCCTTCTGTCTCTTCCATTTCAGTTTTTGTAATTTCACAAAGCTAGTAAATGTAACATTACAAAAACCTTTGAAATTAGTCATTATTAAGTTACTTGTAAGTTTTTTTTTATTTTAGTGAGGTCCTCTCAATGAAGCTTGAAAAATAATTTTATTAGAATGTGGACCCTATAATTAAGCTCCATGAGTTTCAAGTAGTTTATGTAATTGACTTTTCATTAAACTTTTCATCATCTGTCACGAAAGCCGTAATTACAGCGAAAACTAATCTGAGTTGCACACTAATTCCCAAAAAAGGATTTAGCATTACATATTGGTTTTCAGCATTGTCTGGGTATTTCAACTCCAACGATCAAAATTTCAGAGATATTTCTTTAACTTTTTTTTTTTGCCCTAGCATCTTCCTGAGTTTTGGAACTGGACCTTCTGTTTACAGTTCAATTATTCAGTCTAATGCTGATTATACTGCTGTCCAAAAAGTCCTAATTCAAATGTAACCTCATTACAGATTTAAAAAATGCATTTAAAAGATGTTCAATAAATTACAATAAATTCAAACTACACTCCATACTGACAGCAACCAAATATTGAAGTAATAATCCTGATAAAAACTTTGATCTCAGCTGCAGTATTGTGTTATACTAGGGATTCTGCTACTGGTAGAAATTATTTATTTATTTATTTATTTATTTGTCTCAAAGCTTATCAAAATGCAAAGAGCTTTTCAGTCCTTAAATTACGTGTTCAAATACATCTTCAATGACTACCAAGGAAATGTCACGTCAAAATTTATAGTGCTTGATTTTTTTCTGTAGAAATTAATGTATTAGGAATTTTTTTTCAAAAAGAACTTAAAAGTTTGCATAATCCACATTTCAATTTACTTGGTTTAAAATAAGTTCTGCATTTTAATTACTTTTTTTATAGAAACTTAAGTAATTTTCAATGAACATTAAAAATAGTACAGAAAACCCTATGTGCACTTTATTCATTTTAATAATCCTTAGTTTTTAGAAGATGAGAAATAGTAGTGATATTTTTTAAACATGACTTTTACAATAACTTATAGGGAAGGCAAAATGTTTTTCAAATCTTCTATCACATGTAGAAACAGAAATCATCCCCTTTATGATTAGTAACAAAAAATAATAAAACCTCTAGCCTTATTTAACAAGCATAGTCCAATAACTGTTTTCTGTCAGTACCTGTTTGGTTGTATCATAAAAGGAACATTTGATTGAAAAAGCATTCATCTGCAATGAATAAACTGTAATTTTACAATATACATAAACTGAAAAAAAAAAGCATGGATTTGACAATATTTTATAACACAAACCAACCTGATGCATACTGAAATACAAGTACAACATGGTCTACTCAAGAGTTTTTAAAATATTTTCCAGTAACTATGCAAAAATAAATAAATGTAAGCATCACACAAAATAAAGTTTTTGACAGAGAAGATTAGCAATGCCAATACACATAAGTTTCTAGATGGTGAGGCCCCGACTGCAGACAAATCAGGAGGGTTTTTTTTGTGTAACTCCACTAACTGCAGTGTGTCTCTTTACACACTGTGCAATTCAATATTAGTGACACCTCTTTATCTGCTTACATGATGTTGATCAAAATCACCACAACTATCAAGGGAACTGGCAATTACCTGCTAAACATGATCCTTAGGATGTGAAGCCATGCTCTGGCCTCAGTCATGCCCTGTGTTACGTTATCCCTCATCTGTGCTCACTTAAAGCTGCAGAGCTCACCGCTTCACGGGAGAATGACAGTCTGCTGTATGCTTTGAATTTAAGCCTGTGTGCTTCAAAATGTGATGAAATGCTATGCAGAAATTAGCAAAAATGTAGAACCCACAACTACTGTTGTAAGCCTAAACTCTATTCCACTCCTCTGCTTGTGAACCTAAACCCTTAATAAGCTACATATGATTTAGAGTCAGTATTTCTTAATATCCAATTAGAATTAGAATAAAACCATTAATGGGTCTTTTATAATAGCACTTAGCTTATTAAGACACATAAAAGGTTTGGCTCCCTTGGGCCATTTTATAGGCCATATATTTAGAGCTGAGAAAACAATACCCACTTGAAGAAGGACAAAACCTAGTCCAAAATGTACACCCTTGCATAGTTTCCTATTTCATTTCCCACTTTATTTTGCCAGTTCAGATGTATTAGAAAACCCCATTTTAAGAAATAGGCTTCTATTACAGAGGGATCAAATGTCCTGCAATTTTAACTGTATTTTAAATTCATCATTATCCCTGGACATAAAACTCCACTGCTACTGTCACCTATTAATAAATAAAAAAACATTCTGACCAAATATCCCTAAATGGCTAGATTAAATACTTAAAAGACAATTTTATTTTGCTTTGCAATTGATGTTCATTGCGCACACTTCTGCTATTTGGAAAATCATTACTGTCTTGTGGAGAAAAAAAGAACTCGCCTAAGAAGCAGCTTTGCAAGTGAAATGGAGCAAATTTACAATATTTGGAAATAATATTTTCAATTTACAATGCATCTACAGGCACTGCAATATATGTATAACTGCATTATAAAATAAAGGCAGAGAATAACTAATCTGAGACATGCTGAGCTAGACAACTATTGGTATACTCAGAAAATGAGAGTGTGTCATTTCTCTAAATTCAAGTCCAGCCATGTAAGTAGGAAGTGAACATTAGAAATGTCTCACAGCTGCTGACAGTTACCTGTATAAAATCAGTGGATCATTCCAGTAGGTGATTTAATGTAATTTATTTCCACGAAGAAACCAACTATCTTCATTAGCCATTTCTGACACCTATATGCAACCAGATGATGAACTAAAATGCAACAGGAACCAATTTTTGCAGAACACCTTCCTGAGGCATTCAAATAGTCTAAATTTGAAATGTCACATTTCAGTCAGAAGGATTATTAATCTCACCACAGCATAATGACAGTAGTAGTTGTCATGATGCAATAAATAATATACGGGCAAAATTAATTTTCCATGCTGGTAGACTTCAGGAAAAAAAATATTAGTGTTTAATGGTCTCAAAAAAAATTGCCTGAGGATGTCTGATGCAAGCTAAGAGGAGTTGATATAGGAAAAAGGTGTGATTTGTGGAGCACCATGAAAATAAAACAGTATGTCTGTATCCTCACATTTTTAGCCAAAATACACACCTCCAAACCTCTGTTTGTAGCTGCAGAGGTTCTCTCACAGTAAGCTGTATGTAATGGGAAGGTTCAGGCAGAATTTCTGATAATCAAATCGTTGCACAGAATCACAGAATCATCAAGGCTGGAAGACGCTCTACAGATCATCCAGTCCAACTGTCTATCATCTAGCCCAACCACCTTATTAAGCAAGTAAATTTGATTTATGATAAAATGTAGAAAATCAAGTTTGATTTAAAATATATTTAGTATAGTAAACTTTCTTTTTAGATTTACTATAGTAAATATATTTTTATGTTTCTTTAATTTTGATCCAATTCAATGAACTGTAGTTGAAGTAAAACCACAAAACTACTTTACTTTTGGTGCACTATTTCAATACACTTAATATCTTCATGGTTTATTTACTGTAGAATGTCTTGGTTAAACCCATTCCTATCACTGGAGGGTTTTGTTGGGGTATTTTGTCTTGTTTTTTTTTTAATTTTCATATCTACCATCAATGGATAGAAGAGACACCAATTTACAAGAAATTTCACTAAAATAAAAAGACACAGTGAGGATTACAATTCAAATAGAAAAAAGTCAGAGCCTTCTTGGTACTGGGCATTTCTTCTGTGAGTATTCACAGCTGTAACTTCTATTCATAGAACACAAACTATCACTGTTTTACACAAAATAACAGAATTGCTGTGAACATATTACTTCATGCTGATTCATGATAACATTACTTGATTACTGCCTGATAACAGGAATGAGCTTTTACCACTTCTGTGATCAAGACTTAATGTTTTACTGCACAGAACACTTGATTTGTATTTTACTTAAAACGGTTCAGGATCAAGCCAGGATGGAAGAAATTCAGCACTCCGTTAGAATTAAAAACTGTAAGAAGATATGATCAAAAAAGTGTGATTTTAATAAAGAGCACCTGAGCTCTGTAGAATCAATACTGTGTATGTAATAGTGCATGCCAGTAAAAGAAAATATGAACTTCACTTTAAGAGTAGGAACCTACTGTTACTTTTAAGCTTTATCTGCAATCTGTTAAGAGCACTGCCTCTTCAAGTAAGTTAGTTGACCCACTGGAGAAAAAATAAACATAATCTAGAAAACAAATAGTCAATGGCCAATACCTAATTTAAATTTTAAAAAGAAAGAAAGAAAGAAAAGTAATATTATTTGCTAGCCCTCATGGGAATCCAGCTTCATTACAATCAACAGTGTGTCTGCTTTGTCCTTGTTATGCTCTTCTTTCATGCATGCTGAGCTTTCCTTGCTCACTGCATTAATCACTGTCCACAGCTGGTACGATTTAGCTGGGGTTCTGTTAAGAATATCACAGACTATTCAAAATTCAAGTAAAACAGTATTTATGAATTAACTAGAGTTTAATAACACATTACAAATCCTTGCAAAGTCTTGGGATTAAATTCCAATATGCAAAAATGTTACATAATTCCACATAATATACATGTCATTTTTTAAAGATAGCTGTTAAAAATAACCTCACTCTTGAACTTACAGTAAGCATCAGTGAAACTCTACACACTTAGCTAGAAGTAGTATTTTTTATTTTTTTAACAACAATCCTTACCTTTATTTTCTAATTAAACTTGACTAAATGGGCTTTGGTAACTTCTGATGCAATTTCTGATAGAAAAGTCATAGTTTCCATGGTAAAAAGTCAAATGATGCTTTATTTCCTTTGCTTCCTTGTGTCTTTGCCAGGCTACTTATTAAATGTAAACACCAAACCAAAAAACCCCAAAGCAACAAAAAAAATCTAGATGAAACTAGAACTGTCCACAAGCTTTCTCCCTCTTTTTTTAACCTCTCTCATACCTATGGACAGAAACATATGCAAGTCAAGAATTTCAATAGAGCCCTTGCCAATAAGACTAGTCTAAAAAATACACCCATTTAAAGAAGGCATGAAAAAATTCTGATGTAAGTATATATGATAACTTTAAAAAAGGAATTTCATTACTAGTGAATCAAATTTTTCTTGTTCTTAAGAGTGCTACAGGTTTTGTTTACTATGTATCTAACAGGCTGACTTATGAAAGGAAAGTGAACCTTGTGTTCCAAAAATAAAAACAACTCTTTTCATATATATGCGAAGATTGTTTCATCATGAAAGTGTTGCAATAGTTATAGCAAGATATTATTATTATGGTCAGAATTTTTGTTTTATATGACTTTACCTTCATTATCACATGCAAATGTAACACTAGAAACAGTAAAAATGGAAGTTTATGCAAACAGACAAGATTTCGCAAGGAAAAAATTGATCCTCTTTTCCTTGCAACATGAAAAAGTCATTTAATTATCTACATTCAGAACATCAACTTGCAACTAATGCATAATGTAATCAATACAGTGATAAAACATGCTTCATGATAAAACATGCTGTGTTTATCCACAGCCAGTTTCATCAAAAGAATAATTAAGCTTCCTGATCCTCCTTCAAAAATGTAGTCTACGTAGCCCTTACTTAAATAGCATATCTGTTTTAGGGATCTTAAGAGTTTTTTAATGTACTTCAAGCAGCATACACTCCCATGATGAGACCCAGAAGAAGAATTATCTTTGTGCCATTCTGGTACATTGTCCAATAAAGTGTCACATTGCTTCCTACGGAGTTACACACATTACTTTTCAAGGCACTGTCAGCGCTAGCGGAGACTGTTGGGCCAGACACACTGGGGCTCAGTCTTGTGATCAATTCATGGACTCTGCTGGGGTCATCAGGGGGACAAGCTGATAGTTTCCATCTCCTCTCCCTCACCCACATTCTCCTATCCAACAGCTCAATACCTCCTCATACTGAGGCTTAAGGCTCATTAGCCTTCTCCATCCCAAGACTCCAAGTACTGGCAAACCATCATTTCACCACACCCAACACTGTTGGAAAGTTCACCTCACTTACCATTATGAAGGTGATTAAAAGAGTTATGGATGACTCTCGAGCCACCATTCTCTCAGTATTTTAAACAGCACACATGCTTACCAGACAAACCTTAGTCTTTATTATAAGAAAGGGCTCCCTCACTGAACCTGTCCGAACCTTGGGCACTGGCAAAACACAAAGATCTGCCAAGCACTGGTAATCATTACTCACCTTCAGCTGAGAAATCTCACATATGCACATGAATAAAAAGAAAAATTGGTATCTTGGAGGAAACAAAAAAGAGGGAAATGAGGTGTGAATTATAAAAAAAATCTACAAATAGAGAGAGAAAAACTCTTCACAGCCTCCAGGATATATTAATCTCAGTCAGTCAAATTTGTGTTGAAAGTTCATATACTTCAGGTAAAAAATAGGCAATTAATTCTCCATGTACTTTTTGTTGACTTGGATGCTCAGTTACTTCAGCTCCATAGATGTCCAGATCTAACCCAAATGACCCTTTGAAATGTATCAAAAAGCTATCAAGCAGCATATCCAGATCCTAGAAACAGCAAATATTTGAAGTTGCGTCCTTCAGATCAACAAGATATTCATAAGCCCTCCAACAATAGTCATATTCTGAGTTTCATCATTTTCTAAATAAAATGAGATAAAAATTGTCTCAGAAAGAAATCAGTACCTAATTCAGACTGCACTGCAAAGCAAAAATACCAAAAACACAATGATGCAAAAGCTTTTCCTTATGGTTCCTCCAGGTCCTGATTCAGAATGAAAAATGAAGAACCCATTTAATCCTTAATTACTTATGGTAAATATTTGTGAGTGAGAAGATCCACTACTGACACCCAGTGAATGATAAATGGGCATGAATTGTTACTAGTGACCATTCTGCTAGAACTACAGTGATTTTCTCATGTATGTGTCATTTTGAAAGGATGGCAGAAACTTGCAGATGCTCTGCAGTTGATCATATTCAGTCACATGAGCACTTCTCATGAGAGAAGTACCTTACCTCACAGCCCAATTTTATCTTACTCAAAGCTTTACCTGTTTTTTTCTGAAAAAAATACCTGTTCTCTAGTATGGCCATCCCACCAAAAGACACCACTCATTGCACCAGTGACACTACTGGGGTTGAGTATTCAGTTAAAATATTAAATAACTTCAATAGGATGTGTGGTGTCTTGAGGAGAAAACAGAGTTACCTACAAAGCTCTTCAGTCCAAAGAAAAATTATGACAATATTAGTCACTAGATGACTTGTAGTCATTTTAAGATCCCTCTCACAGATTAGAATTGAATGGTGATGGATGCGTGGAGACAGAATAACTGCTCCTTCCTTCACTCCATATACAGATCCCTTTTTGCTTAATGCCATGATCTTTCCTCAAATATGTGAGAAATGGGTTCTGGAAGAAAATTAGTTATAGCTGGTAAAGATATGAGTAGAAATATGAGATTTATGCAAAGATACTACAGCTGTGATTTCAAGTCTGTTGTTCTTCTCTGTGTCTGATCTGATGAAAACTGACACAACTACATGAGTGACTGATTCTAGCTGAACTAAAGGATATTTACAATGAGCGTGAGACCTTAAAACATTGACACAGTTTTATCAGTCATAAAATGTTTCTCTGTCTTCATGCAAGTACTCACTCCCTGCATGAGAATGTCCATCAATTTTATTGTAAATAAAATCTGCAATATTCCCAGTACTCCCTAAGACTTTGATTAGGATTTTCATATTTGTTTTAGTCAATTGTTCACTGGTTTAACTAAAGGGAAGGTCTTTAAAAACTATTTTAGATTTTAGTCCATACTTGATATTTAGACTGTGTTTTGATCCAAGGGTTTAGCAAACTACAGCAAAAAGCCCTTATGAATGGTTTGAACTTCATTCAAAGAGGGTTTTCCTTCAACAATTTTTCTTTACTCTATGGAAAGTCATTGTGCATGTGTGAAGACTGCCATAAATACTAACTTTTCAACACCGAAAACCCGTGTTGTTGAATCAGAAAAAAAGAATGTTGTATACTGTAAGCAAACTTTAGGACGACTTACTCCTCTAGACCTTGATCTTAGTTTTCTTTATTTCAAATGCTTCAAAACAACCTCTGCAGCACTTCATAAGATACTAGACTGAGCACTTAAATGTTACACCTATAACTGAAATTTAAAAAGCAAAAATTTTCTAGAGCTGGAAAGATAAAACAGATAAATAAAAGATATACAATAAGAAGAAGGTGGAAAATATTCCCATTGTCATATGGAAACAGAGAATGTATAAATTAAAAATCCTTTCCAGAAGCCTAATAACCTGCATCCTCTTATGTATTCCTTGACAGAACAGGAAAGGCTTTGAGGCTAAATAAATACAAAGAAGCTCTCCATAAAAACATGAGGTCAAAAAATTTAATACTTTGTGTAAAGGGTGTTACAAACACAAAATAGCCCTGAATGTTGGTTTAGTTTCGGTTGTTTTATTTAGAATTTATAAAGGAGGAATTACATAGATATAAAAAAGGGAGAAAAAATACAGGCTGCATAATGAATTGATTTTACACCAAAAAGACTCAGTAGTAACCAAAACATTACTGCAACAGTGAATCTCCAAACTCCGGAAACTGGGATTTTACTTGTACCACGTACATGCTTACATGAAGTTGATATCTGGGATGATTTGATTAATTATTTTTTTAAAATTTCTTATCATAAACTAGAAACTGGAGGTTAGCAATATTTAACCTTCAAATGTAGAAATCTTTCTCTATCCATGTAATAGAAATTAACTTGCAGCAAGATAGAAGTACCAGAAGCTTATATTTCTACTAATCAGAGACTGGTTAAAGCTCTGCATATTTTTTTAAACATTAATTTACATTTTTTTTCAAGATGTGAAAATTTACACACATACAAACCAAAAAATGCACACATATATAAAAGCAAAAGGGGCAATTTTTAAAATATGTTTTGGAGAAAAGAAATTAAATATTTGCTAAAATATTTCATGACACTTACAAGAATAACAGCTTTACCTATGGTTTAGATTTTTAGAGAAGAATGGAAAATGTTTCTATTTTCAAAGAATTTTAGAAGATTTTAAAATCAAGGAAAGAGAATACCTACAATTAAACATTTCAAGAAACACAGCATGAAGTGCTTCCTGGATCTTTACTTCTCAAAAATACTAAGACATACCCTTTATAAAAGAACCTACAAAATAGCTTTCAGAATCTATTCCCCAAAATAATTAAATCCCTGTATTTATTACAAAAACTCTGGAGAGTACACACAAGATTTACTTGGCTCAGTCTTCAAGGTTAAACTTTTTTATGACAGTCAGCTTTAAATGTCTTTTTACAAAGAAGAAACCAAAAGAGGAAGATACAAAGAGGTACCGGTTTAATATAAAATTAAGACTACTGCTGGACAAGGTTGCTATACTTCGTATGATATATGCGGGTTAAAAGCTTGTAAATTTTGAATTTGAAGACCAAAATGAAAATAAGTAGTAAGTAAAGCTTATCACAGAATGGGTACAGTTGGAAGAAGCTGCCATTAGAGTCAAGCTGAAGCAGGATCATCCCAGAGTACAGGATCGCATTCAGACAACTCTTGAATATCCCCAGCAAGGGGATATATCCACAGTAAGGGGATATATCCAGTCTCTCTGGGCAATCTGTTCCACTTCTGAGTCACCTGCATGGTAAAGAAGTTCTTCCTCATGTTCAGGTGGAAATTCCTGTGCATCATTTTCTGCCTATTGCCTCTTGCCCTATTGCCTGGCACCTCTGAGGAGAGCCTGGCTCCATTCTTTCAACCACTCTCCCTTCAGATACTGATGGACACTGAGAAGGTCCCCTCTCAGTAGTCTCTGCTCAATGCAGAACAGGCCCAGCTCCCTCAGCCTCTCCTCGTAAGAGACATGCTCCAGTCCCTTGAACACCGTTGTTACTCTCCACTGGATCTGCTCCAGGAGCCCCATGTCTCCCCTGGGCTGAGGAGCCCAGAACTGGATGCAGCACTCCAGGTAAGGCTTCACCAGGGCTGAGCAGAGGGAAAGGATCACTCCCTCGACCTGCTGTCAGTGCTCTTCCTAATGCACCCCATTCTGCCATAAGGGCACACTGATATCTCATGGATAATATGCAATATTTGGTCAACTGATGTAAGTTATTTTCTGGTTATTTTTCACATGAAGAAAATGGCTATTAAATGTGAAAATACTTTTTAAGTGGTATGAAATACTGTTGGTGGTTTTTTCTGCAATTACATCTCCTAAAGTAAATACAATCAGATATTCAGTAAAGTACAAACAATGTACTTTGCAAATATTAATCTGACTAGATCCCAAGAACACCTATTAGTATTAAGATGAATCTCATGCAGTTACCAGAAAGTAAGAGAAGTTATAAAAAGCCTTCCAGCCTCTACAGCAATGGAAAAGAGAGAGAAAAAGACAGCGATGTAACACCTGACTTTCACACTATAAGTGGTCTCAGCTTTCACCTGAAACAACAAACTGTTATAAGCCTCTTTTTCTTAAAAATGCAAGAATGATAGGCTCACTGTCCTGCAAAAATTCCAAGTGGGCTTCTCTTACCTTTTTTGTTTTCAGTTGGATTTTCTGATTGTAAAATTTTAAATAGTTACCAAGCTTTTAAAATTGAATGATGCACTTCAGTTGACACTGAAGAAAATAAAATACATATACAAACAGCAAAGCAGGTACCACATTTTTAATGACATTTTAGACTGAAATGAATTGTAAATCACAAAAAAAAGAAGTTCTTGATATATATACATTAAGTCTTTATATTGTTTCCTGAAATTAAAAAATGAAAACAGAATGAGGAACAGACAAAGAACCTGGGATTGAACATTACACTCTGAGTTCTTTGAAAGAATATAGAAATCTTTAGGTGTCAGGTTTTTTGATATTTTTCTGTTTTTGTTAGGGTTGGGATTGAAAGTGTTTGAGATGGTATTTTGTGTTCAGACTCAGATGTTTATTATTTCTTATCTATAATATAGTCTTACAAGTTGTGAGACTTTTTATAGCATTTCACTAACAAGTTACAAAATGGCTCTGTATTTGCCTCTACAAGGTTTTTAAGGAAAAACTATTCAATTAAGAAATTACACCTAAATTGTTTTATTTTTAACCCAAAACCTAATTATTCACGTTCCATAATGCGGACATTTTTTGGTCTAATTATAAAATACCACTTAAGAAGAAGAAGATGAAGGATTAGTCACCACCTTAAAACCTCTACCTCAGCTTTTATATATGTTACTATAGTCTAAAGCCTTAAATTCTAAATTTTTTATTATGTGATATTGTACACTTTTATTTAAACTACATACCCATAAACCTGGTGTTATCATTTAATTTTGGAAGCTTTCTCTACGGCCTCAGGTCAAATGTATTGTTCTCTTGAGGGTCTGTGTTATTCTACACGGAAAGTCTAAAATTCTCAGTATCCAGGGTTCCAACACATAGAGAAAATTTGAAAATTTTAATTTGAAAAAAACCAAAAAATTGCATTGTTCCATAAGGAAGATGAATTCTTGTTGTAAAAAAGATGTGGTTTTATTTTATTATTTATTTTCCAGGCATTGCATAAGGCCTGAATGCTATAGGCAAGAATAAAGAAAATTATACGAGAAAAAGTTCGCCTTATATTAAGCAACTCATGGGAACAAACCAGACGATCCCAGGATCCTGAGGGAGAGAATGGCAGACAGGGATGCCAAGCCACTCAAGATCATATTTGAAAAGTTGTGGCGGTAAAGTGAAGTCCAGTGACTGGGAAAAAAAGAAACATCACGGACTGGCTCTGACTGTTTTGCGGAGAAAAGAAGAGAACTAGACAACTTTTACAAAGTTGTATAGAACTGGTATGTGTTTATTGCAGCGCTGGACTACAGTCCCAGTCTGACCTCCATGCCCAGTGAAATTAAGAAAGAGGTCTTCCTTGAAGATGTAGCAAGACAAATGAAGGCAGGAAGATAACTGGAGACAGACATGGTTATACCAAGTGCAAATGCTGCGAGACTAATTTACTTGGAATAACTGTGTCAATGGGGCAAGGGAAGAGCAATTCATGATCTATGTAGACTTCGACACAGTCCCTCACAGTCCCTCACAACATTCTAACCACAAAATTGGCAAGATATGTGCTTGACAGATCTACTATCAGAAGAAAAACAAACTAAATAGAAGAACACATCAAAAGACAATGGCATCAAATAGAAGCCACCATGAGGGTGATGAGATACTAAAAGAGATTGCCCAGAGATGTTGTAGACGCCTCATCCCTGGAAGTGTTCAAGGCCAAGTTGCAGGGGGCTCTGAGAAACCTGATTTAGTTGAAGATATCTCTTCCCATGGCAGAGGGGATTGGACTAGATAATATTTAAAGATTCATTTTAACCCAAACAATCCTGATTCTGCAATTTGTTGAAAATGAACAAAAAGGAAACCAAAGGGAGTAGGTATGCTTATCACTTAAACACAACCCAAGAGATTTTCAATGCTACAAAGTGTCCATAAATTCCAATTTTATAGTGGTATCACAGAATCACGGAATATCCAGAAAGGGCCCCATGAAGATCATGAGTCCAAGTTCTGGCCCTGCACAGGATATCCGAACAATCCCATCATGTACCTGAGAGCATTGTCTAAATACTCCTTGAACTCCATGAGGCTTGTGGCCATGACCACTGCCTTGGGGTGTCTGTTCCAGTGCTCACCCACCCTCTTGGGGAAGAACCTTTCCTAATAACAAGCCTAGGGGACTAACCTAAATCTCCCCTGACACAGCAGCCATAAATCCTAGCTCCATATCACCACAAGTCTTACAGGAGTGCTTCAAATTGAGTAAATATCTCTTATATTTATATTTTCTTATATTTTCTTCCAAGTCCTGACTGTACTGATTTTTTTGCCCCTGACAAGGTGGGGTGACAGAGCAGCTGTGCGGGCACCCATCAGTTAGCACTTAAGCATGGCAGTGAAATTTACTGACACCAAAGCTCATTTCAGATCTACAAAATAAAAATCCAGATAAACCCCAAATATAAAATACACTGTTTTCCTTTTTATGAAGAAGTATTCCATTGTGTGGACAGCAGTATTATCTACATCTGGACAACAGCAGACCTTTTTCTCCCTAATCATTAATGAAATAAGGTATTGAAATCTCTTCTGAATACAGGGGTACGCTATTAATAGAAGAAGAAGATAAACTAATCTTTACATGCATTATAAAGCATTAATAAATTTTAGAGATTGCTCACAGAATTCCAGCTATTGTGTAATATACCAGCATAATTCTATGATACTATGAATTATGATTTATGATACTAGAATTCTATGATTTAGAAAGACGTTTAACATTTCAATTTCACTGAATCCTGAGGAGCAGGACTCCTAAGATATGAATTTAGACAACAGATTATATTCATCTGGATATTACACATTGACAAGTTAAGTACATTCTTTAAAGCCATGCCAGGAGTTTCCTACTGATCAAGCCTTAGTTTATAACATCTTGTGTAAAAAAAAATATTTAACAAGGAGATGGCAAAAAGTAAAGATATTCCTACACTATATCATGTCACAATGACACCAAGATTGTCTGATCATCTGTAATAAAAGCCATAATCGCAATATAGGTAGGAGGTTCCCAATAGAGGATTCTATTTAATGCAATTATAGGTCAAATAAGAAAAAAAACCTTCATGTCATTATATTTTTTTCATGCTATTTTTACGAACATCAACACAGTTTCTATGTGTATAAACAAATATGTGTTGCAGTTGAGCTTTGACATAAATAATAGACAAAAACACAAAGGAAAAATGCAACCAGGATAAATCAGACCAGTGATTTCTCAAAATTGGACTATGCTAAATCAATCTACTCGCTTTGATAAAATACGTGATATTTTTAGATACAGGGGAAAATGATACAACTAATATATTTGTATTGAGGCACTGTATTCCTCAGCAAGGCATTATGAAATGGGAAATTAATAGTTAAAATAAAAACAAACTCTGATTATTTTACAAAACATAAAATATTTAGCAAACAACCCTGAACTAAGGTGAAAAATACCCTAGCTATAAAGCTACATGAATTTGTAATATTGTTCTTGCAGGACCAACTTTGGGACTTCAAGAATTCTAATTATTCACTTGGCTGCAGAAAACAGAATTAGCTAATGATACGTGCTAATGGTGATACAAAACTAAAAGGGATTGCCTTTTGCTAGGATGGAAGTTGTTGCCATTATAGAAAAGGATCTAAATGCCACATTAAAGAAATTGGATTTAGAGTACTGAAACAACTGAAATAAGGTAAGTCACCACTGTGAAAAGTACAGGGTAAAGTGCTTAAAGAAAACTGCAAAGGGTGCTTATTATATGCATAAAAAATACAATTATATTTATGAATCATGATATTATGAAAAGCCAAAGAAATGCAGCTATTTCAAAGGCTAAGAAGTTTCTGGAAAGAATATGTACACACTTTCCTCACAGAGCTGGAGACAAACGAATGCTAATGATATAAAAAAAAACTTGTATTCTTTGACAATATTACATCCTGAAGCTTACACAGATTTCTGTAATCCATGTGCAACAAAGGGTCAGCACTCCACATGGAAAACATAGACCTAAGGTGTACCATGGTAAGAAAAAGAGATTGTGTGTTTCAGAGAAGACTCAATAAGCCCACAAAAATAAAGGCTAACTGCTACTGATAAGTACTTTGGAAAGGAGAACAAAGAGACTAGTGTGTAAACACAAAAGAAGAAGAAGGTTTATTCAAACGATAAGCAGAGTTATAAGGCACAGCCCAATTGGTCACAAACAACTAATTCTCAAAGGAAACCAACCTATACATTACCATTTTCAGGACAATAATCTATTTACCATCTTAAGTAGCTGTTCATCCCTTAGGATCTTTCTGATATCTTTCAACTAGAACCATGCAAACATTTAGAATTTTGTAAATCTTAAGAAGCAAAAAAATAAATGTGTGAAAATTCTTCAGAGGGAAGGGGCCAGTGGAACAATGCAATGTCAGGAAAATCAGGAACTATAACAGAGAGCTACCAACACCTAAATTAAATCTTTTCAAAGGCAGATGAGTTTCTGGGTGGGTGGCTGCCACTCTCCTTTTCATTAATCATTCAATAGTGCTGATTAAATTTTTTTATGCAGATGTAATGTGATAGAGAAAACTCAAAAGTGCCCTTTTTTCCCTTCATTTCCCTCTTTTGCAATGTTTTACTGGCTGCATCTACAAGGTTAAAATAACAATTGTGTTACAAACTGAACAAAACTAAGTGTAGGCTATATATTAACGCTAACCCTATACTTTAGAAATAATATGAGTTTTCAAATGATTAATTTCAAAAACTAATTCATTATGAAATTCAAAGGTTTAAAGCTCTGTAAGAGATTTATTCCAATGTGTAAATAGGCTAATTTTACCCCTCTATAGCATATCATCCACCACTTTCACATTTGTGTCCTATAAACTTCCTTTTGAGATTCCATTTGCAGAACATCTGCCTTTTCAAAATGATGAGAAATGGAAAGATGCTCCATGACAAACTAGAGCATAAAATCCAGATAGAACTCAGATAGATGCTCATTTTATTTCATGTTCAGCTACTGATTCTCTCAGTTATTTTAATTTACCTGATCAATCTCTATGGGATTTTAAACTCCTAGTGGTTGGTAAAATCCAATGGGAACCAGGCATCCTCCTTTCATATGCTTTACAAAATCCCCTTTTTGAATACATATAAGAATAAGACTCTTCTACAAAAACAGAGACCTTACAAGGTAAATGGTCATTCACTCTCCCAAAAAGACCCGAACAACAACAACAAAAAAAAAAACCAACCAAACAAAAAGCTTTTATAAGAAAAAGGTGTAAATAATAATAAAAAGAAAAAAAAATTAGAAGACTTCAACCAATATATGTATATGTCAAGTTGTCTTTTATATCTAAAAATCCTGCATCAATCCAAATTTAGCGTAGTTCTGGTCTAAGTGTTATTATATAGGTGTATCTATAAGGTAAAATTTTTGCTTGCTTATATTCATTTGCTGTTGATTGATACTGGCCACCTTTAGAAAGGCATTGAGAAAGGAGCAAATGCCAGGTGATCTACACAAGCCTTGAGTGCCTACTAAATGCCTTTTCCAATAGTTATTGTTCTGGACCTTCATTTTCTAAGGGCATCTTGACCAACAGGATTCTAGCAGATTAGTACCACAGCTGAAAGTAAAGGGGCAGAAATAAAGGAGCTTGATCCGTAGGCTGTATAATTTTCTTAATTATAATGTTTTCTTAATTATAATTATAATTATTTCATGGCAGTCTGGGTTTGTGTCCAAAACTACAAAACTAAGGAAAGTATACCACTAAGGAGAATTCCAACCACCAAGGTTGTTTCTCCAGCTGCTGCTGGTCCAAACCCATGTTATGGGGCAAAACCAGAAAGATAAATAAACTGAGTAAGTGGAGACAGTTACAGTTGCCATATCTCAAATGAAAGGAAGTAATAGAGATGACGGAGAACAGAAAGAAAATGCTGCTTGCATCATCTGGTATAACTACTGGTTGACCTCCTTTTCATCCTGTGATGTCTTGCAGCACTGACATACATACTCCACAATATGGCAAAAGGAGGAAAATCACTTATGTGAGGATTCAGACAATAAGACACTGTGCTAAAGGTAGGGGGGAGGCACAGAAGCGAAAGAGAAATAATGACTGAATGCACAAAAAATTATGCTCCAGGCTGAGAGAAGAGAAATGCTATCAAGACAAGTCACGCAACTGCCACTATCAGAAGTGTCTGCATGACCTGATAGTAATTTATTTAATGAAATAAAAATGTATCTATTCTACAAAAGATAGTACCTATCAAGACTGTTTGTATCATTACAATAGTTAGAAGACATTTTATTATGTAAATGCAGTATTTTAAATTTAAAAATTAATTATTGTTTTAAATTTATTACTGTATGCCTAAAATATAACATAGGTTGCTGATAAAAAGTACAGAAATAACACCTTATTTCAAACCAAAGTTTCACTTACTACAATATTACTTGAAAATGTTATTCTGCGACGTTCTTGCATTACTTGGGCCTCTCAGAATATCTATAAATTAATTTATCCATTAAGTTGGAACAATAATTTCATGTCCAATCAATAGGTCAATCAGTGTATGACTAATGACATAAAATTAAAACAAGATGCAAACGGATCCCTCAGTTTCTTTATGAAACCTACCAGTATAGCTCTGTGCCTGTAAGACAGATGCCAAACAGCTGCACTTGGAGGTTACTAACCCATACTTGTTGGAGAACCCATTCTTTGAGAAAGAAGAAGCTCTTTCTAAGAAATTTGTCCTAATCCCGAAGACATTTAAAATAAAAAAGGGAAAAAGGCAGAAATGGCAGAAGTTGTATCAAACTTCTGAATAAACCTGAAAACAATACAAAGTGTTTATACTTTGATGTGACTGAAAGACAGGATGCTACAATATTACATTTCTCAAGTTACATCACTGTATTTATTTGCTGAGGTATTTTTTGAAGTATTTTAACCATTCAGATTAGATTTCAATCACAACATTTTATTTATAATTCATTTAATCCTATACTTTACTTAGAAAAGTAGCTGAAGCAGATGTCAGGAGAATGACATGACGAATAACAAGCATAAGTATTGCAACAGAAAATATATTTCATTTCGTGATTTCTAACTATTATTGTGATAAGATGCCTTTATATTAGTTTTAGAAAAATGTTTTTCAGAAGAAACAGAATTCATATACTTTGAATATTAAATAAATCAAAAGCTCTGAAGAAAGTTATTCTAGAATACCATTGATACTGAGACTCCCATCCCATGAGGTAAAGTAGAAAATAAACCTGCATGAGATTTGCTGGTTTCTGTTGTTAATAACATATACAAAAATCTGGCTCTATTGAGTTACACTATTGCATAGCAGGAGAGTAAGTGATACCACATATATTTGTAAGATTACTGTGAATTCAAATGGCATAAGAATATCTGTATAATCTACATGTTTTCATAGAAATAAAAACTATATTAAATACATATCCATTAAAATAGTAAACTGTCATTCAAGTTGTCAAAAGCGTACCCTTTCCTAAAGGAAAAGAGTTCTTAAATTATAAATATATTGTGTAGATATTAACTTAATAAATATGATTTTAGCACTCCTTTAGTATATAAAAGGGTATTTAGTATTATATCTGGTCTGCATTTGAGCTCCTTTTTTAATAGCCTCTAGCATGCAGTGAAGCTGTAATGGTAATTAAAGTGCGCAACCCTTACATATATACCTCGGTACAAGTATGCTACATTTTAAAAAGTTTGCAACAGGTATAAAATATATTAATTTTACCACATTAATCTTGCATGCATTTGTAAAATTTGCATTTCTAACTTAATCTGACAATTTGCTTATAACTATTCATTTCTGAGATTTTTTCATACATTTTTAACTTAATCCTTGAAACTAATTTATTTTCCACAAGTATTCTTCACTCATATCCAAAATTCTAGTGCAAATCACTCTTTTTTTGAATTGCAAAAATTTTAAAGAAATGCTTTCTTTTGTACTCTGGATATCCATCAATTTCTATACCAGATGAACAGAAAAGTGCATCTGTCCTTTTCTTTTTTATTTAAATAAAAGGCCGAGGCAGCAGCAGGAGCTGATTAGTCATTATTTGGAAACTTCATACCATCAAACCTCAGTTCCTATTCAAAGATGATTTTGTATTGTAGAGAACACCACAGGATTACTATTTTCACCAGAAGGAATATTCGAGGCTTTCAAATCTTTTGTTATCCAATCTGTCATTTCAATTAGTTTAAACTACCTACATTTACCTTCTTTTTTTTTCCATCTGTGTGTGTGACATTTCACTGATGAATAGTTAAATGCAAGAGAACAATTTCAGTATCGTAGCACAGTATTTCCACCTATGGAATTCTGTCACTCAAAAAGAAAGCACAAATATTTACATTTCTTTGTGATCAGTCTGCAAATTCCTTCTGGCCCAGGAAAATAGCCAGGCTAGAAGAATCAAAAGAAGGTTTGTTTTTTTTTTTATTTTATAATTGTTTTCACCATCATTAAGCAGTTTCCTTATCACTTTGCTGTATTTAAATTCCACTTCTTATAATTACTTAGTCTCTTCACAAACAGAATTATTAAATTACACAGCTTCACTGCACACTAGAGGTCAAGATGTATTGAGATGTACTTTTATTATTTCCAACCAGTGAAAGAGGTAATGCCTTGTATTACAAATCTCCAGTCACCACTGGGTTTCTCACTCATAATTTGAAAACAAAATAGCAATTAGATCTAAGAGCAAACAGATGAAAATAATAAATATTTTATGACCAATAATTATATACATTTGACACCAACATAGAACCATATCCCGGTTTGGCGTCGTAGGAACCTCAAAGATCATCAAGTTCCAATTCCCCTGTCATGGGCAGATATACCTTCCACCAGACCATTGTTCAGAAATCCACCCAGCCTGGCCTTGAAAACTGCCAGGGATGCAACTTTCACGACTTCTTTGGGCAACCTGTTCCAGTGCCTCCTCACCAACATGACACAGAATTTCTTCCCAAGGTTTATTTTAAATCCACTCTCTTACAGTTGAAAGCCATTACTCCTCATCTTGCAAGAGTGGAGTACAAGGTGAGAATAACCTCCCTTCACAGGCTAGTTATGCTTCTTTGTACAACCGAATGTTAAGTAATGCAAACTTAAAGAGTTTTCCTTCAACTCATTTTAAGCATTTTTCAGAACGCTGTGCAACTAAAATAATTCAGTATTGCCGCCCATCGTTAAATACTACCCTTTCCTCTGTTACAAATTTCATTAGAAAGTCAGGAAAGCAAAAGAAAAATAAATGCAGAAATACTTATGAAAATTGATCCAGGACTGAAAACAAACCTGATTTGAGATGAAAATTTGTTTTGCCTGATATTCAGTAGGAAAATATACACTCACTTTCCCCCCCCCCCACTATTAGAACAAGTCCAACTGAACTAACATTTACTGAAGTTACATAGTAAGTGATATCAATTTTTTACTTTCTCAAGTACCTGTGTTGAAAACTTACAGAGGTTTTCAACACAGTTACTTGAGAAAGTAAAACAGTAAAGCACTAATTACATGGTAGGCATTTTGATTCAATGGACTTCCAAGAACCTAGTCAAAAACTTAGTATTGGTAAGCACTGAGTATGTGCAAGAGTCTTATTTTTTAAATTATATCTAGTTAATTTTATAAATTTTATTTTAAATATACTAACTTTATTTGCCAATGATTCACTTACTGCCTCTGGAACTCGGAGTGTTTCCCACAGTGTAAATTTAGAGGAGGATGCAAGTCCTGGACTCTGTAATTTAAACAGGATTTTTCCAGCTGATTTCATTTGTGCAGTATTTCACCCACACACTTAAGAACATTGATTATATAGACAACTAAAGGTATATTTATGAAAAGAGAGATTATATCTTCAGTGCAAATAAATACTAGGTTTCTTAGACCTCAATCACATAGTTCTTTGCTATATGTAGCATAAAACTACAGCGTGTAAAATTTGAAAGGACAGACTGGTTTTGTATGTTACCTATCTCTCCTATTTGTTTTCTTCCCTCATGATTCCAAATAGTTGTGTTAACACCTTCAGGTTTTGGTTTGCTTTCTATTGTGAATACTGTGATGTTCACTTTTTTATGCAAAAGAAATCTAATCCATTATTAACCCACCAATTTTTCTCTCATTCTTTGTTGTGTTATAGAAATGCATTATTTTTGATAGTATAAGGTATCACATTCTTATACCTATTTTTATAAAATTAATAGGCTTTATAATACTTTACTTCCATAAGCAAAAGTTGAAATACAACATAAAAATTATTAGGGGCACATCAAACCTTGAGAGTGCCTAGTCCAGAACCTGCCTGTGACCTTGGGTAAGCTACAGAACCTTTCCCTGTGTCATGCTTTGTTCAATTTTAAGTATCTCCAAAAATGATACCATGACTAATCAGACACAGATTAATAAAATACTTGTTAGAATTTTAGAAATAAGTGTTTTACATAGAAATTTCCAGGAGAGAAACACTTTTGACCTATTCCAGTGCTCAGTTAGTCCTGGAATAATTGCAGTAATGACAACAACAGAGTAAGCAGTGACAATTATAAATATGTCTTAAGATTTAACAGAGCTTCATGGGCTTCTTGAGCTGTCAGTTAGGGTTCTCTGAGAAGAGCGCAGCTTTCCTATCTTCATCCTCTACCATTAGGTATATTTATATATTCACAGGTAACATCTGCATCAACCTTCCTGTATCAGGCCAAGCTGTCTAGCTCTCAATTCCTCTTTGTATGGCAGTATTTAATTTCCAGCACTGCCTTTGTGGGCTTTCAATGAACTCACTCCAGCATGTCCCTGTTTCTCTTCTACTGAGGAGGTTAACGCTGAACCCAACAGTCCAGATGCACCTGACCACGCCTGAGTGAAAGAGAAGGATCACCTCATTCCTGGAAAATGTCGGCCTTCCTTATCACAAGGACACATCATTGATTTATGGGCATCTTTTGGTCAACCAGAACTCCCTGAACTTTTTGCTCAGGCTGTTTTTTCAGCCCGTCAGTCTCCAGTGTGACAGGGGTTGTTCCTTCCCAGATACAAGGCTTGCCACTTCCCTGTGTTCAACTTCATGAGGTTCCTGTAAGCTCATGTCTCCATCCTGCCCAGGTTGCTTGAATCATTATCTTTTGAAGAGTTTTGATAAAATGCCTTATATAACGACACAAATTTAGGATATTCTCTATTTTCATTTTCTTTTGCTAATGAACCCAAGCACAAATATCAATCTCAAGTATATACAAGTGGATTCCTGAGGAAATGCAAAAAAGAGGTTACCATGACTAATCAGACACAGATTAATAAAATACTTGTTAGAATTTTAGAAATAAGTGTTTTACATAGAAATTTCCAGGAGAGAATCATAGAATCATCTAGGTTGGAAAAGACACTTAAGAAAAGTGAGACCAACAACTAATCCAACACTGCCAATCCACCATATAAAATATTCCTAATCACCACAATGACACATCTTTTAAGTATTTCCAAGGATGATGAATTAACCACTTCCCTGGGCAGCCTGTTAGAGTGCTTCCTAACTCTTTTGGTGAAGGATTTTTTCCTAGTATCCTAGATATCTTGCTTGGAATAAAATTGCCAACTGTCAAGTAAGCCTGAGAAATCAGCCACTGCCAATGATGTACTTTTAAAATTATCTCTATTTTCATTCAGTTTTAGCTAGTCAGCATGAAGCTGAAGAGTAGTTTAACCAGTAATAGCTCATTTAATATTAGCTGATGTAGTATTAGCTACTGAGGCACTAGCTCATGAATTACCGAAAACAAATTCACATTTTTGATATTGGCATGCAGACTTAACATTATAGCTGAGAATAAGGACAGGTCAATGTCCAACCTGGCATCATTAAAGCAAAATATTAACCATACTTTACCCAAAATATTTTTATTGAGATACACATCCACAAAAGAATTCCTACAAAAAACATGAGCAACAAAAAATAATTGTTGAAAAAGTCAGTCAGATCTCTACAACAAACTTGAGTTACATGGTTCATGGTCCAGCATCAAATAGCTATAGTCAGCTTGGTGTTGTCCTTCATTTTTCACTGAGGTGACACACATAAGATGCAGTTTGTCTGAAAGTACAAGGAATAGGCTGGGTAACGCCTTCCTAGTGCTGCTTGTGCTGCAGAGTTGGAGTGCTGCGCACTGACTTCATGCCTTTTGACAGCACAAACACCACAAATGAGGAGTTGCATGAAGAGAACTGAAGAACTGAAAGTTGCATGAAGAACTGAAATAGCAGGTCTCAGGGGATCAAGAAAGAAAGCACTAAGATTTACTGTTTGTTAGTAAGGGGTAGGTGCCAATAATTTAATGATTTAATTACTGACACTAATTAAGATAATGCACAACACAATGGACTACAATCCAAAAAACAGGAGTTTAAAAAAAAAAAAAAAGAAAAAAAACTCACAGTTTTTAGGCTAGGATACTGCAAACTATATTGCTTTTACAGGTAGTTTGTGTGAAGGCAGTGCTACTTCACCATGAGAAAAACTGCAGCAGAATCAATGAAACATAGATGTTGCATTAAAATAAGAGTACTCAGAAAAGAAAAAAAACCCAAACTTTGCCAGAATAGCAACTCTATAGATCCCACCGTCTGGTAAATTGGGGTAATAGGGTACATTTTAGCAAAATGACGATTCTTAGAATTATTTGCAGAGATGGAATGTCATTTTTTAAAAAGCAGCATACCGGTGCTCAATTACAGTCCCTTTTGAGAAGGTCTGTATAGTCTAGACAGACAGAAAATTAGAGTTTGGCTTCCATTTTATGTCATTAATTAGTGGTTACCTTTTCTTCATTGAAAGTACTGAAAGATCAGCAGATAATAAGTCTTGTCTGTCTGACTGCTTGTCTGATTGTACAACACAGATACTATTGAAAGGATCTTTGTGATTTTTTGGAAACAATTTGGTCAAGTAAAATAGCAAAAATCAGGAACACAGTGAGAAAGCATGTCCATTTGAGTATGAGGAAAACAAAGTTGCTACTGCTTAAACATTAGGTTGTAATACTCCTTTTCTGACCTCTAATGAGTTTCTGCAATTCACATGAAATTTCTTTGATGAATTTTTCAGTCTATTATTTCCACATGGGTGCTCCTGCTTTGTTTCTACTTAGTGGTGCATGACTGACAATATTTCTGGACCAGATTCCAAGGACGCTCATGAAAACTGGTATGTATTTTTGACATTAAGAGAGAAGTGGGGAAGCTAGCAAGAGGAAGGATAAATAGAGCTGAAGAGGTAAATGGATGCATGGGAAGAGACACAAATGGTAAATGAAGAATACAGGAAATATTAACTGTTTCACTAAGATGTGAGGCCCACGGATATTCACAGCACAGCTGAAAAATCAGGCACCCTCTGGTGCCAAAGAACATGTAGGGGTGAAGTTCAGGCCTGGCATGCTGCTGGTCTTTGCAAGTGCACAGCAATCCTTCTGCATTCCACTCAGACCAGCTAAAGAATATCTCCTGACAGCAAAAAGCATGCCTTCTCAAAGCAGAAAACAACCCTCCCAACTCCAGTCAGAATGCACTCCAGCTTTGCCTGAAGAAAACTGGGCCACAGACTGTAAGAGGTCACTCACCCAGCAGAGAAGGTGCAGGGACAATTGTTGCCCTAAAGGTCCCAGGATTTGGAGCTCAGTACTGACTGTGATAAACAAAAAGAAGACTTTTGGAGAATAAACACTATTTTTAGACCATGGATTCTGCTAACTTTGTGCAACTTAGAGCATTCTGGCAGAAAAAGAAAAATGCATTAACTATCAGAGAAAATTTGCACACTCCTTTAAAAGCTTTTAAATTAGAAGCATTTAGAGATAAATACTCCAGCAGTGAGATTTAAATTACCCTAAAATCCAATTTACAGTTAAATGGTATTTGTGATTTAATTTCCTATCCACCTTTACATCATTTTTATGTTAAATGTCTTTTCTGGACCATGTCAGCATTCTGAAGAGAAAAGAAATTATTAAAGGAATACAAATTCCAATCCAGAACGCAGAGTAGCGTAATTTATTTATGTTAAAGAAACATTAGTGCTGCAATCAGAAATTAATATCAAGAAAATATTTTCCAGAAACCTTAAGATCTTTTCTAAAACTTCAATCTCAAAACATTTGAGTATAATTTTTGAATATTGAATGAAATATTCAGAATATTGAATGAAATATTACCTTATTTTTCTGAATCCGTTATTTGAAAAAAATTTCAGTAGCCTTCTAAAAGCATCAGTCTTTGGGATACCATTGAGGTCCCAGTGTCTGTAGCAACACTATATAGTCAAAGACAAGAGCTTTCTTTGTAATTTTGTAATTTTGTAATTTTTCATTACCTGCCCTGCACTTTCCTAGCAATATTCTCCCAAATGGCAAGGAGTGCTTGATTATCTTTGTAACTTATTTTCCAAAAAAAAAAAAAAAAAAAAAAACCAACCAAAAAACCCCACCAACAAACAAACAAACAAAATCCCAACCAAGCAAACAAAAACCCAAACAAACAAAAAAAACAAATGGAAAATTTATTAAAATTTACCTGTAATGTCTGAATATACTTGATTAGGCACTACAAATAAGGATTTTTAATTTATCTCCTGAAAGTCAGCTTTGGATAGGGTACCTGGATGACTCTGGTGAAAAAACATAAGATGCAATATTTCTTTGAATCTGACAGTCTCAGTATGGACCCTTCTGTTGCCTGCAATCAGATGTCTAACAAATATGATTTCTGAGACTGATCTATGCACAGTGAGAAAGTAGTCCATACTGCTTCAAGGTATCTATAGCTCAATGACTTCTGCTGACTTGCAGTTGCAATTTTATGTTCTGTACACAACCTAAGAAGCAAAGAGTAAACCAGAAAGAAAATACTAATATGGAATTAGGAAAAAAATTGTCATGATAAAAAAATAATTGCGATGGCCACACATTGACACACTAAAAACTGAGAGGTGTAAACTCGGTCCTTGTACCTAAGAGACCCCTTTTTATTCTCACTGATCCTTCAAAATGCTTTCTTTGTAAAGTGAAAAGATATGAACGATCTATTAACATCAAAGAAATACAAACTCTTGATCTTCAGGCTCTCAGAGTAGTGTGTCTTTTCCCCCAAGGTTAAAATGTATTTTGCAATAAGACACTGAGCAATGCACTTATAGATAAGGAAAAAGATACTAAAGACTTAGAAGATCTGCTCAGTGGCAGAAATTAGTATTAATTAACAAAGCCATCTATAAATTCTCACTTAAGTGCACATATTAAAGAGGAACCAATACAAAAATACCTGTCTATATTGTACTAAAGAAAAAAAAATGGGGCATTCCAGACAAAAGATGTGTTTCTCTGGCTATGGAAAAGGTAAACAAATCCTGCTGTGATTGGGGATCTTGGAATAATTTGGCTAAATGTTCTAATATTTTCATATTAAAAAAATCCACAAATTCTATCCAAATTCTGCATTTCAAAATCAAATAACCAAATTCAAAGCCAAGGGTAGCTAAAAATCCTGTTTAGCCTACATTCACACATTTGCATTTCTTCAGAAGGAAAAAAAGAAATAGAAAATTGAAAGTGTACTGGAAATGCGTTTATTAGTATTCAAAGTTATAAATAAAGGAGAAGAAATTCTTCCTTTTTAAAATTTTTTGTATCCTATTTTTTATGCACAAAAAATCCAGAAGGATAAATGATCAGGTATCTCAAAATGTTTATACACAACCTACCTAAACTGAGATCAATTATGAATTGTCTCAAGGTTCTCAAGACACCAAAAGAGCTCCTGCTCTGTGTGGGTAGTGAGCTGCTGTCAAATGGTGTATAGCTGAGAAAAGTTTTCTAGAGACATTCTGCCATGGGAAAATCCCTCAGATTTTTCATGTAAATCTAAAAGTTATTTTTAACATACTCATGTTATCCACATTCATACTTATGAGTTGCCAAAGCACTTCATTTCACTCTAATGTTTTTAGAAGTCTACAGTTCTTGATAAAAAATAACACTGAGCTGCTATGTAGAATGCAAATAATCAATCCAAGAGAATCATGTTTAGTGAGCTTAAAATTTTAACACGCCTTTAGTAGTAAATTTATCTTCAATTAGTGCACTGACAATTATTTTAAAGTAGTCTAAATTAATTTTTAAGTGGCATTTAATTTTAAAACCAAGTGTATATTGTTAATACTTTTAAGAGAACATATATCCATTTGATTTCAAAACCTGCACTTAAGAGTACAGTGTCATCTTCCTAAGATGTTATGGGACCTTTCTAGATTCCAGTTTACCTCCAGTGTTTAGAATGCATACAACTTTAGATGGTACAACCTTTAAGTCACTTTTGTCAGACCACAGATATTGAAAAAGGTCAGTGAACATGTTAACACTTCTTCACATTAAGAGTATGTCTGAAGATGAAAGTTTATAAAAGAGGGGAAAAAGGTGACTAGGATTTTCCACTAATGTACTTCATCTGTGAATTGTAAAGCTTTATAACTCATCCCATAAAATAAATAATCCTTGTATCTCCTGCTCCAAATCAACATACACAAAAACAAATAAACACAGAGCTGGCAAATATGAGACCTCTGCTATCAATAACACTAATATTGTAATTTTCCAAAATTATAAACTGCATTTGCTTAAATGCTTACCATAGCCTCCAATTCCACTTCCTATATAATATGTTATTAAATGTAGATGTAATAATTGTGATATAGTGTATCACAAATAAATATGTAATTATTGTGATACAAGAATCTCCAAATCAGATTTTCTGGAGAAGTTAGTGTCAATGAACACAATGCAAAATGCATGTTGAAACCATATATATTTCTCAGTTTAAGATGACAGTAAATACCTTATTAGGACATACTAAGTCTTGTTGTCTGCTATCATGTCTCCACGTCAAGAGAACATGCCACACATGGGCACATTGGCCTGGGCAATTTTTGACGTCCATTCACTTTATATGCATGACTACATTAACAATGGCATTCCTGTCTGTTCTTTTAGGATTAATTTATGGACCTCCTGTACACAGATTTTTAAAGTCTCTTATAACTATAAATACTGTCTGCCTCAACAAAAATGAACAGTAATTTCCATTTTTTACCTGCTTTTAATAACTCTTCTACTAAAATCCCCAAGCTTCACAGTTCTAATGTTACTGAGTAGATGGATACCCATTCTGTTTTCCTTCTTGCCCCTGCTCCCACAACTTTGCAGACCTTAGCCATAATTCCCACAACCCACTTCTGCCAACTTTTCTTGAAACTCAAAGACTCTCAGCCTCCTCAGTCTCCTCTCACAGGGCAGCTGTCCCATCCTCTGGACCATTTTAGCTGTCACTGAAAGCATTTTATGGAACTCAGTTGTGTTTTCTTGAGATAGGTGTGTCAGCCTGTATTCTAGCATACAAGATACAGGTGCACTAAGGTTTATATAATTTTCAATTATTTCCTCCTCTTCCTAATTCCCCAGGAAGAATTACTCACAGGTGTAGAACTAGATTTTTTTACATAAAAAAAAAAGAAAATAAAGAAATGGAATCTCTTTGTCACCTCTGTAATAAGTCTAGCACCTTGTGTACTCTCTATGAAACGCATAAAATCTGAAACTGAGAATATTCAGATATATAGTAGCAAACTGACTTTTAAGCACACTGTTTCACAACAGATACAATGCAATTGACCACAATCAGCCACTAATTACCATTAAACTCAAATTTATTGAGCTAAGCTCTCTATTAAGATTGCTACATTTTGAGAAGAAAATACATATCCACCAGCCAAAAAAAGCCTTAAGTTTTATAAAAACTTATTACCAAAGATGATAAAAGTATTTTCCTAGTTCTGAATCTCTTTTTTTCTCCTCCCTGCATTTTCTCCAGTTTGTCAGGAACCACTGACAAACTTCAATGCATTGCTGGCCTCACTACGCCCTTATCTGTAAGGTTAATTTGTCTTTTTATTCACATCCATTCTACCTTTGCTTTTCAAAAAAAAAAAAAAAAACCAGTTTTGGACCCTACAACCTCATCTTAACACAAAAAACCTTTCACACACAAAAAACCCCCCTTGTTTATTTTCAAAATCCTTACACTTAAAGAGACTATGCACTCTTTGCTGCTGGTAAAATGTGTGCTTTTTTACTAGAATAGGAGACCAATTGACTGCTTCTCTTTTCAGTCCAGACATCACCTGCCCATATTCTCTACAATTATTTTACACACTAAAGTATACGTGATATTCTTTGATGAAAAAAAGGGGAACTTCCCTGGAAATGTCTGTAACTAATAAACTCTTACTGCCAAAATAAATTTCTTATCACTTTCCCTTATCATTTCTGCCTCCTTCTTCACAATTCCATGTATTAAAATAAAATCAACAGCACTAGAAGCTCTCTTCCATCCATATACAGGTACTGAAGTAGAAAGTACAGAACGTTTTGTCAAGCAAATTAAAAATCAGTTTCTTAGGAGTAACTAGAACAAAACTCTACCCATTCAGATTTCACAAAGACATATAGACAAATATTTTATATCTCAATAGAACAAATTTTAAACTTCTATTGAATTCTCTTCCTGAAAACAGCCTTGTTGGGAAAAGGCTTTCAGAATTTATATTTTGTAGGAATTCATGTGTAATGTATTGTGAAATTTTGTCCTTTGCTAGTATTTTGCACAGCAAGACCATGTCCAAAGTGTTTACTCATGCTCCAGAATTTCTTGTAAACTGAAAACGACCATAAGCCATGAGTTTTCAATTTTATGTTTATTAAAAGACATCTTAATTGTCTTTTATCAATATATTCTCCTCAGTTATGTAACATGAAGTTTGTAATCAACAGACAAAATTCTACATTCAGTTTTTTCCCAACATGTACCATACAGTTTTCTGTAATTCAGTGAAAGCCACAGTAGCAATCTGGACGCAACTTGACATTTAAACCTATTTTATAGCAATTTAAAGTCAAGGTGTAACTTTGTTCTCCACATAACTTCCTTTAAAAGGAAGCAGTCAAAATAAATTAACATTTTTCACATTAATTGGTATTATCAAAAATTTATTTAAAATATTGTGCATATCCACAAGAATTAGAAAGGATTAAATTAAAAATATTTGCCTAATTATTTTAAACAAATATGGGTTCAAGCAGACACTGATTAAGCCAGAATCATTCTATCTATATGTTATTTTTGGGGGAGGGAGTTTACTAAAAGATAGAGAGGACAAAAGTGAACTGTGACCTTTCTGTACACAGATATTTTTCATTTTCTAAAAGTGTTGCCAGAAATTCACTACTGAAACAGAAGCTGCTACTCTACACTTTATCTCCATTTCAGCCAATACGGGTTAAGCTTCAGACAGGGAGTAAAAATACTATAAAACACAAAAGCAGTTGTTGTGCTGTATGAATATAACCTAAAAAAAATTCTAAAATTCTCTACCAGTGTTTCTTCTTCCTTTTTCCCTAAGAGCCTTCCAACACTGAGACTATGGTATGTACCTCTAATAAACTTTTGAAGTATGCAGACATGTTCTTAAGCAATCTAGCAGACACATTGGAATTCGCTGCCAATTCTGACACAGGAATATTAATGACTCACATTCCTTTATCTGCCAGTGGTCATTACTGATGCTGCAGGGAATTACATAGTGAGATAACTACCCATACTGTAGTTTCTCCAAAAACACTTGCTGTTAACAGATAACATTAATCTAAATAATGTGGGTTCGTCCAACACTTTAAGGCCATTAACATACATTTCTCATATCTAGATTTTTGGGTGTCTGGGAAGATTTGAGACCCTGAATTTTCTGACTGGTTTTATACATACTCAAAAAAAAAATCAAAAGATAAACGCTTTTTTTTACTTGGGGAACTTCACTGCCTCCACAGTCAGACACTGGCAAAGTTGCCAGGGCTTAATGCTTCTCAGATTCCCAAGCCTGCAACTCAGCTCTGTTCAGTGCTCTGCTTTGGGGAGGTAGGGGTTTACAACTACCTGAAGCAACAACAGCTCTGAAAACAGCACTAAACAGTTCTGAAAGAGACACAGCAACAACCTTCAGACACCAGAGATATAGATAGAAAAATATTCAGAAGAATCATTCTGAAATGTTCTTCAATTCATTCTGAAGTTCAAAACCCTGATGATTTAATCCTGAATCTACACTTTACTAAATACACACAAATCTTTTGTTCATACTGCATTTCAAAATGCTTTCTTATGTACAGATTTACAGAGATAACCAAAACATATTCTTAAAAATTATTTTAACTGAAAAATTGTATTCCTCAAGCAGCTCACAATTTTGATGTTGGTAATTTACACCAGGTTAAATAGATATGGTGGTAGTTATGGCTACTGTTGGAACTAAATTATTCAAATTTGCATTAATGCAAGGATTTGAAAAATAAGGGTTGGATAAACCCTGGCTCATGCAAAGAGCTTTATTACCTGTAGTTTCTGCAGCTAAGTAAGTATGTTTGGAGTGATGGTATAATATTTTCATTTTCCCTGACTCTTAATCTCAACTATCAGATTTATTCCAAAGCTGTCACTTTGCTGTAGAGCAAAATGAATGCATCTAGGATGGTTGGGTATGACTAACTGTCCCACTTTCCCCTAAAACTAAAACTTTAACTGTTGGGTGATTTACTTGACATATGTAATATCATATTTAACAAGTCTAACATAAAATTACTCTTGCAACAGTATACACTAATTTTCATCAAATCAACTGAAAAATATCCTAGAGTTGGGCTGAAGAGAAGATATCAAAATTCCTGAAAAAAACAAAAAGGAATATAAAAGAAAATCGGAATCCTCTTTTTTCCCAAAAAAAATTCCTCAGCTTATAGTTCAACCTTCTTGAATACATCACCATTGTTAAAAAAAAAAATAACAGAGCAATATAATGAAAGGGCTGTATCTTACATACAGTACATGCTATCAGCACTAATATAAAGACAAATGATACTGTAAAAAATTACCAATAAAGAACTGAAAGATTTTATCTTTAATTTTTTTTTTACTGCCCATTATTGAAAGCAATTAATTGAAATTACTTGTTAAAAGATATCAGAGCTTAAATCTAATTTACTCTGAAAAAATTCACTAACTATCAAATGTACATGTCCAAAAAAGTAAATAATTTCCAGATTGGGCTTCACTGCAAATAGCATTTAGGAACTTATTCTGGAACAGTGGGGGTTTTTACTGCGAACCATGTATGTCCACCTGTAAGACTTACTATAACATAACTGCTTTCTGTTATTTAATCACTTTGAAATATCTGTGGGGTAGTTTACTCTTACAGACAAGTGCTTAGAGAGAAGAAAATCCAGTATGGACTGCATGAATGAGTTTCAGAGAGTAGATGCACACAAAAAGATTTAAAGAGAAAGAGTGATATTAGCAGTGAAAAACACACATTCCCTATAAAGCAAAATTTTTTCAAAAAATAAAAAAAAAATATAGTGGAAAAAATGGTTTCACTAACACTAAATTACTGTCTTTATATCCTATTAAACAAGAATTTGTTTCAATTACCCCAACATCTGTTATAAGTAATCACTGTCCTGTCAGAACGGATCCTGGTCTAGAGATATGATGGTACAGTGGTTCCCTGCATGATGGTAACTGTCACAATATGCATTAGAAGCCAAAGAACAAGCTAAGCATTATTCACATTTCTAACAATTGGGAATAGAAGCAATATTCCAGCAAATGCATTGTTTTTAATAAGTATTTCTGTTTGCCTTTTTACAACAAGCTGCAAACACTTCTGCTAAAGGAAAAGAGAATTTTTGCTTCTCTTCTAAAACAGCATCTCTAAAGAAGTAACAAAAGAAAAACATCAGAGCAGAAGCTATGTGACCAAGAATGAAGGAAGAGCATTCAACAGACAAAGTTACTGCAGAGAATTAATGCAGCAGTTAATGCAGCAGAGAATTTTGAAATGCTGGTGTGGTCAGGCCTTTCTCAGTGTGGAAAAGGAACAGGATGCACAAGAATCAACTCAATTACTAAAAAGCAGGATGCAGACTATCTGCAAAAAATATTTGATTCTACTAATACAGATTAAACTCCTATTTTTCAAAAACTGGAATGCCAGGAAAGACGAGGAATAGCACTTTGGAAGGAATTTATATTTCCTATCTTTCTTTGAGTTCAGTGGTTAAGTGAGCTCAGTGACCCTTGGCAAGATCAGAAACACACAATCATGTACCATATTTGATAGTTTTTAAAGAAATATGTTATGTAGGAATCTCTGAAACATATATATGCATTGTTATTAAACAGATGAACCTGCATATAGCCTCTGGATAGTTACCGCTCATTTAAATCAACATGAAAAAACCCAGTACTTATCTTATGACAAACAAAACTATTTACTAATCTCTCAGTAGCTGTGGTGAAGCACTGCCGTCTACACCACGGAGAACATCCCACCCAATGAAAAACACTGCAGACTAGCAGATTGCTCCTCCTCAATAAAGACTAATGAACAAGTACTTTCTTTCCTCAGTGAAAATGTGTTTTACTCCTTCTTAGTGTACACTGAACCTACAAATGCCAAACATAGAAGACATCTAAAAAAATACTTGTAATACTTCAGATTTTTCGCTTCTTGTATTTATAACTATCACATACCTACTAACATTAAAAGGTAAAAAACAGCGAAGGTAGTCTTGCCACCTTTTAATTTTGCTTACTATTCTCAGTCAATGTAAATTTAGTTTCTGGATTAAAAGAATAAAATATAGTTTGTACATATACTTGCTGACACAGTACATTTATTGCCCTGGCAAAACTATTTACAGAACACGAACCCTTTGATTTTTAAGATTCCTGCATTTATCAGCCCCCATCAACACATTTCAGAGTGTGGGGTCTTTCACAATGATGAAGAGAAATAAAGGTATCCCATTGCCTCCCTCTCTCAACTGTGAAGGTTGTATGTAAACCCAAAAGTACTAAGGACTACCACTGGGAAGCAGTTCAGTAGCACTAAGCTGGCTTGCTACTTGGTGCTACAAGTCCCACACACAGTGATTTGACAGTGAGACTGGAAGAGCATGAGTTCTTTACCCATTTACAACTACTCTAGAAAGTTTATAATGTAGTGTCAATGTTTAGATATATTTTCTCTTCTGCAGTGCCTTGATGTTAGCAACAGGAGAATAATGGCAAAAAAAAAAAAAAAAAAAAAGGAAAGCATATAGCCTTTAGAGGGTGACAGAGAAAAAAACAACAATTTTTTTTGTTCCCTTTGTCTCACCTTCTGTGTCCTCCTCCCATTAAAATGAAGTAACCTGGTCCTGCCACTCTTTGTGAAGAATTTCAAGAAAAACACTAGGTCAACGTGGGGTGTGGCCCCTTCTAGAAAGTGCAAGACAAAACAGGAGCAAGAGTATGTGCAGGAGCAGAGGGCAGAGCCAACTCCAGCACAGCAGGAACTTTTCTTCAGGCAAGGAGGGCTAATCCTGGATGAAGATACATCTTTCTGTGTGTCTGCATACATCACAGATGCTGTCCTGTCTCACCCAGGCCATAAAATAACTATGTTTGTGGAGATTCAGTGTGTGTCCCAAATAAAGTACTATATGTAAAATGAAAATGTGACTATACCATGACCCTCAAAGAAATTAGTAAAATAGAAGAACATTAACTTAACACTCACAGTATAAATGCAATATTAAGCGAAGTCACATAAACATATATATGACACACAATTTAATTAATACCATATAATGTATACCATTTGCATCTATGTATATAATTATTTACACAACTTGAAAGCTGAAGCATATTAAATACTTGAAAATCATAATCTCATTCTGAGAGAAACTATCACAAAAAACTAATCTTTGTGCTTCTTATAACTTTTAAAAGAGGTGGAATACTCCAACTGTAAAACTTTCCAACATATGGGCCCACTTCCCAATTAATTATTTGCTGGCTAAAGTGTTAAAATGTCCTTGGCTTCACCTTAGACACAATCATCCCAGCTGGTCATTATCTAACTGGAAAGGGGCCAAAGAATCTCAGCTGTCAGTACACAACAAACATGTATGTTTTGTCCTTTTTTCCTCCATTTACTTCACTTTCACAGATCTGCACTTAAAAGAAGGAAAGCTTATTATGCATGAAACTGAAAAATTTTGGTATCTCTTTTACTGCTGTGAGTCTGTATACCTGGAGTGCAGGTGATAAGTAGGGTGATGAAGAAATCTTCTGTATGCATTTATTGAAAACTGATTCATCTAGCCTTACTAAACCTGATTCAATTACTCTGTGTTTCTACTTAATTTACCACACGTGTGAAAAAACACAGAAGTCTTCTAAAGACAGAGCTGAAACAAAGTTATTGATCGGTCACCTGTCTGCATGGAGTCAAGAACTACTAGAAAAGTAAGAAAATATCCCTCAACCAAGTGAATGTTAGCAGTCAGCTTGTAGCCAGTGTTAACAATCAGCTTGCAGTAAACCTGCAGATCAACAGGTGGAAAGCAAATGGCTTTTCTCATTTGCACATTACTTGTGGAAGAAGCCAAAGGACAGCTGGGAGAAGGAACACATGTAAACAAGGCAGACCTAATGATTTCCTAATTAAAAAGAAGATATTATCTTTCAATTAATAGATAACCTAATTGACCAAACTTGAGCAGTTTCCCCTCAGTACAAGTAAACATAGGTGCCTTTCCTCACTGAATTGTTTAGGCCAGCCACTAAGCTGTCAGTTCTGCTTGATTTGTTTGGATACTGTACTCTGTGACAGCTGTCGGAAATAATACATTAGAACAGCTGTTGTAGCACTTACAAAGGGACAGGAATTTTAATTGGACGGGATATTAATTGGGAGGGGGATGTCTTTTTTTTTTTTTTTAATCAAAGTTAAGACAGAAATATTCAAAGAATGACAGATGTATTTAAGGTATTTGACCAATGTCTGGTGAGCAAGGCTGGTTTTTGTTTTGACTGTAACTTTGTGACAGTGGCTTTCACCATCAAACATGAACCATTCCATGCTTAAGAAAAGGGGCATGAAGAAGAAGAAGAAACAGTAAGGAAGCTGCATAAACAATCTTTTTCAAATACTGGTTGTGATCTAGAGAGGACCTCAAAGTTTTTGAAGAATCACTCAAAAGGAAACTCATTCTGAGACTCTTAGTAATCACCAGCTGAAAACAAAACCACGCGTGATGGCCAAGACCTAAGCATAAATGAATAATAAACTTACTTTCAGCATCAGCATAGAGCAGCAAGCACAGGAGCACCACCACTGGCCTGACTACGTGCATCATCCGACAGCTTGGCACCAGCATGCTTTGGCAGCCTTGTTCTCACTGGCTTAGAAGCCACTGCGAGTCTGTCCAGTCTGAAATTTCAGATGAAGTATTTTCAGAGCCTGAGAAAAGATAAAAATATAATTAGCAAAAATAGACTAGAGCTTTTATTTTCTTTTTTTTTATGTATTCACAATTTGAAGCAAAACAATTTTAAAAGACAAAAGGGTAAGGCAGAAAGGGGAAGAAACATAATTAATTTCAAGCTACTGGTATATACAAGAAGATCCAAGACACAGTAAATGTTAGCACTGTTGCAACACATTTCTTAGTATCCTTTACCACATAATCAAGCAACTGCCACATCCTGAATCCATAGTTAGAACTACAGCATGTCCTAAACCAAAGAAACTAATATGACAAGGTGTAAGACATCGCTGGAACTCATGTTGCAAAAAGGTAATCAAAGCAGCTTAGATATCCATAACAAATCCACATGCCAACAGAAAGCTGATGCCCTGGCATCTGCTAAGAAAAACTCCACAAAATCCACTTCAGAACCTATTATTAACATATTGCATTGTTCAGCAACTTTCAAAGGTGAAAATTCTTGTTGTGATTTCCTGCACATATCTGAATCATACCTAATAGAAAAACAGAAATCTGGCACTGAATAAAGGGCTAAGATCTCAATTCAATCCATCTAATTTATTACAATGTGTAATTGAATATGATACACTGGTAGAACTACAGCTCAAGTACCTGACTTGAAAAAACAGTGTTGTATCCTTGTCCAAATATGCCACACAAACAGAAATTAAGGAATATAAAAATATTTTTCCTCCTCCATCAGGAAATACTAGAGATATCCCTAAGCAGCATGACATTGGCACTAAAATAGCATGACATACAATTATTCTTTCTGAAGGATTGGCAACATATAGGCTTTGTTAAGTTTGATTCTGCCTTCTTCATTACCACACAAGTGGCTTCCACGCAGTAAAGATGAAAACCAAGAGGGCAGAGAAAAAAGTATACTAATTATTATTCCACTAAATAGATCTTACAGTTTTGTGGGTGGCATAAAGAGCCCATTTTCAGTACAGAGAAATGCTCAAAAGAATTTACTCAAGGAAGAAAAGACATGAGCAGATGGCAGAAATCTACACTATGTTACAAATCTCTTTTGTAGAACTATCTTTTGAATCAGCAACGGCTATCAAAAAAGAGAAGCCTAAGAAATCTTCATAGGCAAAATGCTAAAGGCACCAGCTCTCCCCTTTCATCACTACCATCTTCATGCCAGCATTTCAAATGACAGCAAAGTCCATGAGACACCAGTCCTGTCGGACTCAATTTGTGTCTGTGCAAGCGTATCAGAGCCAACTGCTGTGTAATGATTCCAATACTATCACAAAGATGGAGATGCATGAAATGTACTTTCAAGGAAAAGGTGATTTTTATTTTTCTTCTTATGGAATGCAGGAGTTTCAGGGGAGCCCTGAACTATCTCTACAGGCAGCTCACTGAAGAACAAAACTATTTTTTCATTAGTACACAGCCGTACTAGCTGATATGTGAAGATGACCAGAGCAATATGGTGGGTCCTAAGTACTCCCTTACTACTTTCAGGGGCAGAAACAGAGAGGAAACAATACTACAATACTGATAATTAATAAAGGGAGCAGAGAAAGGGGAAAAATGGTGACCACAAAGGTACTTATTTTACACAACAGAGGCACTGGGGCACATTTTTTTCATACATTTCAAGCACTCCCATCAAAATATTAAATGTGGTGGCTAACAGTATAAATATTACTGTCTGCCTGGGGAAAAGAGGAATTTTAAAAACCTTATGGTCCTGATATATGAATCTGCACACAACCTCTACAACCTGTCTGCAAAAGAAGGGATGAATCAAAAAACTTGGCAAAGAAAAGGTTGATAATAAAGCTTTTTTTTTTTGTTTGTTTTGTTTTGTTTTGTTTTGTTTTGTTTTTTTTAGTGAAACCTTATTCTATTCTCTCATTCTAAATGCACATGCAATCACTTAGAAATACTGCACTCTGTGTCTCCTTTGAAGGTAATATTCATTATCATTCAGGTCATGAAATGAAAGCCCTCGGTATTCCCTTTCTTTCATGTTTCCATGTTTCATGGCTTTAGCTAACCTGATGATCACACCAAGGTTTCCAGGACATTCTTTGCTTGTTGCTTGTTCTCCCTTCTTACCTTCTTTGGCCTTCAAGTAAACTTTTAGTATTCTAGCTCAGGGAAACATAAGCACTAGACTAAAGATTGATTGATGGTTGATTTTTCTTTCAGGTTGAAGATAGACTGTTAATGGAGGCAAGCAGGTGATGAGCTGGTAACATTGAGAGAAGCAAGCCAAGAGACATTCAGGTAATATCAAGGCTCTCCACATAAGTCTGCTTTACCCACAAGGAAAACAATCTTCAGACCCTACTACTGACAACTGTACCAACAATGATATATCACATAGTATATAGGCTTATTTGTAAAAACTAACATGAAGATGCAATTCTTTAAAGGGACTAAATGAAATTTCCAAGACAACTATCACCTTCCACATCAAGCCATCTTAGTAGTTCCAAAGTGAAAGACTCATCTAAAGCATTATTAATTCTTTAAATCAAATTAGGTTCCTTTCCTTTTCTATTTCCTCCTGATGATGGTTTGCTACATCCTGAGTGTGGTATCAAAGACACTGAAAACACAAACAGCATTTGCAGCACCAGATTACACTAGCCTTGTCATCAGAGGAACAGTTCTTGCCTTGCAGAATCAATCCTCAGTGAGGTACTCACTTAGAAGCCCCTATTACAACATTCACACTGCACCAGGGCAGAAAGATGGGGTTTCTCCTTAGCAGATGATCACAGCAACTACATAGAGGTCAACAATTCTTTGGAAAATTTCTCTTTATGAAGCTTTAATAAAAGCTGTTAATATTTTAAGTAAAAATAACTGCTGTATTACATAATCAGAAATGACTCTTCCAATAACTGTACTGGAAATTACTCTTTCAATATCTCTAAAAGAGCTATCTATGAAACTAGGCAATATATCCAACAATAATACACAAGTAAGTAAGAGGATAGATTTCCCCTGATTAACAGTACCTATTAATAGGACCAATAAAAGTGCAGATGTGCAGCTCTCCAGAGTGTTCAATGCAGAGACAAAAAAGAATTCTCCTCAGCAGGAGCACGGCAGCTGATAGTACCAGGGCATGGACTCTTGCACCAATTATCCTCAGAAGGATCAACTGGGTGAATGAATCATCTGAACACTGAAATGCTTCCCTGCAGTCTGTTTACCTTAGTAGCAAAAATAATCTTTTAGGTACTATCATGGTACTCACAAGATGGCTCCTGATTCAAGACAGTTAAAGGAAATGCACACCTGGGGCAAAATTTAGAAACCAAACCAAAAAAGTAAACACTGGTTGGTTTTTTGGTTTTTTTTTATCAGCTTGTTTTTCCATGCTGGAATGTGAATTTAAATGCTTGCTCACAACGAAATTCAGCACAGCAGGGAAGAGTTGTCAGAAAAGCCTTGAACACGGACACAAAAGAACTCATAACACAGGTAGGGAGCCACACTGACAAAAATAATGAAGCAAACAGTAACTTATAAAATTTTGGAAGAAAGGGATTATGAAGGGAGGAGAGTTCATTTATGCTACAAACAGGATTTCTGCTTAAACTTTTCCAAAGAGTTAAATTGTTTAGAGATATGATTTTAGTTCATGGTCATCTCTGGTTTGTTCCAAGGACTTTTTGTAGAAACCCCATATTTTTCCCCATAGGAAAGTAACTGGATACACCTTATATTAAAAACAAAAAAACCAAAAAAAAACAACCAAACAACCAAACAAAAAACAAAAACCCCAAAACAAACAAACAAACAAAAAACCAAAACCAACCAACCAAATAAACCAAAAAACCCAAAAACAAAACCCAAAAATGTTTCTCTAAGAAAACATGGAAGCAAAGATTAAAAGATAAGACAGTGCTGAAATTCTGTTTTTACACTTCATTCATCACATCCACAGTCCTGAATTACACCCATTTCCAAGCCACATTTTTAATACCACGGAAATGGAAGACAAAAAATACAAAACATGAATTTAAAATATTCCTAGAACTATGATAGAAAGGGTGTAAATACTTCCTGTATTTGCATATCAATCATGACCCCTCCTTAAAAATAAAATGAAAAAAAATTCATGGAAAAATCTTGGCTCCAAAAACCTAACTGACAGCTGAATCATTACCAAAAAGAATAGAAAATAATGCATAAAATTAATTCTCATAAGCTCTTTAATCAAAATCAATTCAGAAATACCAATGTCTTTTAAAGAGAATTTAATTTATTTTCCAAAGCAATAAGGGCAACTGGCAAAAGCAGAAGTTCCATATTTTGCTTGCTCTTTTATTGATTGGACATGATAAATGTTTTCATAGTCGACCTGCTGGAAAAGTTCCATGTTTCATTATTCTTTTAGTTTTAAAAAATCCTAAATACACGATTAAGGAAATTTGAAGGACAGCTGTGTTGAGTGTTCAAAAGTTTAGTCTTATCTGCCTCTGGATGACAATTCGCCCTAATGCTTGTCTATCATTGCTGAATTTTTCTGTTACAGTTATTGCAAGATGAATGAGCACCCATCCTAAACCAGTAAGTGTCTGATGTCATGCAAGCATTTGGACTACATCACTATAAAAGCACAAATGAGTTGCAGTGCTAGGTGGCATTTTGCCTGTATAAAACAATATATCAATCTGATTCTACATTGCAATTCTATTTTAAACTTTAACAAAGATTCTTTTGTTACCATGAAAAACAGTAGATCTTTTGGTAACTGGCGAAATAGATTAAACTGTTTCGTGAACAAATGAACTCAAGAACAGCAAGGTACCTTGAAATCACATTGTTGGGATGTTTTTCTCATATAGAAAGTTGTTAAAGGTTTCTGGTTTTTTGCTTACAAAAAGACTTATGTTCACACAGCAAAACCTTGCCTAGCCTGATGTTTATACAGCTTCAGTTCCATTCTAAATCATGGATTAAAATACCAATTGTAAGCTGAGAGGTGTCTCAGTGCTTACCAACTTCCACCATCTTAGTCACTTCTTCAGATCATAAGAACTTTTCTTATGCAGAACATGATGCAGAAACAAATCATTAGAACACTGCCTAACTTCTTAACTTGGTACCTCCAAATTGGCTCAAGAAAAAACCTTTGTGATGGCAATGGCTGAAGTGCTGAGCTGGAAATAGTCTTGCTAGATGAGAAAAGCATACCATATTATCTGTCTATGGATACTAAAGCCATGTATTGTTCAGAATCTATGGAAATAACTTAAACCACATTACAAAGACACAGATATTAAGCAGACAAATGAAACATCTTCCACTAAGACTGACTTCTTGCCTGAATAAACACAAACTCTGACAATACCCCAGTCTTGACTCCTGTACATTACTTGCATACAATACCCTAAAATATTCCAGCTCTGACTTTGCACATATTAAAAAAAGCTAACTCTATTCTGATACCTGCTAAAATAAAATCAAGACCTACCAAAAAAAAGAAAAAAAAAACCCACAAAAAAAAAAAAAAAAAACAAAACCCAAACAAAGAAAAAACAAACAAAAACCCAAACCAAGTAAATAAAAAAGGAAGAAAAAAATTTAAAAAAACAAAATAAAACAAACCAAAACAAACATCCAAGAAGACAGCAAGATAGAAAGAAAAGGGGGAAAAGAGCAGCAGTTTAAAAAAAAAAAAAAAAGGCTAAAGTATCTAGGCTATGCTTTAATTTTACTCTTTCTTGAGCCACAGAAGAGAAACAAGGTGAAATCCATACTAAGGTGTCTAGAATTACCAGGTCACACACTAATGGTGTCCTCCAGGGACCAATATTGGGCAAGTCCTGTTCTATATTTTTACTGATGATTTGGATGAGGAGGTCAAACACACTCAGTAATTCACAGAAAACAGCAAGTTGGGCGCCATTGTCGACTGCTGGAGGGCAGGAAGGCTCTGCAGAGGGATCTGGACAGGCTGGATCATGGGCTGAGCCCAGTGGTGTGAGGTTCAACAAGGCCCAGTGCTGGGTCCTGCCCTTGGCTCACAGCAACCCCAGGCAGTGCCACAGGCTGGGGCAGAGTGGCTGCAAAGCTGCCACAGGAAAAGGAGCTGGGGGTGCTGGTGACAGCAGCTGAACATGAGCCAGCAGTGCCCAGGTGGCCAAGAAGGCCAATGGCACCCTGGCCTGTGCCAGCAATGGTGTGGCTAGCAGGAGCAGGGCAGGGATTGACCCCCTGTACTCAGCACTGGTGAGGCCACACTTCAGATCCTGTGCTCAGTTCTGGGTCTCTCACTACAAGAAAGACATTGAGGTGCTGGAGCATGTCCAGAGAAGGGCAACAGAGCTGGGAAAGGGTCTGGAGCACAAGGCCTATAAGAAGCAGGTGACGGAACTGGGGGTGTTTAGCCTGGAGAAAGGAAGGCTCAGGGCAGACCTTATTGTCTCTAAAATTGCCTGACAGGAGAGTGCAGCCAGGTGGAGAATCAGGCTCTTCTCAACACAGCAAGAATAAACTGTCTTAAGTTGTGCAAAGGAAAGTTTTGAATGGATACTACGAAAATTTTTTTCACTGAACTGAATCCATAGTAAGATGATTCTAGATGCCTTAGTATGGATTTCAGGCTAAGCATTGGAATAGTCTTCCTTGGGAAGTTGGTTGAGTTGCCAGCCCAGGAGATATTCAAAAGACTTGGAAACACAGTGATTAGGGACATGGTTTAGTGATGGACTTAGTGTTACATTAACAGTTGGACTCAATTTCAATTGTCTTTTCCAACATAAGTTGTTCTGGATGCTATGATTATATTAATTGTTTCCTCTGAAATCTGGTTTCAGAACAATAAAATGACTGTGTTTAAGCAAAAATATTTACAGACTGATTTTTGTCTTGTTTGCCTCAAAATAACAAAAAGTGAAAGAACATATAATTAGTACTTTGCCATATACAGTTTGTTAGTCTTTGACTGTTACATTACTTGAACAACATTGGAACTGTGCAACTACCACCTCTTAGAAGAGGCTAGATCTATGACTACGTTAGCCACTTTCAAAAACATTCTTAGAGCCACTGTGCCATATACCATATACTCCTCTGACACTCCCAGGAAAAGGATCTCCAACACCAGCTTCCAAGCACATACTCCCAGCAGTCTTACAAAAAAGCAAAACCACCAAGAGCAGCTAGCATCCACCATGAGCAGCTGAGTTTTCAGACCACAGAGGCGGCATCTGTCTGTGGCCTGCTTCTCCACAGAGATAGGTATGTGGATGACCCAGCAACAAGAATGATTCTACAGCTCCACTGCTATGCACATGACACAGACGTGTTAATATTCTTTATATCAAAACAGTCATCATATTTCCAGGAGAATTTTGCCCTTCCTGTATCTTTTTCAGCAGGGCTATTGCAAAAAATCCAGGTTATCCCTCGCCTTTAGGATCAGGCATGGTTGAAGCATACCAGGTATCACAGATGCTAAGATAAAACTAAAAATATATTTGCAAGTTTGGATCTAAGAAATCAAATATAACTTCAGTATTACAATGCATTTTTTCTCCATTCCCTGCAATTTCTTTTTTAATAGCTTTTCTTTGTCCTTTTCACTTAATGGTTTTGCTTCAAAACTATCCAATATACTTGTTGGCTAATCAGATTGAAGCATGACTGACTGAGACAGAGAATTTGCAGTACACACAGGACAGCAATCCAGCTGCAGCTAGTTTAGCCTGACTGCACTTTATTATAATGTTGCTGATGGCAATACAATTGTATTAAAGGAAGAGATGGAGAGCTGAAATGGTTATTTTTCAAAAGTAGTTGGCATTATAAAATTATTTGGTAATAAAAGACAAAAACTTCCTGAAGCTATAGAAGGACTATGCATTTCCCATACTAAGATTTGGCATAATCATACATAGCTTTTCACAGGTTTTTTTTGGAAAAAAGATGGCAACTGCAGAGTGTCTTTGTAATATAATGCACCTTTTACTACAGTCAGAGAAAAAGTAAAAATAATGTTATAAACTCTGAGAAGAGAGTTAAAAGGCAACAACAACCTACAGATATTTTACTGCTAAAATTTCCTTATTAAAGAAAGTACCAAGTGAATTGGTATATTTTTAGACACCAAACTAATGTCATAATATTGACATGCCAGTTTGATATCAAACAAAATGATGAAATCATCAGCCAGACAGCATGATTCATAGCATGTTTTTCTTTACAGACTTCATTAACTACTATATATTTATTTGTAATAAGAAGTAATATGTGGCTTAGTAGGGCCACCTGAACTGTCATTTCAGGTGCTCAATCCCCTTCAAATGGGAAGTGAGAAGCAGAAAGTTTAATCCTTTTGTATGTGATCTGGTGAAAGCCAACTGAGATCAACAAAAGATTTCCTCTGTGAAACCTATTACTAAACATTAAACAACCAGAGACTGTACAAAGCATTAACCTGTACTCCTTTCTCATTTTTGACTTTTAAGATTTTCTTTGCACTTTGATGGTGCAGCTCCCATACCCAAGCTTTCATTCATTGCCTGTTTTGCCCAGGCAACTTGGCACTTATAGGTCTTAGCTACAAGAACATGACAATAAAAAAATCCCTCTTAGGCCTGTGGTTCATCCTCTTACAACTCTGTTACAGAGTACTAAAATAGAGTAAAATGCAATTATTTATTTTCCATATACTCTTCACTGGGTTTATATTCTTCTCAGGAAATATTTCAGCAAGAATGTTTCAAATCTAAGTCCTGCCACAGCTTTCCAAGCACTCATCTTTTTTGGGTTGATGATATTAATGAAAAACTAACTGTGAGTTCATTCTTACAAATAAGCCGGCCTTAGCAGTAAGCTGGTAATTTTTAACCTAAGTGTTAATTGCATACTGCCATTCCATAACCTTCACCTTCTTTTCGTCAGTCTTCAGTAAGAAAGTGAGAGTATGTGCTACCACCCAAATGAACATTATTTTCATACAGGGCATGGGAAAAACTAACTAAACTCTAACTGTATACAGCTGTGGAAATATTTCTGCAACTTATACACCATATACACCAATAGTATAGTGGAGAGGCTTGGACACACCACAATGTTAAAGAGAGAGGCCACATTTGCCAAAATTTGTTTTTCTGCATATATACTGGAGCAGTTTTATCCTGCTAAAGGACTTCCTGCATACCAGTTGTTCATATATATGCTCAATTATCTCTCTCACTGCTTATGAACATGACACAGTTTCTGAAACAAGCAATCTGTTTCCTTTTCTTTCATAAATGAGCAAGAAAAATCAGAGAAAGAAATATTACAGTAGATTAAATTGGTGAAAGAACCAACTGCAGGTACTACTCATAGTTTGTCTTCTAAATGAACAGTAAAAGTCATAAAAAAGAGACTGACTGAAGATATGACACAAAAGGAAGGTTATTATCCTAGTTATGTTTGTCACCTTTCATAAAAAATACATAGATGAGAAAACACAGAAGATGGTGTCTTAGATTGCAGCTCCCTGTCACTCAGATTTTGAGTATCTTTCATGATCTCAGCATCAGAATGAATAAAAAATGCAGATATCAGCTAAAACAATACACTTAGCATCCAGTAAAGCAAATGTTTAAGGATATACACAAATACACACTTGCGTACACGCACACACGCGCGCACACACAATTACAAAAAGAACTGATCTGCAGAGCTCAAATTTGTATGAAAAGACAGAAGCAGAAGAGATAACCTCCCTGCCTTTCAGTCGTGCCTCATACACAAAGGCTTCCAGGACTTCTGCATTTTCCCTCTGCTTTCAGCTTTTTCATTTCCAGAATTTCTAGATGGAAAGTAGTAATCAGTAAACATACTGCTGTGAGATTCAAACTAAATAAAGAGTTTATCCTTCAGCTACACAATACTTCATATGTAGCCATGATGAAATTACACTAATGAACTAATGAAAGTGGAGAATTAGTTTCATTACTAATCCAACCGAGAAAATATTGAGTCTAATGAAATATTAAAAAGTTCATAACGGTGGCTTTAAAAAAATTTTAGAATTTTACCCCCATGTTCTGTAAAAAATACCATAGACTGACATTACAGAAGTAGACAGTAACTTTAAGCCTTTAGAGAGTCACATTAAAGTATTTCAGGACTTTTAAAGACTCAGAATACATTAATTCTTTTTTTAGAACATAAAAAAAACCTATTTATAATACTTGGAGGAAATGTGCCATATAATCCTACTGTCCATTAGCACCATTAGCTTCCATGTTACCACAACACTGCCTTCAAACACAAGCAAGAAAAATGTTTATGTCCTTCCTTCCCCAGAAAAATGTCACCCAGGTGACACTCAAATTCCACATGAAGCACAAGGTTGTGACTTCCAGTCTTTTGTAGATCTCCCAAGGCTGTACACATTAAACCATGAATGAGGGCTGTGGGAACTCAAGGCTCAAATATTCCTCTGGAATTTTATCTCACAGAGATAAAATCTCTATAACAAATTTTTTAGAGTGCTGTAAATAATGATATGTGAAATATTTAAAAAACAAAATCTAGTATAACCTAGAAAGAAAATTCCAGTTTTGGCTTCCCATAAAACTCATAATCATTAGTTTTAACTAAGAATCTGGTTAGATGAATTAAAACTTTTGTTGTTTTTTTTTTTTTTTTTAAATAAGTGCATTCTGATTATTTATACTAATAACAAAGAAGTATTTTTCAACACATCTAAAGGCTAGAAGATGAGCCTAATGTTCCATTTGGAACACTGGAAGGCACTGGCGGGAGTTTCATCTTTCACAACAGAAATGCATGAGCAACTATTATAAACCTAGTAAAGTTTCTGCAGAATTTCTGTAATAACTGATATGTCTCTGGGTGTGTGTGCTGTCCCAGGAGTATTGTTCTGGATTGATTAGCATCTTTATAATGAAATGCTCGATTACAGCTTTGAAATTGATAATTATAAAGGGACGGTGTATTTTTCAGTTAGGGATTTTGTTTTGATTTTTTTTTTAATTATCAATGCATGAAAGGCAGCTGTAGAAGTTTTGACTGCACTGTCGCCTCTTTGGAAAGAAACTACATTTTGTTGCTCTCACTGTGCATAAGTTAAATTGAATTGCTAGTTATGACTGGTATGGGAGTTTTATTTTCAACTGTCAGGGTGTGCAGCCAGCTGTAACCAATTTTTCAATATCTTTAAAAGCCTCATGTGAATTATACAGATGTGAATGACTTTGGGACCTTGCTGTTAGTAAACAGAAACATTTTTCAAAACATTTTCCAATCCTACTTCTTCAGTGTTAAAAAAACCCCCCAAAACTGTAAAGAAAGGTACACATTATGGATGTTCTGCATAACTTTAGCAGCATACGTAAAAAGACCAAAAAATGTTAGTGGTATGTCCAAGTTTGGGCTCATGTTTCAGACTCTCTCTTATGTATATCATAATGTTGTTAAAATAACCTTCTGTCAAGAAAAGTGACTCATTTTTTATCAGGTTTAACAGCAAATGAGTGGGTAGGAAAAGTGCTTTTGATTTCAAGGTTTAGAAGTTAGGAGAAAAAACTTTGAGTATTTCCTTTCCTTAGTGCTCTGTATACTGCAGCAAGCCCTCAGTTTTCAAAGAGGTTTCCCACTAAAGAAACTTATTCAGCCGTTGATCTGATGTGCTAGTTTGAATGGTTTGCTCACTGAAGGTGCTAGATGATACATAAGAATTATGATTTTATTTATTATTTATAAATTAGAACAACAGAAACAACTGGATTAAGTGAGAAAATGCAGGAACGTATCCCAAGCAACCTCTAATGCCTTGATATCCAAAACCAGAATTCCTTAGTCCTAACCTCTGCGTGCAGCAGACCTTCCACTGCTGCTAGCACAAGGTTAATCATGCTTGTTTAAACAGGAACAGGCAGGTCACAGGCTACAGGATAAGAGGAGGAAAAAAGTAGGGGTGTTTTTATGCCTTAAAAAAAATCTGAACTCCGTAAAGATGTTCTTGTTCAGGTATGTAGATGAGTCTCTCAAGTCTTTTGAAGTCCACAGTATGCAGACTGTTACCTTACTCTTCCTAAAATTTACTTCACAATCATTTCCTTATTATTAGCACTGTGGAAACCAGGACTACTTCCACAAATTATATCATTGTTGCATTCTCCTTTTTTAAAGACTCTGGAACCGAAAATAAAATAATTTGCTTCAAGATTCATTTTTTGCAAGTCGGCTCATTAAATATCAAATAAATGTGGATAATTATTTTTACATTTTAACCAATGCACCTCTTTTTTTTTTTTTTTTTATATTTAGGCATAATCTTTAGGCCACAGTATAAGCAGCCTTGATATAGCAATTTAGTCATGTCACAACTGTTGTAGTATCACACTGATACTTCTATTTCAAACATTTTTATTTCAAAGTTGTAATGGAAGATGCAGATTTCCAGATGAAACTTGTACTAGTCTTTGTGTCAGAGATAACCAGGGATCTAATACAAAGATGTAAACTTATTTATTAAGATACCAAAAGTTACAATAATTTTGGAGGATGACCTGAATTTATCTTACATCCAGTTCGTTTTACATCTTATCTGCAGATTCGGGAATGTACTGGAATGTGCTGTTGTAATCCATTTGTTCCTATATTGCATCATCAATTTTTAAAATTTTTATCAATAAAGTTGACTTTATTTCTGTAGTTGAGATCCTGAACAAGCATATCTATACAACAGCCAAAGCAGTCATCTGATTTGGCATTCAATCTGGTATCCAGCAACAGATAAATCCTAAGCGAAATGCAAATTTTTCTCAAATTATTTTGAATAAATATTCTTCTCTTTTCTTTTTTTCTAAGCATCTTCCCGCAGGTAAAGAGAAGACTTCCTTAAGTTCCTACAGAAAAAAAATATACAAAAATATTATGCTGATCCCTAATCTTCACACTTAAAATCAATATATGTAATGTTAAACCAGATCTCTGCATAGAACTGACAAATGAAAAATGTGGAATTTCATTCAAAACTTATTAAACTTTCAAGAAAAGTATCATAATCAAACAGATTACATTAATTTCTGCAATTCTGACTCTCACAAATAATTTATTGGTATTTAATATTATTACATTCCCATTTTTTATACTATTTAAATGTCTTAAGTAATTCTGTAATTTTTCATCATTCTCCAACTTTTTAATTACATCAGTATAATAGAAAAATAATCTGCTGACACACTGTTCTTCTTCATATTCTGTTTTTTCTTAAGTAGACTTCTGACTTAGGAATCATTGCTGCCACCCTCAGTGCTTCCTACCTTTTCCTCACAGGGAAATCTAAAAAGACTTGGACACTGAAATCCCTCAGAATATCTTTCACTTTAAAAAACAGAAATGGAGCTCTGTCAATGTATGTTGGAAGTAACATCTGTGTTTGAGGGTAAAATATGAACACACAGAAAGATTATGCTACTTTTCTTTAGAAATATCCACCTGCACACACATACAACTGTGTCTAGTCTTATCCCATCACTTTGCAGTTATCCATGGAATTTAAGTGAATTATGGCTTACTAATGGATTTGCAATCATGAGCAAACTCTGTATACATAAATACTCCCAGAAAAGAGTTCTTTCATGACTCAGAATCACAGACACAATATTGAACCCCAATCCTAACTGAATCTAAGACACCCAATATTCCACTTAGTTACAGAAAGGTCAGTAAACATTTAAACAAATATTCATGTTTAAGCAGCTGAAGTACATGGGCTGATCCCTCGACTGCCAAAAGGACAGTTATCTAATTTCTAAGTGATGTTTGCAGGTTTTTATATTAATTTAAAAAAAAAAGCAAACAAGCTCACCTTTAAGCAAGATCATGGGGACATTCTACTGAGCACTAGAATACTAGTAAATATCCTTTAAAAATGGATCTGTAAGAGAATTCTTACTTGCACATCCTGAAAACACTGGATATCCACCTTACAACAGATGTCAGTCCTCACCACACTTGTCTATTCACAACACATCTGCAAGAAGTATGAATTATCAGAATGCCTAATTATTAGACTACAGACAAGAGAACCTATTTAAATGATTCCTTTTTTTTTTCCCTGACAGTCTTTAAGACCTTTTATTAGGCAAAAAAAATATATCTATTAGCAAGACTTTCGCTGTTACGGTGCACACACACCAATTCAATCACTCTTCTAATAAACCGTGAACTAAAAAGGAAGTTTTATTTTTTCCTTAAGGTGATTTCAGCATGTTTCTTTTGAGCTACACACTAAATTAATTTTTTTGCAATGCCTGGAGTATGTATGTGGTGAATCTGTATTTCTCCACAGAGATACATCTAGCTGCATAGGTATATTTCTACAGATATGTAGATACATTTTCTTATACATCCATAAATCATCAGAATGAAATTGAAAAAAAACAAAAACTTCAGGGAAGGCACTTGTATCAGAGTCAAAACCTATTACATCAATAGTCCGAGTAAAATCACTGTTTCATTATTCAATTACTTGAAGTGTGAATGACAGACCATGACGCAATTTTCTCTGCTGACAGAGCTCACTTTTGTTTCAGAGAAACTATTTGCAGTTCATAATAATAATTTCCCAAGCCTGTCATGATAAAGAAAAAACTGATATAATGCTATATCTAAAAGATTTATATGTCTTTCAAACAAGGAGAAATGCAGTGGACTGAATCTGGTAAACATTACCTCTTACACAACACACCTGCTTTTGTTAGCAATTCCTTCTGAAGGATTCTCCAGAGTACTTCCACTATGTTCTCATTTCAAAGAACCTAAACAGTCTGTTGAATTTTTATCAGCAGAAAGTGTCATGACAGCAGATGGGATACACAAATACATAATTATTGTTTACTTTATATATAGAAATCATTCTGAAAATTTTATTGCAAAACTTTAAGGTGGATATGCAATTATTTCTTTTTTATATAATAGATAAATATATTTTTAGGATAATTGGCAGATATGTTGCTTAGAAACTTTGAGAGACTTCCACTTAATAATAACTGTAATTCCAGTTTATTTAATGCTTACAATCCTTCTGAATGGTTTCGTATGCTTCTTCCTACAGGTGAGTGTGAAAGCACATAAGTTCTCCATTCAGTGAAAAAAACTGCTCAGACATATTCCTTTTCTTAATAAACATTCTCTTTCCAACTAAGCCAGGAAAGGACTACAAAACCACAGATGAGACCTAAGGTGATGTAAATATTCTCTTCCTACCTGGAAAGTGGAAAAACTTGCTTAAGTTTAACAATTAGAGCTACTGTAAGAAATAGGTATAATTATCCCTTGTATAAAAGTGAGAGATAAGTCTCATATTTCAAATGTCTGATCTGGCAGTGAAGTTCTACACTTCTCTTTCATTCTATATAGGTCATTATTCAGGTCATGGACCTTGGACATTAGAGGTCTGTAAGAAGCAGAAATTCACTCTTAGCTCTAAACTGGCACAAAAATAAAGCAACCTAAAATTGCAAAGTATTTCTAAATTTTGAAAAGGTCATATGAATATAGACAGCGTGAAGCAGTACTCTGTAAAATCTGTAATATGAAAATTCCAAAGGATGCTCCTTCAACTTTGTAAAATTATGTTTTAGTGATACATTCTAAAAAAATCAAACTAATACCAGTTATTAATATTATAATAATTTAGAAAGAAAATATGGATATATTTTTATGGATCTCAGCAAATCTTTATCAGAACAGAAATATAAATTTTAATGCATTTGGACTTTCCCTGTTGTTTTTATTTGTTAAAGCAATAATATTGCAGCAAAAATTAACTGGAGTAAATTTCAATGCCTTGGAAATACATTAGACTGTGATGAACATAGAGACTGTGAAGAACACAGAATCACTTAGAATCGTAAATCAGAGAACCAAAAGAAAGACGGTCTCTTGATTTAGGAGTTTCTTTTAATCTTGCTTTGATTATAGTAGCATTAACAGCCAAAAGACTAAAATACCATCCTTGCTCTCCAAAATCCAAGATCTCATCTATATTCTAAAGAATATAGGTAGAAAAATTGTGAATGCAAAGTCCACTGGGTAAATCTTTGCTGTAAAATGAAGGCATGGAATTCAGCTGGTTGTCCAATTTAAATGACTTTTCCTGCAACTAACAAAAAATGTTGACTAACACTCCCCAAAACTTCAATACAATGCAGTCACTATTTTTTGATACTGTAAAAGCCACATTATTTTAGAACCAATATTTTTAAATCTTACCATTGATGTCAGAAAACAAATTAAATCCCAATACAGACAACTTTAAAATCATGTTTTCGTATTAAGCTGATAGTAAATTGAAAAATTTCATTATAGTCACAGAAATGAATTTTCAATTCATGCCATTTGTCTGCACCCACTGATGATTTGATTATTTACCTAATGTTGCCAACTTCTTTCACAAGCAGAAAGCAGATTCTTAATAAGCTGTTTTCTATTTCTTGATTTCAGAAAAAAAATAGTCAACATATACACCAGGGTCAAAACCTGGACCAGCAGGTTTTGCTCACAGCAGCAAACACTAACCATAAACACAAAATCCTCTGTAAAAGCAGAAATCTGACCACAGTAAAACTGACAAAAATGGCATGACTAAAATGGACTGCTCCAAGTGATTTTGGCAGTGTCTGCCATGAAGTATTGCTAACTACTTGGTTCAAAGTACTAGCTTCCTTAACAAACTCAGATTAAACTATCTCAACATCAGAACAGTCTATATGGTAGTCTACTTCAAGAGAACTAAAAAGCAAAACCAATTATAAGTTTGTTGGAAAACAAGGAAGAAAGCAGTCTGAAACCTAGGATCTGTTAACCTATCAATCAAACACAAAAATAAGTCTGAGAGTAAAATGTTTTAAGTATTCTTCTATTTTGCCACCCAATAACAGTGCAGTCTTTTGAGGTGGTTCACACAGTTGTCTCAGAGGAAACAGAGAGGTCTTTCATACATATATTTTTACTATACAACACAATAATTTATAAATGCTTAAATTTGAAAATTATTGACTAAAGTCAGTATTTTAGCCTTGTAAATAACTAGCTTCTTTGTTTTTTCCAGCCTCCATAAAACAGAATAGAACAGTAGACTTGTAAACTTGAAAGGCTTTTTTTAGTTTATAGCAAGTCTAAAGCTAACAGTTTAATGTCACTGTTAGTCTTGGCCGGGCAAATGTAGTATCAATACCGTTTTCAAAAATGAACAGGTTTTATCTTGACATTCTCTTAATTAGTTTTCTCAGTTTTTACTTAACAAGTCCAAAAATTTATTTGAAGTTAGAAAGCTAAAGTAATAATTAAAATCAAACTGAAATAGTCAGTGGTGTCAAATGGTGTTTTGTCTTACTCTAAGTGGGGATGACCTCAACACACTCTGGCAGAAATAAACTGCTTCAAAAACAAGTCCACATAGTAAAAAAAGCATTATACTGGTTTCTAAATACATCTTACACACAAAAACCCAACAGAAATGAAAGCAAAACATTTAAATAACATTAATAAAAAGCAAATCAAAAAAGCAAAACAAAATGAAGATCCATACATTAAAAAAAAATACAGTAAGACTCAGTGCGTACAATATGGGTAGCTAGAAAATAAGGTAAGGTCTTTACTTTTTCATCAGGAAACTATACACAGGTAAAGATAATTTCTCCACAGACTACTGAAAATTCTTCAAAATAAGAGCAAATGGAAAGTTGAGTCCAAATAAGGTATTTCTGAATCACCTCATTAGTTTCAAATCATGAGGCTACTGAAAGACAGCAAAGCAGTCTCAGGATCCTTTATAGAAATAATCCTTGTAACTCTAGCAATCTTCTGAGGACGGGGGAGGAATATAAACCTACCATCAGCAACCAAACATCTCACACATACACAAAAACATGTATGACTGAATACTTATCTGAGTAATAAAAAATGGGGGTCCTCAGGAAGACATGAGGCACACACCTCATGGGTAGGGTAGGAAGTTACTACTACAAGTGGCTGTCATTTCTCCCTTTTGAGATAGATTCCAAAACTTTGCGCAACAATACACATCCTTTTCTTTCCAAATCAATGTTTTTTTTATGATGGATTTACATATTTGATATGGGAAGAAGAAGAATGATCTACAGACCTTAATAGTATCTCTTTAAGATCAGCAATATTTAAGTATTAAGTCTGTTAGATTTCATTTACAAGAACAAGAAACTTGAAGTAATATATGAAAAGTTGCAAATCAATGGTAGAAGAGCAAAACCAAGATGCTTCCCTAATGGTCCTACTGTTAATCACAACTTCAGTCAATCTTCCCATGCCACTGCAGTATTTCATATCCCAGACAGTTTTAGGTGTTTTCCAGTGTTCTTTATTCCCCTCATTGTGAATTTCTGAGAACATACAACCATGAAGAGTCTGCATTAGGAAAAAAAAGCTGAGTGTCTGAAATTAATGAAAGATTCATTTGATTGCAAAACAGCTAAACTATTTCAGACGAAATCTAGCACATCAGCTATTGAAATTTAAAAGCAAGAGTATTTCCATTAATTTTAGGAGAAGTTTTGATGCCATAAAGTTCAAAGAACCAAATATGAGAAAAGTATTTCAGCAGATTTAGAAACATGAAACTTGGTCTTCCTTTTAAAAGCCAAATATTATTTATTATAATTATTGTATTATTATTATTAATGTTATTGATTTTTATGTTGTTATTGCTAGTCCAACTTGACAAGATTCTAAAATCACAGACCTTTTTTCTGCATCCTGTCATGTTTGAAAAACATATATGTTTCTTACATATGCTTTTAGTTTGCATGTTTAATTCCCTTAAGTTTGTACTTCTCATCCCTATTTCTGTTGTGATTCTTTAGACATCTTTTGGGGCATTTATATCAAAGTATGCACTGATGAAATACAAAGCTTGAACATACTTATCCTGACCAATGTCATTAGTCTTACAATCCATGTAAGATTCTTTAATTCTTCATTCAGAATATGCTTTCCTTAAACTTTTATTAAATTTAACAGTAGGCAAACAAGGACATAGAAAATTACTGTCTTATCAGAGATGTAAAACTAAAGTTTGAATACTATGTCTGCAGAGATGAGCAGTAAGTTGCTGGTAGACAGAATAGTGGGTAATTGTTGCTAGCTCCTAAAATGAGCTGACAGGATGATTAAGATGAGAACTACATGTACTGTGCGAATAGCTTTTTGTTTATTGTCAGTGAAAAAGACCACCTTCTGCATACAGAGGAGGATAACCTCTTACTCATTTTACTCTTAACTTCAAACAACTGATTCTTCTGGCTAGGGAGAACATTTTCAAACTACTATAGCAATGCCTGCTGCTGGTCCTGAGACCCATGAGAATCTTCTGAAAGTAGTGTGGAAAAAAAAGCATTACCATGGACAACCAAGTATGTTGCCACTCTCAGATTCAAACACGTGGCATTTTTAAGTACATATACACTTCTATATATATGGATGGACAAATTATCTATCTATCTATCAATCTATCTATCTATCTATCTATCTGTCTACATATGTTGTAAAATAAAAGTGTATCACTTGGTTCCTAAATATTTGCTTCTTCGGATTATGTAATGCTTTAATGACTAACTCTGAAAATTAAGGGACACTAGATGGCTGACCCTGCATAATCTAAATAAGAGTTCTTCCTCAACTACAGCAGAAAAGTTGTAGGAAAAGAGATTACAGGAAATAAAAATCAATAAAGTAGTTATCAAAAAAAAAAAAAAAAGTCAAACAACAAATCAGCTTATTCTGAGGTTATGTCAGTTCACACAACAGAATATCAAAGATGCTCAGAATATAAAGTCAAAGAGCAATAGTTGAAATACCTGTAATATTTCATTGTAACTAATGGCACAGCTTTTACTGTTGTATGTGGCTAATAATGAGTGTTTAACGCATTAAAACCATCTAAATTCCTAGTTTCTTATACTTGATACCATGTAGGTATGAAAGACTGTAAGTCACTCCAGAATGCATCATGAGTGCATAATTAGAGTTGCAGTAGTTCCTTTAATATCACACCACCTCAGCAACAGCAGCTCTGTCAGCACTCCTCCTGCTTCAGCCCATGCAGAGAAGGTTGCCATGAACAATGAACCACATGCAGATGCTTCACAGCAGCCTTCAGAGAAAGCTTCAGAGTACTGCACCTACTACCATGCTGCCTATAATGTTTTCATGCCAACATCCATGTTCCCTGTATTTCTTTTAACTACTGCTACAGTGGGATCACTTCTACACTTGGTGACCATCTAAGAAAAAGAAGCACGAGGGCTGAAAAACAACCAAACTGTAAGGTCTCAGTTGAAGTACTGCTCTTCAAACACCACTCCTCTTCCAGATCTGGACATAACAGAGGTATCCAGATGACCGTGTGCCAAAGATTTCTCTGTTAGTGACAAATAAATCAAGCAGGTGGCTCTTGATGTCATAAATGTGAGGAGGATGCTTCACCTAGTGCCTCTTAGATGCAGCTAAAAATCTCAGCATGCCTAATATGAACACAGCAAACAACACCTGTATAAAAAAAACCAAAAACAACTAGAAACACATGTATTAAAAAAAAAATATTCTTTTCTTTCTGAAAGCATAAATCTATGATAGTACTGATAATAAGTCCAAATTGCATATCGTCTGGATAAAATACTCAGATCATTTCAGGACAATTGGTTCAGGTGCTTAGGATAGCAAGCTTTTCTATTTCCCCTGGACAGCACTTTAACAATAAACAAATCAAACTGAACCAAAACCAAAACCAACCAACATAAGCCAACAACCAAAACCGAACAAACACACAAAAAACCAGCAACAAAACAAAAAAACCCCATGAATACCCCCACCAAAACACCACAACAACAACAAAACAAAACAAACAAAAACCAAACCAAAACAAACAAAACCCAAATGATACCCAACAAAACTGTAGTATCTGAAGCCAAAGAAGCAAGTAAATCAAGTAAATCAAAATATAAAACTCTGCCTGCCCTTTGGATCTAAGTACAGTAGCTGCTAGTGCTGAATAAGCTTGAAAGAGTAAAATTATCAAAGAAAAGTTCAATCTAGATCCAAAAGAAAGTATTCTGTAAATGGCAATAAAGCCCAGCAGCATGTAATATTATAATTTCTTAATTCTCTGGGGCATACAATTCATGCTTTCTTTATAAAACCTTTATCTGTTTAACCTTCTTTAATAAAATTTCTGCAGTAATCTAATTTTAAAAATTGTTATTTAGAAGTTCTCATTTTAGTAATAATCAAAAAAACCCCACCAAACATCAAGGTAACACGAAGTGCACTGATTGAATGAACAGTTAAAACAAAGTATCTTTACCCACCAGTATGCAAAGCTGCCATGTTGCAGTGTTACAACATTTCTATACTGCCATAAACTAATATAGATGTGACAACATATAAACTGTGAAATGCCAGTAAACTGTGTCAATTATTCTGGTATGTTTGTTTATTGCTACTTCAGGGTATCACTGAACAGATCCTTTTGGTAAACTCTGTCCATATACCATAAGTGTACACATCTTACCCAGCTGAAATGTCTTCTGGGAATTACTAATTTGTGAATGATTTCTTCTGTGTCCAACTAGAGTTATTATCTACTAACCAAATGCAATTAATCTGGCCATTATAATGTATTTGCTTTTTGTTTTATGAAGTAATTTCATGTAATTTTAAAAGAGTTTGCGTATATGGCAAGCCATTTGCAAAACTATTTTATTCACATAAAAAGGTATAATTAAAACATATGAATCAGCAGTCTCAACATTTAGACAAATTTTAGAACTTGTGGAACTCTGGTACAATTAAATGAATAAGTAACTCCAAGGCATGCTCTTATTTTGAAAGTAAATGTGAGAACACTTACTTGCAAAGAAAAGAGATGTATCCTATCCTGGATGAGATAAAGTTCAGAGACTATTCTCAATGCTTGTCTGGAACTAGATTTACAAGTTATTATTACCTACAGGATATCTGTCTGAATAGTACGTACAGGTGTATCAACCACAACACACCTATTTCTGTGAGTAGAAGCAGTGGAGAGAAGATAATTCTATTTAGAATGAAAAGGGGATGCAGATTACAATGGTTTTGGGAGGAAGAAAAGCAAAGCATACTAAATAAATAAATAAAATAAAATAAAATAAAATAAAATAAAATAAAATAAAATAAAATAATTAGGCATGAATATCAAAACACAATCAAATTGTTCTCATATACCATTTGCATAGTGATACCAAGGAGCATGTTAGCGTTATCCAAGTACTCTTGTAAACAATACTACTTTGATCAAATAAACAACAGTATATTCTTTGGACTTGGTCACATTGCACAGGAAGGAACTGCTTTGAATTGATATAGGTTACTTCAATTTTAACTCTCTCCAAATTTATATTTGTAGATGACAAAAAAAAACATTTTAAAGAGCTGAAAAAAAAAATTAAGAAACGATAGTTAATATAATTTAGAATAAGTTAAATAATTGTTTCATGCTGTGATGTAACCCTTGACTTTCTCATGGGAATCCTCCACCTTCTAGAAATTACCTGGTATTACTACTTGGCAAAATTACTGAAATAGGTTCACCTGATTTGTACGTAGTACAAAGCATGGCATTCCAAGTAGCATTTCACTGTCCAGAAAGTAACACCTAATGTCAGGCGTACATTTCTTTAATAAACAACATCCAATCTTGACAGAATAACATTGCATAATCAATATTCCATCATATATTCAATGGTTAATTAGCTCATTGACTATAAATGTTACTGTATATGACTGGAAACCTAAAATTACTCCATCTGGAAGCAATCTTTTTGTTCGAACAGGCAATACTTTAAAAGTTGTTTCAAATGATAGTGTTCCAAGCATAAGCAGGAAGTCTGGATAGCTTGAGGGCACCCCAACCATTTTTGCTGACTACCTCATCCCTGCATCTAAAATTATTATATGACTGAATTGCATAGTTTCACCTTGCAGGGAGAGCAATTAGTTTTCCTATTTCTCTCCCACTGGAGACAGAAAATCAGCCTCCCACACTTCAGATAAATACACATTGCAGAGCAAATTTTTCCCATGCTAATTTAAACAATAATAGTTGAACTACATTTAATTGTAGATATCTTTTAACCATGTTAAACTATCCAAATGTTAGGAGAACTGCATGTAGGAGAAATAAAGCAGGTAAAAATAGAAGTGCAAAGCATTTATTTTCACTTTTGACATTACTGCTAATCTTCTTCAATACAAAAATTCTATTCAGTCCATATATTTAACATCACCTAGTATAATGAGAGAGATGTCTGCAGGATTTTTAATTATCATTCGTCATATATCCTGATACTTTCTCAACAGAAAGTTGAACAATACATTACTGACAAATTCCCAAGACTGTGCCCCTTCAGCCCTTGGAGTTTAACTCCTCTCACATTACAGTATTTATTGAATTTCCAAGCCAAACGGTGTTCTGCTCCATAAAATTCTGACAAGTGGACTCTGCCAAGCTAATAACGGCCTCATTCTGCTGAAATAAACTTATTTCACTGCGGCAAACAAAATGACATGACCTGGAAAGGTTATTTTTAACTGAGTAACGACCCAATACAAACCAAGTCTCTCTCACTAGATTCTGAAAACTATTAAGACAAATTTCTTAAATGTAAATATGTCCTAACACTAATTCACTTATCTGTTGCTCCCACTGTACATGACTGTGGCAAGATCTTTTTTTTTTAAGATCTGCGCTGTTTGATTTTCTTAATCAGTAGCTCTGTAAACTTATTAAACAATGCCTATTGAGAGTATCTCAGTGGAGTGGCCTAGCAAGTGCAAAATCATGCCAGAATGCTGTGTCCTCCTACATTCTTTTACCCTCTGCCATTTTATGATTTTTGTCTGTTTATCTGACAAATTCTATTAGAACTGCTCTTACATATAACAAATCTGAGAAGTATGAAATTAAAATTCAGAAGGATTTCTCTCTCCCTGATCAATTTTATCATAATTGTTATATTGCCGTTAGGGAGATGTGGAAAATGAACAATTAGGGACTAATATAGCTTTCTGGAAAGGCTGTGTCTTCTACACATATGTCAAGTTCTTCATAATGGTCATTCATGTTGGGGATGTTAGTGTGGTAGTATTCATCAACTGCCCTTTTCAAGCTGCCTATATTCCTCTATTAATATGATGTATTTTCTGCAGACTGCATACACAGACCAACCATCAGTTTCAGGTCAGATCTGTATCAAGTTTTAAATTACAGGAGACCATGATAGAACCTTTTTAACAACTGGAATTTAGCACAAACATGCTGCACCCTGCTAGGTATACCTTTGCCAATAAAAGGGACAATCCTTGACTGCAAACAGTCAGACTCCAACATTTTATTAAAGAACAGTTAGAATACCTACTGAAAACAAAAGGATCAGAATAATGATCACTCATAAAAATCATGACTTTCAGAGAACAGAAGAAAAATGCAAAAACCCCAAAACCCAAGGAGGAAACCACAAAAATGAAAGAAGGAACTCTGCCTTTTTGGGTATGGCCTGTAGTTTATCAACAGCAGTGGGAAAAGATAAAGAATTTTAAAATAATGTCCTCAATCACTTAACAATAAGCTATAAAAATGCAAATAAATAAAGCTAGAAAAATGCTTAAATAAATGTAAATTATGTTACATCTATATATATTATTTTTTCTAAAAAAATTTTCGGGGGGGTGTTCTTACAAATGTAGTATCATGCAAAGCACAGAACAACTAAAAAGTTTCTCAACAGTCATGATATCTCTAATCTATCAATGCAATTTAATTCTGGTATTAACAATCCTGATTATTTACCCTAGCCATAAAGCAGGCTAGTACTGTCCTGGGCTGCTTTAGGAGAAATGCTGCTAAGGTGTAAAGCAATGTGATTCTTCCCATCTTCTCAGCCACAGGCTTTATACCTGTTAGTCATCCAAGAGTGGAAGATACAAATAAATTCATATACTTGCGTTTTTTCTAGGACTTTTCACCTACCAGAGACTGCATGACCTATGTCCTTAGAAATACTTGTATCTAACACTGTGTTAACTTCTTCTTACCCATTTAATGTTCTGCTTCTCTTTAGAAAGGCTAGCTCTCAGAGCCAAGTAGGCAAGCTTTATTTCTCACTTCAAGTACGTCCTTTTTGCACACGCGGCAAAAAAGTGTATAAAATTGGAAAGCTAGCCCCTAACAAAGCAGACCAGGTATAATTTTAGCTAATACAGAATACTGCAATCATCCATTTCCAAAACAGCCATCCCACTACGATATTGTTACGAAACTGTTTCCCTTTTTTTGTTATCCTGCAGCATAAACTGCCACGGTCCTTACTGATGCTGATTTGAAGTAGATCAGAGAACACTTACCTCAATTGATCTATCACAAGACAAGTATAAGAAAGGCAAGAGGACATTATTTACTACTTGACTGAACTTAATGATTAACTTACCCAGACTTCCTGCAAAAAGTCTGGTTTTACTAATCACCCGTGTCTACCACAGTTATTTTTGTTGTCTTTAGAGCATTGAAAAAAGGTAGCCAAACCATGTTCAATATTAACAACTATACATTTTAATTGTAAAATCAACTGCAGACTGGTTGAAGTTGGAAGCGACCTCTAGAAGTCATTTGGTCCGTTGTCTGACCCATCAGGGCCACCTGGAGAGACTGCCCAGGACCATGACCCTGGCCAGCCTGCCTCAGTGGTCACTCATGCACATCCTACAAAACATGTTTCCTCATGTTCAGATAGAACTGATTATTCCACTTCATGGACAATGACAGAATGGTAGACAATGGGCATAAGAGGATCATGGAGACAATTACCCATTGCTCTCTCACTGGACACCACTGAAAACAGCTGGGCCCCGTTTTCTTTACACCCTCCCATTAGGTATTGGTACACATGGGCAAGATCTCTCAAGCCTTCTCTTTACCTTCTCTTTACAGTCAGTCCAGCTCTCAGCCTTCCTTGCTGAGGAGCTCCTTGTTCTCTAGACTGTTTCTAGAATGTCCATGTCTTTCTTGTCCAGGGGAACTCAGAAATGCACACAGAAATGCTGTACAACAGGTAGTTGTACAGCAAAATACTGTTTCAGTAGTGGAACTCACAAACACCCAACTGCCTTACAGTCTGAAAAGCTGTCTTAGAAAGCTTCTAAGACTGTTATGTCTGGTACTCATGGTTCAGAGACACCATTCCATACTACAAAGACAACAGGAGTCATCTTAAGGTCATGAAAAGAACAATAGAGTTCAAAACTCCAGAAAGTCTATTAGAAAGAAAAGCAAGCATGATTCACAAATTATTCACTAAGAGTTACTGTTTTAAAATTTTCTGGATTTTGGGAACAATTTTGCTTTCTTAAATGCAGGCCAAGTGATTAAAACAGTAACAAGTTTATAAAAATTATTTTAAAATGCTTATTATAGATACTGAAATTGTTTGCAGTGCAGAAGCATTTGAAGCAGAACTCATGAAATATTTAAAGTCATGCTTGTGACAGAACTCATATTTATACAGTATACCCTTGAGAACTCTCTCACAGGTGCTTAAAAGCAAAAAGATTCGGTAGAACCTTTATCTTTTTATTCAACTAATCTCCATATAATAATAAGTGAGATTAACTGAGATTTATTTGCACTCTGTTTATTTCCCTACTGAAAGATGTTTCTGTAGAAGCAAACATACTACTCATGTTCTTTCTATTTTGCAAGCACTATTGCTTTAAATGTCTTTGTAGGATACTGTTTTTATTTTTTTAGCATTCAAAAACTGTAGAGGGCTTTCACTTCCTTGCAAGATAACAATGGAAACAGGGCACATGGCTTGGTTTCAGTGTCAATAAAATGCACTAATCAAATGCTGTTCCTTAAGAACTAAGCAAACAGGTAATTATTTGCAAAATTCCAGCTGGATAGTTATGAAAACTTGTTGATACTTTACTGGAATTGACTGGATGACCCAAAACGAGGACAGTGTCTTAAAATGAGACCAGGGAATTACCAGCATACATTTTGGGTTTTTCTTTTTTTTTTTTTTCAAACACCATGCCCTCTTAACAGTTGTTATCTAACAAATCCCATTTACTATCTTGAATTGGGTTTTGAATGAACTTATATTTAATGAAAAAGTATTTGAACTATGCAAAAATAGCAGGACATTCTGTTTAATGGCGAGTGATTCCATGGCTTATTATAATTTATCCTTCCCCAAGTACTCTTCATTTAACTTATAATCATGATTCCTTTAATAAAATGAAATTAATAGAAGCTATCTGCTGTGTAATTGCTAACTAGACACATTAAAAACAAACTGGATACTGAGTCATTCAGGTCTACTTATCTGTAAAACCCCTTTATGTTCATAAACTTTACTGTAAATTGCTACTAATAAAGCATATTGTTTAAAAAATAGTAGAAAATTGAAATGCAGAGATGGCTGAACAGTCTTTTCATACTAGCTGCATGTCTTATATTCAGAGAGTCCAAAAGATAAGGTTAAATATCTGTGTGAAAATTCACATCAACTCACCAGAATAACAGAAAAAAATTAACAAAATAGATTTTTTTTATAAATACCAAATGATCAGGTAAAAAGCAGCATATGGATTTATTCTCACAATTAGAAACTAAATGCATGAAGCAAAAAATTAGATCCAATCAAATCAAGCCAGAATGCCTTAATAATGTTGCCGCTGTTGTCTCGTGGAGAAAGATCCCATGCCATTTCAGGGAGAGTATGTATAATTTAAAGACATAGCAAAAAATTTAAACAGTACATTTTTGATTTATACAGACAAAGAAAGCAGTAGCATAAAACAACATATCAAAAGATGCATGTACTTGGTAAGATCCCAGTAACAGTTCACAAGAAATACATCTTTTGGTTCAGTAAGAAAAATAAGCAGGTAAATTAGCAGTCAGTAAAATAAAGGCAAAAGCGCCATAAGCAGCTCTCTAAGGACAAATTTATGGAAGAGATCCCCGAGCTAAATATTGGCATGCTGCTTATAAACTGGCTAAGTGACAATTGAAAGATGTAACAGTCTGCAAATTTTGAAGGGCATATGGAAATTGAGATGTAAGAAAAAAAAAAAAAAAGGGACTTGATTATCAGGAGAGCATTCTAGAAATAAAAGGTATCACAAAGGAAAGATGCATTCTAAACAGCTATAGGAAATACCTTGAGTTTTGAATATTTGAAAAAGACTTTAAACAAACATTAAAAATAGCAAAGAAAATACAAGGAAAGGAGGATGAAGACCAGCAGAGTTTATTCCCCCTCCTCCCCCCAAACAAAGTGGACTGTAATTCAAGTTGCCATTATTATGAGTACCCTGTCCTTTGCAATGGCATATCAGTCTTACAGTAGTGGTTTTTCACATCAGGTAATTTTACCATTTTTCAAAGAAAATACATATTATGTCTTTAGAACTATAACTCGATTTCAACTCTGTACTGTTTCAATAGCATTTATCACTGACTCTAAACCATTTCTCTAAAAGGCTTGAGGAAATGAATAACCAAAACAAAAAGAATGTCCAGCCTGTATATATATCTAAAAGTTCAAGAGCTCAGTGAACGCACAGGAGAAGATCCACATGACTCATTGCATAGGGTTATGGCCTCTATGTATAGCAGTATGAAAAGGGAGAGTGAAGTGATTTATTATCAAGAGGTCCCATTTACTTGGAAGGGGGGAAATTTGATTGGAGGAACATCAACTGCCATGCCAACACAGTGGTGAGACTGCAGTGATAGAGAGAAAAAAGATGACAACCACTAGATGCTCTGATTCAGCTTGAGCACGCAAGTAGATCCAGGGATTGACTACATTAAATTGCTTCTGTGTTTTACACCATCAGGACTATATGAAGATATCAAAAATGGGCAAGAAGAAGGCCTCCTGGATGAGGCCTTAACAACAACCCCAAATTTGTCTAACACGTTTTACCATTTCTTTAAATTTTCTGCTTTTGTATTTTGCCAACTGGTAGCTAACCACCACCTAAGATACTACAAAACTGGACAAAACAGACTAAATTAATAGTTTTTAAAAAGTGATGCAAAATGGAAATATTCTGCAGAGTAAAGTATGTTGACTTTAATGTGACAGTAGTCATGAAAACAATCAGCACCACATGTTTTTCCTGAAAAAGATGAATAGCTACTACTGCCAGCAAAAGTCAAGGATGATTCACTGAGCCAGTATAAATGCACACAGAACACCTTTATATGCAAAGCAGCTCACTACAACTATCTTGGTCCCTTAGTGCTTTCCCATCCTATGTGGTACACTCTCTAACCTCTCCCACTCTCAGTCCACATGGGAGACAACTGAAACTGATACACAGGGTTTAATTAAGGGTCTTCTTGAAAAAATGTGATAGGATTTGCCCTCTGACACACAATTCAGGTGAAATAGAGAAACTACTTTTGTATTTTTTCCTGCTTCCTTGCCTTGACAGTCAAAAGTAAAAATCAGAATATATGATTTAATAAAGTGCACAGGAATTTGAAATGGATGTGCAGGGTCTTCCATGCCACGTGAACCAAAGCACTCTATGTTCCATTGAACACAATGAATTCAGCTTTTTAAGGACACTTTACTTAAGAGTTCAACAGCTCTCTATCCTGGGTGTAGGAAACTGAGTAAAGCAGGCTGGAAACCAGCATAGCTGAGTAAGGATTTGCTACACAAACTGAGGATTAAGAGTGCACAACCAGTGGAAACAGAAACATGTGAACTGGGGAGAGTACATGAATATGGTTGAAATGTCTAAGGATGGTATCAGGGAAAGCCAAGTAAAATCTGGAACAGGACTAGGCAAGGGACGTAAGAATAACCAGAAGAGATCCTGTAAATCCACAGGTCATAAAACAAAGTCCAAGGAGAGCCTATCCCGTGATATGCAAGCAGGCTGAACTAGTGATGACTGATACACTGAAGGCTGAGGTGCCCAGTCACCTCTTTGCCTCAATCTTCACCAGGCAGTCAAGTCTCCCATTTCTTTCAAGTCCCTAATCCTCTGAGTGAGTGTGGGGGCAGTCATGTCCCTCCCACTGTAAGCAAAGAGCAGGTTTGGGATCACTTGGTGAAAATGAATAGCCACTAATCTAATGGGAGTTGTGACAGTGACAGGAGGTGGGGCAATGACTTTAAACAGAGAGAAGGCAGGCTTCGTTTTAAAGTTAGGATGAAATTCTTTACTCAGAAGGTGGTGAGGCACTGAAATGGGCTGCCCACAGAAACTGCGCATGCCCCATCCCCACCACTGTTCAGAGCCAGGCTGGATGGAGATTTGAGCAATCTGGTCCAGTGGAACATGTCCCTGCCCATGGCAGTGGGGTTGGAACTAGATGATCTTTAAAGGTCCTTTCCAACCCAAACCATTCTGTGATTCTATAAATAAACCTTCAATTCTATAAATAAACCTTCAACAAAGCCAAAGTAATTAAAATTAAATTGTTGAAATTACACATTTCAGGACCTTTTGCACTATACTGAGGTGTTCTGAACTTGCTACACAAAGACTGACATTTATATCAATGGTGATTCCATGCAGATCAGTGATTCCCAGATAGGCAAAAGTAGAGGTTGCACTGTAAAAGATTCTAAATATTGCTAAATATGTTATTGTGCACTGCACTTGGAAGCTATGACAAATAAATGTAGCAAAATATTACAGTAACAGAAAAATATATACTATCCACAGAAAACATTTTTCCCCACCTCAGAAAAGCAAAAGTTCATCTAAATCACAATAGAGACACAAAGGAAAGGGCAGAAAAGCTTATGAACATCCTCTGAACAGGCACAGGAGAAAAGAATTCAAAGACAACGAACAAAGCTATCAAAAAGGGAGCACTGCCCTGACGGCAAACTGGTAATTCTTCTCCTGGCTTATCCCTTAGATTATCAATAGTTCTTACTCACTAAAGGCATCAATTTCCCTTTTGCATGAACCGTTTTTTTACTTTCCCTTTACTTTGTTAGCAAATTCAAGACATCTTTGCCACAATGACAGGATAGAGAAAGAGGGCAAGAAAGAGAAGATAAACAAAAAAGACTTCAATAAAATACATTGAAAATTGGGTACATGTCTTAGATATGCTCTAAGGAATCATTCTTTCTAGGTCATTGTCCACAGAAAATTAATAATTAGTAGCATAAACAGTCACACCAAGAGCAGAAAAATCAGTTCAGAGATATGAACCTATGAAGATCTAACAATGAAAATCCTTGTTAAGAAATGAAATTTGGCATTGAACAGTTCCACTCCTCCAGGCACTTAACTGGACTGAATACATTCCAGTCACTAACTACCTAACTTAGTTAAGAATTTATACCAGAACTGGAAATACAAACATTCCTTATTAATTAGATATATGAGAAGATAATGACAACATTTTTTTTCTAAAACCATTAGCAATTTATGTCTTAGTAAAACAGTAAGTAAAAGTTTCCGATCCTGTGATCTGCAAAATTGATATGGTCTCCTAAAAGGAAAATATGTAGGTCACATAATTTATGATACCTGACACAAAAATAGAAAGGGACTAGAAAAATATAATGCAAGCAACATATTTTGGCTGTGTTTAGCTGACATTAACATATGATTTCAACTCAAAGTTCAGGGTGTTGGTACATAATCAATCTTCTTATCCTTACTCCCCTCTCCTTTATAAAAGACTTTTTTCTTCTTTCAGCTTTAATAATAGCCAAGTATTTGCCCTTATTTTTGCAAAACTGAAGGGATCAGCCATGGTACCTCCTCAGCAGACTTATCTATTAATTACAAATTTAAGCTCACATTTTAAAAGCAATAAGCTCAGATTTGTGCCCTGCTCATTTACTGTCAAGAATTATTCTTTAACTTACTACGCAACACTCAAATTCTTTCCTGAGAATCAGTACTCAATACATCCATGTGGTACCAATTCACAAACAATCATGTATTTTACATCATACACTTATGTTCCACACTATCATATTATTCTTAATTTGCACAACAGGAACTGAGAAAAACAGATGGGTCTGGATCAAGTTCTGGAACATCAAAGCCTGAACAAATGCCAGTGAATAAATTATACTGAAAAAGTCATCAGAGGTCACACATTCCTGTTCAAAACTCTCACAGGTAAGGAGTAAACTTAGCCTGAAGTCAGATTATAGGCCTGGAGGAAGTTTGTTTGTTGCTGAATCCAGTAATACTTGCTAGTTTAAAAATAAAATCATGCAGGAAGGGAAAAATGGTTTATCATTTGCTCTGGCTCATGGATGATTTTCTCTTCATCCTAATGTCATCCTAACTGCTAGGTGAAGTGAAGTCTAATGCTCCCAGAATGAGGACTACCTGGGAGAAATGAAAAGAGCCTATATATTGCAGTAATCTGGGAGGGTATCTCCTGAGTAATATCAGCCTTTTACTGCTAAAGCTGTGTCTTGAGAAAGTCTCAATAAGAGGTTTTCTTACTACAATGTAAAAACCACAGAGGATGTGGAAATGCAGACAAGGGTAAAGATGGAGATGGGATAGGGCTGCTAACAGGGCAGTGCTGATCACCAGCAAATTCCTGCTAACATGAAAATTAAGTTGGAAATTAGAACAACTGAGCATGCTGATTGATCCTGCAAAGCATTATAGCCCAGGATAATAGTAAGGGTTGGAAGAGAATCCCCTGCTTATTTTCTCTGAAAGGTCTCCACAGAACTGAAATGTCTGCATTTAGTTACCCTCTCAGCATTTTTCTCCTTTCATTTGAAAAGTTCTGGCTTTTCATTTACAATTTCAGTAGCATTCCCTGGCATACCTAAATATAAAACTCAAAAAAGCCTTTTCGCTCTCATACATTGATAACTATGATAAAAACACACACAAATTTCATTGTTTGATCAAATCAAATACAAAGGCTTCTAAAGAAAGACTTCTCTGTATTTACACTTCTCTTCACAGTTGTTGTAAACAATTACTCATGATTTTCCAGCTTTCTACTCCAGCACACCTACTGTTTCAGAAACTGTTGACAAGCAGTTCTTTCATTTGGACCAATCAAGCCTGCTTGAATTAACAGGAAGTTTTCCATCAACAACACGGAATGTGAATACTAACAAGAAGCTGTTTCTTCTAGTTAAGTGAAACTGGTTTCAGAAACAGGTTCTCAGCATAATAAAAGCCTTGCAAAAGGCCAAAATAGTACATGCATATTACATGTTGTGTAGAAGTGGATTACAGAAGTACAAGAAATCCCAGGTTTTTTTACTATTTCTGATGAGTCATAAAAGTTTTCTTGTCCAGTAACTTAGATCAGGCTTAGCTGTTTGTAGATACATTCTGATTTATCTGTCTTTCTTTAGGATCATCTAATGCTACGACACGTTAGTTAGAAAACACCATTTTTTAAAATATTAAATAAAAGCTTATTTTTTTGTACTGTAAATAGAGTTCATGTAATTGTTAAAATCTAAAGATAATGCTAAATGAATGGGCTTAAATCAATAAAAAGAGTTAAAAATAAAGTTGTAAACTAGTAATAAAAAGTAGTAAAAAATTAGAGCTAGTCCCCATCCTAACACTGAGTACTTCAAACTCATTTTGACTTGCATATCTGAAAATCTTGCATTTCATGGCAAAAGAACTCAAAATTTGGGGGGAAAAAGAGCCCTTAAAATTTTAGTTTTATAGGACAGCATACAGTATTTTAAAGATTATCAATTACTGAGCAGATAGCAAATGTATTCTTCTGTGATCATTAATGGCACATTTCTTTTTGAGAGTGATAAGCCGTTTGATAACAGGTGTCTTGTGAATAGGTATTTGGAACACCAGTGGAGAGCATGAAATAACTCAATTTGTTAAAATTAAGAAGTGCTGATCAAGTCAATGCATTTATTTTACACTACATTTCTCCACAGCTTCAGAGTATGTATGCTTTCATAGAGACTGCATTCAATGGAAATACAACCATAATTCTGTCAGGAAATCAAAATGCATCTAAAATGACAAAACCACTATTGTTAAAGATGTATCTGCTGACTCAGAAGAGATTTTTCAAGATTAAAATTTTGTCTGTGCACATTTACATTGCAGTTTGTTTCATTCTGTGAACAGCAGCACCTAACCACTTGCTAGTAATGAACACCATAATCACTATATTCAAACAAAGCAAAGCAACTACAAATTAGAAAAGAATTACACTACCATTTAGAAATTACTAACTATGTTTTAAATGAGTAATTGTATTTGGAGATTGTAAGTGAACTTGAGGTTGTCCTGAAAGGGTGATTTCTTTTTTACTACAGTGCCTGAAATTTGATCTTAGGGATGCCACAGAAATAGTTTTTCACTTGCCACAGGAATTAATTTTATCAGTTGTACTCAATATCCAGACTACTTCATATGGTCCATCCCATTGATAAAAGGTAATGGAAGAATCTTGCTAACTAATGCTCTAGTCCCATTTTTTTAAAGACACTAATTTCTTTCAGAGGAATAGCTTGCCAATTGATGTCAGAAAAATAGACAGATAGATAGATAGAGCAAACATTCATTGCTTAGCCCTAATCATGAAAGAATTATCATACAAATGCACTCACCTGTATTGAATTTTTATTGTAATATTACTATAGATGCATTATACAATACTGGTTAAAAAAACAAAGTAACAACTTGTTGCAGGTGCACAATTTGGGCTTAGAAACTCATCGTTGATTCCACTGAAAAATGGTACACGAATTTACTTCTAATTGTACTTTTTGATATTGAAAAAATCTGTAATATTGTCTACTATGTATTTTGAAGCAAAAGGAAGTACATCTGTTTTATACCTAAAGGAGTGTGCCTGACTTTATTCTCAAGAAAACACAGAAAGCCTGCCATGTTTCTAAATGTTCTTTTCCCATAACTATTCCACAAGTTCACTTCTATATTATGGAAAATAAAGAAATGGAAAATGCTGTTACTGAAGGATTATTATAGGGAGGGAGAGGCCAGCGACTAAGCTGGGTGAGAAGGGGACAACATAATTATCACCAAATAAATTCTAGGAAATTTCTTTTACATCCACAAAGTTCAACAAAATAGCCATAGCCTGTGAACAAAACAATTAAAGATTTAATGTTGCCAGAGGATCTATTTGAAATGTGCCAATGTTTGTTTTTTGATGTTTTCATCTGCTAATTTGCTACGACGGGTTTAAATCACAAGCTGAGACATCCTTCTTAAAACAACATTTGTAGGCTTCTACTGCTCACAAGGAATATCAAGGTTATTGTCCACTTAAATAGAAGAGAGCTTCCATCAACAGATGTCAAAATAGATAAGCACAGATTTGACATGTGCTTGTAGAACTATCACCTGCTATCAGCGCTGCAATGACAGCTTTATGCTGAGAATGTCAATGAATTTCATCATGCTCTGTATTTCAAATATTGCTCAATTGAATATGATAAACATATGTGTTTCTGCCAAGCAGTAGGTGTTTATTGCCATAATCCTACTTGTATAACAAGCGCACAGATTATTTTCTTTCTAAAGAGGTATGTATATCCATATTCCACTTAAGCACCCCACTATTAAATTTTTCACTGAAAACTGAGGTTAATTGATGCAATAGATGTACCAGGAGAAAAGAAGATGGTGAGGCACGGAAATTACAAGTCATTCACCTGTCTTCTGGTAAAATGGCAATATCTAGTGACACATAATTTCCATGGTTTCAGGATGTCAACAACAAACATCTGTCTTTCTGACAACTGCTTTCTACAATATACAGGTACTGAAAGACACATGTTCAGATCTTCCTACTATCTGGAAGGGGATCACACTATCAAAAATAATATTGTTTCTAACTACATAAAAGATATAACCTGCCTAAGATAACAGGTGCAAGGTAACATGCAAACGTGCAAAAGAAAAGAAATATTGAAAAAATACAAAGGAGAAAAAAAAAACCAACTGGATGCAGGTAGACAAAAGCCTGAAATGATTTAGTACTAAATGTAAAAGGTCCTGTGAGATCACGAAGGAGGAAAGAAAGTAGGGAAGAAGTGTTATTTATTTCTAAGATTACAGAGAAACACTTAAGTTTAGGCTGACTTTCAGTTTAACTAGATATTTCTTTTGTACTTACTGACCACTGCCTCTTGCCTGTACTTCTCTATGACAGGTTCTACATTTACTTGAGTATCTTACTAACAATAGTTCCATTGTAATTATTATTTTGTGCTTCTAGATTTTCAAATAATTATCTGTACTGAGACACTTATACCACCAAAAGGACCACAGTCAGCATTTATTAGTCTTTTTACATAAATTTTACAGTTTGCCTGAGGCCTATTTGTGAATCAATTAATTTCCCCATGAAATCCTCAAAGCCCAGCTACCATAAAGTATCTTTTAGGTCTTCTGCTCACTGTTTACCACCGTAATTTTCAGACAATATCCCTAGAAGACATTTTAAAAAGTAGTCTCTTAATCTCTCTTCACAGTGTTCAATTTCCCAATTACTCTTCTCAACTGAACAATGAAAACACTGATCCTTATAATTTTTCAAATCAAAGTTACTTAAACAGTAAAAACAGAAACAGTCAAAAGAAACAACTATATATTCCCCCTAAGCAAGTAAGTCAGAAATTCTGAAAGAAAGAGAAATTTTGTAGTCAAAATCCCCATGCCTTTCATTAGTAAAAAGTTGTCTTCCTTGGAGATTTCCTGATTTGTAACAGCTGCCTTTCCTCTGCAGGGCAGAGACTGTGGGCTCTCTCCTCTATTGACACAGAACCTAATACCTTTAAGACCTAGAGTAATAACCATAAAAATGGCTCACAAAATAAAAAAATACAAATATGCAGCAGAGGAGGAAACCAATACAAAAAAAAAAAAAAGTTACTTTTATTTAAGGCACGTGACCAAAAAGGACAAAGAAATTACTATCATTATATACAGGAAGGAAACTTTAAAATCACTTTTATTATAAGGATAAAATTCTCTCTCAGAAAACATTTATTGAATTTTGAGGTTGAGAAAGATAGAAATGTCCTGAGGCTCACAAACATACTATTTATTAACAGGCAGGATCCTTCACTTAGGTCAGAGTAGAAAAACTTGCCTTTCATTATCTTTATGGATAGGAAGCATGAGATATTACATCCATATTCATCAATATTAACTATGATTAGCAAGCTTTACTACTGAAGTTTAATACAATACAATGCAAAGAACTTCTTGACTTTCTGTGACTAAAACCTCCCCCAACATGATCATTAGATCATCTCATGTATCAAAATTACACTATTATTGTAGCAGATATTCACACTTGAAATAAAGGTATTTATATACTAAGCCTCAAGATTCACCAAGATGAAGAATACTAAGTAAGATTTATCTCTCTCTAAATCAAAGCACTGAACTGAACTGTTCAACTTGCTATTTAATATTTCAGGCTTTTCCAGAGAGTAAGATGCATAAAGTAAATCATCTACAAATAGATCTATAACTGAAAAATTAGGAAGTTGAAATAGCTGCCAGAGACACTTTAGTAGAGTGCAATAGTTGATCTAGTCCTAGTTTATTTGTTATGTTTTGAAAAAATAAAGATCTTGCTGAGTTTTCTATCATCAGTGTATAGTGGAAAAGAGAATTGGTTCAGCACCACAAAGAAAAAGAAGAGCAGTGCAGTCTTTTGATTGCAGAGGATAATCTATAAACAGAAGGAACAAAACTGACCCTTGATGTGATCTCCGTTCACCTCTGACAAGGGATGGCAATCTAGAGATATCGTTATAGGGTACAAAACAGCTTTTAGGAAAGGTTCCAAAAGGAAATCATTCTTCTATTCACCCATGTTGCCATAGAAACAGAACCAATCATGCCTGTCCACAAAGGCTTTTATGTCAACTTCTGTTAGAAAACTTATATGAAAAGTAGAAATTAAACCAAATTAACAAGACAGTCATTAAGTGATTAAGATAGGCAAAAGAAAGAAAATAATTTTTAAACAAATGTGTCCTGCTTTGCCCCTTAAATGCATAACTTTTAAAGTGTAAATCAGCTTATTGCAAGGGTTTACTGCACAGTGCTGTGGTTCACTGTCTTATACTTCCATGCAATCTGAGAAGGTGTATTTTATGTAGAATGATGTCTTCTAATTCATGGGGTCACAAGCTGTACATTTTTTCTCCTTCTTCCTCCTCCCAACCATTAAAGAAAGGTTGTATCATATCCCCACCATCTTTATAAAATTAGATATTTCCAAATATATCTTTAGTGAAAAGATTTCAGCTACAACAATACACTTACTGAGATGTTTTACTTCTACCCCATGATATCTTTAAAACATTGATTCTGCATAAAGCTCATGGCAAATAATACTGTCATATATATTAAAAGGGTGATTAATGAAAATGGATTTCCAAATTAAAATATGTCCTATTTCCTAACTGTCCAGCTAGGGTAAAAGAGATGGTATGGCCAGCAGAATCTGGATCTTGGTACCAATATCAGGAATGAGTTTTGTGTCAGTGGTATTCTTGAAAATTATTAAAACTTATGCAGAACTAATATTAAATTACAAAAATTTTATGCTAGGGTTATAACACATTAAACTTTTATGTTGCCATACCAACTACTGTACATAGAAGGAGAGGTTTTAGTAAAAATAGAGAAGAATCTCTCCCTCCTTTAAAGTGCTAATCCCATCCATTTGGTCTAGTGTAGTTTGACTCAAAACATAACACTGAACAATCAAGATTGGATCTCTTAAAGAACGAACTGCTTTTTGATAACACAAATATATTCTAGGATTTCCCTTTCCATTCTCTTGACCCAGTTCAGAAAGTTTTAACACATACATATAACACCATGAATAGCATACCACAAGAATGCTTCTTTAGGCACATCCTGAATTATTTGTTTTTTAATGACAAAAGATTTAACAGAGTTTTGGAAATTAACTTGATTTCAGGTATTTTTGAGATGTACTGCTTCCGTTCTGGCTCACACAAAAAGTGGATTCAGAAAGTTACATACTCTGGTCCTAGAACATTAAGTAATTTCACCCTGGGACGTTTTCTGAAACATAACTAAAGTTAGAGACTTATTCTTTGTATTTAATTTATGTATTTATAAGAACGAGGCATATTCTTGATAAATTAGATTTTATAAAACCCTGGGAGTTACTTTTTTCAAATTTAAAAAAACCTATTATTAGTATATTTTATTTTAGTTGGTTTGATGGTCTGTTGTTTTTTTTCACAAAGACTCAATTCAAGCAAAACTCATCACACATTGTAACCTGCAGTTAGTTTGTGCTGATTTTCATGTTTGCACATGCTTCTAACTTTGAAAAAGGTTATCAAATGTGCTGTTTAAACTGCATGGAGGATGAACCTACTAAATCTAATCTAATCTAATCTAATCTAATCTAATCTAATCTAAAACTAAGGATGTTGCGCAGAACATCTGCAAAGCACAAACATGTTTTGCTTTATTTTATTATATCTCCAGAATTTTCCAAACGCAAACAAATCCATTGTGTGGTCATGTCTCTTCTCCTGTTGGCACAATACCAATCAGATTCTCCAGTTTATACTAAAATCTCAGCTCTACACCAGGAACTGGCAGCTTGAGTCTCAGCGATCACCACAGTTCGGAGTACTTTCCTTACCCATGTCAGGACAGTTCTGAAGTCGAAAGTAAGGCTTTGAGTTAACACTATTTTATTTTTAACGACTTAAAATACATTTATATGTTTTTATAAATAACATCCTAATAATGTGTTAATTTACAAAAGGTGTAGAATTAATAGAGATAGAATCCTGTGCCAACAAGTTCACCAAATTGTGGGTAAATCAAAGCTCATACTATGACATCCTTGATTACTTTACCATCTGACTTTACATGAAGAATGGTCCCCTTGCAATTATTTTCTTTCCTTTTCTGATTTTTCTTGCCTTGTGCTCTGACACTTAGCAAAAACTTCCTGTTAAATGGCCAACACCCAGAAGCCTTCCCTTTGGTGTTTGAAATTGTCAAACATTCTGTTGGAAAGAAATTACAAAAATATGTTCTGGTATTGATGAATTTTGTGCTTTAGATGAAAAATATTTTTTTAATTGAATTAAAATATTTCACTTAGCCCTGGATTGCACACAGTGATACTATAAAAAGAGCTGTCTTTTCCTTCATGCCTTTCTGCCAGTGTTCTGCCCCAACAGATATAGGAGAAAGCTGAGAAAAGGTTTTTTCCATCAAAGCTTATGTACTGCTGCATAAGAATAGTTTGCCATTAAAAGTTGTAAACAAATATCCTGATGACATCTAATATTTGATTTTCAGAAGAGGGATTCAAGAATCATACAGAATTAAAGGCACATTAAAAAATACTCTGAAGACCACATGAAAGACATTTATGAGACTGAAGAGAGGAAAGCAGTACACCTCCAGGTCACAATTTCTGAACAGGAGAACATCTAATGGTCTCTGAGATGCTGGAATAATTTGGTTCTTGTTTAGTCTAGAAGGGTAAGAGTACTCTTTGGCTAATCACACAGTATTTGTAAATGCTATCAGTAATTTAAAAAATACTGAGAACAGCTTTCAAAACATATTCTGTTTAGGTATTTTAATTAAGGATAACAATACACAGAGAAAGACCTTCTAGTACAAGGAACATTATCCTGAAACTGAAATCTTATGTGGTGACTTTGTATACAAAACAGGGAGGCAGGAAGAGCACCAGCTCTCTCACCCTCGAGTCTAGACAGCTGTGTAGTAACAGCTTAGTGTAGACAGCAATTATTTATAGTTTGGAACTTTAACTCTTTTTAGTTTGCACAGGATTTGATTTGTCAGCAAAACAGCCACTTAAATTGTCTGCTTAATGGTCATCTGCTCCAGCAGTTAGGCAAGCAGATAAACTTGGGTTGAAAACTCTGTCCAAACTGTTTTAATGAGTTTAATTAATCTAAACCTCTGAGGACTGTGCTCTCCCTAGAGCAAGTTCTCTTTAGTTCTATGTTCCTCGATCAATTGTGGTAAAATTCTCCAGGAAATCTGAGTACTGGGTCTGATCCCTCTGTGACCCACAGAACCAAACCGCATCCATTATCTAACACTTTACTTGGGATTTTGTCCACAACACAAGCAGATGGAATGTTATTGCTCTAATCTAGGTTTCATTTTGTGAACTTTTAAAATTACATGCTTTGGAAACATGTTTGTCCAATCTTGCCTGTAACAATTAAACTAATTTTATTTTACATAGCAGAAATATTTCACTCAAATATTCAATTTCTCTTTATTCAGATGATAATGCCTAAATTCTAAACTGACAGAGTTCTATTATATTTTTTACAACAAATTATCTCTAATAATGGGGTAAAAAAGCAACAGCCCACAATAACCTGTTATACTTCTGAATACTCCATAAAATGGAGTATTCTATTATTTACAGTACTGAGATAAAACACGCTGTCAAATGTTGTCAGTGAAACTTTTTCAGAGTTTTTATGTCTTCTGACACGAAGTCAAAGAAGCTTTTCTTTTGGAGTCCTCTTCTTTATGGATTGGATTAAATAATTTTTGTTAGAAAAGACAAAACCTGCTAGCTGACTGCCTGATTATTTTTTGTTTTTAATGCAAAATTTTTCCATAATCCTAAGTCTTCTGTTAAAATATGGACTTCTGTAACAGGTCTGGACATAGCAGCTATCATTTCAGGTACCTAGATACCTGAGTAGCCTAGATACTTCATAACCTCTTCTAATTTATCTAACTAGCTGATATTTACACACATAAAGTAGCATATGGCTGAAAGTTTGCTCAGTCATTTACTCACTGTTAATATGAGCAGTAAAGTTCCCTCACTAAATTTGCCAATACTCTTTTTTGCTTGTCCTTTTCCAGCAAAAGTCCAACTCTAAGTGCCATGCTACAATGCTATTATCTGGCAGACTTAGACTGAAAACAAGAAAATGTAAATTCTCTTTCTCTTATAGGTTACATTAACTTCAGAATTACCAGGTCCACCAACACACATACAAGTTTAAAGGTAAATGCATCTGCCACAAGCAGAAAAAAATTCTAAAACAGAAAATTGATAAAATATTGTCCCATATACAAATTGGCTCCTTTCAGACACTTTGCTTCTAGGCACACTCAGAGTTATCAACTAATCCAATGTTTCATGACTGTTGTGGATCTCAGAAGCAAGGTCTCTTTTACTCAATGTATCAGAATATGTGCTTCTATTTAAATATGTTCCCTTTACTGAGATGTTACCTTTGCCTTTCCTTTTTTTTTAATTAATCAATTAAAAGAACCATGATATGTTTTGTAGCGTCAAATTTATCCCTTAACATGACAATGATGTAATAGCTCTCGTTTGGATGGCCAAGTTGGCCCATTATGTGTCCCTCTCCCCAGAAAGAATGTCTACATCCTCTTGACCTTTGTAACATAGGTACAACCATGAGAGTAATTATTTTTCTGTGAAAATCTGTTGCATAGTTGGAGGAGAGTTAAAACAGCATTTTCTGCTTCTGTTTCTGAAGGAACACTGCCAAAGAGCAGGAAAGATGAAAATTCAGTTTTTAAGTCGAACAAACTCAGATACGGTTGGCTAGTTTGGCCTAGAAGCTGGAAGGAAGCACAGCAAGAACAGCTGATCCCAACTGACTGAACGGAAGCTGCATGACATATAACATCATGGTCAGTAATGAAAACTGAAGGAAAGCTTTTTAGAGTGTAGCTTTTACTCAGAGACTGTGTCTTCCACACTACTTGTGGAAGGTGGCAAGTGATGGTCTTTGCATTGTTATTTTCATTCTTCTTATTTCCTTCACTTAATAAATTATCTTTATCTCGACAAGTTTTCTCACTTTCACTCTTACCATTCTCTCCCCAGATCGTGGTTGGGTAGAGGAATGAATTGAGTGGCCAGGGCCAGCCATCAAGTCACTTCCATTAGAAAGTACAATAACACTTCATAGGGGGTGTGGATGTGACAGGGAACACACACAAACAAAATGAAATAAACAAACCAAAGCTGCGCATTTTTTAGAAATTAAAGAAACCTATCAACCTAAAATAAAATTTTTGGATCAGTGTCTATTAAAGCGAAGAGTTTTTCTATAATATCTCAGAGAAAGAGTCCAAGGTAGAAGCAAATATTCTTTTGCATCAAAACAGAAGATTAGGTGAACTTAAAATTTTGGACATGATCTACATCCCACTTAGCTGAATATGCCCAAGCAGATACCAGAATGTGTGTAATCAGTGTTGCACTAAGTTAACTTTGCTGGTAGCGAAGACCTTTAGTGAATCTGCCTTCTAGTATCATGCAAAATCTCATCAAGAAAACTGCTTTGTAATGCAAATACTGTTTATATCACCTTTTTTCAATGAGAGTAAATTAAAAAAGCTGCAGTAAAATTATCCACAATGATGCATCTCATTAACCTCCTGGACTTTGTTACTGATCATGAGACTGTATGAATGAATTGTGAGGATGGACACTCCAGCAAAAACACTGCTGTTCAAAGGAACAAAAAGAAGATTTCTGTACCTAAGGGACTTGTATATACAAAGTAGGAAAGCAAATGAAAGCAAAGATTTAATCAAATTTGCAACTGCTATTTTATGTGATATGGAAGTATTAAATACCTTCTGAGTTCTCTATTGCAAAAAATAAGGGCTGAGGAAATAAAGAAACTACTTGGATTATAAATACACGTTATCATTTGTTCACATCACAAAGCAGCTTCCAGGAACAGTTATTCTCTTTTTCACAGCAAATAATTAATTTCAGTTCTGAAAACTGTTTTTGCTGAGTGAATGCTCTACACTAACAGCTAATACATTTGAATACAGACTTTACTTGCACACTTCCAAGATATTTTATCAATCAACGTGCTTCAAAGTAATGCCACTTTTACTATGGAATTACATATATGACAAGATGCAGTGGCTAAGAATTACTTTCAAAGCCCACCTAGATGACAAATATTTTGGTTTTCAAATTAATCCAAAACTAAAGACCATATTGTTTGCAAAATGGAAACCACTTCCAAATAAGTGAAACAGTTGAGGGAAAAATGTAAGTCTTAGGAAAAAACCCCAAAGAAGCAAACAACAAACAAAAGCCAAAAAACTAAACAAACCAAAACAATCCAGAGATAATCTGTCCCAATTTCTTAGGTGTTGGATTAGAGAACAAAGAACAGAGAAATGTATTTCAAATACGCTGAAAAATAGTTAATAATTCAAGCTGATTGTGAAGAGCTGACAGAAAATGCCATATACATGCTTGTCATGAACTGCACAGAAGCGTGAATATTTTAATGAATAACCAGAAAATATGAGATAAGTAACATTAAAAAAGAACATAAGAAAATAATGAAATTACTACAGAATAACAAAATACTTTAATGCAATTTCTACAGCTCCTTGTAAAAATAAAAACTCTTTAAACAGCTGATAGAGATTCAACAGTTATTTTTTAATTACAAAAAACAGAGTATAAGGCTGGTTCTTCAAAATTAATGCAGATAAATGCAATCAGATTGCTAAAGAAACTATGAAATATATTATTTCATTACTTAAAATGTAAAAAAAAAAAAAAAGCCTTCCCTATTCATCTGTGATTCCAAAAATGGAGAGAAGTATGTCACCAACTAATAGCCAATGAATGTGTTCCAGGTTCTGCTCCTGTCACTGGGGACCACTAAAAAGAGCCTGGCTTTGTCCTCTAATGCACCCTCCCTGCAGGTATTAATATGCATTGGTATGATCCCCCTGAGCCTTCTCTTCTCCAGACTAAACAGTCTCTGCTCTCTCAGCCATTTCTCATGCAAGGGATGCTAAAGCTCCTTCATTATCCTAGTGGCCCTTTGTTGGATTCTCCCCAGTATGTCCATGTCTTGCTCGTACTAGGGAGCCCAGAACTCGGTAGAGTACTCCAGATGTGGCCTCACCAGTGCTGAAAGGATGGCAAGGATCACTTCTGCTGACCTGCTGACAGCATTTCTCCTAATGCAGATCAGAACAGCATTAGCCTCCTTTGCAGTTAAGGGCAAATTGCTGACTTTTGTTCAGCTCAGTGTCCATTGAGCCCAGGCCTCAGGAAAGCTGTTTTCCTGCCAGTCAGCCTCCAGCATGATATGGTACGTCTGGTACACTTCCTCAGGTACAGGACTCTGGAATCCAAATTTTTGAACTACACAAGGCTGTTGTTGGCCCTTTCCTGCCACTTGCTGAATGGCAGCAAAATCCACTGGTTTATGAGTCACTCAGTTTTGTACTACCAGGAAACTTGCTAAGGGCACAGTGACCCAACATTCTAATAATTACTGAAGACAGTAAATGGGACTGGAACCTGTATTGAGCCTAAGGTATACCATTGAGGAATTTTTACCACCAGTTACCCTTTGGTGCCAGTCATTTAAACAGATTTTAATCCGCCTCAGTGTCTCCTTATCCACCTTATACTTCTTTATACAGCTTCTCTAGGAGGAGTTCAGCTTCTCTCTGAGGATCTTTTGGGAGACAGTGCCAATAGTCTTCCCACAGTCAAGGCAGACAATAGCCTTGAGCCAAAGAGGAAACACTGGTTTCCTCTGATCTACCAAGCCTGTCTCTTCCTGCTGTAAAATTATCAGGTGCTCAAGCCAGACTCCCTTTTGGTGAACTCATGCTTCTGAACTGCTTCTGGGCACCTTTTTTTTGGTACACATGCCTGGAAATGGTATCCCAGAGTAGCTGATCCATCACCTTCCTAAGGACTAGAGATCTGAGCGGCCTCTTCCTAGTCCTCCTTTCTGCCCTTCCTGGATCCCCCTGAGCCTTCTCTTCTCCAGACTAAACAGTCTCTGAGCACAGGGCTGCAATCTTTAGGCACCCTTCCCAGCTACCATGATTACTGAGAAACTATTAGGAGTAGCCTATCAGTGATATCACCTAGCTCCCTCAACACTTCTATAGTAGGACTATAGAATTTGCTTAACTGTTTTCTAACCCAACTGCCTTCCATTGTGCAAATGTCTTCCTCCCTCAAGACTTTCCATCTGATCTCTGGGGCCTGCTGAAATCTATCCTCACTAGTCAATACAGTACCTTAATGTTTTCTATGCTCTCTCACCAGGGCCCCTTCACCATTCAGCAGCAAGTTCACATTGCCTCTAGCAATTTTTAAGTCCTGTGTGCTTACAGAAGTTTCTAGTGCAAGCTGTCCCTGCCTGTGGTAGGGAGTTGGAACTTGCTGACCTTTAAGGTCCCTTCTGACCCAATCTACTTTCTGTGATTTGTTGCTCAACCTCCCTTATCAGATTCAATTCCATATGGGTTTTAGCTCTCCTACTATGTCTGTGTGCTTAGACATCATCTCTATGTTCTTTTCACGTTACTTGTCTTCCTGGCTTCCACTTTTTGCACATTCCTTGTTTATACCTGAGTTTTGCCAGAAAATTGCTGTCCTCCACACAGGCCCCATTTGATCTCTCTAGAAATGAGATCAGTTTCAAGTTTTGACCATGTAACTCTTATGTGAATGTTTCATGAATGTTTTGCATTGGATTATTTCTTCCTAATGAACTTCTAAAACAATGCAGGTAAACATTGCACTTGACATTTTTCAGACTCATCCTGTTCTTTTTCAGGAAAATATCAGTTTATCACGAGGTCTTCAATCTTTGAACTTCTATCCACTCCATGATGTGTTAAAATGGATTTGTTTTATTGATAAAAATATGGGGGTTTTGTTTTTCTTTTCATATTGGTAACATATGGTCACAAGGCATGTTCTTCCTGATTCTGACACCTTAACTCTTAATTAAACATGGCTGGAATGCTGATCAGGCCTCCACCAAGATAGGACTTTACTTATTTTTTAGCAATTTACAGAAAAAAGAAGATGTGCTTGCCATCTTCCATCTTGTTTAAAACAAAGATCCGTAACTCCTTATCTACAGCTCATCAGCACAACCACCTGCTGTCTGTGGATGTCTAGGATCTTTACAGAAACACATGTTCTTCACAACATATCACATTCTAGGTAACTAAACAGATATGGGTTTCAAAATTCACCAGGTTTTCTACTGATTAGTATGTTATAGTTATAGTCTACATGGCAAGTTTAAAGTTTACCTGAACCAAGCAAAAATACAAAAGAATACTACTTAGTTCCCAAACTTTTCTACACATTTATTTATAGCATGGAGGAAAGGCTAACCAACCTGTTCCTTTCCAGCTGAGCACTTACCATACTATAATAGGTGTACTGTACTGTTAAAATGTATTACTAGACTGTGTCTTGTTTCTTGCCAGGACAGCAACAGCTAATTTTTTCAGTAGCCATGATGGGGCATGGCTAGGGCCCTGTGCTTTTCTGCATTACCTAGGGTTATTTTCCAGCCTGTAAATTTTTTGTTCTGTAACTCTATATGTTGTGTGGCACTTAGGAGATCTGGCAGATGTAGCAATATGCACATTCTTGCCTTGACGTACACAAGACATTCAAAATTATCAAAAGCTGTTACAACAGGCCTGAAGAAGAAAAAGTGGGTGAAAAGCTGGGGAAAATCATCCTCCTCTGGGTGCAGTTATGAATAGAGGCAGTGCTGGAGGTGAGGGCAAGAAAGCAGCAACCGGAGGAGCATCCAGCACACTTGGAACCAACTATCCTAGGGGTGGAAACACAGCCCCACTATTTGCCATGACTGATCCAGACTGCACTGGAACAGGGTGAGACTCCAGCACACTTGGAGTGCAATATATCATCAATGTGCAATATATTGCTCATTGATGATATTTTCGTGTTGGGCAACACTGCAAGAAAGCTTTCAGAAAGCGGAGAAGATAATCCAACTCCGCCTAAAGGCCAGCTAAGGGACCTGCAAAGGAAATTCAATTTTTAGGAATTAAAATGGCAAAATGGACATCATCACAATCCAATGGATGTGGTAAAAAAACCAGCAGCTATGTCCCCGCCAACCAGCAAGAAGGAAACATGGTTGTCTTAGATGCTGAGAGGTTTTTGTGGGAAGTATATTGCACATTATAAGAGAGAGGAAGGACTGTAAGCCCTCTCTCCATCATGCAACATGGAAGCAGAATAATTTCGAGTGGGGACCTGAAAACAAAAGGCTTTTGAACAAATTAAACAGCAAATTGTTCATGGAGTAGCTCTTGGGACACTCAGAAAAGGACGACATGTGAAAAATATTCTCCATATGGCAGCCAGGGAGAATGGTCCTTCCTGGAGTGTCTGGCAAAAAAAAGACTCAAACACAACTGCTGGGCTACTGGAGTGTGAAATAAAAGGATCTCTACCTCCTACACCCCAAATGAAAAAGAGATGCTGGCAGTTTATGAAAAGGTTTGAGCTGCTTCAGAAGTGATTTGCACTGAAGCACAGCTTCTTTTGGCACCCCAACTGTCAGTGCCAGGCTGGATGTTCAAAGGGAAAGTCTCCTGCACATATCACACCACAGATGTTACTAAGTGGGTTGCACTGATCACACACCTGACTCAAACAGGAAATCAAAACTGCCCAAGGATCTTGGAAATTATCAGGGTAGAAGGAGTAAAGGTATGCTGATTAGGTGCCACCATATAATCAGCTACCTGAAAATAAAAAGTAACACACTCTCATCGCTGACTCATTTCATCTATATTGTAGGAATAAACTAAAAATGTGAAAGCTGCTGTATGGATTCCTATGCAATGAGCTGCAGAAACTATTAAGGGACAAGGTGGATGAACTCAGGTTGCAGCTGAAAGCTGTCCAGCTGGATTTTGACATTGCTGAACAACAGAAATAGCCAACACTCCACCTCTACACTGACTCACGGATGCTCTGTGGAGGTGGCTAAAATGATGGAAAAATTGTCAGGGCAGAGGTAAATGCATCCACACAGCTGAACTGTGATGGGACTTCACTACCTGTGATAGAAAAGTTGGCTGTAAAAGTACATAACGTAGATGCACATGCATCTAGGAGTGTGCTACTGAGGAGCATTGCAACGAGGAGGTGCACCAAGCTGCCAAGGTCAAACTAAGTTAGATCTGGGTTGGCAACGCTAAGGTGAATTATTTCTGCCTTGGTGGGCTCATGATGCCTCAGGTCATCAGGGAAGAGATGCAGGACACAGACAGGCTTGTGATTGAGGGGTGGACTTACCATGGCCACTGCCTGCCAGGTTATCCATTCCTGTGAAACACGCACTACAATTAGGCCAAGACGGTAAAACCCCTGTGTACGGGTAACAATGTTTGAAATATAAATATGGGGAGACCTGGCAGAATGGTTACATCACACTTTCACAAACCTGCCAAGGCAAGCCCTGCATGCTTACAATGGTGGAGACAACCACTGAATGACAGGAGATGTACCTGTGCTTCCTGCCACTACCTGGAACTCCATCTTGGGCCTTGAAAAGCAAGTCCTGTTGGGACATGGCAGACCAGAAGGAACTGAGTTGGACAAGGGGACTCATTTCAAAACTAACCTGAGGGATGCCTGGGACAGGGAACACAGTATTGAGCAGGTGTTGCAGTTTGACACTGGCCAAACTCCAGGCACACATGAAAGTTGCTCACTCACCACCCCGCCACAGCTGGACGGATAAGAACAAAAACAAACAAAAAAAAAAAAAAATTGAAGTCTTCATGAGTTAAGGACCAGGAGAAAATACTCCAAGAGGAAAACAGGCTTAGCTTAGAAGTACAAAGTGAATTTATTACTAACAGATTCAGAGGAGAATAATGAGAAATAAACTAAGTCCTTAAAAAAACCCATTTTTTCTTCCCCCAACGCCCTCCTCCTTCTTTCCCATCAACAGTGCAGGGAGACAGGGCATTTGGGTGTTGGTTAAACTGTCACCCGATGATTTTCTTCTGCTGCACTGGGAGAGAAGTCACCCCTGGTGAGGCCATGGGGTCCTCCCATGGGAGACAGTACTCCTTGATCTTCTCTAGAGCTTCTCCAAATCTCATGAGCAGTAGCCATGCAAAAACTATGGCAATATGAGTCCCTCCCACGAGCACACAGTCCTCCCAAAACTGCTGCAACACGGGTCACTCTTCCATGAGGTGCAGTCCTCCAAGGAAGGCTGCTCCACCCTGGAAGCAGGAGCCTGGAAGCAGTGGCTTATCTCTCCATGAAGTCTCCCACTGGATCACAGTATCCAACCATTCCAGAATGGGCATATCCCCGATGGGCTGCAGGTGGATCTCCCATGGATCCCCAAGGGCTGCAGGGGCACATCTGCTTCACCATGGTCTCCACCATGGCCTGCAGAGGAATCTCAGCTCTGGTGCCTGGAGCACCTCCTCTCCTCCTTCTGCACTGACCTCAGTGTTGCCATGTTCTCATCTCCTCCTCTTCTCTAATTGAAATTAACAGTGCCCCACTTCATATTGATTTTTTTCCCATATACATCATCACAGAGGCATTACCAACCTCTCTCATTGGCCCAGTTTTGGCCAGCACCATGTCCATCTTCAGAGCCATCAGGTATTGGCTCTGCCGGACATGGTGGAAGTTTCAGCAGTTTCTCACAGAAGCCACCTCAGTGGCCTCCCCACTACTACAAACTAGACCTTGCAAACCCAACATGGCAGATGCATCATATTCCCTGTCAGGTAGCAGCCTCTGAGAAAGTTGAGCAACACAATGGTCTGTTAAAAACCACATTGAAAGCAACAAGTGGTAAACCTTCAAACACTGAGATCTACATTTAACAGTAAAGCTGGCCAGCTGAGCTGGCCCTGCCAAGCCAAAACCTCTATGTACTGTTGAAGAGGATAAAGTTTCTGTGGTGCGTGAGGGAAATGTGCTAGGTAAGACTGGATTAGTCCAGTTAAGGCAAACCTGTCCGTGTTTTTGCTAAAGGACCTGAGTGCACTTAGTGGGTAATGCAGAGAGACAGGAAAACATGATGTGTACCTCAAGGGAATTTGATCTTTGGATGAGAACAGTCTGTAGTGTTAAATGTGCATGTCATACTGGTTGCTGAATGACACTGCCTCTGCATCCATAACTACCATGGACAATGAGGAGGGACTGCTCCAGGTTCACCAGTCCTGAGCGCCTGATGCAGCTGTCAACCATGCAACAGAAAACCAGTCCTCCTGCTCTGGAAGATGTCTAGGGTGGATAAAAACCATATTCATGGCTTAAATGAACTCAACAGACACCTTGGAGGCACAAGAACTGACTATGGAAATTATATCTTTGCACACACACACACACACATATATATATATATGTGTGTGTGTGTGTGTGTGTGTGTATGTGTGCATGTGTGTATATCTATTCCACTATCATTGGAAAGTGTAGGATTTGGGCATGATGTAGATGGTATGGAATACAGGCCATTTCCTCCTGTCCTCTCACTGCAGGAGTGATAGGTGAAACCAGCCTCCACCTCATCACAACCATGTTTCAGGTATTTGTAGTAAACAATTAGGTCCCACCTGATCCTCCTCTTCCTGAGACTAAACAAAGTCCCTTCAGCCTTTCTTCAAAAGATATGTTTTTAGACCTTTCACAAGCCTTGTTTCCCTTTTCTGGACATGTTCCAGCACCTCAGTGTCCCTTTTAAAACTGAACACAGTACTCGAGGTTCAGCCTCACCAATGTCGAGTACAGGAGTACAATCTCTTCCACAGTTCTATATAGCCCCCAGTCCTGCTTGATACACTATTCTTGATAGAGGCTAAGGTGCCATTTACCTTAAATCACAGCTGGCCTATAAGCACATAGAACTTTGCCTAAGCCACAACAGTCTGAATTTTTATCTTCAATTTATTGTCATAAGAGTTGTTACAGATTACTATTTTTATGGCTTATTATTTTTAAGGAAAAAGAATCCCTGCAGAACAAAAAAATGCCACATCTAAAAAGGCAACAGATCTCTTGCCCACATTCGCATGTTGAGACTGTATGCAGAGTAACACAGGAAACTAATGAAAGTTTATTTACTTCTTAATGAAAATCTTTGAAGTAACATTCTTTATTTTTTAAGAGACTGATTTTTTTTTAATTCACTATTTTAAAAATAAACTATCTTAATACTTACATGTTAGAATAAAAAGTATAGTATTTTTTTTCTCACTTCTTTATAATATGACAAAATATAATTTCTGGAAACAAGCTATAGACAAGTGGAAGTCTGAGAATTAAAAAATGTAATTTAATGCTTTGTGTTGAAACTATGCATTTTCTCACAGAAAACCAAGGAGAGTGTTCTTATTCCTACTGCTCTCATTTCATTACTCTCTGGAATCTTGTGCCACATGCGCATGAATGAATGCTGAGAACAGTTGAACTCTTTTGAAACAGGCCTACAAATCCAGACATTTTTTAGAACCAATATATATTAAACACCCCCTCAATTGTGACTATCAATTTGTCATTACATAACCAATATGATTAATCTCCTGCAAAAATTCCATTTAGTTTCTTTTTTGCAAAAACAACAATTTCCAAACTGAACTTAATAAAAACATACAAAATCAGTGCACACTTCTTAAATAACTTAAAATACCTTGATCCCTTAAGGTTTAATAAAATACTGTTGATTCAAAACAAATCCTAAAGTACTATTGTATAAAACATATCTTTACTGCAGTAATTCAGCATAGTGATCTATCACCTTTTGCAGTATGCAGTAAAGCTGGATCCCATAAATTAAGTTAAACTTTAATACAAAAGATAGGAACCAGAACTTTTCACACAGTGGTGCAGAAGAGGGCAGTTCATGTATAAACTGAATCTTGAAGAAGATGAGAAATGAAGATGTACACTAAGTCTCTGATAAAAACAGCACAGGAGAAAAGTGAGATCCATATTTATCCTCTTGAGTAATAATCTAAGAGATCAAAATCTCATTCCTGGGAATAATCACACTGTTATCATAACTCTGTCATTGGAAAAAGCATCCATGTATTATGCTTTCTGCTATATCTGCGCTTTTTTGATACAGTTGGTCATTTTCTTGTGCATGTATACTCTACAGGAAATAAATTCACATCTCAAATGCTGTGTCTTGTAATGGTATTAAAATATAATTAATGTTAAAAACCAACAAAATATAATTACTGTGATAAAAGTACAATTAATTATAAAGAAAAAGGGTCTGCCATTACATTGTGAAGTCCTAAGCAACTTCTTCAGGTCTTACTCAGAAGCCTAAAACTATTTAAAACATGTAGACTCACACAGCCATTCCCAAAATTCAATACTGAAAGATGTCTTAAGACATCCTATTATTAAAATAACACAGTGGATGAAAAAACAACTTAGAACATGTCTGTATCACCAGATTTCTACAAGACCACGCACAGCTGGTTACAAATATCAATAACAGGGTGCTAAGAAAGCTCTAACCCTCATGTTTCGTGTGCCTCCATTTTAGATTTTAAAAAGTTACTCATTAGCACTTAGTTTCTGTAACCTTAACTAGCATAAGAAACTTCAAAAACTATACCACAACTAAATTATTGTAATGTATAAAAAGTGTATTTCCCCACTACCAGAAAGGTACAGTTGCATTTATTAATTTCTAGCCATGTACCATGTTACATAATTACAGTATCTTAAATAATAATTAGAAGAGTGAATGAGAATCTGCATATACTTATACATACATATTTACAGCTGCAGGGGAGACAGTAAAGGAAGACCATTTTTTTTCCTTGAAATTCAGCTAGCTACAGCAGATGTCAGGGATGCAGCATGACTCTGGAAAAGCCTAAAATGCCCCCACAAATCCTCCTATAGCTACTACAGAGACTGTCACTGAATATCAGTGAACAGAAAATAACAGGATTCCTTTGGAATTAAAAATTAAAAAAACTCCAACACAACAAAGCAGTCCTTTTGTAACAAATTATATTAAAAAATACAAAGGCTGAGGATTTTCTATGTAGCTCCACTCTAACTAGGTGTCTACCTGAAGCTTGTCTTTCCTCTCAGCAACACATTCTAATCTCAATCAAATTCGTTTACATACATCTGGCAAATAATTCAAATAGTCTATAATGCCCATAACTATGTCTAGTTCTTCAGCATGTGCTTTCGTGGTTACCTGAAATATCAGTTGTTGGAGGCTGCTCAGTAGCATAGATAAATACTAGAGTAACCTTTTGGAGGAAAATACTAATTGTGGGGGCATCTGGACAAAGGTCCACAGTAAATTTAACCTGCCATATGATTCCACCATATTCTGCTACATGGATCTCATATTATGACCCTTCTGAAGATGACACTCCTTGCCTAGGTAATAACTTTGAACAATTCGTATGCCCTTTGTCCATAAGCATCTCTTATGGGTCATAATCTAAGCCCTAGAAAAGTTTTAAGTATTGCATATTTATATATGGAAACACAAAACCTGCTTTGCCATTGACCTACTACTACTACCAATTAAACTGTGAAATTTACTAGAATTATAGTTCCTTGATGCTTCAGATAGGTATCAGATGAGAAATTTATTACCAAGTGCTTTATGTACACCAAGTCAAATAAACTTCTATAAAAAGGACACAAATGAGTTTCCAGCTTTCACAAAGCAAGGACATTACCCATGACTCACTCATACCAACCTGAAGAAGATCACATTACGTACACACTATTAGACATATGATAATACTATACTGAGACTAATACTGGGACTTGCATACTAGATCAAGAGCACAAGCTCAACCAGGTAGCTCTAAGTCTTCTTGAAATACATTTTGTAAAAGCTTCAGTACATTTACACAAACTTTACAAAGCTATTTTCATTAGACTTACACTGGTATGGTTTGCACACATGTAACTGACTCTCTCTATGTAGCCTCATATATTACAACTATTTATGAATTTCTTCCTGCACAGTATGCTATTGACTCAGAACACAATTGCAAAGAAAAGTAACAAAATAATCTAGAAGCTAATCTAGGAGTCACTTTGCACCCTTCTATTTTTCTTTTTTTGGTTGTTGTTTTGTTTTGGTTTTTTTTAAATTACTTTTTGCATACAAAACAATATCCAGGTAATTTTATAACATGGCTCAGAAAAAAACAAAAAACTTTTCCAGGAGTGTTCTTGCATCTTAGAAGGCAAAAACTCAGACACTTGATAGAACTCCTGCAACTTTTGTAAAAATAAAAGAATTCATAATGCATCATATTGTTCCCAAGCAACAGCTTGTATCTACAGGTCTCATCTACCTCAAAAGCACCTCTATTGGAATTGTATCTCCACTTTAAAGATGAAAAAACTGAAAAACAATGAAAAAAGGTTCCAGAATTTTTCAATAGGTCTGTTTCCTGTATCGGCAACCATCAGAAGAGATCAATCACATAAAAACACTGGTTTATATGTACATAGCCATCCGATCTTAACCCACAAAACACAGCCTCTCTTACACCTGTATGAGATTTCTTTCAACAACAATGCTTCAAGCATTGCAATGATGCTACATAGACTAACACAGAAATATACTTAGTATTTTTTTTTTTGTGATGTAATAAGGAGAAAGGAGAATCAGTACTCTGAAATTCTAGGCCTGATTGTCACTAAACTTTTTAAAATTAAGGAACAGGTCAATGAAAATCATGCATTTACAAGTCTAGCCTCCTACATCGGTACACAGCTGAAATCATATAATCATCATCATTAGAAGTTATGTACAACAGTAAGAGGCAAAATCTCAGAATGTCTGCATGCCTCAAGTAACTTTAAGCTGCAAGATTACAAGTAGAGCAACTATGCTTTGCAGAATTGTGATTTCTGAGGAAAAGTTTAACCCTCCAGCAAAAATCAAGAGGTGTAAAACACAAGAATCCTGAGAAAAGCCTCAGAGGCCACAATTCTGATGCTTCAGCAACTGGGAAAATCAATGCAACTCTTTAGCTCAGTTTTTTGGTTTAGTAAGCATCTTCTTTTTGCCTTTGCAAGACAAATCGACTGCAATTCTTCATAATTCCTTTTTTGTTTTTAATAAACAAAATACTGAATGACTGGTTAAGACCTAAAAGCTTGTTGGCTGTTTTAGTATCCTGTCTGTTACTGTATTTGGAACTTTTATTCATGCTGCATTCCCACCTCCACAAGTAGTTTGAGGTCACTTCTAGTAAGGAGAACTTAAGACCCACTGAAAAGAACCAGCAACAAAAGCACTACAGGGTGTCTGCACATAGCCCAGAAGAAATGATTTAGTTTGTTTTCCCACAAAAGCTTCAGAATTATGAAGTATTACAACCTAATGTTTAACAATATTTATTACTACAGTTTTTAAGAATTTAAGTATCTTCACCTACAGGATCTCTTTACAAATAAAACTGAAGAAGGTATTATGATTTAAATTTCAAAAGCCCAAACAATTAACAAGTAGTATAATATATTTAGGTACCCATGATACATTTCTCATCATGATATTCATTTTTAGAAGTATCCACTCAATATACTTTATTGAGAACACTGTATTAAACTAGTCCAATTAGGGCATAGTGAACTGAATCTGAATGAGATCCACTTAAAATAATAGGCCTAAAATTGAACAGAATAGAAGCTTTTTGCAAATTTATACGTTCTCATAATATCTAGTACAATATCCTTAGGCATGTTTAATCAGCACTTACAATGTTAATAATAACAGCAATAATAATAGAACATTAAATCCACTCTGGGCTTTTGGTAGGTTTAGACAGCAGTTACATTTCAACAAAAGAGCAAAGCAAAATGATTGATTGTTCAATTATGGATCTGCCCTGCGATAGAAACATGGCACACTGCAAAGGTATCAATTCCCCTCAAGGAAATTGAAAGTTTTCTGTTGCATAGAGTGATCACCACAACCAACAATAAACCTCATTTTAAATTACGGTTGAGTGAAAACCAGCAGGACAAGAGCAAAAGGACATCTAACAAAACTAACAGGAAAATAGTTAAGCAAAACTCCTGGAAGAGTGCTACTGGAAAGAAAATTGTCAAGGTTTCTAGCCCTCTTTTACATTCCAGTGTCATAAATGGGAGGAAAAAAACATTAGAATTCAGAGCGCACAAAAAATTCTTAAATGCCACATATACTATAGGCGTAGTTTAGAAAATGAACTTTCAGGAGGGTTGTAAGAGCATTGAAATTATAAGTTTTTCTTCTTTAAAAGTAAAAATGATTGTATGTTTTCCAGAGCACCAGCCTAGACACTTCAAAATGCGTGACTACTCTCAGCCTGCACAGCAGAAAATATGACAATCTCTACAATATAGCAGTTCTATGAAATGCCCATTTCTTATGTCTGTGAGATGGAGTAATGATAGTCTAGATAGAGATTTTTTACCCTGAAGGAAAAAAAACAGTATAAAAATACTATTGTTTATTGACTGGCTGATTTAAAATTCTACCAAACTGAGCTTGGCAGAACTTCTGTTACAATTCATTTTACTGGCTATGTCCCTAAGTCTTCTTGAAGCAGAACAGGCTCATGTTGCCCAGTCCCTACCCACTAAGCCACACAGGCCTAATCTAGGCCTAAATTGTAAGACAGTCTGTCGGTTTATTCCCAGGAAAAAATACTTATTTTCAATTAACTGCTGTGGTCAGAGCAGACTTTAAAAAGTCTGCCTGTCACTGCTACTTTAGATTCTAAGTTCAGAAGAGAAAAAGCACAGTGCTTTCAGATAATTAGCAGATAAATTATTGTAAATAATTTCAAATATGCAATACTGCGAATATCTGCATCAATAAAACTACAGAACTGGAAAGTTCTATACTACCCATAAATATAGATAGGGAAAGTACAGTAAATCATCGAGTTTTATAAAGAATTGTGATCTTTACCGACTCTGGTCCACGTTGTAAGCTTGTGGTGAAAATTATTTATACAAATTAAATTTCTGAAATTAATTTGGTTGAGAAAGGTCGACATAGTTAAAGAAGTAAGACAAAATTACCATACAAACATTGACCAATGCAATAATACTTTGTGACTTTTTTTTTAATTAAGTCAATTAAGGAAAAGAGCTAAAAAATATATATATATAAAAGTTTTGCATTTACTATCAAATGGCACCTACTGCCATTCAAAATATCTGAAATTTTCCACCGTGAAAGACACATGCTTTCTGGGCAAATGCAGCAAGTGTCACTGAAACTGTCAGAAGAGAACAGCTCATATTTGCTTCATGAGGTGGAGCAGAGCTCCAAACTCTTTGAAGTTTTCAACTGTCTCAATACATATACGCAGCTCAGGAACCAAAAAAGCCCAGTCTTATACTTCATGCCTACTCAGCAATAGCAGAAGCAACATAAAACATGGGAATTCTCTGGCAAGAGAAATGAAGGCAAGAACAAAATTATCTCCTTCACATTGTCCTTCAAGAATAGTATTAAACACTAAGTGCTGCCTTCTTCCTGGAAGTCCTATACAGATGAGAACATTCTTCATGACTTGGATGACAGTAAACCAGAAGCTCCTCTCCAACAGTTCTGGATCTCATGGAACACACTTTAACAAAACGTCACTGTTGCATGGCAAGCACATACCACTACTAGGTATGAAATAGAATATAAAAATTATATTAAGAGCAGAAGCATATATGAAGCAAGAAGCATATATGTGCTGCAAGCTGGCCCACAGCAGTTCTGAAGTCAGACAACCAGATGATGCCATTTTTCCTGAACAAACTGGTTAAATCAGACCATGCAGCTCAAATAAAACTGCATGAAACTACATTCTGTTCAGCATCAATCAACCCAAAATTTTAAAAAGTTGAGTAAAAGTAAAATTTTGATACAGTCATCAAACGCAGGATCATGTAATTCTCCTGAGGACTTATTTCAGTTAGTCCATTAAAAAATGCACATTAAAAAGTCCATAGAAAAAAGAAACATAAATGAGATTGTGTGGCCTGTTGCAAGATCGTATTCACTTCTTAGACTTTATTTGACAACATAAGTAGGGTTTTTTTAATTTCTAGTATAGTATACAGGATTTTATCTTAAGCAGAACCTATAAACAGTCAAAATATCCCTTCCACATTTGCTGAATTAATTTTAAAATATCTCTTTCTTTTCAGGCTTTTCATAGGATTACTGATACATAGAATGAAAGGACCTTAGACATTATCTAGTCCCAGTGACCTGGCCATGGGGAGCAACACCTTCCACAAGATCAGGTTGCTCAAAACTCCACCTAACCTGGTCTCCAGCACTTCCAGAGATGGGGCACAAAAGTGGAGGGGGAGACACAAAACCCTCAACTTGCTGTTCCTGCTTCTTTTGATGAAGCCCAGGATATGGTTGTGGTTTCTGGGCTGCAAGTCCACATTGTTCAGTCACACTGAGCTTCTTGTCAACCAACACTCTCAAGTCCTCGGGTCTGCTCTCAATGTGTTCTCCATCCAGTCTGTGTTTGTGTTTGGGATTGCCCCAACACAGGTGCACAACCTTGCACCCATCCTTGCTGAACTCTGAGGCTGGCATAGGCCCACCTCTCAAGCCAGTCACAGTCCCCACCCTGCCCTCAAGTTTGCTGCCAGAGCATGTTGGCAGCAAACTTGCTTAGGATGCACTCAATTCCTCAATTCATGCCACCACCAGTGACGTTAAACAGTGCCAATTCCCAGATGACCCTGAGGAGCCCCAGACTTGAATGGCCTCCATTCCAGCCATTACACCATTGACTGTAACTCTTGAGCGCAACCACACAGCAAATTCCTTACCCACTGACTGCTACATGCATCAAATCTCTGTCTTTCTAATTTAGAGACAAAGGATTTAGTGCAGCAGTGTCAAATGCAGTGCAAAGTTCCAGGTAGTTGACGTGAGTAGCTGATGTTGCTCTTTCCTTATCCACCAATGCTGTAATCTTTCGTAGCAGGCCTGCAAATTCATCAGGCACAATTTGCCTGACAAAAAAGCAAAGTCATGTTAGCTGACATCCATCTCCTCCTTATTTTTCATGTTCCTTAACATAGTTTCCAGGAGGATATGCTACATGATCTTGTTGGGCAAAGAGGTGAGACTAAACAGCCTATAGCTCTCCATGTCTTCTTTTTTCCCTTTTAAAAAATAGGCAGTTGTTTCTCCTTTTTCATAAGCACTTCACCAGACCATCATGACTTCTCAAATATGATGCACAGAGGCTTAGCCACTGCATCTGCTAGTTTCCTCAATGCAGAGGAATCTAATCTGGTTCCACAGCATTAGAACTTATTTTCTCCTACAGCATGCAGCTTTTCATTCTCCCAGTCCTGGCCTTTGCCTTCTGTGACTTGGGTGTAGCTGTAACACTTGCCAAAAAAATTGCTGATTACCTCAGCCTCCTCCATGTGCAGGCTAACCAGGTCTCCTGTTTGATTTTTCTCTTCCAAGAAAGGCCTACATTTTCTGTAGTCCTCCATCTATCATTGACATATACATAGAAGCTTTTCTTGTTGCTTTTACATCCCTAGGCAGATTTACTACCACTGCTTTAGCTTTCCTAACCTGACACCTGGCTGCTTGGAAAACTTCTCTGTATTCCTCCCAACCTGCCTGTCCTTGCTGCTACCCTCTATATGGTTCCTGTTTGTCTTTGTCTAGGAGTTCCTTCTTTATCGATGGAGGCCTCCTGGAACTTTTGCTTGATTGTTTCCTTCTTGGTATGCTGAGCTTGTAGGAGACGAATATTTACCATCCCTCTTGGGCTCTTCATCCCTCTAAGAGTTTATCCCATGGTACTCTACCAAGAAGATGCCTGGAGACACAAAAGTCTTCTCTCTGGAAGCCCAGGGTAGTGAGTTTGCTGTATATCCTCATTGCTTTAAGTATCTTCAACCCCACCATTTAAAGGTCACTGCAGCTCAGCCCGCTCTTGAGCTCCACGTTTCCTGCCAGCCCCTCCTTCTGATGAGAACAAAATCCATCATAGCACCTCCCCTCTATCCTGAGAGAAGGAAGTTGTCACCAATAAACTCCAAGAACCTCCAAGATGGCTTGTGTCCTGCTGTATTGTCCCTCCAACAGCCATCAGGGGGGTTGAAGTCTTCCAATGGGACCAGAGCTTGTGATTATGAGGCCGCTCCTGTCTACAGAGGGCTTCATCTACTTAGTTGTCCTTGTTGGGTGGCCTCTAGTGCCATAAGGTCACTTGTCCCTGCCCTCCTTTTAATCTTGATCCATAAGCTCTCAGTCACCTTCTCATCCAGATGGAACTCCATGCACTCCTGCTAGTCACTGACACAGGAGACAATAACGCCTCATCATCTCCTCTGCCTGTCCTTCCTAGAGAGCTTGTAGGAGAGTCATAGGAGCCATCCCACCACATCTCTATCATGCCAGTAAGATTGCACCCATGGAGGTGTGTGCATATCTGGAGATGTGTGCATATCTCTAAGTCCTCCTTTTTCATTGTCCACACCATGTGCACTTCTACAGACTCCTTTAAGTTCAACCCCTGGTGAAGCTGACGTAATGGCAGGATTGTGTGGAATTCCTTTGCGCTGCTCTTCAGGTGCTCTCCTGCTGATCTGTGATCCCTCTCCAGGCTCTGAGCATCTGTCATTGCAACTGGCATCAAACTGGTAGAAGAGGGATGGGTTGAGGTTCCCTTCTCCCAGAAACTTTAGTTCTGGGAGTTTAGAAGTTCTCCTCACCAGCTTGGCAAACCTATGACCAAAAATGTTCTTCTCTCTAAGTCCCTAGTAGACCAAGTCCCATAGCCTCAACAGTCTCAGGCTGAGGCACCAGTTCCATAAACATTATTTATGTGCTACATTCAACTGGATCTTTCAAGCATAACTGGAAGGACTGATCACTATCTGAGCTCTGGAGTCCCTCACCACTACTCGCAGTAGTTCTGTAATCCTTCTTGATGCTCCTCAGATTGCTCCTGGCTTTATCACGACTGCCTGTGTAAAATAACAGCCATGGCTTAGCTCTTCCTTACCCCCTACAACAGCCTTCCTAAGTAATCCTTTCCTCTACTTTTTCTCACCCCTTCATACAATTTTAGGTTTCTTTTTCCCAAGGCCATGATTTATGCCTGACATACAGCCTTTTTGCTGCTACGGCTCTCCTCTGTCACCCACTTAACTTTCTTTAAATCACATTTAAACTGTAATTTTCTCCCTAATTTATAGCCAATTTTGTATGAGAACAAGACGTTCTAGGAATGTTAATGAGATATGATGCCTTTAACATGTAGGTCTCTAGATCAAAGTCATCTGTAAGCAGCATAGGTTGCTGAAAATTCAGTGATGTTTTTAACAAACTGCAGAAGATACACTGAGAAGCCTTCACAAGACGTCAAGATATACAAATAATAACATTATATAACAGAGCATGGTATCTGTTTGGCATTGGCAGCAGAAAGGTTTGGGACATAAAGCTTCCAAACTCACTAAAGATTACTCAGGTGATAGTAAAACTACCTCAGCCCATTAACGTGCAAGAATATTTGTCATCTACAGAATCTGCAATAAATCTTACATTTTACACTGTGGTCTTGTATTAATCAATACATACATTTTGATTAAAAACCATTAAATATCCTCGTGCTTTATGAAATCGCATGTGAAAGACAGCATGACAAAATGGATTATAATGTTTAATAGGTTACCCATCCTTTCTACATTTATGTTTTTGTTTATTTAGGGCAATCTTATTAATCTATTTTAATAAATATAATGTTCATTAAAGGAGCAGAGAAAAAAAGAGCACAAACAGCAATAATCATGCTTCATGTAAACAGATGCCGTCTTAAACTGCATGCTGAGCTCTAATTAAACATGGTTTGGGGCTGTCACTGCATCCCTTGTATGAGAGGTTATATTTATTCTACTCCTGAAAAAATTCAGAAGAAGTCATGAGAGTAATTAATATGCATGATGTGAAATATATGGAACCTATTGTCTGCGATCAGTGATGGAAGCAGAGCAAGTCAGACAATGAAAATTGATTACATGGTAATGTCCAATTCTTAGTACTATTTAATGCTGCATGGTAGGTGAAAACAACATTTATTCAAACACTTCAAGTCCCAAATATCATCTGAATTATGATCTAATGCATTCAAATGATGCCACATGAAAAGGCCATTAGCAAAACAGTGCAGGTACACATATATTTTTTTTACAAAAATAGCCTTACTGTTCACTAAAAAAAGAAAAACCAACGATTTTATAAACTGTAAAAAAATACTTCAAAGTTCAACACAAACTTTGATTTGTAAGAATTTGATTTTGGTAAACATGACTTCAAACTTGAATATTACTGTCAATTTTCTTATTTCACTTTTCCAAGGCTCCTAGTGAAAACGTTTCTGTATTAATCAATCTATGTGCAATTTGGTATGTTACTGGAAGTCTCCCAGGAGAGATTACAAGGCTGACAAGGCAAAGTACTCTGAATTCCATTCGACACTATCTATGCCTGTGCAACAACTGGCACATGTCAGATCTATCAGCCACTCTTACAGATTTCGCATATCCAAACGGTTCCGGCTTTTAACACATACACAAATGACGGAAGGCTGGCTGCAGCAGCAGAGCAGCATATCCCCACACTGTTTAATAACCACTTAACCAGGAGCAGACGTTCAAAACTGCTTTTAGATTCATCACATACCCTTTCCAAAGAACCTTAAAAGCACCATCACTTCAGGATGTTTTCCTGTATTCTATGTTCATTCCTCAGTGAAATGGAATTAGAAGGACCAAAAATGTCTTTAACTGGCACCATAGTATTTATTATTATTATTTATTTATGTATTTATTATTTATTATGTGACTACACATTTATCATATATTCTGCAATATAAAATTTTGCTTTAGGAAAAAAAAAGAAAGACAAAAAAATAGTGAAAAAAGAGATTGTTCAGAAGTAGCTTGCTCCAGAAGTATTTCAAATTTTTGCATGATCACAGTGCAAAATGCAATGAAGTTTATACTTTGTTGTGAATACAAAGGAGTGTCACTTGAGACAAATCTCATTCATAACTCATTATAAAAGGACATAATGATTTATCAGCTTTATCAACTATGATGAAAGTCCAAATGTTTTCTTTTTTTTTATTCATTAGTTCAAAATACATATATAAAAAGGCAAGAGTGGAAGAAAAATAAAAAAAAAAAGATAACAGATTACTGCAAAATTTCTATCCTACCAACAATGCAATTCAAAGATTCCAAGTAAAATCTTTATGGAGAAATCTTAAGTGTCACATCATTCACAGAACATTTCTGTTTAGAAGTATTAGTAGTTCATCGTGAATTCTAGTTTTAATTCCTGTTAACTTCAAACAGTCAATATAAACATCAATGATGTTAAGTTTAAATTTGTAACAAAAAAGATTTAAGAGTTGAGGTTAGAAATTTCTACACCATGCAGTAACACTGCGTCACTAACAAAACTAAAGCCAAAAATTGGTATATTTTTCCAGTAAACCTCCTGCAAACAAATTAATGTATATGGTGCAACTTTTAAAAAATATTGCGGCTGAAGCTCAAATGCCTCTTTTCTTGCAGGCATGGAACTGTCAGGCTTCTTATGCTGTGTAAGATGGAGTGCCAAAAATGCATTTGGTTAGTCTGTCTAAATGCAGGAATTGTATTGCTCAAGCTACCCAAACTTAGGTGCCCATACAGAAACCTGCACTCCATGCCATGCACAGTACAATGAGTGGTGCATGAGGGAACAGCTGTGCCCTCAAAGGGCTACAGGAGAGCTGGCTAAATGCCTCCCTGCCCATCTCGCCTCTGAACACAGGATCACACACACATTACCAAGGTGTAGCGCCTATCAGAACTGATGTTACCATAAAAATACAACAGCTACGCTGCTGGCATTAAAACCTGTGAGGAAAGCAGGAAAGGAAGGATGTAAGGAATAAGAACAGTAAACGCATCGTTCATCACCTAATGGTGATAAAAGTAGGATAATTAGTAGCGTACAGCAGAACCTTCCAAATCTAGATGAGGATACATCTGAAAAGTACTGCTAGAGATATAAGTATTGTCTAAATGTTAATAATTTAAAAAATCAACAAAACTACAAAATATCATATGTTTCTGGTATTCAGAAACAGCAACAAAATCTAATGCATGCAATCTCCTTAGCCACAATATTCTCATTACTGTGCATGCACATTTGTCTGAGTGCACATGTATGGGCACTCAGGAAACTTCAGGACTGAAAACAAAGAAAAGAAACCCATCTATTTTGGAGTAATCATGATGCTTTTCACTTCCTAGTGAAAAATATTTATCAATTTAAAAAAAAGAAAAGTGGCTCAGTTCCATATTATTTTTATGAATCAGCTATGGTTGTAAACATTTCAATCCTACAGAGAAAGCTACACAGAAAGGACAACTTACATATACTAATTTGCCAAATATTACTTTCTAAATAACTACTTTTTATAGAAGCCGTATTTTCTTTTTCTTTTAGTGCTTGCTGACAACAGAAATAGATCCAAGCTGTAATTTATTTGTATCAATTTCCGACTTTACTAGTGTCCAGTAAAATCATTCAAACAGCATGACAGATAAAAGGCAATAATAAAAAGCATTTTCAGTCTTCAGAGACCTATAATGTGCACTGAATACAAACATCAGTTAAGGAATAAAAATTAAACAACGAACACACACATACTTAACAAAGTCCTGCTGGTTCCTTGTAAGACAACTCCGAAATATATTTCAGTACCCAGAAATGAAAATGTTATGTAAAATGATGTGCATTGATCCAGTAATCCTCAAAGCCCTTAGAGTGACTTTAATTTACCTGAACACACAACTGCTTTAAGAAAAATCCTTCTAGACCCTGCCAAAATCTGACTGCAGGGAATGTCATATTTTTACAGTCATAAAAGCAGAACAACAAAAAGATGTCAAACATAAGGCCAATGGCAGCTAAAGCTATCATGTTTTTTACACAAATAAAAATCAACAGTATGAAAATTACTGGTAAAAAGACTTTTTCTTCTACTATGAAGTAGAAGATGAAAAGAAAGTTGATTGTGAGTTATAGCAAAATATTTTTAGTAAAAGCAGTCTGTACAACTAAAGGTTAAAAGCTATATAAAATGTAGAATTAAAATAAAAACTTGCATGCCATATATGTATATTGGGTAATATATATATATATATATATATATATATATATATATATATAGGATAAATACATATTTATTTCAGTAGATAGTTGTCCTTCATGAAATTTATTGTCAAACAATAACTGCATATGCCAAAAGAATATGTCACTTCACCTATACCAGTGGTAGAAAATTTAATACAAACTAACTAAAAAAACCATTATTTTAAAAAATCTAATATCTGGAAAAAGACCAAAATGAAAACAACAAAAGACTCTACATATATCAGGTTCTCTGTCCTATGAAAGAAGTCAAAAACATTAATTTGAAGAGAGATTTTATTCTCACATAGCAGAAGAAATCTGGGACTTACTGTAACAATTCAAAGAAACCCTTTCCTATCTTTATCATTGTTTCCCTTGTATAATTCATATGACTCTGAGATTTATTAATATTAGCTTTTATCATGTGTAGAGAAAATCACCTGATTGCTCGGTACTACAATGTTTATTCCTTTACTGATAAATCCCTGTGCATTGAATTCTATAAAAGTATGTAAGGGATCAAAACCTTCAATGAAGTAAAGGGACAGAAAGGGAACTGGACAGTTTAACCCCTAAGTGGATTGTTTAATTTAATAAAATTCTATTTTAAGATCAAAGCAAATCTATACTATATACATCAGTCCATGTCAGCAATTCTAGCAGTCAAAATCATACTGATTTAAAAATGTTCTTCCAACTACCTAGAGAAAAGACACCTTCTTACCCTTAGATTCAACTTCCAAAGTCTTTTGGTCTTCAGCTCATTTACCTTAACAAGAACGTACAAAAGCCACTAACAGAAAAAGATGAGAGCGCAGAAGCGCAGTAATGTAAGAAGAATAAAAGCTTTTTGAGGCAAAAGCCTGGAAACTCTAAAAGAATGTAAAATGAAAGCTAAAGAATAACAGACATAAAGCCCTGAGTATGGCACTTACCTATAACGTCACATACAAATCCAGGAAATATATTACTTCTACAACATAATTTATGACTAAATGTCATCTAATATCTACATTTTAGTCTACAGATTTGTATCAAATGACAATTTGCTCATTATTTTCAATATCTGCAAGATTTATTTTGCAGTCGCAGAAATACTTTACCTAAGTTTTTTATCCATCACTAATTCAACAAAGCTGTGAATAACCCAATGCAAAGAACAGAACGAGACCAGTGGAGGGAAAAAAAGACACAAAAAAACACTCAAAAATACCTCAGCTGATTCAGATAAATACTTCACTAAAATATTAGACAGTATGAATCAATTAGAAAAATTTCTTGGCTTGACTGGGTATACAGTGCTTCAGGCCTGCACTGTGGTTTCAGGAAAGAGAGAAATTCCTGACATAGTGACGCCTGTAGTACCGCTCTGAAACATGTAACATTTTAAACAGTGTATATGAACTGAAGCAATTATAGCAACAGATTGTGACCTTTTATAGACCTCTTACTTGTTAATAATTTCTCCTGTAGTAAAATGACCGTGTTCCATAATGAGCACAAAGGAAAATACAGTCTATTTTAATAGTTTGGAGATGCTTTACTTGCTCTGTAGGCAAACTGAAAAGAAAACAGTATCAAGGAGTATTATATTACTTTCATACATGCCATAAACCAAGGAAAGCAGTTAACCATTCTATCTCTTGACAATTATGATATTAGTATTTATGTGAACATTATGGAGAAAAGGCAAAAATACAGTAAAGCAGAAATTAGCATTCTTTACTTCATTTCACTCCACTGACTTGTGTTGGAACTAAAACCACATTAGTTTAGTGCATCTACTTGTTTTAAAACCACATGCATGCCTACTTTTAAACTCACGTATATCCTCACAGATTTCAGTAATGTTACACAGTGGTGAAGTTACCTAAAAATATGGTTACAGGTATGGATGAGCCTAATATCTCAGCTGAATTCTACCTTAAATTAAGCATTTATTTATCCTTTTTGCCCTTGCTTATATTTTCGTCTATATGTTCTCGTATTTCCAACATACACTTTCACTATAGAGAATGACAGGACAAAGAACCACTAACCTGATCTGTGATTAAATCCATTTAATACTGTGGGAGTATGTGCATAAATAAAGTGAGCCATATACAGCACACAGCTCTTATTACCAAGGACTGCTTACATACAAGCATTGTCCTTCCACAAGGAAGCTCATTTTATAAAAAGTCGTTCATTAATCTACAAAAGACAATTTTCTTTCTAATACATTAAAAAATCTCTCCTCTCTCTTTTGGTGTGCCATTTTGTCAGCAGCCATGAATGTTCAGCTTTTTTGAAGTAATTTCAGGGAATCTGGTTATATGACTCCCAGCACCTAAATTTATTTTTAGCTACATGTCTACAAACAACTTTTTTCTTCAAAATTATCCCCAAAATTACAGATAATTGGTGAAAGATAAGAAGGAAGAGTGAAGAGTGTTTTAAAACCATTTTTTTTCTGTATTATTCATATTTTATTAGCCAATGACAGAAACCAAGGACTAAATTCTAGGCTGTCAACAACAGAAGATGCATACAAGCATTCTCTTACGTATACTAATGCAGCAGTAAGGGGATCTCTGCAAAGTAAAGCTGACTGGACTAGTTTTTAGCATTCAGTGGATCTTTGCAATCTCTCCGTCTGGGCAGTGTATTTGGGATGCACAAGTGTACAATGCCTTCATACCTCTGAGTTGTGTTAAAATTGCAACTATAAAACTATTGACAGTTCAAGTAAAACTACCAATACATATTATACACACCCTCAGTCCCTTACACAGACACATAACAGATTTATATTTGATTTTTATATACAGACACCCAATATCTGATTTATTCCACTTGAGACCTAAGAGTCTGTACATCTGAGAGTATGAAGTAATTCTTGACTGCTATCTAAGTAATCAAACATCATCTCACTCCAGTGGTGCTTACTCAATTATCAGCTATTTGACTACTAGTCCCACACCAAGCCCTCTCACACAGCTGTAACTTGCCATGGAGGCGTGCCTTACAACTGGTAAAACACGCATGAAACCTATAATTTGAATAAAGGGAAGCCACAAGACTTTTGAAGGCTAAGTTTCAGCTATACTTTCAGTTAAAAAGCATCAGAAAATTGCTTTAATGTTTCAACAGGAAAAATCTTAAAGGGAATTGCTGAACATACAAATATTTGCACAGTCCTCCAAAGGAAGGCTCTGCATTTTTCAGTAAGTATTGCAGTACTTACTGAAGATATTTCAGTATCTTCAAGCAAATACTGTAAAAAAATATTAGCTGAGATGGACCATCTGTCTTTCAGTCCACAAACCATTAAGAAAAACAGAAAAATCATCATCATGACAGCAAAAAATTATGGACAGTTTTGTCTTTCAGCACGTTCAATGGTAAAAGGAAACTGCTCATTGGGAAACAAAGAACTGACAAATCAAAATGTTAAGTCACCAAGTATCTAAGCTATTTGCAAACAGTAAGAATACAAGACATTGACAAGACAACTTGATGTAGAAGGTCTCAGCGATAGAAATTTCTGAAAACTGGTCTTTGTAAAAACAGGACTTTAAAAACACACAAATACAGAAAGCCATGTCCAAATAGCCAAAACTGTAATTCTGAAAGAAGCTTCAGATTTTGTATACATTCAGACAAGCCACAGAAGTTCAGTATTAGCTTCAACCACTACAAAGGCAACCAAAATCACAATCAAACACCTATGACAAGTGTCATTAACTGGACTCTCAGAAAAAACATAAGCTCTCAGCTGCTCTGGCTTCATTCCTAACAGTGGAACTGTTCTCCCCTCAGCAGCCACTAAATTATTAAACACATGCTACTACAGGCAACACCATAAACCTAGTAACACATCTATACCTCTGACTGGAGCAATCATCTGCCCAACACTAACAGAACCAAAACTCACACATGCAAGAGCAGGGCAAAATCCTGCTTAATTGTTTTATACAGATATGTACATGCATAAATCAAAAACCACAACAGTTACTTACTCATAACACCTCAGAAACTCAGTAGGTGTATTATTAACTACATCAATGCAAAAAGCACAGTAAGAATCTACCTCAAAATTCTCAAACATATTAAACATGATGAAGAAATACAGCAGACTAAGAAAAATATAGTGAACATGACCATGTCTGACAAATGGTGTCTATTAATGACATTTAATGCTTCAAAATATTAACACAGCTGTTAAAAAAAACCTAGTCCTGATTTTACTTGGACAACCTGGCACTGAAGTGAACTTCAAAGTGTTGGAACCTATACTCCTGAAATTCCTGAACTCAGAAATATCTGCCTGAATCTCTTTTGCCAGTTTATTCTCTGAGAAGAAATTATCAGGACCATGTCTCAATAAAACCTGACTTACTCTGACAGACGTGGGATTTAAGAAACTGAATTCAGCTGAGCAACAAGAAAGATTTAAATGGAAGCCTACACCTGAAGAAGAGAGAGCCAATATCCAGTTAAATCTAAATCTGCTACCACTGCATCTAGAGACAAAAACCACCAAAATAGCACCAGAGAAATCCATTTCTTTGTTGCTACACTCATGCAGTTCTCTAGACACAAGGAGACAAGGGAAGCTGTCAAGCAGGTCTCCTTCTCTTCTTTTCATGTGGAAAACTTCCTGCTGTGAAAAATGGGAAGTGGTTGAAAAAGCAAAGATTTCACAGAGAACAAAAAGACATTGTTGTATCCTATCCAAGACATAAAAGACAGCACAGAACTTTTTAAAAGACAGATAGCCTAGACTTGCTGAAATACCTCAACAAAGGCAGCATGTGGACAGACTCATGCGGAGTCATGAGTACACCAATGCCCGTACTCAAAGACTATTTTCTAGATACTGATACATAGTCAAGGAAATCAGACATCGGTCCAAATGGACACGCCCATAATTCATAGAAGAAGTGAGAAACCATAAATTAAGTCTTTGAGATTGCAATGATAATTGGTTGCAGAGAGGATTTTTACAACCTTACATATAAAAGTATCCAATACTCATGATTTCAGTGACATTCTAAAAAAAAAAAAAAAAAAGACAAGTTTAGTGAGTCACTCTCACAATTTTGAGAGCTCACAACCTCAGATATATTCTCACAAGATGAAGCAAGAACTGCTATGGAGAGCTGCATTTAAAGAACAGCTAAAAGACTCATCCCAGAGACAGGGAAATACAGTAGGAAGTAGACATCGGTATTTGTTTAGAAAGACAAATTTCTCTTTCCTAATCTTTATAAAATTGTAGAATTGCAAACTCAAGTTGGAGAACTACTTGGAGAAAGAGATGGGGAAGGGACATACCCAGTCACAGCTGTGAAATTGTCACTGATTATATGGCAGTTTTGCTTTAGTGCGAAAATTCTGAGGTTGTAAAATTTCACTCCTTATTCTTGAGTTCAGGTTCATCTCATTCCCAAGTTCTTCATTTTCAAGTTTTCAAGTGTTCTATCGTATTAAATATGAAATAGAGCTTAAGACCATTATCTGAGGAACAGATAAAAGCTGCAGAAGAAACCTCTGCCTAATTTTCTGATTGGCATCTGCAACATGAAGTTAATCCAGGAAAGAAAAAATTTCACACCAAAATAGCAAGCTCTTCACCCCTTAAAAAAATTACACCAAAAAAAGGCTGAAAAAGTAGTTTGTCTGTTTGTTAAGAGTATACCTCTGTTAAGCACTGGTTACTATATAAAAACTTCTAGCAACTCGATTCTATCATCACGGTAGAAAAATCTTACCATACTTTTCTTCTATGACAATCTATTATCATTTTCTTATTAATCTCTGTCTCTCTAATCTGGACTACTGCAGAGATTAGCAAAGATGAAAAAAGAGTTTTAAGGCCTCTGCAGCTTCCACGGTTTATATACTCCGCAGTAAAAAGTACAAAGACTGATTGAGATTATAAATTCAAATTGCTTGAAGACATAGAAATCCACATCTCTAAGAAGTCTAGTAGTTATTTTCATGCTTTCTAATACCTTTGGAATAAGATTACCCTTGTGCACTAGATTAATAAAGCAATCCTATGAATAAATCAGCAAGGCATACAGTCCTAGTAAGTGTCCTTTTAGGGATTTCATTGTCCAGAAGGACATATATCTGTTCCATCAGATACAATCAAACAGGCGAAGAATAAACATTTCCTTTTTATATAAACACAGTATTTAATTCAGCCCCACACTGTCCAAAACTAAGCTAACCAAAATACTATTGCTCAAGACCTAATACTCTGTTTTTTCCCAGAGTCACTGTAATCATACAAAATTAAACCCAAAGAATGCTAGGATTCTTATGGAGGTGTGGTTGCTCCTGCAGGCATTCTCTACCACCTGTTAGCATTACAAAGTACAATGCTCTCTTCATAGTCTGCTTCCCTTGATGAAGTTTTCCTCTCATCAGTATACTGATACTTCATGTGACCATTTAAGACACATTTTGAAAATGTAAAATGGGAAACAAGTGTAAATTCTACCTATTGAACTGAATGGCAACAACCACTTACACTGATTCTACACTTTTCATTAACAAAACAAAATTGTATTAAATTATCATTGTCAACTAAGACAAGCAATTCTTTTAAGTTGATATTGCAATTTTTCTATCACATGCCATATACAGTAGAAAAATTCAAGGCTTTTCATGTCAATAAAAAATATTATCCCAAAACCACCCAAATTATCAAGAAAAGTAAGAAGATCAATTTCACTTTTTGGAAAATTCTGTTAATCAAGATTCATTGATGCACTTAATGGTAATGAGCAAAAGTCCATTCTTTGTGAAATAGGTCAAAAATTAAAGAAAAAGTCTAATAACAGAATCCATCTTATATTGATAGTAAAATTAATTGGTAAATAGTGAATATTTATTACTTAAGCAAAGAGAGTTTTCCAAATAAAGTCGATGGCATGCTGCCAATAAGTAGATCACATAGGCATTTGGCAAAAGGCCACTTCCTTGATGCAAAATTGTTCTCGGGATAAGTATTTCTCTCTACCAAAATGCTTCTTACTCCCTAATTTATGAGATACTAGAAATCAACTTATCAGATGTTTTATTAAGCTTTCTTGTCTGGATTTGAATTTAACCATGGCTAGGATTACCCAAGGTAAAAGTCTTACCACTTATGCAAAGGCACAAAAGCACTATGGATCTCATCCAAATAATGCTGATGTCAAATGAAATCTTTCTCACTGATCACTGAAGGCTTTCAGCCTACTAGGACAACTCTTCTAAGGCCTGACAGAAAAGTCCACCTAAACCATTAAGGTACAAATTAATAAAACCAATTCAAAAACAGTTTGCAAGCTTAACAATAAAGCAGTCTGGGATTTTTGTGCACCTTTCTCAACCAATTTTTTTTTAAAGTTAATCACATCACTGTGGTATCCAGAGCAAACTTCAACAGCTCAGGGAAGGCAGACAGTCCAAAAATAAAGTCTGAAAGTCTGACCTCAACAAATGCTTCTGAAAATACAGCTAAGAGTATGTAAACTATCCATCTTTATTAACAATATGTATTGCGATGCCTGAATTAAGGTAACATTATATGTCATCAAAGTAAGCTCTTTCTACCTGATGAGCATCTACCCTTTCATCACTGACGGATATCTAATCCGCTTTGGTTATGCTTCCTGAAGACCACTATTTCTTCCTTGGGGGAAAAAAAATCCTATTTTTAGGTTTTTAGGTCAAAAAGGAAAATATGTTCTGAAACATAGTTGAAACAATTGAAACAAAAAGTCAAAAGTATCGATTTCAAAAATCTTAACACAGGTTAAAATAACATAAAAGATTTCTAAATGAAATCATATCTTCCCATTTACTTTTTTGTAGCTATTTCTGTGTGTTGCTGTGAAACAATAGGGCACACTCATGACCAAATTTATCCTTGCTATTCACAAATCTACTTATTCTTTCTCACTAGTATGAATAGCTTATGCAGCAACAGAAGCTCAGCACTGAACATTCCTAGTTGTTGTGGGCTTTTTTTTTTCCCTAAAGAAATGCTTGGGGAAGAGACATAAGGCTGTAAATTCCTATCCTCCATCAGTAGCACTGACCTCAGAGAAAACCCCACAACTGGCTACAGGCATTCAACATCCATCATTGCTCCTGAAACCTAATCTTTCAGGGAAGGACAGCTGCACTGGGCAGTAGTTAAGCAGCTTTCTAAGATACACTACCATCCTAAACAAACGAAAATAAATAAATAAAACTTCCTGTCCTACTTTCTGATCAGTGTTTTACAAATCTTTCTTTGCATGTTCTTTACATCAAATGAATGACTTTCAAAAAAAAATAAGCTGTTTGCTTATTAAGAAAAATAGTCAAATTCCAGGAATTGTTAATACACAGTACACATATAAACAGGATTTCAACAAAAAGCAGCATAAGAGGTAAAGCAGTTATGTACCTGACAGTCACATTACTGAAACCTAGGCAGAAAACACTTGGTCCTACAACCAGCCTTTTAAGAAAAGTCCTGCCTGCCTTCCATAAATTCCATAGTGGAAAAAAGCTCTTTCCAAAATTAAAAAGAAAATAAATTTAAATGAATGATTAACAGAAGTTTAGTAATACAGAGGAGCAAGAAAAATTAATCATGTCTCTGCATTAGTAACAGTGGCATGTGTCTGCTTCATAAACCCATTCTCTGTGGCATAAAGAAGATGAAAAAATAGGATAGAGTACAGAATTCTGTATGTATTTTTGTGAACTTTAATGAGATCAGTTTTATCTTTGTTTTTATAAGAAAAGGGGAAAGGAGTGGGGAGGAATAGGAAGGCAAGGAAGAAGAGAGGGAGAGGGAGAGGGAGAGGGAGAGGGAGAGGGAGAGGGAGAGGGAGAGGGAGAGGGAGAGGGAGAGGGAGAGGGAGAGGGAGAGGGAGAGGGAGAGGGAGAGGGAGGGGGAGAGGGAGAGGGAGAGGGAGCAAAAAAATGAAATAGTAGAAATAGCACTCTATTCCTTGTACATAAAATTTAGGTTTTTTGGCAAAGTTTTATAAAAACAATATGACTTGCAGATAGTTCCAAAAGCAGTTAACATTTTTTTAAATTTAATAAACATTATAAAGCAAGCGGAATTACTGTGTTCAAATTCAGCAAAGAGTGATTTTCTGAGAATCAGGAAGACTAAGACATTGCTAACAGAATGTATTTTAATTTTTTCTTGCTGAGTCAAAGCAAGTATCATAAAAACTAGATTTCTAGGTAAAACCAAGAATAAGCCAAGGTAAGATGCTGAGATCAAAATGGGATTTGGAAAATTTGTTAGACAAATGTATATTTATTTGCAAATTCATACCAAAGTCACATTTTTTTTGGTCAGGTTGGTTGACATTTTTTATAGTCAGGTTGGTCCTGACTATATTCTTCTTAGGCATCACCCGACTCTGCAACCTAAAAAGGCAGATTTTATACACTATTTACTGAACTCTGACTTACAGATAGCTAATTTCCAGAACACTAAAGACTGTAAAAGAAAGAGCAATAAAATTGCTGGCATAACTCGATATACCACATTTAATATACTGCTTGGGAAAAAGGTGTGCATTATCTGACCACAACAATATGTGAGCAGTTTGGCTGGCACTAACCAGGACATCCATTTTGATTGTCTCCAAATAATAAATTAATTTGTATACCCAAGGAGTGACTTGACTAACAGGAAGATTACTGAAAACTAAAATAACTGCATTGTGCTTAAATATGAAGAAGCCCAAGACATGACAGCATGCTATTAGGGCATGTCCTCTTGTACAATAAATCAAAGTGCCTGAAATTCCTTCTTTTTCTGTTGAATCAGAAAAACATCTTTTTCTGTTGAGGAGGACATTTTCTGCCCATTCTTTGTATTCAAAGGAACACACAGAACCCCCACCAGAAACAGATATCAAGTATAAACAGAGAAGCTGATTTTAGAAAAAAAAACCTCTATATCTTTTAAAACTCTACTGCAAGATAATCACATAGCCCTTTTTGTTTTTCTCTTTCTGTAACTGCGCTATTAAGATTATGAAGAAGCCTGACACAGTATGTAAGCAGAAGACACCTAAAGAGGTAAATTTAGGAAATATCTTAGGGAAGTTCAGACTATGTATACCTGCTGATGTAGCTGAAAAAGAAGCTCATAGTATTTTGTTTGACTTGTCGCGTTTACGAATGAATTGAAAGAACCTGAATAATTACTAAGTTCTTTAAAGTACTGCATATTTTATTCAATTTAACCTAATTTTTTGCAGGCAAACAATTTTTATTATTCTGCATTTCTCTTAATGGCATTTTAGCTATCCACTTCTTATAGGAAGACACAAACATGCTATGTTTAATGTAAGTACTATCAATAAACTACCGAGCTTATGAAATATAAGGTAAAACTGTGCAGTAGTAAATATGGCTTTATTAATGCCCAGTCTCTTAAAAAAACAAGTGAAATGAAGCTTGTTGGAAAGGAATTTATATGCAAAGCACTCTCATGTAACCTTTTTCTAAATCATCAGATTTCTCCAGCTGTACGGCCACCTTCACCGTAGCCGATCACCAGAAGAAGTAAGCTTCCTCTCTGCTCCTACTTGGTAAATTCCTGATAGTATTCAAATAAGTATTTTTAAACACATATTCTTGCTTTAGGCTGCCAATTTGCCAGCATACATTCATTAACTAGCTTTATTTAAGGCCTTTTTCAAAGAATACAACAATTAAGCAAATAAAATACATTCACAGAGTATGTGAAATTGAGAGTTTTCATAAAAATATACTATGTTGACTATTTTATGACAACTGTTATTAAAAAGAACTACAGTGAAAGCAAGGTCCCGTTACTATAGATGGCATTATGTGACTGACACCGAACTTAAACCAGCAAATATCTATACCTTTTTCTCAACTCTCGTTAGAGAACAAAAGCTTAAAAATCACCATAGTCATATACAAAAATGAAATACAATGATTCGTAGATCCATACCGTATTAGTCCTTTTGATATCCGAAGCACAAACGAAGTGCCTATCCTCTGCATTTCAGAGCCACCGCCTTGGTTTACTGATAAGCAGCAAGACTTACACTTTTGAACCAACGCTTATCATTTGAGAAAACCTTTAAAGTAGATTTCATTACATTTCATCAAAACTTTACCTAAGGCGCACACACACCTTTCAGAAAATTAAGCTCAGTCAATATTTGCACAACTGTTGTCAGTAAGATGAGAAAAAACCCTCTTGCTGTAACTGGCCCAACACCGAACAATATATAAGACTCTGATGTTTTAAAAGACAGCTTATAAAAAAATTAATATACCACAGGGAAACTGCTTTTTGATTTTATGACCTTACTGTGATTCAGTCTGAAAATCCTTCCAAATGAGAATTCTCAAAGAGCTTAGTAATGGAAGTTCATTTCGAAAGAAATCCAATATGCAAGTATTTCAGCTGTGCTCTTTTACAAATTATCTGCCTTGTTTCAAAAACGGAAAACTAACAATGGAACAGTGCAAGTATACTTGAACTTACTGCTTAATGTCTATTAAGAATGCTATGGCTGGTGGATTTTAAATTTTTGAAACCTACACTCAAGAATGTATCATACATCTTCAGCCCATGTCCCATAAATGCTGACTACACTCCAGCCAAATCTTTGGAGCTGACACACTCTCAAACTTACATAACACTTACAAAGCTAGTTTAAATACACCATCAATCTATGTCGGTTCCTGCCTTGTAGAAATCCTGTTTAGTTTATCTTTTAACCCTACACTTGCATGGAACAGTACCATTACTAATCTAACAGAAAAAACACACAGGTAACAAATCTGATTTTTCTCAGCTTACAGAAAATATGAAATGCAGAAGACACACAAATCCAACTTTGCCCAAAATTTGCACCTCCTGAGTCACGTTCATCCCCATCTCCCACAATAATCAGGAAAGCAGAGACGTTGGACACAATATAGGACTGGGGAAACAGATGAAGTAGGGCAAAAAATAAAAAACCAAGCAATTTGCAATTTGTACCCACCTCCTAAAAAACTGCAATCTCATTTACTAGAAAAGAATGAATTACTGGCATCTTTGCTTTTGACATTATGCACCTGTGTAAAAAATGCCTGGTGAAAGTGAGCATATGCCATGCACTGGTATCTGCTCTACGAGAGCAGTTTATACAGGCCCCTAGCGGCTCAGTACACACAGCAGCAGATGAAGGGGAATTCCTACTCTTCAGCTTGTGTAGTTGTGGTCCCTGCATTCCTCAAACGCAGAAGCAAAAGGCAATGTTAAAAATAAAAGGTGAATCACTGACCAGACTTAAATCTCCAGATACCTGGATCTTTACCACATCCCCACGTAGATTCTTGCACACCCTGTCCTAAGATTAGGCACTGATTTCCTAACACCCATTGAGTTTGCTGACTGCTGGTGGTTTGAGTTACATAACCATCACAGCACAACGCTTATTCGCATTATTCTTTAGCGCTTGTTTTAAAAGTAGTATGACTGATGGGTCTAAAAGCAGGTCCTAAGACAAATTTCTGAAATCTAGAAATAGCAAGGTACCATTTTCCTTACCATGCCTTACCACTCCTAACAGCTTGCCACAGCACACACAAACCATAATGAATTTCTTAGTATCCTCTTAAGAGTAGAAGACTTCTACCAAGACAAAGCTCTTACTGCTTTAAGTGGATACAGAAAAGCTATACATCATTTTTGCGTTGAAAGATATCTAAATATACCCCATCATAATAAGACAAGTGACAAAACTAAAATTGGAAAGCTACTCATGTAAAAAGTATCTTATTAAATCCATTCTTTCTGTGTAACACTCAGTACCTTAAAAATCCCTCGCCAGTATATTTACAGCTTTTAGCAATTTTGACTGAGCGAAATTTGACAGCTGAATTTATTAAACTGACCAGTTTGTCAATTTCACACATTAAAAAAGCAGTAATAGCTCATCTCACAAGAGGCAATTTAAAGAAGCAATCAAAAAATTGCCATCTAAAGTAAGATGCAAGTACATATGATTGTATTTAGGACAGGGAAGAATCTTTTTTTTTTCTTCAGAGTTGCTCCATTCATAACAAGAATTGTAGGATTCATTGCTCCCAGCCCAGGAGAAAATGATGTCATTTACTATACACTTTTAGAGCAAGAAAAGAAAGTATTGACTGTTACAACATTTCAAACCACTAGCAGATACCAGAAGAAGGAAAAATATGATACATACATTTTTCCGTCTCTGTATCGAAATTCCCAATAATGTCCCAACATTACAGAGAAGTTGCTTGTGCTTGAACAAAAGGTATGTTGGAAGCGATCTCTGAAAGGCTGAGAAGACAATCATAGCTTCCCACATTAATCCTAAGTTTAAGAGAATACAAGTGTCATCACAAATACTCTGCAAATAGGAAACTCGAAAGTAAATCAGCATCTACAGACTTATCCCCAATGTAACGCCATCTCAGGCGACAAGTGAAGGAACACATAAGACCCTAACTATTCTTTCTACATAAATTAACCCTTCTACGTGTGTCAGAACTGGGAATATGGACATCGAAATCACGGCAGAGAAGCTGCCATCCTTACACGAGGAAGTAATTGTATAAAGGCCAAGCAAAAGAATAAAATACGCATGACAGCAGTTCTGGAGGAGTAACAAGGAGAAGCAGGCATTCAAAAGCCATACATGCAAAGCTGAGTGGTAATCACTTAAAATTGAAAGGATACCGTTCAGTCCAGAACTGAGGGCATAGATAATAGGCAAACCAGGGGATTCCGTGCAAGAAAACAACTGTTTAAGAAAACAACAGTCTGGGAGAGCCCGGCTGCAGCAGTAAGGAGTGCCTCCTTGCATGGGCAGACGGCGCAGAGGGTGCTGCTAAGTTTGCTGAACAAATTCAAGAACCCCTTTGCAAACGCTCGGAAAACTGAGTTTCAAGCCCGATGCGCTTCCTTTCAAGTGGTTTCGCGAGAGTAAACAAAGAAATTAAAAGCCTAACCTGTGAAAATCTTCGCATCTCCGTGCCTCCCCGCTCCGCCGAGAGACAGCAGGAGGAGGAGAACGAGGGAAGGAGGAGGAGAAGGAGGAGGGAGCCGTGCTCGGACGGGCGCCCGGGGTCCCTACTGGCCGCTCACCCCCAAGTCCCTTCTCCAGCGGCACTTGCCTGGTCTCTCACCCTGCTACCTTCCCCCATCTCCGAACCCGTTAGAATAAACAAAATAATTAATATTAATAATTCGTTCGCCAAAGCAAACAGACAGTGTATAATTACCGTACTCCCCTCTCCCCGCCCGCGCACAGCGGCACTCAGTGGAAACGTCGACTCCGATCCATCAATCGCCCTCTCCCTGCCCCATCCCCCGTCCCCGTACCGCAGCTCCCCTCGTTCCCCGAACAGGCCTCACCGCCAGGCTGAGACTCTGCGGGGAGGCGCGGGGAGCGTGCTGGAAGCTGCCGGGGGGAAGCCCTGGGGCACCCACGGGAGAGTTGTGCGTGAGGGACATGTGTGCGGGCTGCGCGCACACACACACACACGCGCGCACACTTCTGGGCTCACACACACAAGCGCGCCTAAAGAGGCGGCAAAGAGGGAGCGGCGGTGGAGGAAAAATGGGTCAGGAGCGGGGCAGTTACCTGGTCATGCTGGCTCCCCCAGTCCCAGCAGCAGCCTTCGCCGCTGCCCGCCCGCCTGCCGCTGCTTCCCGCCGCCGCCGCCGCCGCCACCTCCTCCCGCTGCTCCCGGTCGGCTCCGGGGCGGCCAATTTAATCCGAGCCCCGCTGCAGCAGCAGCAGCTCCGAGCGAAGCCCCGCCGCTGCTGCCTGACGCTCGTGCGTGTCTCTCACAGTGCGGCGCCGGGGAGCAGGAGAGAGTCAACGAGAGTCCGAAAATCCAGCATCCAGAAGAGCCAGGTCCCCGCCTGCCTCCTCTTGCCAGCGCCGCCTCTCCTCCGCGCTGCTCTGCTCCGCTCTGCTCTTCTCTTCTCCTTCCTGCGGCGGCTGCTGCTGCTCCCGGGCGCGCTCTCTGTTCCCCAGCTAGCTGCTCCGTTTCCCCTCCTCCTCCTCCTCCTCCCTCTCTCTCGCTCTCTCCCTCTCTCTCCTTCTTCCTTCCCCCTTCACTCTTTTTTCTTTTTTTGTTCTCTTTTCTCCTTTTCTTCTCTTCCTTCGTCTTTTCTAACCGATTCTTTTGCTACAAATAGAAGAGAGGTCCCCCACCCACTCTCCCGCCTCGCTTGCTACAAAAAGTGCAGTGCAAACAAAAGCGAGAGAAGAGGGCACAGAGCGGGCGGGGTGGTGAGGGCAGACACGGGAAAAAAATCCCAGAAACCGTCCCCAAGATTCGAAACGTGAAAAACCCTCCCCCACCACTCCGCTTCGCTCCTCTGGGGAAGAAGGGGGACGCCGTGGGGACACCGGTAGAGACGACGCTCTCCCGTTTCGTGGGTTTGTTGTGGGCTTTAGGCTGGATGTCTGTTTGCGCTTTTGTGTGTGTGTGTGTGTGTGTGCGTGCGCTTTTGCTTTTTTTGTTGGGTTGTGGGTTTTTGTGATTATTCTTTTTTAATCCTCTTACGCTGTGTGCATCACAGGATCCGTACGGCCCCAAGAGTCGGGGAGAGCCCGCTGCCGCTATCCGTGCCTGTGCGTGTGCGGGCAGGGTGGGGGGGTGCGGAGCGGCGACCCGGGCAGCGCCCGCCCCATCCCGGGCCGCGCGCCGGCCGAGCTCCGGAGCCGCGCGCCGCACGCACACCCGCGCGCCGCCGGGCGCGGGGGGCGGGGCGGTGACGTCACTCGGAGCGGGCCGGCGAGGGAGGGCGGGGGGCAGAGCGGCGGGGCGGCGGGGCGGCGGCCGGGCCCGCGGAACTTCCCCGCGGCCCGCTGCCGTGCTCAACTTCTGTGCGCCTCCGCGGGCACATGGTTAAACCGACGGGGGTGTGCCCGACCTGCCGGTCCGCGAGAGGTGTCCCAGAGCGGCAGTGTGGCAGAGCGGTATTTTAGTGGCAGTCGTCTTTGTGTATGACAATTCCCAGATTTTTTCCTGGAGGATGGTCAGGTTCCATGCTGAGTGGCACCACGTGTTGCTTGGCAGTCGGTGGCTAGACATTGGGCTAGAACAGGGTCGATCCCGGCTCTTCGTAATCTTTTGTCCAGTCCTCTGCAGAGAAGGAATGTAGGTGGGAATAGTAGGATTTAGGTGAAGAGGGCTTTGGACAACCTCATTGTAAGCTTCTAGGCGTCTTCTTTGGGAGCCTGGAAGATTCACCCCCTGTGACACATTCACGCTGTGTAAAATGGGGGTAGAGTGTCAGTATAGACGTAGTAAGTGCTAGTCAGGCATTACGGTGTTGGGAAACCCATGAGCACCGATGCTGGAAAAGTTGGCTTTCCTGGAATAGAACTGGTGGAGTGAAGCTCTGGATGCACTGCTGGCCACAGTGGTGCCTCTTTGCCTGGGTTCCACACCGGCTGGCTGCAGTGGTGTCTCTTTGCCTGGCTTCCACACCGACTGGCTGCAGTGGTGTCTCTTGGCCTGGGTTCCACACCGGCTGGCTGCAGTGGTGTCTCTTTGCCTGGCTTCCACACCGACTGGCTGCAGTGGTGTCTCTTGGCCTGGGTTCCACACCAACTGGCTGCAGTGGTGCCTCTTTGCCTGGGTTCCACACCGGCTGGCTGCAGTGGTGTCTCTTTGCCTGGGTTCCACACCGGCTGGCTGCAGTGGTGCCTCTTTGCCTGGGTTCCACACTGGCTGGCTGCAGTGGTGTCTCTTTGCCTGGGTTCCACACCGGCTGGCTGCAGTGGTGCCTCTTTGCCTGGGTTCCACACCGGCTGGCTGCAGTGGTGTCTCTTTGCCTGGGTTCCACACCGACTGGCTGCAGCCCCACCAGCTGCGCAGCGCCTGATGCTGGAGTCAGGCTTGTTGGCACCTGCTACTCTCATTGCAGGTCATTGCTCCTTTTCTGCAGAGGAGAATGATTTGGGTGTTTTCTATCATCTTCTGGAAGCTAGTGCTGCCAGCATGAAGGCTGACAAAAGTGAAAATAAACTTTGTTCTCCACTAGTCCTATAAATTGCTGTCTTCTTTTGATGCTGCCAGTTACACCATGAAAAATGGTCACCCAAATAATCTCACACTTAAAAGAACACTAATGCTTTCCAAATAGTATCTTTCAAAGCACCAAGTAACCTTGTACAATAATTACTTTGTATGAAAAGGTAAATATATGAAATGTGGCACAGATGATTACTTTTTATCTTGTCAAAAAGAACTAACTATTCTGTAAAAGACTAGCTTTTCAACAAGCAACAGTGTCTTCAAAGTACAACACAAATCAAAAGCTGGGCAAAATGCTACTTGGTCTTCATTGCAATAAATGTTGGTAAAGAAAGCAAGACTTAAATCATCACCTTTGCCCCCTGGACTGGAAGGGCTTCAAGGCTGCGTTTTGCTTTGAAATGGCAACACTAGATAGATATTTTAAGTTTTAATGTTGTGTCCTAGAAGTTCTTACAAGTAACTTAGCTGTTTTAGTGCCCTTCATGCTGTGATCCTTGCATGACATTGGAGAGTTGAGCAATAAACTCATGTATTTTATATTTTTAACATGGTATCACAACATGGATGTGAGGTTTGAGGACTACATTTAGCTTTGCTTTTTTTTTTTTTTTTAAGGTTATGTAGCTCTTCCTGTAGTTCAGTCAGTCAGAAATGAATGCATCACATTAGGAATAAATATATTTCTTTTTATAGAAATATTTAAACCAGATCTCATTATTTAAAAGATTATGCTTTATAGCGATGTTAAAGAAAAAAAACAGATAAGGAATTTCCCTAAATTAATGAAGAACCATTAAAACACTGTATATTTCTGCTGATGTATTGCATATCAACTTCTGTTATCAGTAGCATAAATTTTTTATTTAAGATAGTAGTGTACACATACATATACATTAGCCTATATATTTGGTTTGTTAATACTCCTTTAACATTCCTTTCCTTCTTAGAGCAAATAACACAACAAGAGGCTTAATCCATGTGTTACGAACTACTCATTAAGGTAGATTTTTTTTCCCCCCAAACTTAAAAACATTCGAACACAGCATTCTATACTGGTGTTCTATTTCTGCCAATATTGCAGCAGTACATTACTCTATGGTTACTACAGCACTGAACTAGAAATACATCTACACACTCTTTAAACTTTAAAATGTTTCATGTAAAACATTTAATGATCTCCAAGATAGTACTTAAACTAGAGTTGGAAGATAGAAATATTCGTGATTTTTTTTGGTTTTTTTTGCTGGAGGTTTTGAGGTGAAAGGAAGATTTTTTAAATTTGGAAATAAGTATCATGTATTCCCTCTGAGGTTTTCAAAAAAATATACATCTTTCTCATGTCATTCCAGATTAACTGTTTAATTCTCATTCTTTCTGCTCATGCAGTTGTTTTCGGTCTTGTCATGGAGGCTGCACACCAGCAGTGAAAATCTTATGTGAAATGCAAGCTATGAGGGCAGGTTTACATCTCAAAAATTGTAGCAAAGGAGAAAGCAAAATTAGTTGCTTGCTGTTCATCTGAATACTGACCTGTGACCATACTCTTGAGTAACTCATAGCTCTTCAAAAGGCCAGCCATAGGCCTTCATGTCTCAGGCTCATGAATTTAATGTATTAAATAGTACTTTGTTCATAGTGGAGAGTGTTATTTTCCTTTCATATGTTCTGCCTTGTATTGTTGCTTGCATTCCTGATAAACAGCATCCCACAAAGCTCTTTAACACAGTAGGATATTCCATTAACAACTGGAACCAGTGGCCATTGGGTCAGTACACAGCAAAATCAGGAAAGCGAGGGGGAGTAGGCGAAGTGTATCAGAAAGGTTGCTCTATAGTCTCTCCCTTTTTTCTGTAATACATTACTATAGCCGTATTTTAGTTATTTATGATTAACGTATGGCAAGCTGTCAGCTGAAATCTAACAGGTGATTTGTCACAAAACTGTATTAATACATATTTTAGGCATTGGCTTATGAAATGATTGTGAGAAATGTTCCTGGGTTGCCGTCCTGATATTTGAAAATTCTCATTTTTAGAGCGCAGCTCTCCTCACTTTAAGCTCCTATTTTTAAGGTTAATAAAACACTACTAGACAAGTAAACACATATTGCCTATATGCAAAAATTTATTCTGCTAATTCAGTTTGTGTACACATCTTTTAAGTGCTGATTTAGTATCTAACTAGATACTGTCAGTAGTTGTCTTCATTTTGTAAACATTTTCGATTCCTGTGTATTTAACTTACAAAACTTCAGTAGTTGGAGACAAAGGTATGGAGAGAAAGGTGATTTTCAGTGCAGCTCTTTTTGATAATTTTTGCCACATCTGCTATTTTTTTCCATGCTGTCTGAAGGAAATGAGGCTTTATACACTTGTGTGATCCACCTGGTACCCAAACAACTTCTGCATGTGCCAGCACTTTTCAACTCCATTGCAAAGCATTCAGGTCTTTTATTCTACAGGTCTTAAGCCCTGTTCTAATTTTTGCTTTGTGGAAATAGATGTTAGAAAGATGAGGAAGATGAGCAGGCTAGTTCTCACACTTACCCCAGCTTATTAATTGGTAGGACTGAACCACAGACCTAAACCATATGTCTACCATAGACCCAAAATTGCATTGTGGTGGGATAAGGTGATGTAGCATATTAACTCAAAGCAAATTAGGCTTAATTGTTTCTGCTTGTCAGGGAAGAACTTGCTGTACTAGCTATTTGGGACTTTTTTGATTGGGTTTTGGGGGCTTTTTGGTTGGTTTTTTTGGGTTTTTTTTGTTTTGTTTTTTTTTGTTTTTTTTTGTTTTGTTTTGTTTGTTTTTTTGTTTTGTTTTGTTTTGGTTTGGTTTTTTTGTTTTTGGTTTTTTTTTTTTTAAGTGGAAAGAGCAAGAGGCCAGTAATTAATCATTGAGCAAATAGAAATCTCCAGGGCCTTGGAGATGATGAAGCAGGATTAGCTTTGTCCAAGCACACTAGAGTGTGTGCCACAAACTGAAAATAAACAGCACCTTGTGTAGGGAAAGCTATAAGTAAGATTTGTAGATAGAGGAGGCAGCTTTGTCTTTTATTTCTGTACTATTTGGAGTATCTCAGATGGCGTGAGAACTCTGCCAACTATTCAGAAAGAAAATACTAAGAATACAGAACACATTGTGGTGGTATTGTTTTTGAAAATCATGCCCCTCTCCCCCTCCCCCCCCCTCAGTATATATATACACACATATAAAATGTATGTATGCACACAGGTGCATGAGGTCTATTTCAAGATTCATCATCATTTTGAATATGGTGCAGTAGACTGAGTTTCTTGTTACTTTTTTTTTTCCTTCTGGATTCAAAATGTAGAAGGTACCACTACATTTCAAGGACAGCAGAAGAAAGCTAGGTCTAGCATGTCAGAAATATTCTCTAATTTCAGCAGAGAAAAGTGGAATCCAGTAAAGAAAAACTAATAGCCAAATGACAGCTTGTTAGTTTGAATCTTTTGCAACAATAAACCAAAAATTAGACCTCATACATTACTTAGTGTGTGTGATTATTTAATGGTTCTTCAACATCCACTAGAGAGGCTAAAGGCACCATTTTGCACCCATAGGTCTCTGTCTGTATAACACTGCTTGATTTAAATCTTCATACACTTCTTGATGTAAATACTGATAAGTAGCAGAATTCACATACTTTAAAACTCAGGAACAAGAGGAAGATACTAATACCATAACTGATTCACAGAAATTGAAGATTTGTTTATCTTTGACTTGAACACTGACTTCTAGTTTCTAAGAAGACACTCACTGCTGATCAGTTTAGACAGCTTCTTTTATAGAAAAGTATCCAGAAATGCTTCCTACAAAACTGAGGATCTCACAAACTGACAACAACTGGTCAAAGTGAAATCTCATTAATCTGAATGTTCCCTCCTGCAAAATATCAAGGACATTCCAGACACATCTTATATGGCAGTGCTGTGCTGTCAGGGCACTGAAAAGGGGGTAGAGGGAGGAAAATTAAAAGTCTTAGTTTATTTCCCAAACTTGAACCTTTTTTCCTTCTTCAATATAGGGCTGTTTTGGGAGAAGCTGCTCAGTCATCTGAAGGTGAGAGTCTTTCTCCATTCCTCTCATGTTGTCTCCTTTGTACTGGCAAATCAAGGGGCGTAGACAAGCACTGGGAGGCAAGAAATGTATTGTCCCAGCAGAATGCTGGATTACTACTCTCGCGAGTTAGAATGTGAAAAGGGAAAATGAAAATATAAAATTATTTTCAGAATCTCTGTCTTAAAGTATCTTACTGTTAATATTTGAATGTTGCTATTGCTGTGGGCCCATAAATATTTAAAAACCAGCATGGATAAATATCTACAGTACTAAAAGAACGATTTTTTTTTTGCTAGAGAAGACCCTGCCATGCTCTCTCTTGGCTTTAAGTAAACTTGGATGGCCAAGTTTAAACTTTTAATGAATCTAAATACAAAGACAGTAATTTTTTCCCTCAACATAACTCCCATTAATTTCAGATAATGTGTTTCCCAATCAAAAATATAGAAAAGCATATATGTATATATTTATATATATATATAAATATGACTAGTGTTGTCCCCGTTACAAAAAATAGTGTCTCATATTTTATAATTATGTTTAAGTAAAGGAATTTAAGGAAAATCAAATTATTCTCTCATTTCTTAATGCAGTTTCTCCAGAGGAAGCTGCAAGTTTAATGGCAGGTCAATCTAGATAAAACATCCTGAAGTATTTAATATTAGTCTGAAGTCTGAGTCTTACTAATTGACCACTTTTCATAAGCATTGTATTCATCTCATTTTCAGTTTTAAATATAAAATGTTTCAAATTCTGTGAATTCTGATATCAGGAGGAAACATTTTTACATTATGATTTTGACTTACCTATGTAAACAAATTACTGAATTTTCACTGGAACAGCAAAAATATCTTCCTTATAATCATTCTGTTTATATTACCTTTTCATTGTTTCAGTTTATGTTTCCTTCCATCCCTTTTATAAATCACTAAATGCAAACCCAGTGAACATTTACTGTTGCAGAGTGTGGTATAGAAGCTATGCATTACCACATCCTTTTATGGAAGACTGTGTATTTTGGGCAGAACAAGAGGTGTTAAAACCACATTACCCAAACAAATCTGTTCACCACACAACATTCTCTAATCATTTTCATTCTCAGCAATTCAATTAAAACAGAAATTAGGACCATGAGAAAAAAAAAAATCTGTATTTTAGCCAAATAACCTATTCGTGAAAAAGGAATGGAAAGATTAAATCTGTTGTATTGAATCCAGATTATTAACAAGCTGAGATGCCAAGTCCTTTTTCTTTCAATGTTAAAAAGCTCTTTCATGCATTAGACTAACCCTGTGAGGGAAATCACTTATTAGTCACTAGGGGTTTTTCTCAACAACAGAAAAAAAGATTTTCAAAGTTCTGTTATAAAAATGACAACCCATTCATTAGGAACTTCAGCAGACACCTTTTTCTTTGATGCAAATATATTTCAATGACCTCCATGTTTTTTTTTTAACAGGTGCAAGCTAGCACAAACATGAACTGGTGGCAATCAGACTCATATGTAAAGATTTTGCTGGTGTTTTCTCATTTGGTTCCTTCTTTGAGAAGGCACAAAGGACACAAAAGAGGCAATAAAATTCAACTACAGTGTTTGTGGAATGATGGCAACATGTTTCATGTTTTTAATCTTGAGTAGGTTCTGCATATTCAGGTTGCAAGTATGTATGCTTAAAAAAAAGTAAATAGAAGACTTCTTCAGACTTTCTTTTACTTCCCTCCTCTGTATTTGTTTCTATGAAATCTGATTTTTCAAAATAAATGTTTCTTGGCTCCCAGTGAAGCTTTACATTCTCTTAAAACAAATCCCATACAATGTCTTTTAAGAATCATCTACTTCTTTTATTTTCTAATGTCTCCCTCCTCTCTGGCTAGTGACTGTACTTTGTTTTCTTTAAATTTATGTTTTCTCAAATGTCAGCTTCCCCAGCATTACAAGACCCTGAGTTACCCTTTCATTTGTTTGCTCTTTCATTAATTTCCTTTTTTTTCAGATCTACCTTAGTCTCTTTCTTAAATGCCTCTGTCATGAGCCTTTTCTAGCTCCAAATCCTTCCACTTTCCATTCCAGAAGCACACTTGTGCTTATGTATGTAATGGTGAACAGGGGAAGTACATGATATTTCCTGATCTGTATTTTTTGAGATCCCAGATTGTTGCAGACACCTTTTGTGAAAAATCCTTTCTTAGGATTTTTCCTGCTGGAGCTGAGAGGTTTCAGCAGCAAATGTAAACAATGGTTATCTGCTGCTGTGGAATGCAACAGGTGGATCTGTGTTTGGCCCCCTGTGGATGTTTGGATCTACTGACCACTCACGGCAGGGCTGCTCTTGCTCTCTGCCAAGAGACAGACCTTTGTTATTATTCTTTCTATTCTATTCTTAGCATAGCCAGCTTCTGAAGAAGCTGCTTTCCTTTCTATTTCTATGTAGTATAGTTATAATGTTATATATATATCATAATATAATAAAGCAAGCCTTCTGATCATGGAATCAAGATCCCTGACTCTTCCATCCATCTGAAAACCCCTGTGACCACCGTCACACCAGACAGGTCAGTAAATTCTTGCTCAACACATTGAGGAGGCTGCAGCAAAGTACTGTACAACAGTTACATTTTATTTTATTGCATCCAGTATGTACACTCTTCCAGAGAATATCCTTCAGAAGCTGGAGGCACTGAGGCAGGGAGCGGTTCTGAACACAGGATATCCCACTGAATATTTCTTCTTGATACAGCATTCAATTTCTAAATGCTTGGTTGGTTATGCATTTCTCCACTTCTCCCTGCCTAGGTCCAATTCATTTTGCTTCTGCAGGGTGTAAAAATGATCTCAGAAGGAGGTGACTAATAGCTAAAATTTGGAAGCTGCTTTTCTTAAAGTTTTTGAGGATGTGGAATATGAAAGGAAAGAAAAGAGCCTTAATCTATTTCTGACTAACAAATAGTCACAAATACGTCATATAGGGAGCCTTTAGGAGCAGTAGTAGATGGCATTACCTGTCCTTTCAACAACAGCAATGATCTTGAGATCAGAAAGATTAATTTTAATGGCACTGATATGATTGTCCCATTTTTTCACATAATTAAGGAGGTAGAAATCTCAGGATTTGTTTAATTCTGTGTAAATAACATGCCAAATCTCAGGGAATTTATAACAGTTTGTCCCTACAGACTCTGCAGTAAGCAGCAGCTGTTTTTGTGGACTCACTTGAGCAGAGACTATTTAAAAGGTATAGCTTGAAAGAATACTGTAATCTTTTTTCTTTGCATGCTAATTCCTAAGGTGGCAAAATGCAGTGATGACAGTGATGATGAAGGTTTCTTCCTGTAATTATGCTTTCATCAACAATGTACTGAGTACTATCAATATGATCTGAAGCAATAAAGTTTGCTATCAAGAGGTAAATCACTATCTCATTCCTTCACATGAATTGTCATTTTTTATGCAGATACATACACACAAACACCCAAACACAAGGCCCCTTTTCTGAAGAGGGTATAGAAAAGAACAGGACAAACTTGTGATGGGATAAAGTACTTTTAGTTGGGACACTTTCTCATAGAATTTTTTAAAAGGGTTTGTACTTGTTTTCTGGACACAAGGAAGTGCTAGTTTTGAAATTATTTTGTGTATGATTTCACTAAGAAGAAATCAGGGAAAGAAAATTGGTTTTTTATTTTAAATAAAAAATAAAGCTGCAACTTGAATGTTTTCTGTTCAGCAAAAATTATTCATTTACTTGATAAGTCTTCAAGCAATAGGCAGAAAGAACAGCAAGGCTGTATTTAGAAATACACTAATGAAGAAAAAAAAACAAAAGGAAAAATGTTTGTAGATATTTCTACTGGCTCATCATCCCAGTGTCAGTTACCAAGGCATATAAACACCACTGTAATTGGTCCTTTGTTCAGTGCTACAAGGATGCTGTTCATCAAAGCCTAAAAAATATTTTAGCCTCTTTATTTTGCTGTTACTAAGCAGAATAAAGAAGACATGCCTTCAACAGAAAGAGACAGAATCCCAGTAACAACTAGGTTGGAAAAGAGCTTTGAAATCATCCAACCCATGACCTAACATCACCTTGTCAACTAAACCATAGCACCAAGTGCCACATCCAGTCTTAAACACCTCCATGGATGGTGATTCCACCACCTTCCTGGGCAGCCCATTCTAATGCCCAGTCACCCCCTGTGTGAAGAACTTCTTCCTAATGTCCAACCTAAACATCCCCTGGAACAGCATAAGACTGTGTCCTCTTGTCCAGTTGTTGGGAGAAGAGACTGACCCCTGCCTGGCTACAACCTTCCTTCAGGTGTTTGTAGAGATTGGTAAGGTCATAAGGTGATAAGACGTGCTGCCTCCTCCTCCTACTCCAGTAAGCCTAAGTGATGGGAAGCTTATGGATATACCAAACTGCAACAACTGAGATATATTTATGACTGATCATTTCATTTCAAAGAAGAATAAACCAAAAGGAAGAATTCTGAACATAAAAGGATATTTAAAACATTGTTTTCACTTACTAGAATCATATGATGTAGTAAGCCACCAAATAAGTCACAGAGTTATAGTATCATGGAATACGCTGAGTTGGAAGAGACCCATCGGGATCGCTGAGTCCACCTCTTGGACCTGCACAGCACCATCCCCAAGAGTCACATGTGCCCAAGAGCATTGTCCAAATGCTGCTTGAACTCTGTCAGGCTGGTGCTGGAACCGCTTCCCTGGGGAGCTGGTTCCAGTGCCCAATCACCCTCTGGGTGAAAAACTTTTTTCTATTATCAGACTTAAATGTCTACTGACTCATTTTCAGGCTGTTTCCTTGAGTCCCGTCATTGGTCACAAGAGTGAAGAGATCAGTGTCTGCCTCTTCACTTCCCAACAAGGACATTGAGGACCTCAATAAGGTCAGTGTCCTCCAGGCTGAAGAGACCTCAAGTGACCTCAGCCACTCCTCATACAGCTTCTCTTCCAGTCCCTTCACAATCCTTGTGGCCCTCCTTTAGATGCTCTCTAATTTTGTGGCATCCAGAGCTGCCCCCAGCACTCGAGGTGAGGCTATCCCAGTGCAGAGCAGAGCAGGACAATCCCCTCCCTTGCCCAGCTGTGATGCTGTCCCTGATGCCCTCCAGGACAGGGATGGCCCTCCTGACTGCCAGGGCACTGCTGACTCAGGTTCTACTTGTCACCGAGCAGGACCCTCAGGTCTCTTTTTGCAGTGCTGCTCTCCAGCTTCGCTTTCCCCAGTCTATTCACTCAACCAAGGTTGTCCCATCCAAGGTGCAGAATCCATCACTTAGCCTTGTTAAACTTGTGTATGACTCTGCTGAATATTTATAAGACATGTTTCACAAAAGAAAGTTGACTAATCATGTGAGAATGACCTACATTTCTGCTTCAGTCCTGCGTTTGGTTTGTCTTTAACTTCTGTCTGTGCTTACTTTACTTTACTTTTTTACTTTTTACCTAACAATTCAGATTGGCCTATGTTAATGATCTGTGCTTTTTGTTATTTACAAGGACCTTGTACCTTGTGGGTATCAGAATGTACGTCCCCAGTGAGGTTTTGAAGGCTGTACATTGCAACCTGTGTATTTGCTATACCCTTTCATTCTAGTATTCAAAACTGAAGAAAACAGAAGTTAAAAGAGTTTCAGAGAACTCAAAATGGAATATTTTTTTACTCACTTGTGCACAAACAGTGGAAATACCTGGTTTAAATATGTAGCTGATCATGCAGTTTTGTACCTCTCCCTGCGTTTTTTGGTATCATATGTGATACTGTAAATCCATGTAATTTGTAACAAATAGGTTATATAGACAAAGACTGATGCCAGTGCCTACATACAGCTTATTTTTGAGCATACTCTTATATTCATACTATACTAAATTAGGTGATTCTTCCATTTAATGTACTTGGATAAGTGTTTGCAGAAAATGAGACATAAAAAGTGTAGTTACATTTCCCTCTAAAGGCTGAATTAGTCTGCTGAAACTTTTAAAAAGGCCTATGAAAAGTATATTTTTATAGGAATTGGATTTATTCCAAAAATATCCAAAATACTGTCACCATGTGAAAAACATCTAAAGAAACACTAGGAGATTAAATTCCCTGAGCTAGCTGCTAAAACCTTGAAAATTTCCATCTTCTCATTACTTACATAGTATCCACTCCCCTTTCCTCTATATAAATTGCTTTCTTCTTGTTATGATACAGCAGTGTGTTTCAACTCTCTGCATAAAGCCACAGTAGAATTGTGAGAGCTCTGGGAAATTCATGGAGTCTGGCTAGTCAACATAACAGACTACATTCAGAAAATTCCTACTGCATTTAAAGGCCAAGAAAAAGGTTAGATCTTTAAATAGGGGACTGGTTTTGCATTTGCAAATCCTAATTTTAGTTTCTCTTTGCAGTGCATGTTCAAAGATAGTAATAGAACTGAAGTGTCTTCTCAGGAGTTTTGTCAGTTGTCCTGGTTAAAGATTTCATTATCTGCTATTGACAGAGCCCATAGGCATGAAGCATTCACTAGTTTATCATTTTAAGTTAGTGAATAGTATTTTTTTAAATCGAGGAAACTCACTTGCAAAGATAACTTGTATATTGTGTGCTAGTCATTGATTGGAAAAAGCAAAAATAAAGGAATGACAAATTAATAAATAGCTGTTCTTTCCCATAAGTTAATATCAAAACAAACTGGGTATAACTACCATCTTAACACAGTCCAGTTCAAAACAATGTTTCTGCAAATATGTTTTCTGGATATATATAACAGTTATTTGTAATTACCAAATCAAGCTAAAAATGAATAATGCAAATTTTGTCTCTGTTTCAGAGATCCAAGCATGATTAACATAAGTAAATTCATTTGTGCTATAGATAGCTCATTAAAATAGTTTTAAAGACTCCTAATCTCCAACCAACAAGGTAGTCCATGACTCATTGTTTTCATACTTCACTAAAAGTTTTGAAAACCAGAGCTCTTAGCCTAATTCTGCATGAAAATTGCTTTGTTAACGCTGTAAATGTTCCTATATATTTTGTTGGATCATATTACGCACATAAAATGTGGTAATATTGTATCTTAATGTATACTTTTTTATACTTTATGATATAATAATTCAATTTAGAAACTTAAGAGTTCAATTGCTTATGTATGACTTATAAATGAAATAATTTATATATAAATTATTACATTTAATTATTATTATGCCATAATAATTTCATGAAAATAATGAAATTCATTGAATCATACAATAAATAAGTTTGCAAAAGTGAATTCATCAATTCATCACCAAGATCATCAAGTCCAAACTTTGACTGAACACCACCATGCATGCTAAACCATATAATGAATTCTTACGTCTACTGATTTATTTAAAAAAAGTTCATAAGCATTTCCTTCATAAAATTATCAAGCAACATTGCCCTTTTTTATGAAATGTGCTATTGTATGATTACAAAATAAAGTGTCATATAATTCCACATAAGAAAGCAATTAGAATTCTATTCAGTAGTATTATCAGTCTGATCTCAAAGTTTTTTAGATGTTCCTCCCCTATAAATTTTGGAAATAGGCAGAGGCCTCCGTCTAGACTGACCAGACTTTTTAGAAGCACTTGATATAATTTCTGAAATAGCATTTTTATAAAATATCTGAATAGCATTATTTGCCTTAAATTTCTTAGATACCTGAATTATCTCTAAAGCAGGCACAGTGGTTAATTATGAACAAAAATTGAAGATCTTTATTAGAGGGAAGATTCTAACTATGTGTTCAAACAAATCTCTTTGCAGACCTGTATTTTCAGAATCTAGAATGGAAATTTCTTTTGCTTTTGTGTTCCAAACTGTATTAGAGATGAGGTGTTGTGGGTAGAGGAAGGATGTAGGAGGCTCCTTTATTAAAGGAATTTCTTCAGCCCTCACAGCTCTACGATTGATTAAGTGGTAAGAAATCCATATTCCAGAATAATCTGTGATTTAGACTGCCTTTTAGGCTATCTGGATGAGAGCTAATGGTAATATTTAGGATTTTTCAAAGTTACTCATGCAAAATGCTTCAGAAATGAAATGTATATCAGGAATTTCTCCAGTCAGTTCTCTTTACACAGTTTCATTTTTCCTCCTGCCAAGGTGATCAGTAGACATCCATTAGCTGTATTTTCTCTTTTATGATGCACTAGTATGGCACACAGTGCAATCAAATTCCAATTAATTCTTTTAAAACTGTGATTAATATTAAGCAAAATCTTAGCTGTGCAAAAAACTACTGTTACAGTTAAAGTTCCCTGTAAATGTCCAAAGTAGCATTAATACTGACAAGTCTAAACCATTGCATTCCATGGCGTCTTGCCTTTTCCCATTACATAGCATATATCTACTGTAAGTAAATTGTAAGCACAGAAAGAAACATTAATGGATTTTATTAATCAATCTACCTGAATTACATCAGCAAGAGTCAGGCATGTTCATGTTATGTCAAAGCTTCCATGAGCAGAAGTCATTTTGGGTTCTTAGAAGCTTAGGGCACCCAGCTATTGTACTGCAAAGTCTCCCTTGACACAGAGGTTTTCCAGGAGACATTATAACTTAGGTGATTAAATTCAGCAATAGATGACCCTGCTTGAGCAGAGAAGGGTGTTCAAAGTCACCTCTAGAGATACCTTCCAGCCTTAGCCATTCTACAATTACGTACAACAACATAGTCAAAGTTCCTATTTGATCATCTATTAGATACCTCAGGGTATCTATGAGTAATCAGTTTGCAAGTACAGGAGAGGACAATATTTTATAGGTACAGGAGAGGGCAATATTTATGTGATAGGGAAGGGGTGTTTGCTTACACTACCTACTTCTTGTTATGTGAGGATTTATTCTGTAAAGAAACCTGCTGCTAATAGTGGCCTTCTAGCAACAAGACAGCACTCCTGAAATATCTGCCCTTCCTTAAAACACATACAGATGTGGAATGAAGTATTTTGCACCCTAAAGAACTGCTTATTGAAGAACTGCTAACTTATCTTTACCAGTACTGCGCAGTTGCTAAATTATCTCCCTGTCTCAAAAGGCCTTTCTAGATGTACATCTCATTTGCCATTTATCCAAATTATTCAACAAGTGCATAAGCATATTTAAAATGTGCTCTAGGTAAATCAGAGAAGTGTCAGTTTTTTCTTTGTCAGATCCTGCAAAACTTGTGTTTAAGCATAAAAGTTTGGTATGCTATGACTACTGTAGTGTCTGGACAACTTCCTTGAGTGATGCCTTGTGTTTGCAGAAAGCATTGATACCTTCTGGTAGAAAAAAAAGATATGAAGGCCAGAAAAAAGCTGACAATAAAATTTACTCTGACAAAGTCTGAACTCTGCCGTGAATTCTTTGTTCACCGTAGGAATTAGTGCAAGTGAAAAGGGTATATTTTGTACAGCTCTTCTTGAAGAAGAAATTTTATTTTGTGCAATTCTGTTATTTCAAAAGGTTTAGTTAAGACACAGTCATCTCAAAATTATATACGTCAGTATACTTATTGTGTCAATATACCTAGCTATGTCCTTCATTATAGGCAAGAGAAACAATTTAATTACTTCTAATTGCCAAACCATAATCTTTTGATGGAAAAATTTCATGTGAATGTCTACATAGAGTTGAATTTGGAGCAGAAAGTTGTAAATATCTGGGCTCTATCTGTGTAATCAAAGAAAACAGGGATGAAGGAAAGACTGAAGTAAGAGAAAATTATGTATTGCTGCATCAGTAGTTGTTGGAGAAATTTTAAAAAATATTTTGCATCATAAGCATACACAGTCTTGAAGAGAAGGCAGAATTATTTAGTATTTCTCTTCCGCTGCAAGCAAGTCTCTGAGAAATGCAGGTATAAATATGTCTGTTCATCTATTGTTGCTCATTTTGAAGGATGACAACTTTGACTTGTTGTCATTTACTCTGTTCAAGGAATGAAGGTCTGTGTAATAGGCCTAATCAGAGACTGCAGTCATCCTGAGGAAGTACTTCAAGCACTATGATTTCCAGTCACAAATGTAATTATGGGAGTGGGAGATGCTAGTTTGTTTAGATTAACCAATTAAATAATTAATTATTGTTGCCGTTTTTCTTTTTTTTTTAATACCACTGGACCACTGTCAACCTTAGTGTTATTTACAGAAATTTTTTCATATTCTAACTGGGTCATCAATATCAAGAATTATCTTTCAAGTAGGAATAAATAGTTATAAGCAAAGATCAGAACAATCAGTTTAAAGACATCCAGATTTCTGTGACACCAGCAGATTGGCAGAATGCAATTAGAAAAAAAAAGTTGATGTGAAAATCCAAGGACAGAATCTACTTTCGTGGGCAGCTCAAGAATGAAAGATCAGAAAAATTATCTGAAGCAATTCTGAGAGAGTCTGTGTTCCTGTGATTCTGGACAGGAACTTGCAAATATTGTGTTAGGCTTGTTACAGACATGTAGTATTCCAATAGAGAGATGAAATCCAGTTCTTCCCAAATTTTGACAGTTAAAAGTCATTCCTTTGAAGTAAAATCAAGTGTGATTCTTGCATATGTCAGCTTCATCCTACCAACAGCAGTGAATTCACAACTGCACAGTCAGAACACTTGAAAGCAACAAGGTTCTGCATCTTGAAAACAGCTTGTATCTGGTGTAACCAGATAGGCACCCTTAACACAGAGTAAGAGAATTGTTGGCATTTGAAGAGCTCAGCAAAAAAACAGAAGATTCAAGATGAGACGGCAGTAAAATTTTTGAACATATCAGTATGAAAAATCAGAAAATTTTACAATTGTTAGAGAACAGAATTAATGAAGAGGTGATGCAAATGTATGTAAAGAGTATGCAAATAGCAAAATGCAAATCATAAGTGGGAATTAAAGGTCAGTTCATTCGTGTTAGGAAAATCAGTTTGTCTGAATCCACCCATTTGCCAAGGATACATTAGATGCTTAAGAAATGTAAGAAAAGGTGCAGGGTTTTTTTCAGGGCTTTTTTTTTAAACACAGTATTTGCAAATTTGTAATCATAAAGACAAACTTGAATCAAAATTCAGTGTATCAACTTTTTGTTTACTTTTTAGGCATGACTTTCTGTCACACATATTTTGAACTACATTATCTCCTTTTTTATTAAATAAGTGATCTGTTTATTGCACTAGATTTTGTTTGGGCTTGGATTTGGTTTATTCATTTGCTTGTTTGTTTCTTGTTTTGTTGTTGTCTATTTTAATTTGACAGTTTTAAATGTTCCAAATTACAATTATCAGTGGTCATAAAATAAAGTTATTCTACAGAATGTTTCCTAGGTATAAGTCAGTCTTTCGGTTCTTGAAAGTCATAGTAAGAATGCACACACTCAGAGTTTATGTTTCTCCATAAATCAAACCACAGTCAAAAGGAGCACTAAGAATTTAAGGTCTTAAAACCAGAGTGGTTTACCACCTGTTCTCCATGAACTGGAGTGCCTTTTGGTTCAAAAAAGTTTGTTTTCTGTGGTTTTTGTACAAGAAAGCAAATTAAAAGTTCCTGGTATTTTCCTAAGTCTCCCATATCCAGAGGGGGGGGGGGTCACAATATCTCACAATTTCAGTTATTAATGGAAGCTGTGGCTCTGATATTTCCTTGCAGATTCCATTGGTGTATAGCTGGGTTTAATTGTCTCCAAAACTAGCCACATCATAAAACCCCACAAACAGACAAACAAACAAACAACTGGTTTTTATTTATAAATAAATATTAGTAGTTTATTTGAAGCTAGTTGAACTTCTCTAATATTCAAGGGGAAAAAATCCAGTTGCTAAGGCCTGTTTATTTTTAAATTGAAGTGAAAATCAGAATTGTTTTCAGTCTGTTTTGGTAAGAATTAATTTGTTAGAAATTTCTTCATTACATTAACTTCTGCTAGCTGTATGTGCTGATATATCTACTGAAACAAATATTTTCTGTATGTGTGACATGTTATTATATTGAAAACTTCAGAAACAGTAAAAAACTTAAGAGCATTAGGAGCATTATGAAAACATTTTGAAAAGTATAATATATCTTCTAGGTTCATAAACACCTCTTGAAATTTCTAAAATCTAAAGTCAATTCTTTGGGGGAAACTTTTATATTTGTAATGTTAAAATAATCTTAAATAAATAAATGTATATTAACAAAATACTTGGGAGCACTGTCATATGTGTTTCTTGTGAAGTGTATGAGTTATCCCCTTACAGAATGGTGAGGATATGACCCAGAAAGTTCCTTCTTCAATACATTACTTGAGAAAACACTAACTCAGACCAAAAAAAAAAAAAAATTGAAAACCCACCACCAAACCAACCAACCAAACAAGGTCTCTACCCCATCAAATCACTACATGAGACAGAAAACTGTGTCAACATAATACACTTTAAAAAGCATCCTGTGATTTCTAACTTGTGATTTTTTTGAGAAAAAACCTTGGCATACCATTAACGGAGATTATGCTCATCATCTGTGGGGACTTTATGTTTCCAATATAGTGCTACTTCCACCTGTGCAAATACCAATAAAGTTTATTTCCAAACTGAAAGGTCATGCCTGATTTGTCATCTGCGTTCTGTAAACTCATGACACATGCTCAAGTCAAATTTAAGCTGGAAAACAGAATAAAAATAGTGAGGTGGAGAACGGTGAGTTTCTAAAAATATATAAAAGTTGGATTTCCTAAATCAAAGCATATTGCTGTTTGTCAGATCTGTTCAAGTATCATTTTGCTCTGTTTATTTTTCCAAGTGGAACAGGTTTTTCTTCCTAGTAGGAGGAAATTTCTTCCTTGACATGAAGCCTCAGTGAGTATAGGCCAGCAAAGAGAATATTTTCTTATTCTTCCAGGTTGTCATTTGATAACATCTTTGCCCAAGGATAATCTCTGATACTCTGCTTTTCTACTACTTCCTTACTGCTAGACTGCTATGTGCCAGAGATGCAATTCCAGTAGTGCTCAAGAGAAGGCACAGTGTTAGGAACATCCTAATCAGTTCCATAATTTTTCTGTAGATGAATGCTTGGCTTTTTAAAATTTATATATGTTTGCATCTAACATATGTATGTGGATATGTATATATGATATACAATCTCATCAGAATTCCATGATAAATCATGATCCTTACAAGGTGATTAATTTTTCTCTTAAATATTTGAACAATTCTGGAAGTATGTGTATTGATTTGCATTTAGTTGATAACTATGCAGTTAATTGATGAGTTCCATGCAGATGTGGTTATCAGCATTTTCAATCTGTGGAAGGGTTTGTGAGGTAACTACTTGTATTTATGAGAAATGCAGGATAAGATTTATGTCTTGGAATATTTTTAGGTCTCTCTGTATTGTGGCATGTTTATAAGCAGTGATTATCATTGGTTTCTTTAGATACTCACAAAAATAATTCCATGAGGGAACAGAAGACACAAAAGTATAGTTTGACGGGTGAATAATAATTTTAAAGATTAGATTAAATTAAAAATAAGTCAAGGATTCTTAAAAAATATCCAAAATAGGATAAAATTGCTACAGAAATAGCAATAGAATTCCTAATACTATGGCACATAGAAGATAAATGCGTAGGATACCCCAGCATTTGAGAAATCTGTTCTACAAAAAAAGATAAAAATGAAAGCACATCCATAACCATGAAGCAAGTGTCCAGAAGCACAATATTATGATTTGGAAAAAATGTAACCACTACATTTTGCTTTTTTTTTCTTTTGAAGAATGGTTTTTCTGAATACAAGAACTGTCACAAAACCCAATCAAACAAATAAACAAAATAAACCCCAAAACCTCAAATAAACAAAAACTCCCAAATCAAACAAATACACAGAAAACCCCTAGCATTTCACCTTGTGTTTTCATATTTATAAGGATCACTGAGTGCACAAAGTTAGACCTAAAATATATCAAAATAATTTAGCTCTTTCATCCTAGATTTACTGAATTCAAATTCTTCTTGCAATGCAGTCACCATAGTCTAAGATTCAGTCTTATATTTGTTAAATCAGGAAACTCATAATAAGTTTATAATCCATGTCAGTAAACAAGTCTCTGTGGAAAAGAGAATTTAAAGAGGACAAAGTATATTGTGAAGGTAAGAGATAGTCTGGACTTTACTTACTGTTTCACTATATAAATTTGAGCTCTGGCAAAACATAGTAGGTTATTTAAAATTTTATGGATGCAGAAGTATTAAAAAAGGGAAAAAAATATCAGCTCTTAAGAGAAGAATGGAAACAATTAAGTGAGAATGCCCAGATGTTTTAGACAAAAAAGTGCTTTGAAAAGAATAAACTGACCAGTGCTGTTTCATTGCCTAAAGATACACAGAAACTATATTAATTTTACTAGTTTCTAAATATAATCAGTTATTTAGTAACAAGTCTTGAAAATTAATCTCCAAAAACTACAAGAGGCAAGGAACCAAAGTGCACTAGGAGGACTTCCAAGTCTTGCTTCAATGTATTGGTTTTCATGTGATATCTGGTTAATATTTGCTGCCCCCTATAGTTTACTCTTACATAATTTCCATAAAACCATCTGAGGTGACTGAAAACATAAACCAAACTTCTCTTTTCTACTGATTATGTTTTGGTTATTTCTGTCATCCTGTCTGAATTGTGGCTGTGTTGAGAATTAGGATGATTCTCAATCATTTTTTTGGTCAACTGTTATTTGATAGATTAAAATGAACAGATATTTAAAGTACATGGATCCTATTTTATTTATTTCTGAAATAAATATATCTTCCTTTAAAGAGTCAGATCAGGCAAATATTTAATAAAATGCACTGTAAATAGTTACAGTGTGTACACAAACAACCTTATGGTTCTTTGAAGTCTGTTTTTGGAGAAGATGATGAAAAGTGGTAGTTTCAAGGTTTAGCAGGCATTGCTTGCTGAGTTTAAAACAGTCCCATCACTGACTAATGAGATATCACACTGTGCCTCAGAATTTAATAACTGGACTTCACAGTTACCAATGTCTTCCCAGTATTGAAGGAAGAGGGATTTAAACAGCCTAGAAAAAGGCTATACGAGAAAAGAGGACTGCTGTGGTGTATAAACCAGGGGCATTAACCCAGTAATGTGAGAACCAGCTCAATTATGATCAACTTCCTAGAGGAGCTCTGACTTCTTAGAGGTTATGAACCAATTAGACAAGGGATGTATGTATTTATTTTTTGTTTAATTTAAAAGAAGACAACTCTGAATTCTGAAAAACTGAAATTTGAAGAAGTTTATGGCACACTGTTCTGTTGACTGTAGACTACCAGTTAACTCTTTACAGTTACCAGACACTTAATAGGTAAGGGTCACCAAGATTGATCCCCAGATTCAAAAACTGTCTTTGTTGAGTTCAAACTCAAAATCTCTTGATCAGTCAAGAAGAATTTATCTTATTTACAAATAAAAAGTAATGGAGTTAAAAGATAAAGTAGGAGCAAATATGAAGAAGGCGCCAGAGCTGTCAGTCTCTGCCACAAATCAGGACTTTATACCAAATCTTTTTCAGGAAAACCCTGGTACAGACAGAATCACCTTGAAACTGATTTTATCTTCGGTGTAGATGGTTATGCCATGCTTAAGGCAAAACCAGCAGGTGAGGAATGACTTAAGCAATTGGAAATTGGTCTATGTTTGCAGAGTTCATCAATCCCAGTTGCTAGGCCTGAACAGTTTCAAGACAGAGCAGTGCATGGGGAGCTTATTGTCTTAACGGATGAAGGCACTATTGTAAATGTTAGAATTTGGTTTACATAGGGGTACACTTCTTAAAATATGTACCCAAGTTAGAAATTTGTCCTCAAAAAATTTTAGACAAACAAAAGTAGAAAGAAGAAAAAGTAACAAAAAGTAAAAAGTGGGAAAAATCCAATGTAATAAGTCTCTGTTTAAGCAACGAACTTAAATGTTAGTACAAATGCTAGTAAAAGAAACCCCTTCATTTTCTGTGCATGCATGCCTGAAAACTCCATTGTTACAGTTTAATATGTCCATGATGCATTAAAATAGGATTGTGAAATCAAATTTTAGATACATAATTGAACATGCTTACAAAGTTAAAGATATCACTTCTTTAAAATATCAGGACAATTACTGACTTATAACACTTATGAGCAACCAATTTATCAGTCCTTTTACATGAACTTTAGAAATGGTCATTTTCATAATTTTTTCTTACTTACTGTGTAACAGAGGTTACACAATTTCTCTCCTCTAGTCCATCCTCAAACCATTGCTGTGTCTCTTGCACTGCAAAAACACACCTTTTGGAAAAGCATCTAATATTTATTTTAAAACCTTCTTTATGGGGAATTCACAATATTGTTAGAGAAATAATTTTAGTGTCTCATTAGCCTTACTTGTTAAAATGGGCCTACTATTTCCCAACTAAATTGTCTGATGACTTTGAGACAGTGGGATATGAAAACTGACATTATCAAAAATTTTCACTTACATACATACAAACTACAGAGAAACCAATTTTTAATTTCTCTGTTTAAGCTGCATAGATTCAGCTCTTTAATTCCTGACAGTAAAACAAGCTTTCCCAATTCTTACAGTTTCTCTATACACTATGTTAAAAATGCTGTATTACATTGCACATTTGGTAGTTCATAACTGGTTTTCTTTCTATTCTGTGTGTATTATTCCTAACATTCCTCTACTGCGATCCATGTTCACCTCAAAGTCCTGTGGTGAGTTATAGAAGTCTCAAAGAATCCTAAACCAAATTTTTATGTTAGAAACTGTTATCATGTGTAAAATCTGCTTTCTTAATATAAGATAATTTCATATGTTTAGAGCTGTTATCATAATGCTTTCCTAGATACAGATGCTAGGTGGCCCACTGGAATATGGGTAGTCTATGGTTTAGTAGAGAAAATAAGGTTTTCTATACCTTTTCTTTTAAAACTCTCAAGATGCTTAAGACTGGTTATAAGAAAAAAATCTATCTGCAGAATTTTGCAAGAGTGTACCTTATTTGGCTTAAATGTGCAAAACAGGAACTTAGCATTTAAACTTTTTTTTTTTTAATTTGTAATGATTCCATGAAGTTTTTTAAAAGAAAGAAAAAGAAATTACTTTTTGAAGTTTTTTAAGAGTAGTTCAGGACATGAGGAACTAATCAGCAAAAGGTTCATTATCATCATTATCATTATTATTACTACTAATATTATTAAAAGATGTTCATAAATGCGTAATAATGTACTTGTACTTAGGAATCAAGAAACATTTAAAAAGTATTTTAAAATTATCTGTAAATAAAAGCATTCACCTGAAAGAAGTTTCAGTGTTCCAAACATATTTTAAGGAATCAGTGCATAACCAATCAAAATGAAGACCTAAGACTTCCAGAAAGAAGTTTGATAACAACATAATAATACTACCAAACTCTCATTAAGATTTTTTTCCTCAGTGAATTATAGGTTCCATGCTAATTGAGACAGAGGGATGAGGTGGAACATGACGGCATTAGATAAATATTTTTCAGGGTGTTTTTTGTTGTTAAATATTTATGGGTTCCAACATTAATCTTCAAAGGAAGAGAATATTACAATACAAGAAACAAAAATGTTAGTAAATAAGTCACTCAAGAAGATTCCTGCTACAGAAATACTGGGAAACAAATGATAGTGAGCTGCTAAGGCCTTATTTATAAAGGGAAATATCTGTGTATTTTTACCAAGGAACAACAGTCACTGACTTGAAATACTTTTTGCCTCATAGGTTTTAGCCCCTCAGAAAGTGTGTTTTTAGTAAGGGAAAAAGACAAATACAGAAAAATAAATTCTTTACATATCAACAAATGCACCTCCAGAAAATTATGAATAATAATTATAAAAAACACTCTAACCCCAGTAAGTGATAGTGTAGTGATCTTTTTGTGAGATTCAGTGGTAAACAAATTTCTTTGACAATATGTGCTATTTTTCCTCAAGATTCATCTTAAACATAAATCAGCTGTTCTGATATGAATGTTCTGAAAAGGTTTGGAAATGGGAGTGACATGAGCTGTCCTGATTTTCAGTATAGAGCTGAGGTGAAAAGGTAATCAAAGACACTGGAAGAATTTGACCTTTCCTTCCTTCTCTCTTAACTATCAGATATATCAAAAATTATATTAAATATTAATAAAATATAACTAAAAAAATAGTAGCAATATGCCATAATTAATTTTGTATTTAAATTTATGGATATTTTGTAAAAATAGCAATTTTTTCATTCTGTCTATCATTATTCACAATGATTTTTAGGTTTCAGTTCCAATAAATAGACTAAGTACCTTTAAGAATAGGCTTTTAATTTTCAGTTAGTCTTTTTAAAACTAAAAAATAATAAAAAAATAATAAAATAAAACATAAAACAAAAATAATAAAATAAAAAATAAAACACAGGTCTTCAGGTAATTTTTAAATAGGTAAAAATTGGCTGCATTTGGAGAATTCTAGGTGTGGAAATAATATGGAAAAGGGAAAATGAGAACAGAAGAGGAGTGGAAGGTAAATCTGGGTACAGGAAATGGAAGGTGTATCGAACTCTGTAGTCATATTTTAAGGAAGATCTCATTAAAATATAATCCCAGATGTTCTGGAGAAAAAATGCCCGCTTATAAACACTTCTCCATTCACACTGGTTCTTCCCTTCCTTCCTTCCTTCCTTCCTTTCCTTCCTTTCCTTCTTTTCCTTCCTTTCCTTCTTTTCCTTCCTTCCTGTTTTTTTCTTATCTAGCAAAATTTTTACTTAGGTAGCTAGAAAGAGTATATAGACATTCAAGAATGCAAAGAAATCCTCTGCCACTCAAAACCACAGGTGATAATTTAAAAGTTATGCAAACCTATATTTCCTAATGGCTACATGACATGTTGTATAACAGAGCTGTCTTCAAATCCTCTCTACCTGGGAACACTAGGAAAAAGCAAAAAATTTTGAGGGTAAATGTGGATAATTTCAATATATGAGGTCATCTGTAAATACTCTCATTTAGGAGTAAAGGAGTTTTGGAGAACTATATTTCAATACTTTTTTCAAGGAGTAGTGAAAATATAAAAACAGATGTTCAATGTGCTTTATTTAAGCATCTTAGTTTTTGCACTTTTAGTAGACTTGTCTTCATTTCTCTAAGTTTTCCCAGTAAAAAGTCCTTCGGTTACCGGCTCTCTATATTTTTTTTTCCTTAAACCAAAATAGTTGCAATTTCTTGAAAGATCTACCTCATATAATGAAACCACAAAAATCTACCCTTCAATGTAAGAAAAGTTTTTGGCTGAAAAAAGGTACAAATGTGGACAGAATGCACATCAGGAAGCAGTTTAAAAAGTCTATAATCTGCTACTTGAATGAATTTTTTAAAAAAGATCTGATTGCTTTGAGGGGCTTGATTAATCTTCAACAATAGCCTCGGTTATCTTCTTAATCTCTTGCTTTACAGGACCATTTTGACAGCTAACTCTGGGACATCTTAGAGCTTTCCTCACAGCGAACACAGTTTAGACAACTTTCTGCAATAGTGCAGTTAAGGTGTACCCTTTAATGTTCATTATTATTTGCATCAGATTTTGTGACACAAAGTAATGCTGCCTATTACCACATCTTTAAATCTGAGAAGCCTAATGGCAAAGAATATTTCATTAAATATTTAAACACTTCATAATTAAGAGATTTAAAGAGGAAAAAAAACCCTACCTAGTGCTTTGTGTTTCTATCATAAAATCACTTAATTGTTTAATTTGGAAAAAACAGTTAAGAGTGACACTGCCAAGTTCCCCACTAAACATATGTCCCTAAGTGTATGATCTACACATCTTTGAAATACCTCCAGGGAAGGTGACTCCAAAACTGCCCTCACCAGCCTGCTCCAATGCTTGTCTTCACTTTCCATAAAGAAATATCTTTTACCACTTTTTCTGTTCCTCTCAGTTTTTACTTGGGAGAAGACTCTGATACCACCTGGCTACAATCTCCTATCAGGAAACTGTCAAGAGTGATAAGATCCACACTCAGCCTCCTTTCCTCCAGCTGAAACAAACTGCAGGTCCCTCCCTCAGCTGCTCCTTGTAGGACTGTAGTGCTCCAGACCCTTCATCAGCCCACAGCTCCACTGCCCTTCTCTGGACATGCTCCAGCACTTCCATGTCTTTCATGCAGTGAGAGACCCAGAACTGAGCACAGGATTTGAGGTGTGGCTTCACCAGTGCTGAGCACAGGGGGTCAATCCCTGCCCTGCTCCTGCTGGCCACACCATTGCTGGCACAGGCCAGGATGCCATTGGCCTTCTTGGCCACCTGGGCACTGCTGGCTCATGTTCAGCTGCTGTCACCAGCACCCCCAGCTCCTTTTCCTGTGGCAGCTTTGCAGCCACTCTGCCCCAGCCTGTGGCACTGCCTGGGGTTGCTGTGAGCCAAGGGCAGGACCCAGCACTGGGCCTTGTTGAACCTCACACCCCTGGGCTCAGCCCATGATCCAGCCTGTCCAGATCCCTCTGCAGAGCCTTCCTGCCCTCCAGAAGTTCAACACACACAGAGAATTTGGTGTTATCTTCAAATTCACTAAGTTTTGAAATATTAGTCATTCCGCTGTCTACTTCTTCAAAATATTTAGATAACCTTAGTAGATGTCTTAAAATTTTGGATATATTTAAAAGTAATGTATGTTTCTTATTCTCAAAAGGACTGGAATATTACTGTTACTTATCTTAAGAGAAAACCAGTACTATCTAAATAGATTTCACTTTAGCATAGACAGGTAGAATATTAGAAGGTGATGTAACATGAACCAGCTTAGAATGACAATTGCTTCATGAGAAAGCAGAGAGAAACCAGGAAATTGAAAAACTAATTTACATGTTTTGTTTTGTTACTTAAAATTCTGTGTGCCTCTGATCAGTCTTACCAAGTTTAATGCTGTAGCAAACAACATACAGTGCCACAGCCACTGCACAATGCTAACTATGGATTTTGCTCTATGCCATGGCCCGGGTTTCTCATTTCATACATCATTTACAACTTGCTGCTGTGATTCTGTGAAGTCATTGCCTATCTCACTAACACAAAGTTAGGAAGAAATATCATCTTTCCCAATACATGATCAAGCTGTGCACTAGACATCACAGTGTCTAGTGCTTCTCTCTACTGAAAGTAAAACACTAGCTATAATTTTACAAACTAAAAATCGTACCAGCAACCCTTTGCATCCTGTTCTTGAGTGTCAATGTTAAATTGTAAACAAAGGATGTTAAATTGTTCAATAAAGCCTTTTCTGTCAGGTGCTATATGCTGCCACTCCTTATTTTATATGCTTAGAGACATCCAACAGCATGCAAAAATCACATCGGGAGAGGAAACTCTGGACTGTAGCCAAATCTGTCAGGATTTTTTTTATGTTTCTGAAATGCCATTCAATAAAAATCAGTGTGAGTTATTTCTACTTTCTTCATTCAGCATCAGCAGTATAATAGCTTAATGATAGCATGAGACTCAGGGCACAGACCTGGGACAGGCAATCATAGCAATATCTCATTTTCACCCTCGTCTACATGCAGAGAACCAACATTTCAAGCACTGAAAGTAAAGCTGAGTTAAGATGGGTAAACTTACAATGCTGGCAAGCACAAAGTGTTACTGGACCTCACCTTTGTGTGAAGCAGAATGAACAATCTTTGATATTGTTAATTTCACTGAACTAAATCCATCTTTACATCCAGCTGACAGTGTAAATGAAGTTAGGTAGGGAATGAGCATGAAAGATACCCTTAAATATAATCAAATATTTAGATTTACTCTAGCTTCTTAGAAAAAAATATGTAAGTAATATAAAGTAAGCATTAATAATGTGAAGTCATGTAATATGTAAATAATATGCAAATAATTTATCCTGGAAAGGGGACTTTGCCACCACATCAGTTTTTCAGTTTTTAAAATATTTTTTTGTCTTTTATCTTTTAGTATTGGTCAGTATACGCCTCAGATAGAACAAATGTGGTTTTGCCCAATTGAATGAAAAATTCAGTTTTATACCAGTTACAGCAATGTATAAAATGCAGGATGCTTAAACACACTATTGATTCAATTCCCCTTTGTATTGTCAGGAATGCCCTGGGCCAAAGCCAAAAGACTCCTTTGAGAGATACTATTTTTCAGTCTTCATAATCTAGTAAAATGCATCAATAACATGCTAAAGTTGCAAATACATCTGCTATACTTTTGGTCTTCAGTTAATTTCAGAGAGAAAGTGAAAAAATGAAATGTGGGTGTCTTGTTTTGATTACTCATTTTGTTTGTTTGTTTTGGTAGATGCTCCCAAAGAATGAAACCTCTGTTTTTCTTTGAAATATACTTGGCATTTAGCTATTCTTGTTTCTCCAAAGCTTAAGACCTTTTAGACACATGGAATGATGCAGCCATTTCCTCATTTTATTCTGATTCCCTCAAATCAACAGGCTGCAAAGCAAATGTCTACTTTGTTTTTGGCTTGTGTAGAAAATTGAAAGTATGCAGCCCCACAATTCTCTCTTTTCACTGCTGGCATCACTGATTCTATTTCTCTTTTTGTTTTCACGATGATGTAGGTTCTTATTGCTCAGGAGATGATGGAAGTGATGGGTCATTTTAAGCAGCCTTCCCACTCAATGATTACAGTGCAGCAGTGTATACTGAGCCCCTTTAAAGAAAAACACTCCTCTCTCCTCTCTTTCTTTTCCTGTGTCAAGGAGCAAAGAGCAGGATGAATCAAAGGCAGTGGAGCACAGTAAGCACAGACACACAAGAGGACTGTTATTAAGCACCCTGAAAAGCATAGTTACTACCATGGGAACACACTAGTATTAGTCAGAAAAAAAATTAGCCAAAGGGAGATAAATAAAGGAAAATCTCTAACATATATGACATCTCAGAAACACCCTTGAATGACCATTCTTCATAACCCTGTAGGCCACATTATATTAAATGATTGTCACTTACGTAACCATTACCTCAGGTTTCGCTGACCTTGACAGCAAAGCAATAATTACATCTTTGAAAGTCTCTGAAGAGCTTTTACAAAGTAATGCGACAGCCAGATACAACATGCAGAAATTTTTCTACTCACTATTCATAGATATATATGGATTGCATAAGCCTATTACAAAAGAAACCTATCTCATGTCAAACTTCATTTTTATGAAGTATTCTGGCAATATTGGAGATTCTTACAGTATGCTGTTACTAGATTTAAGTGTGCAAATATCCTTCATACATTTCCTACTCAGCTAAGTTTCTCTTATCTTTTCTACTGCATTGAGAGAGCTTGAGCCATGGTGACTGCATAAGAGCATCCAGATTTGGCATCACTAAATCTAAAAAAATATTCATAAGTTCACTGGCATTACAGAGTTGTCGTTAGACTTATAGTCAATGTCAAAAGTAGGGTGATTGCAAACAGAGCTTGGCTTGAGAGAGTAGATTTCCAAGATCAGGAAGTTTAGTTAACTCACATCTAGATCAGCTAGTCATATCTATAGGTAGTTTCACATAACATGAGATACTGTGCTTGAACCAATGTGCTCTGTAATTTGGCTTGCTTATGGCCCACTCTTTTCAGTGTGTATTTTTGTAATTCCAACAAACAGATGAGGAGATACAGTGCATTCATATCCCAGGATGTGATGCGATGATATGCACAAAGAAGTACGATCTCCTGTCTTAAGGTTGGACGGCAGGCTGCACACTGCGGCAGGCTGCAGGTATGCAGTGCAGTAGCAAAAATTGAGGAACATCCCCTTTTTTTAAAGTTGATGCTATCCATATGCATATTTCCTATTCAGATAAGCATCATGAACTTGAATTTATTCAAAACCAGAATTTCTGCTTCCTAAACTGCTTTTAAACAGAAATCCTCTGCTCTTCACTGAGGCTAAGGTTCTAAGGAATAATCCAGAACTACCTTTCACGAGCTAAAAGATTTTCTGAGCGATACTCTCTTCCTTTATTTGATTAACTTGTTCAGCATGTTTTATTCCTGTGAAAGACTCATGGAATTATTACTTGAACCACCAGTCCCCAGATAATTTTTCCAGGTAGAAATTTCATTTAATGTAACAAAGGATCCCAAAAGCAGTTGTTTGCTGCTCAACCTCATGCTAACAAATACAAAGGCCTTGTTGATGATGTGAGGGTTGGGTGCAGTCTTGGCTGTTGCAACCATGAGATTGTGCAGTTCACTACTGAATGAAGAGGTATCAGGACAGTGAGTAAGATTACAGCCATTGACTTCAGGAGAGCTAGCTTTAGCCTGTTCGGGGATCTTCTTGGAAGAGACCCAGAGGAACAGGCCCTGCAGGGAAGAGGGCTCCACGAGAGTTGGTATGTTTTCAAGAATGAGTTCCTCCAGGCTCAAGAGGCCTGTGAGAAAGAAATCAGGCCAAGGGAGCAAGAAACCTCTTTGGAGGAATAAAGAACTAATAAAGGGAAAACAACAGATAATTAGCAAATGGGGAGGGACCCTGGTAACAAGTTGTAGAGAAGGCAGTCATGGAATGCCTTCTTTGCATCAGTCCTCACTGATGAGACCATCCTCCAGAAGTAACTCACCCAGGAGACCAGGGTAAATTAATCTTGGAAGGAAAACTTCCCCTTCATCACAGAGAATCGGGTTAGGGTCAGGAAAAAATGATATCCACAATTCCATGGGCCCTAATAGAATGAATCCAGAAGTGCTGAGAGAGCTGGTTGACATTCTAGCCAGACCACTCTCAATCATCTTTGAAAGTTTGTGGCAATCAGGAGACCTGTCTGAGTACAGCACATGTCACCCTAGTCTTCCAAAAAGGCATGAAGCCAGGGAACTAATACCCAGACAGCCTCACCTAAATCACTGGAAAGGTGATGGAGTGAGTGCCTCATTCTAGAGTCCATAACTACCACGTGGAAGGCAAGAAGCTGATGTCACTAGTGGTGACCCCGAGGTTCAATACTGATCCAATATTGTTTAACATGTTCATCAATAACTTGGATACGAGTTATCGATGCAAGGGGCAGAGGTCTCCTCAGCAAGTTCACTGATGACACAGAGCTGGGAGCAGTGGCTGATACCCCAGAGGGCCGTGCTGCCCTTCAGAAGGGCCTTGAGAGGGTGGAGAGGTGGGCAGAGAAGAGCTGTGAAATTCAGCAAAGGCAAATGCAGGGTTCTGCACCTGGGGAAGAATAACCTGGGCACCACAACAGGCTGGGAGCTAATCTGCTGGGAAGGAACTTGTTGACCTGGACATCCTGGTGGACAAAAAGCTGTCCATGAGCCAGCACTGTGTCCTGGTGGCCAACAAAGCCAACAGTATCCTGGGATGCAATAGGAAGAGCACTGCCAGCAGGTCAAGGGAGGTGATCTTGCCCCTCTACGCAGGCCTGATGAGACACATCTGAAATGTTGTGTCCAGTTTTGGACTCCTCCAAACAAGGAAGACACGTTGCTCCTGGAGCAAATCCCACAGAGGGGTATGAAGTTGATTAAGGGACTGGAGCATCTGTTTTACAAGGAAAGGCTGAGGGAGCTGGTTCAGCATTGAGAAGAGACAAGAGGGGACCTCATGTCTATCAGTATCTGAAGGGAGGGTGATAAGAGGATGGAGTCAGGCTCTACTCAGTGGCACCAAGCAATAGGACAAGAGGCAACAGGCAGAAGAAAATGCACACCTGAACATGAGGAGGAACTTCTTTACTGTGTAGGTAACTGTGCACAGAGAGGGTGTGGAGTCTCCCTCACTGGGGAAATTCAAGAACTGTATGGATAACATGCAAGCTGCTCTGGGATGATCCTGCTTGAGAAGGAAGGTTGGACCAGATGATCCACTGTGTTCCCTTCCAACCTGACCCATTCTGTGATTCTGTGATTTGATTTTTCCTATAGCAAAATATTTGTTTGCAGTTTGGTTTTGTATCAGGAAAATGCTTCCATAAGAAGACACATTAGCTGCCTCTTATCAGAAACACTGGTTAGTTTTTTCCAGTTGAACCACTATTCTGCAAAATTATTTTACTCTTTTTTGTAAGAGGAACAATTGTTAGAAATAAAAGATTAATGAGGGCATTTTAATTTAATTTTTTATTTATTAACAGCATGCGTATAAAAATAATGTTAAAGAGTGAGTATAAAAATAATGTTAATAATTTAAATAATATACCATGAATTAAGGAATCCAATGCAATCTGCAAGATCTTGTAGTTTTCTTAAATGCTTCTCTCTTTTTATCATGGACAAATATTTAAGTAGTTCTTCAAGACATCTATGAATCAATGCTGGTTGTGGCTTAGCTGAAGTTCTGATTGGTTGCTCAGGACTATTCTGCCACGGAAGAAGAATCCGCACTCTTTAAAAAATTTACTGCTTCTCAACTACCCCCTCCCCCTTTCCCCAGGAAATATAGAAGCTTGGAAAGAAAGAAACAAACAAAAAGCCTGGAAACAGTAAAAGAGAGAAAGCTAGAGAAATAAATCCAGTTACAATGATTTTGATGCCAATGCTTCTTGCCCATCAAGTGCAATTCCCATAATGTCTGAATCTGTAGAAGGAATAGGAGTTAATCTGTTTCCAAGGAGTAATATTGGCATATATTTCCTGATGCCCCTTTTTCTGGAGAGATAGCTCAGCACTGAAGTATACATTGTTTGAAATGCTTAAGATACTAGCATGGTTTTTTTCTTTTTCAGACATATATGGGCACTATTTCTGCTAACTTCTTTATCTATATTGATTAGAAAAACTGTAGTTTTCAAATAATTATCTATAATGTTCCTTATAAAACATTAATGTTAGTGGTCATTTATTGAGACAAGAACTCTAATTAAGAGGAATTAATTTTGGCTAACTGAAATAAATATTAGAAAGCATAAGAAAATAAACTGAAATAAATATTAGAAAGCATCAGAATAACCATAAATGCCACAATGACTCCAGCTAAATGCCACCTGTTTTAATAGCCATCTGGATCGAGATTTTAAATCTGTAGCCTGTTAATCTTGCTTTCTCTTGTTCTCTCAACACTATTTCCAGTAGCAATTGCAACTCAATGTTCTTCTATGAACTGTGAGTGACAGAGAGACATCAAAGCAAAGACATAAATAAGTGGAAGCAGAAAATGCCATACTACACAATGAAACAAGCCCTGTCACCAGGGTTTTTTAGTGAAAGGATGCACTGCACGTCCAGTTTGAGTGAATGACCTTACAAAGCCCTTGCTTTGACTCTCCTCCAAGGATAGCATCACATATCAGGATAAGTGTGCCGCATCATGAGAGGGGATCCTATCTTTCAAGATCAATGTTATTTTCTTTAAATTTCAACAATGGTCATGTAAAACAGTTTTTATTTCTAGTTTATTTTTCTTGATCACTACAGACTCTACCAGTCCCTTTTAGGCTGTATATTGGACTCCTCTCTACATGAAGTCCTGCTGTGTGCTTTGTCATCTGACTTGTTTTGTCATGACGTTTATAATCAATTCATCTTAACATAAGAAATGCTCAAATCTGCCTTACTTAGCAAATTTGGGTTTATTCCCAGATATAAAAGGTTTCTGAAAACTTCAAACTATAGAATTTCTAGCTTTATAAAGTTGGGTCCACTAGTAGCTGCTCCTTACTGAAGGAATCTACATAGCCTTCCAAAAACAATACCTCAAGCTGTGTTTTGATGTTTTCCTGAGACTACAAAGCACATGAGAGATTGAGGTGCTGAATCTCATGTCGGTTTTGTAGTATGTGTTTTCCTCTGGCTCAACAATTCTGTTATCAAAAAAGCCTAATAAAGAATGTCCGTGTTAAATGCACCCACTTATGATAATAAGTGATTTAATACTGATTTTGATACCTTGCATTGGGGTGTGCATTTAGGTAGGAAATTTAACAGAAAAAGCAAATGTTAAAAATCTGACTATGTATCTTCTCTATTGTGGCAGTATCTTATGTTCCGAGAAATCAGGAACAAAGAAATTAAAATAAACTTTTCTCCTGTTACTTCATACCAGATTGACTGCTTCTAGATGAAAAGGTCAATACATATCATATTAGTAAAGAGAAATGTAAGAAATTACAAAGCACAAGACACACAATCTTTTCTTCGTACACATGCATGCAGAGACTGAAACAAAATTTTTCCCTCAGGAAAGAAAAAGCAGAATTTTTATCTCATACAAAGTTCAATATTTTGTACCTTTCCAAACTCTATTATTACAGAAGAGAATACAATGGTGTATTCTTTTTGCTTGAAGCAGACTGGTTCACCAAAAAAGGCAGGGGGAATCCCTTCTGTAAAGAATCTGTTTCACATTTTGCATACCCATTTGCTAATGGACAAAGAGTTGGATGTACATTGCATTGCAAAAATGTAGTTTCATCTAGGAAAGGGTAACAGGAAAAAAAAGATGGTAATAATAAAAATATGATCTGTTTTCTTAGCAAGTTTGTCATTAGTGTCTCTGGGAAAAAATGATGCAAATCTCTGCTAGGAATATTGCATGTGCCCAGCCTGGATAAACAGAGTGGGCTTCACAATCTCAAAAGATTCTTCATTTCCTCATTCTTTTTGCACAGGTTCTTGGGATTTTCAAGACAAGTAGTGGCTTACCAGACAGATAGTTACTAAAGAGTTTGTGTGTGTAGGAAGCAAATTACTGTCATTGTTCAGATGAAATCTGGATTGCTGGAAAATTCTGCTTGGAGCAATATCCTGGACTCGGTTTGAGTAAACTGATGTTTAAAGCATTTTCTGTTTGTTGCTAGGTTTGACTTAGTTTTAGGGGTTTTGTAATTTTGCTTTGCTTTCTGTCAATAAAGGAAAGCCCGAGGGAAGAGGTGAGTTTTAATTCCAAATGTACATTCTTTGTTTTAGAACAGGTTGGAAAGAAGTAGCAGATGGATAACATTTGGGACATTTTGTCAATTCATCTGTTAATAAGTGAGACACTCACACTGGCTACATTAACCAAAGTCCTTCTGTCTCCTGCAGTGCCAGCAGCCCTGAAGACATCCTCTGAGAATGTTTTGGATGATGATGAGCTCTGATAAAAACAGTAATATTTTCTACAGTTAAAATCAAGACATCTTTTGTGAACATACCTTATTGTTATTTCATCACAGAAACACATTTTTACCTGCATTAAAGCTTAGTGAACTTGCCCAGACAGAATTAATGCAACATATGGATGACAAAATATTTTTCTACTATTTCTGAGAGACAAGCAAATATGTTACCAGGTGGTTGCTGCTGTTGCTGATGTAGCTGTTGTGTACCTGTCTGATACTAATTCATATTCCCTGATGTTCCTAAGACCTGTTGTTGCATGGTATACCTAAGATGTCTTGGATGTCTCTTTCAACAAAGGGTCATAGAACACAGTAACTTTAAATATACTGTATGCAGTAGAAATCAAGTTGTGTTTTATTTGCATTTTGATTAGTGATTTGGAAAGAAATGCTGGGTTATGAAAAGAAGTATTATCAGAAGTTTTTTGAAAACTCCAACTTCCCTATCCTTTTGAAACATTGTAAACTGCAACATATTCCAGCCATAACACATTCTAATATACTGTAAGTCAACACCTGGGTATGTAAACAAAATGTAATTATCATATCATTAGATGATGTACACAGAACAGAACAGCCAATTCCTCTGTTCACATGCAGCATTTTTCAGTGTTTGAGCATGGTTAGTACAACCAAATCATGCTGCCAAATATTGTGATATCTATGTGATTTACAAGCGCATAGATATCACAATAATGTATAGACATATTATTTGGCATACTATTAATAATGCAAAGGTGAAATTAGGGAATTCAAAGCTCAGATCTTGAAACTAGTGTGGGATATCACAAAATCATAGAATGTGCTGAACTGGAAGGGATCCACAAGGATCATCCAAGTCTAGCTCATAGTTCTGCACAGAAAAACACCAGACTCACACCATGTATCTGAGAATATTGTCCAAATGCTCCTTTGAACTCTGTCAGGCTGGTGCTGTGACCACTTCCCATGGGAGCCTGGTCCAGTGCCCAATCACCTTCTGGGTGAAGAACCTTCCTCTACCCAATCTAAACCTCCCCTGGCACACCTTCATACCTTTCACTCATACCCTGTCACTGGTCACAAGAGGGAAAAGACTGGTGCCTGCTCCTTTGCTTCCCCTCACGAGGAAGGTACAGACTGTGATGAGGTCTCCCTTCAAACTGTTCTTCTCCAGGCTGAACAAGCCACTCAGGCTTGACCTAATTTTTCACGTCATCCCCTGTAGGCCTTTCACTGTCTTTGTGGGCCCCTTTTTTGGATGCTCTGTATATCTTACATTGTGCCACCCAAAACTACACACAAGACTCAAAGTAGGACTGCACCACTGTGGAGTAGAAGGGACTATTATGTCCTGCAACAAGCTGGCAATGCTCTCTTTGATGCACCCCATGACAATGAGAAGAAAGGACGAGGAAAATCTGAGGCCGATGCTCAATGGAGAAGTGAATTTAGTGAGAAAGGATGAGAAAAAGCTGAGGTGCTTGATGCTTGTTTTGCATCATTTTTTGCTGATAATATCTGCCATCTGATTTCCAGGGCCTAGTGACAAAAACGGTGAGAATGTACCAGAACCTGGGAAGTTCCTGATGGTTGGGGAAATACAAAGGTTGGACCAACCTTTACGTAGCTCAAGCAGGAGGACAGGGGGAATTAGAGACTAATCAGATTTCCATAGTACCTGGGAATTAAATTTTAAAGTTTCTTATAGCTATTTCCAGGCACTTGAGGGACAAAATGTGACTTGGAACGGCTGGTGTCAGTTGGCCAAGGACATATTATGACTGACAAACCTGATAGCTTTCCATGATGAAATGACCAAACCAATAGATAAGGGGAGAACAAGGAATATTTATTAAAGACCTGGGCAATTGGATCCAAGCAAGTCTTTGGACATCATCAGATTGAGGGGGAAATGCCAGTACTCTGAAGGGCAGTGTTACTGTTTGCAGAGACTTCAATAGGGTGGATGAGTTTGTAAGTTTGAGCAAAGCTACATTATTTCGGGTTTTTTTTTACTGGCCAATTCTAGTGGTAATGCTAGAATTTGTTCCAAAGAATTATTTTTCTCTTAACCATAAATTCAAGATGTAGTCTTTTTTAAAGAAAGACAGTAATGTCATCAGCTGTTGTCACTGTAAGGTTTGCTGGAAAACATTTGACACTGCGCCATCTATCCACAGATCTACCCCACAATGTTGTTATTCTAAGGGAACACAGACAAATGATTCACTTTTTGGCAACCCTATTTCATGCACTGTCACTCATCTTAGACAACTACTTGAGCTACAGCAGTTCTAGTATTTGATTTTCAATACTTTTAAAATTTTCTCTATTCCCATGTGGCTGGTAAAGGTTACTGGAACATAGTTACAATGACAGTTCTAACCATTCCTGCTAAACCAAAACAAAACCCACAAGTATAACTAACAATATCTGAAGATCTTACTTGATCTCAAAAAATATGTGCTTCCTTTCTCTTCTGCCAATATTCTTCAAGTAAATGAAAGTCTAAAGTAGAAATAAACAGAAAAACGAAAGACAGTAAGAAGGAAAATCCTTTCATTTTTAGTAGTCTGTCCCTGCTTTCTTTTTGTCACTGGTTGTAGCATACACTTTCAAGTGCCTTGGAAAATATCCTCTTTCATTACTGGATCAGAGAAAATAACATTTCCTGTTTTCTTTGCTCCTTATATACAAGGTGAGCATCATAAGACTCAAATATCACTTCTTCTTTACTCTCCCTTAAGGTTATATCTTGAAGTAACTTTCACAATCTTGTATGTCTTGCATTTCCTAACAGACCACACCTGCATGATTTCTCCTAAACCTAGCTCTGTAGTTGTTGTGTCTTGAGAATGAAATCCTCTGAAGAGATTCAGTTGATACAGATCAGAAATAGAGGGGTTAGTATATGGAACAAATATGAAAAGTTATTTTCCTACGTATTTATCACAAATAGCATGTCAAAAAACTGATACGTTCTGGAGGTCAACAGAAATAATGAATATCTTTCCTTTTGTATGACTTTTTTCTATGACACATACCTCTATCCAAATATGCCTAAAGAGTTGATTGTTCTAAGATTGTCTGATTTCATCAAACACATGACATAGATTGTTTTAGAATGGCATGTGGCTAGAATAAGCATTGTGTTAAAAAACCCCTATGATTTTGTTAGTAGATATATAATAAATATACATTCATACACAAAGAACATGGTTCTCAGAGGGGAATACAAATATATTTCACCACCTAGGAAGATAATGAAATTTGTCCAATGTCCAGTTTTCATGGGATGTGAGCTAAAGGCTGCTTCTTTTGCTATCTTTTTTTGTATGATCTTCTGAAATGTCTGCATCTCGACTGCAACCCCAAATGCTAATAAAAAGCCTAAACTAGGTAAAAGTCTCTTTTCCTGTGTGACAAAACAATGTAATGAGCATATAGAAATATAGAATCACTACAGCAAAGTTACAAATGGTGTATGAAATTAAAAACTGCTGTCCAGTTCACAGAGAGAATACAGACAACAATGTAGTTATTGCTGTGTTGTGGTATTTGCAGTGATGTTTAAATTAGATACATTCTTTGACAACACCGAAGCAGATAAACAAAACCACAAAAAGCCAGAGGAGAAGTATTAAAAAATTTCAGGTGGGAGAAATTAACCTCCCTTTCCCTATTTTCTGCCTCCTTCCCTACCAAAATTCATTTGAAGAACATCTTAAATGGAGACCTGGACTTGGGCAGTCCCTTACCAGCAGATAGCTTCTGCACACTTAAGCATGACTGCAGGAGACATGCACAGACATATGGAAGATCCACAGGTGGGAAGACTAGATGTGAGAAAATTAACTTTGTCTAGAATAGTCCAGATTGAAAACAAGTGAGGAGTTGAATGCAAAAGCTGTACTGCAAAGCTGTCTCCAACCTGTCTCCAGGTTCTGTGGCTACACAACCAGGGTAGCAAAAGTAAAAAACTGGCTTTTGAAGCATCATCTTTTTAAGTCTATTAACTTTGATGAAGTAGGAAAACCAACCAATTTATCTACTCTCATCTAACACTGTTATCTCAAATAGAGAAAGAACATAAAAAGATAAAACTGAGGATAAAAAGAAGAAACATGTGTGAGGAAGTGTCCATGCAAATCTTTGACATTTCATTTTATATTTTTGAAGTCACTTTATTTTACCAGAAAGGCATAGAAAATGCCTAAAAGTCAGCACAGTTTGATGTGAGATATTTCTAGAACTAGATGGTGAGCAATTATTTAGTTAAAGTCTTTTTGTTCATTTATTGACTGGCTACATAATTTTTTTTAAATTAGCTTTCATTTTATATTTTCCATCTATCTTCCTTTGGTTTTCAACTTTACTAATCTGACTTGGCATCAGTGCTAAGGCTCCTGTCTTACGAGTTGCTGTTATATACTTGTCATTTTCTGGGTTTCTGGGTTATCTAAAGATTATCTTTAAAATGATGTCCTTCTATCCCCCATTTTTCCATCTTTATGTTTGGAAAATGTGATCCTGACTCAAATGGAAGTGAGTACTACTGACACACAGTATAGTAAAAGTGATGCATACCTGGCAGACTGGTACTCTAGAACTTCACAAACCAGCTGGGGTAGTTACATTGGTATTATCTAACCAGAAAACTGGGAAAATCTGATTTTGCTTTTAAGGAAGAAATAGAATAAGGTTCTATCATTCATTTTAGCATATTGAGATGTTATGAAAACACTATTTTTCTAGTATCCTTAATTTATTCTCATTGCTCAAAGACATCCCTTTACAAGTCACCAGAATGAATGTGTCTCTTTTGAAAGTTTCATTAATATTATGTTGTTGAAATAAGTAATATATATGTTTATGGTGGGCCTTGATCTTTTATATTAAGTTCTTTTTGCATGAGTAATGAGGTTATCCAAGCTAATGCATTATTATTCAAAGTACACTAAAGCTTTATTAATATTTTTAGAGGTTATGTATAAAACTAAAAGAACTTAAACAAATATTGTAATAATGCATTTTAAAAATGAAGTAGTTTTGGACAATACCCTAACTGTCATACTACCTAGATACATAAGTGCTCTTACATCTGAAAACTAGCTACTGAAAATACCAGAATAGGATGCACATATTAAAGGAAGTATATCTAATAAACTTTGAACTGGATATAAAAGAATGATTAAAGTAGTCCTGTACTTATTGACTGTCCTAAACTAAGGTGAATCTCCTTGGTATGTATTTGCCATAACCATCACAAAAAATATATTCTATACTTCACTCAGTGAAGCGGAATAAATCTGTCTTAACAATGAGACCACCACCTATATGTGCAAAAAAGAATTGTGTGGACCAAATTTATTTAGTTATTTCCTTCTGCAAGAAAGTGCAAGTAAAAGCTGAGGGGCTCTAGAGTTTCCAGTCAGCCTGCACATCTAGGTGGGCATCCACAGTGAACACAATTTAGATTCAGTGATCTTTTCCATTTGTCAGAACAAGATAAGATGTATCCTAAGGACCTTTTTTCTTCAGCTTGGAGAAAGATTTGTCTTTCAAGGTTTTACAAGCACTTTTGTTTTAAGAATTAAGCAGACTCAGCAGGGAGATCTTTTTAGGGTGGATGACATTTTCAGAAAATTATTATACATAGCACAATTATAGACTTGAACAAATAACTGATTTCTTGGTTCAGTGGCAATTCAGAAAAGAGGAATTTAGCAAGTGCAAGGTGAATTTTAATTCATCCTCCAACTCAGCAAACAGATCAAAGCTGAATTCTTTGGTATGATATGAAATATTTGCTACAAAATGATTATTTAATTGCAAACATGAAAATTTATAATGGCTTACAGAGATAAAGGAAATGTAAAAGTAAATATTAATTTAAGTATTTAATTTTTAAGAAATCCTCAGCTTTTACATTTTTTTCATATGAGCTATTTTGTCAAACATTCTAGTGGACAAAATATTTTGATGTTTGTAAACTTATATTTTACACCAGAGCAAATACAATAATGCTGAAAATCTCTATCCATGGGTAATATTGCATTAGGTACAAAACTTGATTGTAGACAATCTAAGTGTTGTGATTTCAGTACCCAATTTAAATTATAAATCTTCAGAAATAGCATAATTTGCATACATTCCAGAAGTGAAATTGTACTGATAAACAAAATGAATGTGTGATAGTAGTTCTAAACTAAACTTTTGTCTAATTCACTTCTTTTAGATTCCAGTTATCCAATATCTGCCTGGATAACTAAATGTTTCTGCCAATAGGGTTTTCTTCCTTTGCTCCAAATCAGGATGGACTCTAGTGGCCTGTTTCCATACCAAGGAGGAAATAGCAATTAACTTGCAGTCTTTTGAGGATTCTGACATATGTCAGCAGGCTGCAGCAACAAGAAACATTCAAAACCTTATCACACTCAGGTTGATTTGAAAGTCATATACCTTAGTACGCTGCCTACTTGTTCCCAGTGGTGAAACAACGAGGACAATTTTCTGCAGCACTACAGGATATGCAAAATGTTTGAAGAGGAATGTTTAAATCACTACCATCTGGTGAAATTCAAGTGGATTCTTTATACCATCTTTGAGAAGCTCAGTGGTAGCTGCTGAGAACTACACTAAGTACACCGTGAATACAGATATTATTTTAAGCTTCATTTCAGACAACTGTTCAGTGTTTGCTGTTAATCTATCACAAACTTTGATATCCTCCAGCTGTTTCAGTATTTTGGAAAAAATTATCATATTAAGATGTTTGATAATTCAAAGGATCTGGCAAAATAAAGATGGACATTGTTATCTTCATGCCATACTATTCCATATCTTGCTCCTTTGAGTTTACAAAAAGGTAGTCAACTTGCCCCTTTAATTGTCTCATGAATTTATTGCAGTACCAAGGAATATCAACACACTCTTTCCTATGTATTGATATCATTAAATTTTGTTTCACTTTTTTAACTGCTTCTTTAATTTTTTTGTAAAATGTTGATGTCTGAGACTGCATACAACAGTTTTTCTAAGACCCATGAGAAACAGGAAGTGAGTATTAAGAATTTATAAATGTCCACAGTAATTCAAAACTATTATCTTCGAAGACCTTTATTCTGAGTTTCCTGTACAGCTAGTGGAAAAACTGCATTTCAAAAGAGAAATATCACTGATGTGATTAATTGATAAAAATTACCTTTAAGTTAAAATTCTAAATCTATTAAGGTAAAGGTTGAATTATCCCTCTGAGAATAAAATAAAAACTACATAAGAATTAATGTGTGAGCCAACGAATCAGAGACAGTTTTATTCCTCATAAAAAGTCTTTAAGCCAGTTCTAAATAATACCTTTTCCTAGTTCCAAAAATATGGATTTGGGGTTCCAACTGCAATGTGCAAGATAGATGCATTAGATATTGACATAAATCAGTCGAGATAAACAGTGAGATATATAGGTAGATATCTAGATATATATCAATATCCATCTAGATCATCTAGATCTAGATCTAGATGTGATAGATAATATAGATATTGATATGGCAGATGCATATGTCCAGATATTTCAACAGCTCCTTTTTAATTTCATTGGATATTCGTAGGATTTTATTTTATAGATCAATATAAATGTATAATTGTGAGCAACGATATTTGCTCACAAATATATTGCTTACAATTATGTTGCTATAATTTTTGCTCCTGATTGTGGGATTTCTAAAAATGCCTAAGCAAGTCTTCAGCTCCACTGAAATTCAGTGAGTACTGATAAACTTCTGTGCCCTTTTGATGTAGATATCTCTGCATTCTTCTTGTTATTTCTGTCTCTTTTATGGACCTTTTCTTTGTACATAAATTTTAACCTAGACAGTAAGATTCAAATATGTTTTATGTTCCCAAGTCAAAAATATTTTCTTGGTTCATTACTAAAGATTAGGATATTATTTGAGGGGTTTATTTGCCCATGATGGCCAAAGAGTTTATTCACTTAAAAATGTATTAGACTAATGCTGAGAAAATGCTCAGTATTTATAGTGTTTTGCATACTTATCATACTATTCTAATTAATAGAGATTTAAATCCAGGCAGTCTGATTCACTAATTTGCCATGATAGTAATAATAATTTATTATTTAATATGCAAAGACAGTGTGCTTAATCTTTGTAAGGTGTGTTAAGAAATCCTAAAGAGTTTTTTAAGCCAAATGCATTTGGAAAGTAGGCAATTAAAGGATTTGGATGCCTTTGTGAGAACTTTCAGTAGTTTTCCTACTGTCTAAAAAGCTGCAGAGGATATATTCAATTTTAAGAATTTCAAAATTATCTCTGACTCTGATGTAGTTATACGTATAATCCCAATAAGTAATGTCTGAGCAAATGTTTGTTTGAGTGAAATACCTTCTCTTGAGAGTCCAGATTTATCCTTCGCATATTCCTAAGATGTACTGAAGATACTATTCAGAATTAGGTGTTTTTCCCCATCAAATTGGTGAACATAAATGCAGAAAATAATTATTTCCACTTTTTTTTTTTCTTTTTACAGATTCTTCATGGTTTTGCAATATAATGTGCATGGTTTTCTATGGAGGAACTGTGATAAATTACAATGTAGGAAACATTGCTTGTGTGGGATAGATAAGAAATAGGTACACTCATGTAGGCAGGAACAGATAAATTCTCTTTATCTGAATTTATCCTTCAGTATGTTCAGATGTTCCTGGCCTTTGTAGTTGTCTTGCTATAGTGAAATTGATCACTTAGATACACCCAGTCTTTTTGTTACTGTTAAATGATGCTAAATCAGAAAGATCCATTTGAACAAATTCTCAGTCACCCCATGATAAATGGTGGTATCAAGAACATACAGTGATCTCTGAACATAAGAGAAAAAACCTTACACTTTCTTCAGGGATATATGCTGATTAGGGATGTTTCATCCTGTAAGAAAAAACTGGTGTGTGGGAGAACTATAACTTCTGGAGTTCATACATACAGAATAAATTTTGTCCTTTGGTTTGGAATTACTGTGCAAGTAATTCCAAACCAAAAGGAAGAAAGGAAATATAGAAATGAAATATATAAATCAGTTATGGGACTTAAAAATATTCTGTATTTATTATAAATGTAATTTTGAACAGTTTACTCTAAATAAGCCAAGTGACAAATCTAAAACCTTTGATTAGAGAGAACCACTACAAAATTTCAGGAGTTTTGTAACTTGGGAATTTAGCGTGTTTGGCAGTATATATCAGTAGGATAGTAGAATGACAGCTTTAGCTATCATTCAGCTCAAAAGTTTTTGTTTCCAAGAGTGAAATTGAATACATATCCAAACAGCATATTATATTCACCTTGTGCAAGAGACTGAAGATGAATAATTTATATAATTATAAATACGGAAATAATATCGCTCGTGTGCATAACTGAAAATGTGGAGGTAGGATCGTAATATCCTTCACGTTATGCCCTTCTAAAAAAATAAAATAAACTTCTGTTATTTTGTACAAAATTTCTGTATTTTGTACACAAGCACACATGCTGAGAACACACATTGACTTCAGAAAAATAAAGAAAATAGGAAAATGAAGTAATTAAAAAACAAAGTCTTTCATCTCAGATTATGACTTTTTCTGTCCAGGGCCATATGTAGAGCTGGCTGAATTGAATTTTCAAGAGTGTAGGGAATTTTAGTACACAAACAAGCAAGTAGAATGTGAAATATAATATACAATTTTCAGTTGGAGTTATACAGTATTTGAATTCAAAGGGAAGCAAAACAAAGGGAGAAAATTTCTTCCAACCATTCCAAAGGCTTCCCCTTTGATAATTTTCTCCTTGCAAAAATGACTTTAAGTCGCTTTTATCTGATTTAGCAAGATAGAAATTTAGCATGTGGTGAGAAAAAGAGTAGGAAAATTTGCGCAGGCCTGGCAACAGTACCTGGATTCCCTGAGTGCCCCAGCTGTGTTCCCTCAAAATCTAGATAATCCTTTCCAGAGACAGGAATTTTGTAAGTTTTTACCTGGGGGAAAAAATTAAAAAAGAATCCTGACCCACCCTAGAGGACACTGTGAGAATAGATTAGTTTTTCTCACACTTGTCTTTTAGAGTATTAGAAAACTTAATGAAGTGTTAATGCTTAACTCTTGACCTTGATTTTTCAGATGGTCATTGTAATTCAAAGCCTTTACACAGTGTATGTGAGTAAACACAAGTATGTCTCAAAGCACAACAGAATCAATTTCTTTTTCATCTTTTTAAAAATCTATTCCTCTTAAATTTTGAAACCATCTGGTTGACAGATTTTTTTTTTATAATTTTTAATTATTGTTTATTCTAGATTATGCCAATCTTACTTTGAGATGCAGGATTGGTTGGCTTTTGGTGATGGCTTGAAGAGTCAGAAATTCATTGTTGTGCCCATCCAGAAGACTTAGTCAACTAAAAGCTAAGGATAGTGTCCATTGCAGTGGAAGTGAATGACTACATTTAAGAAATTTGTATCATTTACTCACTGTGGATGAACACAGAATGACAATTTGCAGTTTTTCGTGAACATAACCTTTCCAAGTAAAGACAATCACAAAATCAGAACCTCAAAAAAACACCTCAAAAAAAATTTTTAGAAATCATAATTTAAATGCTGTATGGCACCTCTACATGATGACTGACCTCTGGTTACATTTGAAAATTGAAAATAGATATGCAATTGTTGTTTCTTTATTTGCATTTTCAAGTATGCAGCAATTGAATAAAAAATGCTCATTGAGATAAACTGTGAAAAGGCAAATGAGCACAGAGAGGTGACTGGAAACACACTGTACAAGCAAGGCATAAAAACATACATGCTGAAAGAACTGTTTACTAATTCTCTAAAAGTTCAGGTAAATGTACAAAGATATGTTTTTCTCACAGAGAGCAGGACATTTCTTTTTGCAGATAATTTTCTTGTCCTGTGTGCGACGCAAACACCACCAAGTGAGTAAAATCTTTACATGGGATCTCAGTTCTCCAAAACAGCTTGCATGAAATTTCTCGAACAGAAATAGACTAGCACAGAAGTAACTACAAAATATGTTTTATCCATACACAGCAAATTGGAATAAAACCAATATCACTGATTTCATATTAAGTTTTAAACTCTGCGAGAATTACATCTCATTAATACTGCTCATGGGCTTAGAGCAAAAGTATGTAATACTTAGAAGAGGAGGAAAAACAACTGCAAGCAAATAGAAGATTTTTAGCAGCAGAACAGAAAATATAGTGACCTTGTCAATTGGTAAAATGCTAAAATCTGCTTAAAAACTTGTCTACACAGGATTCCAGACAATATTTAAACCTCTAAAATTCTTATGAGATTCTCTACTATTCATTCAGGTTGGATTACTGCTGAAATCTTTCTAGGCAAATAAAATTATTTTGCAGCATTTCAGGGCTTGTTTTGTTTTGTTTGATTTGTTTCTTTTGGGTTTTTTTTGTTTGGTTTGGGGTTTGTTTACATATGATTATTCTTGAAGGATTTTGTACTCTTTTTTACTGTAAGCCAAGATAACATGATAATTCTAGAATGTTCAGTGCTCCACAGGAAAATATTAAAACACATGGTAAAGTATTCCCTAAGGATAATTTTGAAATTCTATTTTATTAACCAAAAAAAGAACTTTATATTATGGAAATATAAAGCTCAGCTTTTGAATTAAATAGAATCAGCACATGGAGTTTCTAAACAGCTAAATTCTCCATCTTTGGCAAAGAATCACATGCAGGAAGTACTTGAAAACAAACTTTGGTAGAAGCCAGAGGAGATAGATATGAATTGTCACTTGGGTTAGGCAGAATGTAGAGCCTCACAGGAAATTAGGCAGGTCACAGATTGTGTAAAAAATACTGCCAGTGATAGGGTTACAGTGATTAAGAAAAGAGGCAAAAGTAGAAAATTTCCATTTTGCCTCTAAATAAAGACTCATGCTAATTGAACCTGAAACCAGATATTTTACTAAGGCATATATGACATAAACATTGTTCTGAAGTTCTTCCATGAAGAATGTGAAGACAATGGTATGAATTAAGAACAGGCATCTCAAAATGTTTGATGAGACAATTAGTGCCCAAATTGCTGTCTGGAAATGCATTTTATTAGGATGGCCATCGTGTCATATGCACTACCCCTCTCACTCCATGACTTATTTGCTTATATGCATACCAAACCTAATAGGTTTCCTTGTGGACATGGGCTTAGCTGTTTCTACTGTGACTGACTTGATTTATTTTTATTAATCTTCAGAATAATCTCCTCTGGACATTATGTATGGTTTCCCAAATTTCTGAAAATAAAATTTGGGAAATTAAAAATTTAAATTTCCATTTATTTTTAATTGTTAGGTGATACTACTGTGTATTTATGTGAGTTTGTTTCTATTAGAAAATAGTGTTTAGTATATTTAGTTGCATAAATGTTGAAATTTTTTTATGAGTAGGACAAAGAGTTGAAAATTAATCTCCTGAACTGTAGGAAGTTCCATTGAAAATAAATTGCATTTAAAAAATATTTATCATCTGCCTATTTTCTTGTATCTTTCCCCTTTGTATTGTGTTCTCAAAGTGAGGAGAAAATTGAATAAACTAGAAGTATATGAAAAAGAAGCATCCTAATGGGAATAACCTAGAGGTTGTTGTGTTACTGAGGTTATGTTACTCTTCTGCCTGTGCTTTCATGTAGTGAAATGTCATGGGATTTTGTACATTGATTTCAGTGGTGCCTGAAAGTGTTTTGCTGAAAATAACTTCCTCTCCTCTCCCTCTCCTCTCCTCTCCTCTCCTCTCCTCTCCTCTCCTCTCCTCTCCTCTCCTCTCCTCTCCTCTCCTCTCCTCTCCTCTCCTCTCCTCTCCTCTCCTCTCCTCTCCTCTCCTCTCCTCTCCTCTCCTCTCCTCTCCTCTCCTCTCCTCTCCTCTCCTCTCCTCTCCTCTCCTCTCCTCTCCTCTCCTCTCCTCTCCTCTCCTCTCCTCTCCTCTCCTCTCCTCTCCTCTCCTCTCCTCTCCTCTCCTCTCCTCTCCTCTCCTCTCCTCTCCTCTCCTCTCCTCTCCTCTCCTCTCCCTCTCCCTCTCCCTCTCCCTCTCCCTCTCCCTCTCCCTCTTTTTTCTTTTCTCATTAAGAAAGAATTTACTAAGGGTGGAAGACTCCTTTCTCAGGACCCAAGCTTTCACATTAGATTAGAAAACTGTGCTTTGTAAACTGTATCTACAAATACATTATTTGTTGTTTATAACAAACTTCCTCTTTTGGAATTGAAAAAGCATGAGGAAAGTCAGCAAGCCCTGACAAGTAAGCAAAACTCAACTTAGAAAACCAATACTGAGTGAATGGTTTCATCACAATGAAAAGAATATCCTGATAAAATATCCACAGTGAATTTTTGTCTATATTATTTCATCCTTAATATGTTAAGCAATAAATCTCATCGAGTTTCACAAAAATTATAGATCTAATGATTAATTTTCAGAAAATCAAATTTAATCAGATTTCTACCATACAAAAGTAGGCCATTGAAGCCTTACTTGGAAAATTACTGACAAGAAGTAACAATATGACCTGCTGCATGGAACAACACAACTGGCTTCTTATAGGGCATAGCTTATACTAGATCAGAGCACCTGCTGATAAAATAGCTGGGAAGTACAAAATAGTTAGTTAGGATGAAAGAAATATTTTGTGAGTTACTTTTTTTTTTTAATCTAGAGGTATTTCTATCATATTTTTTAAGGGCAGAAATGTGATGAAAGTGCTATAAGCAATCATATCAATATTTTCTGTAAAAGTGCATATTCAAGGCTTAGCCAATATCAATCAACTCTATAGCAAAGATAAATGACATTTAATTAATAAATTCCACCTTTATTTCTCCAGCTGTCCAGCTGATCTTTTCCCACCTTCATCACCCCATTTTTTCTTCTAAAGAAAGATGTGTAAAATATTGTGGGAAAGTGACACAGAAACAAAGCAGTTTCCAGTATCTTCATAAAACTAGGAGCATCTGATCAGCTACCTCATTTTTATTATGTGCATGTTTGGATAAATACCACAAGCTAAAAGCAGTGGTCTTCCCATTACCCTCTCTCCCTGCATTTGATCAATAGAAAAATACATTTGTCCAAAATGATGGAGGTAAATATGCATATATAGTACTGTGTTACAAATCAGTTGCAATAAAACTTCCCTGAGGTAGCTTCTCTAAATAGGGCATAGCAACATACATTAATATAAATAAATGTACTTGTAATCATACCCATTTTAGCACAAAACCAACCCCCTGAAAAAATCTAAAACCTCAGTCACCTTACTGGACAAAATGAATAACCACAAGTAAAGCTAATTTTAATAGACAGAACCATGATTGTAATAGAAAAAGCTATGTGATCATTTATTCTGGATAGAATTGAAACACACTGTAGGGATGCAGCCTGTACTTTTTCAATATCAGGAAAAATGTTAATTTTAGAAAGTTTACTGTTTATCGAGTTTCTTTTTTAAAACTCATAGATTTTATGCTTCACATTCAAAAATTACTTCTTCAGTTGAGGACTTTGGGGAAAGGAAAACTATAATAGTTACAGGTTATAATGAAGTGATATTCTGGAGTTCAAACTAACATATTGCTTAACATTTTATTTTCTGTTGGAACTGACGCACTGATATTAATTTATTTACCCTCTTTTACACCAAATTCTCATGCCTTGATTATCCTTAGACCTTAATTAACTACTCCACCTAAACTCTCACAAGAAAGGAAGTAGAGAATTATTAACAAAAAGGAAGGTAGTGTTCTGTTAATGTTTGATCAGTGTGAACTTTTGTAGGTGTATTATAGTGTTGAAATTTAGACAGAATCCCATGTTTTTAGGCTATCTTTTAGGTTACAAAGAGTATTGTAGAACAATTTTTAACCATAATACAGATTTCTGACAGCTCCCTGCATCAATGAATAAAGCAGCCACCTTTGAGTTCTTACTAAACAAATTTATTTTGTTTTGTACAAAGGACTTTAAGAAGTAAATTTATCTTTAAATGGAAAAAAAAAAGATGTTAAAAAAATTAATTAAAAGAAAAGAAGCAAACCGATGGTCCTGTTCATTATAGACATGAATACATTGTTTTTACATTGCTGGAATAAAATCCAGTACCCACTTTTTTTCAGTTCCATGGCACCATCCCACTAGTTACTATGAAAATACTAAAGTATCCCTTCTCAGAATCCCTTTAGTAGTCTACCCTGGCAATACTGGGCTTCTCGGAAGATTTAAGATTGCAATTGGCCAATTATTAACAGTCTTAAAAGACTGTTTCATTAGTAATTTTTGAGTGCTCAGATGAACACTACCCCCAAAATGTGTGGGCTGGAAGTATGTCCCATTTTTCCCCCAATGCTGTAATTTTTTTTAGTAAGAAATACTCTCAGAAACTATGTCTTGTTTATTCTGTTAGGTCAAATACAGATACTGCATTCCTAACCTAGTTTTATACTTTACCTAACCTGCTAATATTTCTTTTTTTTTTTTCTAATTATTTTCCTTGTTTCTGGTTTTTTTTTTTTTTTTTTTTTTTTTTTTTCCCAAATAAATGATCTATTCTGATCACACAGTAAATCCCCTAGAACTTTTGGTTTGGTTTGGGTTTTTTTTTTTCCTTTTTGGCAATAACAGCATTGTCCATGGTTGTGCTCTGTTCTCAAATTCAGAGCAGCATTGTCTTTGGACAGCACCTATTCACATGTAAATTATGAATTGCGTGCATTATGTTTTCTGGCTATCAATCACAGTCCAATAAGAATTCTGGAATTAAAGACAGGCAAATATCGTTTTGGAGAGAATGTGTACAGCACTAACAATTCTTATTTATGATATAAATTAGCAATTGGGCTTCAGGGAAGTGAATCAAACTGTTTTATGGACTTGTTTAAGATTTTTTTTAAAAGGACTAAACTTTTTAGACCTTAAAACACGGTTGTATTCTAATTAGGGGTTCCCTGGCAACAGTCAATATCCAAAATCCATTAACACTGATGAAACAATACATCTGCAATGTATTGTATTAGTGTGCTCCTCTTCCAGTGCAGGTAGTGTATTGTAGGCACTTACTTTCTCAGTTTTGCTGTTTCCCTCATCGTATGATATTAAGTTGATTTTCTAAGATTCTCTCTCCTGAATATGAAAAAATCCCCATGCATGGAGATATAAAATTGGATTTTTCAAATGCAAATGATTGTAGTTATCATCTCCTCTACATTTTCAACCTCTCCATTGCATAAGCCATAATTCTTTGAAGTACAGCCCTGGCATGTTTTAGAAGACGACTGATGAGTCTGCACTGCTTACAGAAATGACATAGTTCTATCCAAAAAGATACAGCATCAGACAAACTCATTGGTAAGAAGTGAAAGAGAGTAAGCTCACTTTCATTTAGCTTGCTTTCCTACACTTATTAGTTAAAGGTCTTGTATGTTCCAAAAGCACTTACGACCTTTTTGGTGCTGTTTGAGAGCATTTTGGTCTGTACCACAGATTGCAGCATAGGACTTACAGAGAGATATCACAGAAAACATAAAATGTGTTGCCTCAGGAAAAAGGAACAATCTTGCCATGACAGCAAAAGTTATATGTAGGCTAAAGAACAATTTCAGGTGACAGAATGTTGTATTAAATTATGCAAGATGGGACAGGCAAATAGTATCAGTCACCTGGCTGGTGGAAGCACAGCTAGAGCAGAGTGCAGCACAGCCCTCATAGCACGGCCAAAAAAGCGTGAGGAGGTGGCTCACCGCAGCTCAGTTGGGTAAGACAGCAGTCGTACTGCTGGCAGAAATTAGCCGTGTTTGTGCTTGAAACAAGGTCAGACCAGCAAAAGCTTAAAGATGGCAATCTGTGACCCTGGTGTTTCTATATATTTAGCTTTCACAGCATACAAAATGGTTCTGAAAATGATATTGTGGTCTAAGTCTTTTGGGTCCATTTGAAAACTCTAACCAACATCAGTTCAGATACAATCAACACAAGCAGTTAGAAAAATTAAAAAAAAAAGAAAGAAAAGTATTTATGAGGAGAATCACATTAAATATATCCTCAAATCAACAGAAGATTTACTCTTGCTATTATATTCATGTTTTATTGACTTGGTCTAATTAAGTGGAGATATTGAGCTCTCTTATACAAGACATTTCTCTTCAGTGAAGGCTGCCAGTTGAAACTTTATTTCATGAAAACTCCTAATTACACCCTTGAGTTCATTTTTACTCATGACTACATGTAAATGTGTAAAACCAAGTGGATTTCTTAATACTGAATTTACAAAAAAAATCCAAAAATTTTTAGGGAGGTCTAAAAATTATTTTTAAAGATATGGCAAAAAATGAAACTTATCTTTACCAGAAAATAAATTCTGCATTATGTTATTATGAAAACAAAACCAAACTTAAGAACCATGGTTTTCTTTTTTTTTCAATTTTACCATCTCCTATAACTAAAACACCTCCATAAACATAATTAAAATGTAATAGCAACAAATATTTTAATAACTGCATTCATATTCTTTGACTAAAAAGTAAAAGTCTACATTTTATGCATAAATCACCTTGGAAGATTTTATATAATTTCACTCAAAGATAAGCTTCTGCTTGCACATATTATTATGCTAAAAGGACTTTAAAATTTTGGGCTATATTTTCAGTGCTTTATTTTTGCTCTTACTATTTCTATCCTTATTCCGACTGTAAGGGCTTATCTGTAAGAATCTCTGCTTAGAAGTAAAGTACAATCTTAGTAATAAATCAGGGAAAGTAAAATAGGAGAAGGAGACCTGTGAAATTGCAATCTCTATTTTTTTTGATGTGACACATTGGAAAGGAACCTATTGAATGTATCTGGTGAACTGGTACCTAAGGTTTTCATTCTTCTCAATGATCATCAACCTGTAAATGGAACATTTCTTTTTATATATTTGAGGTCTTAAGAAATATGTTGTCATGTTGATGAATATAGGATCATCCAGTATGTGTACATGTCAAAACAACTCTGCAGAAACATAAAAACTTGTACTGAATGGGAAGTGTGCCCAGAGCAGCACTTTACTTTGTATCTCTGAATAGAATTTGCTCCTGGGATTCATGTATTTTACATTAATAGGTAGTTTCAGGAATGATATATTAAGTAAGCCTATTCATTTTTTAGCATGTATTCCTTTCTCTTTCAGTTGAAATACAAGAATATTTAGGTTGGAATATTTAGGTTATCCATATGTCAGAGAAAACTGGGCAGGGATACTGTGAGAACATAGAAAGCACTTCAAATCAAATTAAACAACACATATTTCTTCATCCTTGAAATCCTTAAATATTGTCTCATAAAAACAGAAGAGGTCTGACTTTTAGCCCTTACTTTTTTAAACATTTTGCACTATATGCCTGGATATCATCATGTTCTACACACACAGAGGCAACATTTTTGAAATTAGTGGATGAGTTTTAGTTTTATTTCATAATTGCTAAAAAATGTTAGCACGAACACCGAGAATTACTTGTATTTTTCAAAGTTTTAAATCAAAAAATAAAAGGGATCCATGACACATCCCTCTGCTTTCTCTGCCAATCCAGCTTTCACCTTTCCCTTCAAGGCATCACAGGTTCTATTCACTTCAAGGACTAGCTCAAAAACCTTGCAAGGGTATGTGGTGACACTGCTGCTGTGCCTAAGGGTAACTAGTATAAACTGTGTGTCTTGGAATCTACAGATCAGGAAACTTAGGTGTGTTTTGTAGTAGCTAGTGGAAATGTCACCTCTCTTTGAAGAACAATTGCATCAAATTAGCAACCTAAAATTAGAAAACTTCCTTCCAGTTTTGCTGAAGTAGATAAACTTTTTTTCCCCTTCATTATGCAGCCTATAATCTATTGGAATTTACAATTTTAGCAGATTAGTGCAGCATTAAAAAAATTTATTTTAAATTCCAGGGAGGGGAAACACTTAGCTATGGAAGTTGGCAGCTTGCTCTACTTATACTAGCTCACAGTTGCAGTGCAGTAGAAACAATGGATGACTTTTGCAGTCCACTTTTTGCTGTTCACTTTGTGCTGGTTCCACAACCTTTCTTTCAAACAGTCAGCCCTGCACAGTAACATGGGGAATGTTATGCATGAATACCTTGTCAAGTAGTGGATGCTTCCACACTGTGCTGATGAACCAGGGACAAATTTTTGATTTGTGGCTAAACCATGCCTGGCAGAACAGCATTTGCCTCTGCTCCTGTCACATGACAGAGATGACAACACAGTTCATAAGATGGGGTTGTGACTGAGAAGAATAGCAGTACATGATCTTCAAAATCCTCTAAGAAAAGCTGTGTAGCATACCTTTTAAAAAAGTTCCATGTGGTAAGATATTCTTCAACTGCCATCCTAGGTGATCTGTGGCTCACAAAAATAATTTATTCAGCTGGGTTCCTCTGCCTAAACATTTCATTCACCGGCACTCCCCTGGCTGCCTCCTTCCACTTCCTTACCTCAAGTCCTAAAGGGGTTAAGTAATAATGAGAAGTAGGTGAATTGCTTCTGGTCACTGCTTATGCTAGGGTCATTTCAGCTCATCTCTTGTCATACTGGACATACTGATCATGCATTATAGAGCAGAGGGGCACAACTAAATCCTTTTCCAGTCCCCAGGAAATTTAAATTTGGCTGTCAGATACCACCATTACAGCAATTCATCTATTCCCTTGATTCTCTTGAGTGTGTCTAAAAAAATGGCAGCATTTCTCTGTACAACTAGCTGCTAAACTGCACTCTTTTGTTATAAGGAGCAAATAATCAGGAAACATCAGTGCACATGTACAATAAACCCCATGCTTTAAGGATCCTTTAGTACACATGGAGAACAATCTTCCTGTTTGGACAGAACAGGTATTGATGAGGAAGAGGAAGGCTGGAGTCTATGTGCTTCCTGCTAATAGAAAAGAACCATGGGAGTCCCTAATGAAAAGAGTCGAGCAATGCTGATATGCTGTACCACAAATAGCATTTCTGCAGGGAGTTAAAAAAGATGAAGCAAACATTTATTAATTGAAACAAATACCAGATGATAAATGTAGGTTTTGCTGGTTGAAACTAAGACCACAATGATCTTGTAGGTAAGGACAGGATTCAGCCATTTCCTTTTGATAGCTGTGCTGGTTTTGGCTGGGGTAGAGTAAATTTTCTTCACAGTGGCTGGTATTTGGCTCAGTTTTGATTTTCACTGAACAGAGGGTTCATAGTAAAGAGCTGGTTTTGTTATTGCTGAGCAGGGCCTGCACACAGCCAAGGCCTTCTCTACTTTTCATACTCCACACTGGCGAGGAGATTGGGGGTGCCTGGGAGTTTGGAAGGAGACAGCCAGGACAGGTGACCCAAACTGACCCATGTGGCATCATGCTCAGTAGATAAAGTGAGAGGAAGAAGGAGTGAGGGGGACATATGCAGTGATGGCATTTGTCTTTTTAAGTTACTGTCATGCAGGACGGGGTGCTGCACTTCTGTGGCTGGCTGAACACCTGCCTGCCCATGGGAAGCACTGAATTAATTCATTGTTTTTCTTGTTTGTGTGCATGGTTTTTGCTTTTCCCATTAAACTGTTTTTATTTCAGCCCACATGTTTTCTAGCTTTTATTACTCCTCTGATTCTCTCTCTGATCCCACTGGTGGGGAAGTCAGTGATCAGCTGCATGGGGCTTGTGTCTCACTGGGTTTCAACCATGACAGTAGTGTATAATCAAAACATTCTAGAGCTTCCCAGCTTTAGAAGTTTACTATACCATGAAACATTAATGATACAGATAGAAAAATCATTAAAAATTCTTATTTTATGCCTGTTAATGACATAAAAAATAAAACTAAAAGATCTCCTGACAATATTTGAAAATTGTCAGTCACAACTGATACGTTTAAGATGAGTGGAAAAATACTCTATTATTTTTTCTGATTTTCACCATATTTTTTTTCATTTCTCCTCAGTACATTTTGTAAAATATATTATAAAATATCTACTCTAAAATTCTGTTCTAATAGAGTAAAAATATTTTATTTATTTTAATATAAGAATTATATCTTATCATGTTGACATAAGAATGGTTTGTATTTTCTTGAGCCTAAGCTTGCAAACATTCACTTAAATTTTTAACTGCTGCTGTTAAAAGAAAGCTATGAATCACTGCATCATCATGCTTTTAGGTTGTGAATGATGCAAGAAAATTGAAAATTTAAGTTACGTTGTGTCCCATGTACTTTTGCATCTATCTCCACAACCTCACTTTTAAATATTTATATTGTAGAGTAAGGAATACAAATTATGTGCATCCCAAACATAAGGAGCAGAAGAGTACCTAAGTAATTTTTATATTTAGGATTTCTCTATTGGTCATTTTGCTATAACAATGATCCTGGACAGCATGGAAATACAGCTCTGCAGGGAAAGAAAGAAGCCAGATGAGGTCAGGAAAGCTATTTTCTAGTGAGTCTCATCTTTATTTCATCTTCTATCCATCCCCTTTAGTAAAGCTGATGCATCAGGTTCCAGTCCTTTTCTAAAATGGCATTAAAAAGCTTTTATACAAGTTTGAAACTGTAAGCATTTATTTTATATAACTGATATGTTACTAAAAAAAAGTTCTGTTCAGTTTTGCTCATTACTCTTTTTATGCCATGGAAACAACACAAATGCATATGGATTTCATACCACAGTAATCCTGCTCAGAACTTGTGCACTTTAAAGTCTGTGACATGAAATCAAACTTTTGTGCTTCGACTTCCTGATTAAATGTGATTCTATTTGCAGCATTAGCCATATCACAATATCTAAATCATTAATAATGATTGTATAATTAATGGCAATAAATTTTTCTTTTGCATTGGTTTTAAAACTGTGTAGGTAATTATAAGGTTACCAAATACTCTCAGGAACAAAGGGGAAAAAACTCAAAAGGTTAAATAAGATTATAAAATGCAAGCTTGTGAAATTCTTACCTTGCTCTGGAGATTTCTATCTGCTTTCTTTAATGGCCTCCTGAGCGAGGCCAAGCAGCATGCCTGAAGCAAGCTGAAACCGCTGAAGTATGGTACATCTTCAGGAGAAAAGGACCTGATCTCATATTCTTACATTTTTCAGTGTCAGATTGATCAAGACACAGTCTTCCAGGTTAGACTATATCCATGACATACACTTTTATGGTAACAAAAATCAATGCCCTAGAGAAAAATACTTCCAATATAAGTTTGTCTGATTACTATCCATAAAAAAGATGGTCTTTCCAGCTTTGGAGGAGCTGCCTGCAGTGGAATTTCTTTCTTTGATTTATACCCTTCTTTCTCTCCATGTTGTATCTGTCTGCAAAAGCCAGAAAATGTTGTAGGTATCTTCCTTCATCTTTGTACATTGTCAAAGATTAGGAATCTTAACAGGTTTAGGCTACAAATATTTAAGAAGTCTCACTGCTGGATTGTTTTGCCAGATTTTTAATAAACATAGGCAAACTTTTGACTGTTTGGAGTTAAGTATTCCCTGTGTTTGATGAAAAATTTTGCAAAGAAAGTTTCAAGATAAACATTTTCTAATTTGTTTCAAAAAATAAAAAAAACCCACCCCAACCCAATGCTGCTCACTTATATCTTCCAGTTTTTCAGTGAAAAAGTGAAACATTGTCAAGGGAACCAAGATTTTGATGAACCATCTCTTTGACTATAATTAAGCAAGCTGGGTAAATTAAAAGCATCTGAAAGATCAATCTTCACCTATCATCAGAACCAACTTAAAGAACTTGGCAATCAAATCCTCCACTTACAGTCTATACGTGTAGGGGTGGTGCTGGTCCAGGGTATCAGTATGAAGGGCAGAAAAGAGGCCTCATTAAAGAATTCAATGTCTGTTATCTGTTATCCAGGCTCCATGAGCGACAAAGCAGGGAAATGAAAGATATATCTGAGAGGGGTGAGACAGTGGTGGGAAAAAAGTGAAATTAGAACTGAAAGCTGGTGGAAAAGAAGGGTGATGGTGTCATGAGTGATTCTGGCACAGAGATCTGGATGTAAGATGTACATAGAGGAGAAGAATGAAATAAGAAGCAGGAACCAGGCAACTATAAAAAGGAGATATTGAAAAAAGAAGAGAAAGGGAGCACTGATGAACAGAAATGTCTATTATTACTTTATTCCAAGCTCTCACACAGTTGGGATTTACTCAAGATTCGTCAGTCTTGGCCTTCTTTTTAAAAAGGAATTTGCCCTGAAACCACTGTCTTGCTCATCTGAGGATTTTGCTGTACTTGTGCAATCTTAAATAGCCAGCCATAATAAGTGCTGTCCAATAAAAAATGAAGGGATGTCACCAACATCACATAATCATCAGTAAACAGTAGCTGAGAAAGATCTGTGATGCAGATCTCCATATTCTAGCCTTGCCAGTGTGATGTCACTTCTCGTACTCTTTTAAATTTTAAAAAAATATTAATACCCCTCTAGTGCCCATGCTGTGTTTACCTTAAAAGTGCATTAGAAAAAGTAGAACAGAATTCTGAATTAATGGACAGTTTTCAGAATTAATGTTTCAGCCTCAATTTATCCTTTTATTTTTAATGTATTGTTTGTAATAAGACAAAGTCCTTAAATGTTCAAAGAGTAACAGAAAACACAGAGAAAGGAAGGATAACAGGTAGGAGACAGCAAAAAAAAGAAAGAAAAATTAAACCAAACATTTCAAAATAAAAAATTATATATGGGTCTTTGCAATTCCTAGAGTTACTTAGTGCAAATACTGAATCTAGGAAAAAAAAAAAGATACTGTGTAATCAGGAGTGAGCCCTACAGGAAAAAACCAAAGTTAATTAGAATATATTCAGGACTGACTGAGAAACAAATGCTTTATATGATTGTGTTTTCTGAAAAGTGTTAATCATATTTATTTTACACTGTCTCCTTTGACTGCTTAAATGTGGAGTTCATTCTCCCATGGGAAGTTCTACTTTTAATGTCAAACATAATCATGTATAAAGAAAAGAAGTCAAGTCTATTCAGAGAACTAGGGCAGGCAGACTGCTACTTCTCTAAAAGAAAAATACGGATACTTTGCTTAGCTGTGGAATACTATCTCTGTGTGTGTGTTTAAAGACATATTTTCTATGTCTTTAGTTAGTGGGCCCTTTTTAGCTACCCAAAGACAAGCAGCAGTTATGTGCAAAAATGGTCATTCAGTTTCATGAATGAAATCTACCTAAATAATAATCCATGCTATATCAAGATGTGCTTCAAATAGTATTTGGGGAAAAATATCATCCTGACATAGTTAAAAATAATGTATTTAAAATAGAAATGCTCTATAAAGCAATTATTAGTCACAATCTAAGCCCTGTTGTTTTTAAGGCTAAAACCTGGTATTTTTCTACCAACATCTCAATGTCATGAAAATACCTAATACAAGCTTTTTGTTATAAGTACAGAACTTGGTGGAGTTCTTTTAATGTACGTGGTTATTTACTCAAGAAAGGAGCAAAGGAGAATTGAAATGAATTATGATTTAATAGAAGTCAGGTTTAAGAAGTATGCCTAGTTGCATATGCATCCAAAAGACCAGTTTGAGAGACTAACTTCAGATAAATAATACAACACTTGTAGAGACTTTCATGAAAGATTTACTTTAAGGAAACCACCAAGGAAATTAAATACTTTAAACTATGTTTAAGTACCATGAAGAATCTGACAGATTTTAAAAAAGGAAAAAAACCCCAAAAAACATCAACAACAACAAAAAAGAAAACCAAACCCAAACCAAAGCTACCACCAGCAACCAAAAAACCCTGCAGCCCAAATTTTTGAAAACACATGTGTCAGACTGTCTGTAACTAAATGTCCAGTTGATGGGCTAGGGAGTGCCTTTATCACTAAACTCCTTTTCTTGTTAATTTAAGCCACATTCTTTCTGATGTTTACACAGAGTTTTGGGGTATGTAATATTTATATATGGACTCAATTCCCACATGCTCAGCAGTTTTCTGCAGCAGTTGAAGCATTGTCAAGCTTTTACGTCTGCAAATGTTGGCTTTACTTTGTTTTGAGGGCATGGTACTGTGAAATCTAAGTTTTCTGGGGCATTAAATTGATGTGCTATTTCATAATGCACATCTCTCTAATACATAATTTTGTTGTCCAAATCAAGTAGTGGAAATGGCCATGCTACTATAAAGTAGTAAGTTGAAACTATGCTAGACGATGGTACTCGTGGCAGGCTCCATTGCTAGAGAAAGAAAATATAATTTCATGGGCCTGGCTGAACTGACAGAAGATTGAACAGACCCATATTTAACAATCCTTTAAGATGCCAGTTAAGAGTACAGAGAAAGTTCAAGGCTAAGAGGTTTGCCTTTAGGACAGCTAACAAAGAGGAGAAGAAAATGTTCAACTGGAATGTAGCAGTTAGTTCTTCAGAGACTTGAATATTCTCTACTCTAGATTTCAGTTTAGACCACTCACATTAATTGAGATAGTAAGAGATCCATAAAAAAAATCTTGAAAACTGAAGACTTCAGCATACTCTGTCTCCTTTCAACAAGATTTGAAAGACAGACTCATTATTTCAAAGCAGAAAAATAATTCACTGCACCAACAAAGTACAAAATGCAATTTAATAGAAATTCTAAATGCAATTTAGGAGGAGGGGAAATAATTTTAACTGAACCATACTCTAAAACTGATGTTAGTCCATGCAACTAAGTTATAGAATAAAACAAAACACAAAATCTTAGAGCTGGAAATTCCTGTACCACAGGTCTGTGTTCTCTTGAATATCATTGTAGCCACAGCTCTGCATTAACTTTGTCTCACCTTCCTCCTCCTTTTAAGAACTGTAATTCCGCTTTGTATATTTCAGTTCAATTTATAAATGTGGTAACAAATGATTCCTGGAAAATGTAAAATCAGCCAAATAACTCTCACAGAGGAAATATGTAGTTTTTAATAGTTTATTTTCTTCATTGACCTCTATTGTTACAGAGACTGAGAATCTTTAATTTTAATATATTTATTCTGCCTATTTAATATTGTGGAATTTCTGCTGTTTTTTAATCTCCTCCTGTAGAAAGCCAACACATAGAAAACTGAATTAAATTCCCAGTTCTGCTGCTTAGCAGAGTCACAGGTCTAACTGTTGAACGACTGATTCCCATTCAACATTAGATGTGATTCTGGGTTCAGGAACTTACCCATATTTCTGATTAGCCAGACAACCAATATTAATGTACTGAGTATGGAGAATAAAGAAGTATTAAAAACACAACAGTGAGTAAAAACACAACAGTGAGCCACTTTCCAATGCCCACTACCTAACCTCACAGTTCAGTAAAGGCAAACTCATAGCAGAAAACCTGGTTTTGGAGGTATGCCCAGCCTTGGCTATTGTGTGTGATCAATGCCACCTGTATGCCATTGATAAAGATGCCCAATTCTCAAGCTCTCAAGACACTGCCTCACACAGCAGGACTGCTCATAGCACATATGTGCTTATTTGTTGCATGCTCTCTATCTTGCCAACATATCTGGGTTCTGCACCAAAGGGAAGCAGCTTCTCTTTCATGTTTTATAAGACACTGTGGAATACTGCAGGAATTGAATCACTCTTGTTATCTGGTAAAAGCGGCCTCCCAGAAAGCATGGTTCTAGAATTTGCCAGGTAGCATTGCTGTGTAAAGCCAGTAGCATAACCACATTCCTGGGAATGGCTGGAAATCTCAACAACCCCTTTATGGCCTGGCTCATGAAATTGAGCAGGGAGCATGACACTCTGGGTCATGAATCCTCGACTAGTGCCAGGTGTCCTTCAGCAACTGGCACAGCAGCTGCAGAGAAGTGATTGACTATGCTGCTGGTTGCTGACAGTCCTTGCCACAGGAACTGTATTTTTCCTTACCAGGTTGCCATTATCCTATTGAATACTATGCATTATCTAAAAAGGAGAAAACCAGACTTACCTGCATAGTAGGCAGATCATCTCCCTAAATCTCTGCATTTACTTCTTCAAGGACTACAGGTTTTGTGTGAGAAGAAATAATAAGCAGGCAGTGGGATAAAGAAAAAGACCAAGGGCAAGCAAAAAGGCAGTTATAGTGAGCTCTGGGTACCAGTGCTCAGATACTCTTTTTGTGTCAGGCAGCAGAGATGAGTCTAAAACAACATTGCTTATCGTGTTGCATCAGAACAAGAACCTAGCATCTCACAAATTCACAAATTATTTTATTGAGTTATTTAATTTTGCTTTCTCCACATTTTTAAAGATAGTTGTTAAAGATAGTCTGCATTTTGTTTGAGTATTGTTCCCTGATTCTGTCATCTGGGGTTTAGATACAAGGGAAGGTAACCTACCACCTCCATAGTTTTATTCTTTGTCTATTTTTAATGTCATAGTAAATTACTATTTGTACTTGTTGCTTATTGATGTAGTGCATAGGAACTGTAGTAAAAGAAAAAGCCATTTTACTTTGTTAATCTGTTGACTAAAAATTGCTTTCCTGATTCTTGTTGCTTTGAACATTTAAAGAACTACTGCATCTGTGTCTGTACATACTTCCTTAAGCCTGTGTTGTCCAGGAAGAAAAATGGGCTGAAAGAGAAAATGTTCTGAAAAGTGAGCAAGGATGTGATGAAGACGAACTCGCTTCAGCAGGAGAAATGTACTGGAAAGCAAGAAATGGTTTCTTTTCAGACAGCTTTGCTGACAGGCAAAGGGAAAGGAAAAAATTTTGCTGGTTTTAGAAGAGGACAGTCACCACTGACATCATGTCCACTCTACAACATTCTCTCTAGGTCTTTTGATTAAGAAATAAATGGAGATGGAAAGAAACAAGAAAATTCACCAACATTGTGACCTTCTGCCAAAGATATAGGCAAGGTATAATCCCTTTTGTGGTGGTGTATCCGCTACCCCCTCCTCTTGCTCTAGGATCTCAAAAGCTCCTGATAAGCCTTGAACAAACCATCTGAGCAAAGACACACCCCTTTATAATACCAACTGGGTAGTGAAGAATCCTTGATCACAGCAAGGGCTCTTGCATGGTAAAGGTGCGAATAATTCTGACTTAAAAAAAATATCAGTTGCCTAACCAAGGTTAGGAGAAAAGAATAAACAGCTATCTTTTTCACCCTTGGCAAATAACTTACCTGAATTGTAGCTCAATACCATAGCTATTAGACTTTTTGGAAAAAAAAAAAATCCAGTAGTTACCAACTTGATTTATGACCAGGATGGAATCTTAGTGTTGACTAAAGCCAAGCATCTCATAACAGGGGTCCCTAAGTGAGATCCTCTCCTGGACTTCAGCAGGCTGTGGCAGCACATCCCTCTGAGTGGGATGCCCTTTGGAGCTGACTAACGCTCAAGTATTTGGTTTCCTTAGAGCTTAAGTTTTTAATACCCAAAAGACCTTCTTTCACTGATGATGAGTCCTAGATGGCTACCCACTCCCATGCACACACATAGTCCTTGAGGTATAAGCCATGCCTGTTGAGAAACATGATGGGATTTTATGTATTTCGCCAACTCTGAGTGGAATTTTTGATGGGTATCTTTACATACATAGATATAAATCTATAAATCTTTTTTCCTCTTATGTGAACTTGTGAATGAATTATGGTATTAATGTTGCTGTTGGAAATCTATAATAAAGTCAGTGTTATAATTGCAGCAAATCCTAGCTGAGCCTGAGCTTCAGTGGAGTGAAGTGGTCTGGAAATGGGCAGCACAGTGCAACAAGGACAATCTAACCTTTCATTGTCCTTTTGATTGATGAAGGTTTGTCCGTCATAGTTTTTTTTTTATTTTCCTGGGCTTGGTGTTGGGAAAAGCTAGCTGTGGAAGCACCCAACATCATGGTTTTGTCCCAGGAAGCTGTGTAGTTCTGAGCACAGGAGTGACAACCATCATGTCATTGTCCTGAGGTCCATGTGGCACCACCCACGGGAAGTGCCCCCCAGTTTTTCTCTGTCTTGGTGGCCATGTGGAACTAAGTCAAGATGGTGAATACCTTTAGCGTTTAAACCACCTCTCTTTTTGCACATTTTTGTTATTAATATCACCACTGTTACTGTGTGTTTCGTGTTCCATTGCTTCTTGCTTACAGTGAATTGTTGTTTCAATTCATAGTCTCTTTCTTTGTTGCACTCTTACTGGAGGGGTTTGGGGGAATGGGATTGACTTCTTGGAGGTGTACTTTCCTGTTGGTATTAAACCACCACAACTCTGTAGTAAGCAATTGAGTGAACCTTGTGATCCAATTCTATTAAAGTTGCACTTTCACAATTTAATATTAAAACCTGCTTTGTGACACTATTGATAGTGATTTTTTAAAGTGGCCTAACCATGTTTTATGGGCTTCTTCCATGAAAGTAGCAAAAAGATCATTCAATATAGATATAAACTACAGAAATGCAGATGATAACAAGTATTTCTGAAATCCTATGTGACCTGGCTCTTGAGAGCTGCCTTGTCTATGTCCACCATTCACTGCTGCTGTTGAACAAGAAGCACTAATGACCTCAAGGAATACCCAAAGTCTTTCTGAATGTGTCAGGTGTCACTGATGAAGCTAAAAATCTAATACAGATCTTGGAAATGGGATTTCCTTATAGAACAATTTTGTTATCCTTTTACCTTCTTTGAAATGACCTGCAGGGTTCCTATGCATTTCAAAATGTCACACTAGTCCATTCTTTGGTGCATCTGGAAAACTATAGCCTGATCGCTATTGCTGTGACTTGGTGGAATGAACCACATTATTAGAGCACTTCAATCAATGACTAAAACTGTTCAGGACAGACAGCAGGAAGAGGCTGGCCACTCTGTCCATGATAGACAGAGATCAAAAGGTGAGGGAGTTGCTCTCTATGATTGAAAACATGATTGGCTGATTGGATGAATTCCATTTCTGTATGGAAAAAAAAAAAAACATTGCCACTGAAAAACAGCCTAGCAGAGATCTGGTGTGTATGGGTAAAAATTAGAGGCTAAACTAACAAAGGCAGTCATAGAGCAGATGTTTGCTGACAAATACCAATCTGTCAGTCTTACCCCAGGCCTAGTAAATTGATGGGAGAGGTCCTCCTGGCATCTACCTCAAGGCATATGAAAGACATGAAAATGGCTTCCCCAAAGCCAAATGGTGCCTGATTAATTAATGGCCCTCTACAGTGGAATGCCTGCTCTGGAAAAGGATGAGAAAAGGACCTGATGGAATTTACTTTGACTTTCATAAGGCCTTTGATATGGTCCATTCTTGCTCCTAAATTAGAAATATACAGGTTTACTGAAGATGGGTGCACTCTTGGATAAGAAAGGGACTACCTGAATGCTTGCATATGAAGAGCTGCAGTTAACAGCTCAATGTTCCAATGGAGATCAGTAACAAGTGAAATTTGTCAGGAGTCTCTACCGGGGCTGGTACTGTCCAACATCTTTATTAATAACAGGCACAGTGGAATGTAGTGTATCCTCAGCAAGTTTGCAGACAGCACAGTATTGGGTCCAGCTAAAATGAAGTTAAATCTCCCCACAGCAACCCTCAAAGCACTGTGAATTGTAATGGTATCTACAAAAGTGGTGATAACACACCAGTGTTTTGGCTCTTGCTGAGCGGTGTTGCCCAGCATCAGCAACATCTCTCCAACATTCTCCCATTCCTACCTGCCAGTAGGCTGGATCCTTGGAGGTGACATAGCCAGTACAGCTGGTGACCAAAGTGATATTCCATACTACATGATGTCTGCTCAGCAATAAAAGATAGAAAAGAGGTAGTAGGGGTAATGTGTGTGGGTGCACGTGTGGGGTTACCTACACCTACAGTGTGAGGGGGTTGATTTGCTATTTACATTGTTTGCGTCCAGAACAACCGATAAGTGTGCTGAAGTCCTGCTTCTCAGGAAGTTATTGGTCATTGCTTATGAGAAACAGAAAATAAAATCTTTTTTCTTTGGTTCTTCATGCATGACCTTTACTTTTCCTTTTTTCAAATTTCCTTTATCTTAACCCAGAAGGGATTTTCCCATCTTATTTTCTCTAACCCTTTCTGTCTAAGAAAGGAGTAGTAGAGCGATTTGGTAGGCATGCAGCCCAGGACATGCCACCACAGGCAGCAAGCTGAACAGTGCAGTGATATACTAGAAGGAAGGGATGCCATGCAGGCAGATTTTTACAGGCTGAATAAACACACCAATATACATTTCATGACTTTCAACAAAGTTAAGTTCAAGGTACTGCACCTGGGCCATGGCAATCAATAATTGTATTAAAGACTGGGAGATGAGCAGCCCTGAGAAGTTAAAATTGGGATATTAGCAGATAAAAACTTAGGTATGAACCAGCAAAAGGCATTTGCCAGAAATGCCAATTGTTTTCTGGACTTCATCAAAAGTAGCATGGCCAATAGATTGTGGGAGGTGATTCTGTCCTTCTCCTCTGCTCTGGTGAGAGTTGACCTGGGGTACTGGATCCAGCTCTGGTGTTCCCAACACAAAAAAGACATGTATCTGTCAGAGTGTACAGAGGAGGCTGTAACACCTTTTCTATGAAGAAAAGCTGCAACAATGGAAGTTATTCATCTTGCAGAAGAGAATGCTCTGGGAAGACTCTATTATGGTCTTTCAATACTTAAAGGAGCACATAAGAGGATTGGGAGAATTGTAATTAGCCTAGAGAAGTACTGGAACTTATAATTAGCCTGGAGAGAAGGAGGCTGAGGTGACACCTTCTCACTCCCTGCAATTATCGGAAAGGAAGTTGTAGGAAGAAGGGATGTTGACTTTTCCCAGGCAGCAAGGATGACAGTGAATGGCCTCAAGTTGCACTAGGGAACATGTACATTGGAAAGTAGGAAAAGGTTTTTCATCGAAAGGGTCATCAAGGATGCACCAGGCTACCTAGGGAGGTGGTGGAGCCACCATCTCTGAAAGTGTTCGAGAAATGGCTGGACATGGCACTTGGTGCTATGGTCTTGGAAAGGCAGTAGTGATAAGTCAGAGATTGGGTCTTGGAGGTCTTTTCCAATCTTTCTGATTCTGTGATTCTAAGAAAGATGGGGAAACACTTTTTACCAAGACTTGTAGTGAAAGGAAAAGGCAACACCTTTAAACTGCAAAAAGATGGCTTTAGATTAAATTAGGAAGAAATTTATTCAGTGAGGGTGGACAGAGACTTGCCCAGAGAAGTTTTGGATAATCAGTCACTGGAAGTGTTCAAGACAAGGTTGTATGGGGAAGTGAGCAACCTAATCTAGTGGAAGATGTCCCTGTCCATGGCAGGGACTTTCAAACTAGGCCCCTTTAAAGGTCTAGTTTGAAAGTCTCTTCCAACCCAAGGAAGGTCTCTTCCAACCCAAACAATCTTATTGTTTAAATCTTTATTATAGGATTTATATTTTTACCATCTACATTGCTATCGGACATATTGTCTCTATCTGCATACTGTGCATTAACACCTGTATGGACAGAACAACTTTTTGTGAAGCAGCAGAATCTGCTGATGATTCCACACTTGTAGTTTGATTCCACTACTTGTAGAAAAAAAATACTTAAGGACACCAAGAACTGCAGTGGACCCAGAACCTTACTACATTAAATCCAAATCTCTAGGTTAAAATTGTTCTTGTTTTCATAATACAGCACTGCTAGTGGGGGAATATGTGTTGATGTTGTCTCATAAACCTTCCCATTGCCATTGAATGGCAATGGCAATTACATATCTTGCAATAGGAAAGAACATTACATCTTTTTTTTTTTAACAATTATTTATCATTTACGGGGGTATTTTGTTTGGGTTTTTTTTTCCTTTTAAATGTTGCTTAGATTTACCCTGCAAAATTGTCTTTTTCTTCTATTAGCATCCCCTGCATCAAAGTATTTCTTTTAAAAGTAAAGAGCTAAAAATACAATTGTTACTCTGAGGCAGATTTCTAAGTAACTGTATTCAACAAGTACTACAATTTTGTGCCCATTTTTTTCAGCTAGTTCTCTAATTACTTCTTCTATGCTATGATGAATAAGTTCTATAAGCAATGCATGAGTCTTATGTCCAGAAAACTCCATTTGCAAAAGAATACTTTGTAAAGGAAAAAGAAGATTTTTTTAGAAAGGTATCTTGGAGGGTAAATTATATAAACCAGAATGAAAATATTTATGCCTAAGAAATCAGTACTGGGTTAAAATTCAAGTTAACAGCTCATGTATTTGATAAGGAATACAAAAATGGTACATCTTTCATCATGCAAAAGAAAGGGTATTCTGGTAAATAGGTTTACTGAAGAAACAATGCCAATGCAAAAATGTGAAATGTGCATGTGTGAGCATGAAGTGTGTCTGCGTTTAATTGCTTATGTAAGTTTGTGTTTAAGCACTGAAGAATTCCTTTTGCTCTGAAGTTCTGTTCTACAGCAGACCAAAAAGGAAGACCAAAACATTCTAATTTCTAATGTCATGTGCACTGTCTGCCAGCTGCTATACTCATTATTACGTACAGGCCACAGCATTATATGCTAGACTAGTTTGCTATCTCATTACTAATTCCTTTATGCATCCTTTAGAGCAGCAATTAAAAGGTGGACCTTCAGCGTACAAGAGCCAACTATTTGAACCATAATCACAACATATTTTATCCTCTGTGCTGGAGGCTGTGCAGTGATTTGGAAGTTAAGTCCTTGTGCAATCTCTTAAGATTGCCTCAGAGGCAGGGGAGACTAATTTGCAAGTATCTTCCTGCAAATATTTTTGGACACACGAAAAGAAAGAGCGGGGTAATCTTCAATTTCTAATTCAATTGCTAATTATTTGTTATATTTGTTATATGAGAAAAAAAGAAAGAAATTGAGAAAATAATCCGTCTTACCCTTTTTGTAAGTAAGTAATTCTTAATGTAGTAAAGGCTAGTAATTGATATGTCTGATTTCTTTTATCTGGTTTTCCTTTATTAAATATGAGATTTTTGTTATGTGCAAAGCAGTCTATGAGGGTATCTTGTCAAAGTTGTCAATTTATTCATGGCAAACCTACAGAAATTTTTAGAAGGAAGCTCTTGTAATCACTACCCCCCCACCACCTTCCCTAGAAAGGCATTTCAACAAATGTTTTTGTTCTAGCTAGCAAAGTATGCATGAGATGAAGGAATGATTGTTTAAAACACAGAGAATTTACGAGTTTTCTGAGAAATGTTGTTTAAGGTATTTAAAATCTCCTGGAAATACCAGGAGAAAAAAGGTACCTCTCTCTATTATTTATTAGAATGAACGTTTTATAAAAATGAGAAAAACCTCTCATCCGTGCCATACCCATTTGTATTTATTTTTACAAAATTTATTTACTGAAGTATTTAAGATAAATGCTTTAAAAATCAACTCAACTTTATCTACCACCTCTTGTGTTCCTTAAGCTTTAATTTCTCTTTACAAGTAGTTAATTCATGCCCTGGAGACCGAGAACTTAAATGAGTCAGAAACTTATATTTATATAGTCTAAAAAGACCAAATGTATAATTATTCATTCATAAAACACCACCAACAACAACTTCACCAAAAAAAAAAATCAAATATGAAACATGTGAAACATGGACATAGCTGTGCAATTCTTTGGTCATTAGTGAGGAATTCTAAAGCTAAATAATGTGTGTTAAGAGAATTTAAATAATTATTCATTAATATTGCATCACAGAAATTCCTCCATGATAATTTTATGCATATTAGTATTTTATGCACAATCAGAACTGAAGAGACCTTGCTTCAAATTAAATTCTACTTTGTGGAGTGTAAAATGGAAAATCATGCCGTTTTCTTGAACACCAGAATGAATGCTAGCTTGGTGTTTCAACAGCAAACAGCAACACATCACATGGTAAAAACATATAACAAAAATTTGAACTAGGCCCCAGAGCACTAATTGGCTTGAAAGATCAAAGCTGCAACAAGAGAGCTCTCAGGAAGATGAAATGATTTAGAGAGTACTATTAGATGGCTGCGAATTCCTGAAGATTCATGAAGAAACAAAAATGATATTGTTGACATTTACAGACCCTGCTTGCCATAAACTGTATTAATACACAAACCTCTGCATCCACCTACAAAAACAGTTGTTGTGTGAGAGGCACTCTGCTCTGTCTTTTTTACCCTTATTCATCACATAACCTCTCCTTTTCCCACATCACCTCAGGATCCTAATACCTTTTTCTTCATGAAAAACACAAACTCGTTTATTATATACTTTGTACTACATAACCAATCATTAGCAAGCATTAAAATAAATTCTGACTTCCTTTCAAATCTCTTTACCTCACTAAAAAGGCAGTTTTTTCCCCTAAAATAAATATTTCTTAAATATTTATGTACATGACCTTTTATAACAGAATGCCAGACTAGCAGCTGTGGATCTTTAGAACAAAACACCAGCAATTAAGAGTTTCAGAATAGAGAACGCACGGTATTGAAAATGGATTTTAAGAGTTCATCAAATATATAATGTTTTTTATCCACAGAGTACATGCAGTTTTGTCTCCTGGTATTTATTCAAAACTGTCTTTTACATTGTTTAGAGTAGCAATGCTCTTGTACTGTCTGTTCACTTGTGTCTCATGTCACAGTACAATTGACATGAAGGCACTCTGATCCTAGGTCTCCGAGATTTTCACTCAGAGAATGCCTCTAACCAGTACCAATATTACTGGAGAAGGACAAGACTCTGAAACGAATCTTTACCAGATGTCTATAAAGATCACTGGTAGGTCAGAAACGTACTCAGACCTTGCCAGTAAATTCCTATTTCAAGCTCTCCAGTTGCCTGCCATTATGCCCGCATGATTCAGAATTGCTGAACACAACTAATGACAGAAACCAACTCTCAGTCAGAAATGTTATTGTATAAGTGATTGGCAGATGTTGACAAAAAAATTGCAAAAGAAAATGAACTATTTCTAAACAATGCATGACAGGAAATTATATTATTTCATAGTAATATTTTGGTTTACCAGTTGTTTCCTTGATCTTTATCTGCAAGAAAAAATAGTAAAAAAAGAGTATGTACAATGTCTAAACTGTAAAGTGCTGCTGAAAATGTACCCCTATGGGTCTGATTAACAGCTTGTTCAAGCACTTTTTTCTATTGTAATTAAATGGCATTTGGGGAGCAAAACACCTCATAACAGTGTGTTAGCATCAGTAATGCTGTATATTTTTATTCCACTCTTGGATCTCTCTCGCTGAGCCTCTGATCTATTTTAATAGTATTTACAAGGAGGGAAATAGAACCATTAACTTCCCCATATTGTCTTGTTGTAATGTCTGTAAATATCAAATCCAGGAGGCTAAACGAATATACTGGAGATAATTTATGCCCTTGCCTTCCTTCCTCATTGAAAAGGTAATTGGGATTAACGTAACTATGGTGGAAGTATTTTCTACAAATCTCAGCCTTAATATAATTGCTGATAGTTAATGAGAGACATACGGTGTGAGATTTTTTAATTTTTTTTTTTTTTTTTTTTTTTTTTTTTTTTTTTTTTTTTTTTTTTTTTGGTGCACCTGAGAGGTACCAATCTGATTTTTATTTATGCCTCCACATAAGTCATGTTGAAGTATTCCTAAGCGGGCTGTACCCGAGCTGGGAGCCCTGCTCCCAGGGAGGCTTCGCCTGGCAGCCCATCAGGGCAGAGAAAGCCTCCTTGACCGGACTGCAGGCACCCCCGTCACACCTGCCGGTGGGGCAGATGCCCCGATGCCCGGGAATTCGGGCTATGGGCGGCGCCTTGGCACACAAACGCAGCTAACTGCGGCACAACGGGAACCCTTGTCTCTGGGTTTCTTGCAGGGACCAGGGGCTCGTCTTTGGGTTAGCTCAGCCCCTCTCCCCGGCTCCCCTCTCCTCTCGGCGGTCCTGCCTCGCTGTCCGCACCCTTCGTGTGCCCGGCCATTCGGCCTGTGACGACCTGTGCTCCGCTGTTTCCCCTCACGGAGCGGGCTCTTTCTGCCCCCAGCCGCGGCCACTGCCGCGCTCCTCAGGGCCTGCGGCAGGCCCGCGGCACCCGGCCCGCAGCAGCCGCCCCGCCCTGACCCTGACAGGCAGCCCACGGCTGCTCCACGAGCATGCCCGTGGCCGTGGCAGCCTGCGGCTCGGAGCAGCAGGGACACGCAACCTGCTGCTCCTTGGAAATCGCGCTCAGCCGCCACGGGAGCACGCAGACGCGCCGTGTGCTGATGCTGACAGAGCGCCAGGTTCCTGTGGTAGCGCTGCCCCTGCCTTCTGCTTCTCTTTCTCTTTATCCCTCTGTGATCTTTTGTCTGTCGCACTTGGGTAGGATGACTTTCCCTTTGTCAATAAACAGTTTTTCAGATATGATATTGTTGCATTTGCGCTTCATTTTCATCTGAGAAATCTCTCAGAAAAATCCTCTCCGACCAGCTCTTTTATAGCAGCACAGGGCAACACTTCATGATGAAGAAAAATGCACAATATTTAAAGTACAATTAATATGATGACTGATACAAGCACAGAACCAAAGGTGTTGTTAGATAACCCTTCTGCTGTAAGAGTATTTTGGCTATTACTATTTATGTCACTGTTTAGAGGACTGGGATAAAGGACAAAATACTAAAATTCTGTGTTGCACAGAGAATCCTCTTTTCCTTTCCAAAATTTAGCAGAAAGGAAGAAATCCTTAAGTTTTGGTTTTACTATTTTAGCAATAAAATTTTTCCTTTTCTCTACTTTCCTCTTCTCCAGGGAGTTTGCATTTTATCTAGGTTTGGAGCAGGAGATTCTGGACCAAAAGAGCTATAATTGTAGATGGGGACCTAGTTTGACAGGAATTTTGAACGCATAAATTAAAGCCTCTGTACTTAAAAAGCATGAGTATGCACAATTTGATATGAAACACCTAAAATCTCTGTATTTAAGGTAGAAATCCACCAATTTATTTAGTTAAAATAAGAACCAGTATGTATCCCTTTCAAACATTTCTGGAATGGAGGTGTTTGAATAAACTCCATCTAGGAATGAAACCAGTGGAAAAGGGACAGTGGGAAATGAAAACTGATGAAAACCTCTGCACCAGGGCACAGTGAGATGTTGTACAGAAATAACAGTCTACATAAGAAAAGAAGCAGCAGGATTAAAGGACTCAAGGTGATCACTGTTACTCCTTCAGCTTTTTCCAAGATCCCTAAGTGCAGCTTCAGCTGAAACTGATGACTCCAAAATGGCCATTTTTATCTTCTCTTTTTATCTAGACAGTAAAAGCTTTTGAAGTCTGGGACACATTCTGCGCAATTTGTTTCTGTGAAACATGCTACAGTCTTGTGGGGTGTATTGGGCATGTGTGAATAGATGCAGGAAAGCAGTTCAAGCTAATTGAGATGGTGCTGGTTGACAGGAAGTTAGCAAATATTATACCCATCTACATAAAGGACGAGAAGGAGGATGCAGGGAACTGCAGGCTTGTCAGTCTGACCTCATTCAGTGACAGGTAAGATCATGGAACAGATCATCTTTAGTGCCATCAGGCGACACTTGCAGGAAAAAAAGAGGATCAGGACCAGCTAGCAGGGATTTGAGATCAGCAGGTCCTGCTTGATCAACATGATCTCCTTTTGAGACAGGGTGACCCACCTTGTGGATGAGGGAAAGGCTGTGGATGTGGTCTGTCAGGAATTTAGTGAAGCCTTTGACACTCTCTCCTACAACATTCTTCTGGAAAAAGAGTGGTTGCACATAGTTTGGACTGGTGTAATCTAGTGGGTAAAAATTGACGTGATGACTGGCTCAGAGAGTAGTAGTGAATACAGTGGGAAGCTGGTCACCAGTGGTGTTCCCCAGATCTCAGTACCAGAATTAGTTCAGCTTAGTGTCTAAATTTACTGATCATTTGGGCAAGGGGCTTTAGTGACCCCTCAGTCAGTTTGCAGGTGATACCAAGCTGGTTAGAAATACTGATCTGCTGGAGGGTTGTACAGGTGTGTAGGCTGAAAAGGAGTTTGAAGGATTCTGAGATCCTGAAGGATTTTAGCCTGAAGGAATCTGTAGGAATCTGAAAAGGCTGCATCAATGAACCAAGGTCAGTTGTATGAAATGTAGAATCATAGACTCAGAGAAAGGTTATGGTTGGAAAAGATCTCAAAGATCATGTGGTTCTAAGACTTCTGCAATCGGCAGACACAGCTTCCACTACACCGGCTCACTCAGAGCCCCATCAAGCCCAGGTCTTGAACACCTCCAGGGAGAGAGAGTTCACAACCTCTCTAGGCAACCCTGTTTCAATTTCCTTTCCATCCTCACAGTAAATATTTTTTCTTATGATCTAAGCTGAAACTATTCTCCTTTTGGAAGGTTTTCTCCACCTTTCTCATAAACCCCCTTTAGGTAGTGGAAAACTTCTAAAGTTTTCCCCAAAGCCTTTTCTTCTCCAGGCTGAATTGCCCCAACTCTTTCAACCTTTCTTCTTAGAAGAGATGTTCCAGCTTTGTGGTCAAATTAGTACCTCTCTTCTGGACTTGTTCCAACAGGTAATGTTTTCCTTGTGTTGGGGGCCCCAGAGCTGGACACAATACTCCTAGAAGGATATCACAAAAGCAGTGCAGAAGGATAGAATCACCACTCTCAGTTTGCTTGTCATGCCTCTTGGCTCTTGGCTTTCTGGGATGTGAGTACACACTGTTGGCTTATGTTGAGCTTCTTGTCAACAAATACCCTCAAGTCCTTCTTCTCAGGGCTGCTCTTTATCCATTTTCTGCCTAGCCTGTACTTGTGCTTGGGATTTCCTTGATGGAGGTGCAGCACCTTGTACTTGGCCTTGCTGAACTTCTGAGGTTCACACAGACCCATCTCTCAATGCTGTCAAGGTCCTGTCAAGGATGGCAGCCTGGCCCTTGGTGTTGACCTCACCAAACAGCTTTGTGTCATCAGCAAACTTGCTGAGGATGCACTGAATCCCATTGCCCATGTTGCGTGAAAAATGTTAAAAAGTGCTGGTCTCAATACAGACCCCCAAGGAATCACCAACTGGATATCAGTCATTGATTAAACTCTTCAAATGTGATCATTCAACCAATATTTTTTATCCCCTGAGTGGTCCATCTGTCAAGTCCATGTCTCTCCCATTTAGAAACAAGGTTGAGACATGGAGCACTGTGAGGATTTGTACTCTTCAGGTAGATGGCTTTTGTTACACCTCTGTCCACCACTGCTGTAAGAAATGGTCACCATAGAAGGCCACCAAATTTATCAGTTATGATTTGCCTTGTGAAGACATGTTGCCTCAGTCATCTCCTCATTTTTCTTGTGAGTTAGCATAGTCTCCCAAAGGAGCTCCTCTGTGATCTTGCCAGACACTGAGATGAGACAGACCGGCCTCTAGTTTCATGGGTCTTCCTTATTTTCCTTTTTAAAAATGGGTATTATATTTCTCCTTTTCCAGTCAGTGGGAATTTCACTGCAATGCCAAGACTTCTCAAATATGATGGCATAGTGGCATAGCCACTTCCTCAACCAGTTCCCTCTGGAGTCATAGAGGTATCTCATCAGGTCCCATGAACTTTGCAACTTCAGTTTCCTTAAATGGTCTCCCAACCCAGTCTTCTCCTACAGTGGGTGGTTCTTCATTCCCCCAGTCCCATCCTTTCACCTTCCACATATGGGTGTTGTGGCTGGAGCACTTGCTGGTGAAGACTGTGGTAAAAAAGGTGTTGAGTGCCTTGGCTTCTGTGTCCTGGGTAACCAGGTCTACTTCAGTGATCCTGAAAGGAACAGTGTTCAAAACATTCAGCAAGACCAAGTGCTGCATTCTGCTGCTGGGCCACAGCAATCCCAGGGGACTGGGGGCCGAGTGGCTGGAAACATGCTGAGTGGAAAAAGACCGGAGCATGTTTATCACCCATGGCTGAACCTGAGCCAGTGTATGCCCAGTTGGGAAGGAAGGCCAACAGCATCCTAGTTTGTACTAGGAATATTGTGGCCAGCAGGACCAGGGTGGTGATTGTTACTTTGTGCTTGGCAATGGTGAGGCTGCACCTCAAGTGCTGCATCCCATTTTCTCAGTACAAGAAAAACATTGAGTTTCTGGACCACGTCGAGAAGGACAATGAAGCTGGTGTACTATGTAAAGGCTCAGAACATTATTGGCTCTAATAAAGTTCTGTGAGTAATAAGTGAGGAGTGATTTAGCCTGGAGAAAAGAATACCCTTATTGCTCTTCACAACTACCTGAAAGGAGGTTGTAGTGAGGAGGAGGTCAGTCTTACCTCACAAGAAATGAGTGATAGAAGAAGAGGAAATGGCCTCAAGTTGTGTCGGGGGAGATTTAGATTAGATTCATATTAGGGAGAATTTCTTCACAAAAAGGATTGTAAAACATTGGAACAGGATGCTCAGGAGACTAGTTGAGTCTCCATCCCTCAAAATACTTAAAATATGTGTAGATGTAACAGTTATGGATATATTTTAATGGTGGTGTTGGCAGTGCTAGATTTATGGTTGAAATAATGATCACAGAAGTCTTTTCAACCCTAAGCTTTGCTATGATTCTGTGGTAGGGTTTAGAACATGTGGGGCTGACTGAATATAGGAATAGCCCATACTCACAATAACAGCTGATTCTTTTGAATTTGCTGTAGTTTATACCATGCTAAAGCCTTGCTGTTGGTGGGATTTTTTTCTTTCTCATTTTTTCTCATTGAAAGGAACTTGGAAGAGAAATGTGAGCAGAAAAGGTCATTCATTAGAAAAAGTTGTTGGTTTAAAGAAACATCATGTTCCACTGGTTTTAATGCATTACCTTTGTTTTAAATTGGCATAGAATTATTCATTCTGCAAGTTTTTCACTTTGTCAGTCCCAGAAAAATTACAGAAAACAATTCAATGTCTTAATAATGTATGTACTACATAAAGACTCAGAACATTATTGGCTCTAATGAAAGAATAACTAATGAAATATAACTCCTTGTTTTTTGAGGGAAGCTAAAGTAGAAAAGCTAAAAGACTGTTAGAAAGAGAAATGACCTTTGATTTTAAGAACATGTAATTCTGTTTGTTTTAAAAGAATACAAATGCATCATTTTTCACTTTTTGGGTATTTATCTTGCCCTTTAAAGGCCAGCTGGAGAGTGGAGCTAAAGTTCATGCCTAAAATGAAATCTGAGTATCCAATATGAACCACACTTTCCCCTTGGCATTGATTTTGAAACAGAAAAGATTAGGAAGCAGCAACAACAACAACAAAAATCATCTGTACCTATTGCCAGTATAAAGAAACAATAGAGGTCACAATATGCACACACACAGACACACAGACACACAGACACACAGACACACAGACACACAGACACACACAGACACACAGACACACAGACACACACACTTGCACTTGTATTTAACAGGCGATAGTTGTAGACTTGAAGCTTCTTACTACCTTTTGATTCCCGCAGACATAATTGGAAGACTGAGTATTGGGATGTCCAACACATAAAACACAATATTGAAAAGTTTTCTGGTAGTTCCATCGGCTAAGTAAATGTAATGGAGGATATAGAAACCCATATTTTTCTCCTCCTCCCTCAGTTGCTGTCTCAAGGCAGTTCCCACAACAAGCTAGTCTTTCAAGTAAAAGCAACTTAAGAAATATCCCACTCCTAATTTCTAAACAAAACAAAAAAAAGTCTTCATTAAATATACTCTACCAGGTAATTGTTAATAAAAATGTTATTAGGAAAATCTGGGAATATTTTTGAGGAAATCAGAAAATGAATTCCTGGAGCTCAGCAGACTCTAGTTATATCTTGACTTTCTGCTTTCAAATATAAGACATTCAGATATTTCTCAACATACTTGAATTGTTGAATTTCTATTTTAAAAAAACATGCTTTGAAGAAGAGTTCCTAACTTAGCTTGGGAAAAAAATTATTCTTGGATGTATTTTATATTTAATCTTCAAAATGTGCTAACGTCTTGTGTTTCATGAAGTATTTTGAAATAGTAGCAGCAAAGAGACAATTATATGTACTCCTAAGAATAAATAGTATACTGACATACTCTAAATTGGAATATATGTACCTGAAAATTAAGAGTAGTTAGTACTGAATAATCACAGAAGCAATTCCTTTAGGAGATGAAATTGTTTTCTGCAGCACAGTTATGAGACACTATGCTGATAGGAATTACCAAATTTAATAAAAATATATGTATGATAAAGACTGTAATTCTGAAAATATTTTTAAAATGAAGTTATAATTTTAAAAATACAGTGTTTAGGCAGGAAATATCATTCACACACATATGAATGAGCAAATGCTATGCAATTTTAAAATTCCATCTAGTTCTGCAAACTGTTTAACTGTTTGGACACGTGGAAAAAACTCAAACCCAAAAATTAGTTATACATCACTTAAGATTATTCCAATTTCAATGCTTATTTAATTTGGCATATGTACAAAATTATAATTATCAGTTGTAATGCAATGTTGAGATATAATTTCTGCTGTGGTGCAGCATTTATTAAGCACTTGGTAAAGGAACCTTTGCTACTCTAAGAAATGAGCTGCTCACACTGTAGTAATCACGACACCTGCATCTGCTTCACCCATCCTAATGCGGCCATAGCAGCACCAGGGAGCACGGGAGGTGCACAGAAGCCAGCTCTCATCTAGAAACAGTGTGCCTCTGCTAGCAAGGCACAGCCTGTAAGCTAACAAGCCCTGGCACTTTTCAGAGCTCAGTAGCTCAGGGGCATTGCTGCCTGAACATGCTATTCTGCTTCCATAGCCAAGCAAGTTCACCAGTGTGTCTCTGCATTGTGCCCCGTGATGGATGCCTCTGCCAGTACAGGTATCTCTGACGCTGTGACCCACTGGGCACGGTAAACACGGCACCCTTTTTGGGGGGCCTTCACTGCAAAATAATTGTGCATTTATTTGAAGATGAGTAATTTTACCTCTTTCAAGGAAGAAGTGTGTTTCATAATCATAACCTGGCATCCAAAGCTTTTATTCATTCCTATCAACACTGGCGTACGTTTAAGGTTCAGCATCTGTAACTAAATTTAAAGGACTGGTTTTACCACCATCTTATATCCTTTTTCCTAAAATTATGTGTTGTATGTGAGGTGTAGTATCTGTCATGAAATTGAGACATTGAACATGAAGTAATCCTTCAAGTCCTTTCCTGAAACACTTGCACTAATGTTAGGTTTGCTGTGAATCTAGAACGTCTGAATTCCCTATTAGATAAAATTGTTACAGGTAAATGCTTTAAAAAAAATATGCAGGATATGGGGAAAAAGCTTAAAGAATTGGACACTTCTTTTATGGAAGATATTTTACAGAAAATCTACTAGAGGTCCAGATTGAATTAAAGAAAAGCAAGCAAGCTTGGTCCACTGAGTTTAGTACTTATGTATGTAATTGTACTTAGGCACACACATTGCTCTCAGACACATTTAATCAGTCTTTTAATGATCGATGCAAACTGTACAGTATTTCTTTAACTTCAGGGAAGTCTTCTGACATATAGCATCAATAATTAGAGGAGGTTAGAGCGCAGGAAGTATTCCATATGACAGGAAGACACGCATAATTTATGGTGTAATATGACTGTAGATGTAGTCCTCCAAATTCTGTGTGGATGATAACCATACTAAGCTTGTATGGCTCTCCTGTTGCTAATATTATGGTTGTGATTGTTTAGTAACTGAGGGTCATGCTTTTATTAAAAAATGAGTGACTGCCTTTCTTCTAATCATAGATGTGAATTATTCCTTTGTTTTTCATGGACATTCACTTTCCTGTAGATAGAAATCTTTTAGCTAAAATGTAAAATCATAATGAGAGTCAGAGATTACAATTGGGAATGATACTGTCTTGCTAATTTTGAGGCTAAAACAAGTCACATATAATGGACCTAATACCTGACCACTTTCCTTCGGAGACCAATACATAAAATCTGCATTTTAAAATTAGTCACAGAACTCAGGTAAAAAGAAATTCTATGTGCATCAGAAGAAAAAAATTAGTCTTACTGCCATTAATGGAAGAAATACATGTTTTCAGTGATATGGACATGTCCATCTCTTTCTGTATATGTTCTGAAATAGTGTAATTAAAAAGAAGGTAGCCAGAAAAAGGGAAGAAAGAGAAGGCATAGGTAATGGCAGAAGAAGCTGCTTGTAAATGTGCATTAAATCTGGTCAACATTTTTTTCCCCTGTGGCTCATAATTCAGTTTCAGGCAGCATTCCCAACAGTAATGCTAAACAGGAGGTGGTCCTGAGTGGCACCAGGAGAACAACTATGACGTCATGAAATCACTGCTGCTTTGATCGTTCCTCATTGATTCACTAAAAGTCTAATACCCCTGAGCCTCAAAGCCAAGCTGAACAGCACAAGGGATGCAGAGGTTAGTGTATTTCTGATCTCTCCTCACAATAAGTTAAAACAAAGAGCATGAGATCAACACAGCATAGCACATAAGATTCTAGCTAATTGATTCTGTAATAATGCTAGACATGAGACAACAAACTGTCCTTCCTTTTTGGCCTCTCCGAAGCCAAACAAACCCAATTCCTGAAGTTTCACACCAGCAAGTTTTATTGAAATCCATTTTGAAACTGTCTTGATTCCTTCCCTTCACTATTCACACTTCTGACCATTAAAAAGAAAAACACAGGCACTAAACAAAATACCCAGTAATTTTTGTTCTTTGTTCGAATTTGATTGTTAATCTCTGCTTCATTTTATATCAAGATTATATCTTGCCAATTGTATTTTTCTGAGTGGTGTTGATCCCCTAAATGCCTTTATAAGTAGTACATTTATTCAGTATGTATGTAAAGGATTTATTGACGTCTCAGCCTTTATTTTAATTAGTTTAATAAGCTATTACCTTTTAGTCTTATTGAAGAGAGAATTTCTCCATTTTCCTGTATATGTTAAAGACTCTTTGACACTTTCATCTATTTCCTTTTTTTAGTCCACATATTTATGTCATAATGGACAAAATATCTTGGCAGAAAATTGCACTTTGAAGGAATTGCTGGTTTCTCTGAGTTACATAATTTAGAGGATAACTAATCCTAGTCCTGAGAAAGGAACATGTTTCATCTATCTTGCACTAAAATATTCCAAAACATGCTTAGAGATAGAATGTATGGATAGAGATTCATGAAGTGAAATGGAACATTGGTTTTCCCAGTAGTTGATCCTAGTAGTGAAATTTTTTTCACTAAAAATTAACTGGTGCTCCATAGGAACACTTTACACAATTTTTCGCATATTCAGAGTGAAAAATCAGAATGTAACACTTAGATTTGAATCTTTAGAAGGCACTTTTTGTTGTTTAAGTACTTCCTAGCTCCTTTTGAGAACATTCAACCTGATCCATACCAGTAACATTAACCTTTTCATGTTTACGGGATTTCAGAATACACTCTACATCAATCATACATAAATCCCTGCCCTTTTCTTCAATTAATTAGATGCCAATTTTTTTTTTTTTTTTGTCCAGAAAAAATATAAGACCCTAAAAAGTGTGAATAGATCTTCTCCTGTTGCTTGGTTTCATATTGTAGGGCTGGCAATTCTTCTCTCCTACATCAAGCAGACACTGTTAAATTGTTATGAAGAAATTTAGTGATGAACTGCTCTGAATGTACTGCTCTTGTATTGTGCTTCAGTGAACATTTTATGTCCTACAAAACTGGGACAAAGTGGTTACAGGAAGAAAAAAAGAATGGAAATCTGCATGAATAAATAGTGAAATCAGCACTAAATATATTATTAAGCAGTCTAATAATTATTAGTTTGGTAGCTGAGAAAAAGTCAGATGAACTAATGTATGTGATTATAGCAGGATAAAAAAATAATCCAATAGCAGCATCCAACTAGGGGAAACAATAAACTAAAACTTTAGGCATGTTATTAAGATGCACGGTGCCCACAGCAAGAGAACAGGACTTGCAACAATAATTGCTGGTGTCTAGACCATAATTTGGTTTTATTCCTTACAAGTTTAATCCATCCAAAAAAAGAAAATTGTAAATTAATGACAGGTTTAATAAAACTGGTATGGAATCAGTCCCAAACATGTTTAGATTCACAGCTTCAGCTAATTTTGCCTCATGTAAACAAAGAGGGAACATGTCAGTTTATTTCAAACCACTGGAAACTGTGTATTTTTTTTTTGTCATTACACCATCAGTGCTGAAGCAGTCCTTAAATGGAGCATGAATTCAATTCGCCCTCATTTAAAGTATCTCCAGGTCTACTTTAGTGCTTTTATCCAGTTAATAAATGATAGAACTCAAATCCTGATATTCACTACAATAGAAGTTACACATTTCTACTTGAAGGAAAAGTAGGGAAATTTTCATCCCACTGTGAATTCAGCACTACTTCTATGCAAGGAGGAAGGATTCACACTGAATTTAAGTGTGGGCCAGAAGCACAGTGTCTCCCTTGGCTGTGTGGTCATATATTCAGAACGTAGTAATGAGAGTTAAAATGGCTGAAGACACAAGTTCCTGGTGCTTTTGTGCAGACTTAGACATGGACAGGGGTTAGGGGAATGATCGCATGCTACACTATAGGGAGTGTGGCTCAATGGCTAATCAATCACAGAGGAAAGCGCAAAACTTGCAGTTTGTTTTTGTTCTCGTGTATTTATTCGTATTTCAATTGACTTAGTGGTCTTTTCCAATGAAAGTTGAGCATGATAAATCACAAGCCATTCCTTTTTAATGTATCAGTCTGAAGTACTTGCCTCCTCAGTTTCTAATAGATAAAACAGCCTCCTGTGAATTTCAAGAAAAGAGACAACATCCTTTCTGAAGGATGGTGGTACATTTCAGAGAGTCTTTTTAAATACTGGATTTCCATTAACAATCTAGCTCACAACACAGGGAATAAACTATTGTGGCCTTTCATGATTACAAAATTTTACTGTATTATTTTAAAGCAATAATGATAATTTGGTTCCTCTTATTTTAGCAATTGGTGAAAAGTTTTTATAATTTTATTCTAGGATAGTCAAGTTAGTTCAAATTACATACAACAACAGTGTAAGAATTCTTTTAATGGTTTCATAATTCCAATTTATTTTATACAGAAATGTTCGTACTGTTTTTATATGTAAAGGTAATTCACTTGAAAACTCTTGCAAGTATTTTTATCTGAACTGGAAATATATCGTTTCTTGGAATTCCCAACTTTTTTTAAAATTTTTTTTTAGAAACACCCATAATAAGTTGTTCCCTCTGATCCAATAGAATTAGAATAAAAAATTTGTCTGTCGGGGAAAAAGTCATTATTCATCATTCCCCAATTTTTTGGTCATCATCGAATGTTATCCTTATATGCAAAAAAAATCCCCTATAGAGCTCTTGCTACTTCATGAACACATGGTAGGTATAAAATTACAGAAGCTACTTGAAGAGTTTTTTCTCTTTGGTAGCTGTTAGATAGTCCAGTTCTGTAATCTTGGGAGTCTAATAATTTCTCTAATAAATATTATCAGTTTTATCTATGAGCTTATTTAATGTAGATTTGAATGTGAAAGTAGTAAGTAAATGATATAAAATTATAAGTCCGATTCTGCACTCTTAAATATTTGATGACAGGTTTATGTCAGTGAGTTGCAACAACCACTTACCTTTTCTCAAAAATATTAACTTTTTTTCAAGCCAAAAAGATCCCTTTTGACTCATGTGGGTTGAAAAAGCCATGCCCATTTCCTTTATCACTGTCCTGAGGTGTAGTAGCTTTTAAGCTGAAAATGTTTGAAATAGAGCTCCTGAATATATCTTTTCCAATAATGGTTTCACTTAATGGCTTTCCATTAATTTATAAAATTAAAAGAATATTTAATCTGTGTGAAATAAGATAAACCTTGCTTTGTTATTTATTTTATTAATATTTGATAAGGATGTAATACAGTATTGAATAATATAGTTTTCTTCTGAGTATTGTTGATATAACATGGCAAAAAATAATGATTTAATTTAATAGAAAGATTGGATGATGTTTTCAATTCCAATTTTCAGTGTTTCATTTTGAATAGGGGACAGCATTTTATTATGCATGGGGCAGAGTTTCATCTGATGAGAGTTTCATCAGTCATTTTATGGCTAAATAGTGTTGGTAAAGGTAAGTTTGTACTAGAAGTCTATAGGGCTCAGAAATCTGATTAATTCTACACAATCTTAACTCAAGAAGTAACCAGAAGAGATTAGCCTTGATCAGTAACCTACTAAATATTTTTCATCATTTCTAACATCCTTCAAGATAGGTAACTAAGAAAGCTGGATGAATTACATTTACTGTGACACCATAGTAACAAATGTTTTAAACACTGAAACTTCTGATTCATTGATTTATGGTGCTTTTTTACTATTCATTCCTTTTACCTTTATATATATATATATATATATATATATATATATATATATATATATATATATATATGTAGAGTTGTGTGTGTGTTAATGGATACTATTTTGTTCTGGAACAATTAGAACTTTTGTAAGTAGAAATAATTCAATACACAGTAATAGTTGGCACAGTAAAAATTAAATCCCTCTTAAACAATTATCTTTGTTTGATAATTCATGCCCAGGCCAGACTTCCTATGTCCTATGATTTATAGTTTTTATTGACTAAACTTCAATGCAGTCTAAATCTAGATTTCAACCAGATAGGATGGAATTCCTCTCATCATACTATTTGTATAGTAATTTTGCTTGGATTCAGGAAAAGACAAAAATTTCCTAGAAACCTGTCAGTTTTTATAAGATGCATGGCTCAATGTTTTAAGTGACTTCATGGCTGCAACAGAAGTATGAAAGGTTTCATGTGTAGCAGGAAAATAAAAATGCATTACCTGTGAATAAAAATTCCCTGACATTTCACTAATGCTTTGTGAAGAAATTTAAAATGTGCTTTAGAAAGACTGAACATTTTTTTTTCATGAAGGATCCCAAAACAAATGACTCCATAAGCATTATTTATGGGTCTTTTTGAAATAAATAATTAGACAACAAGGTTTCAACTGACAAATATAGATGGTTATAGATTATTTTATATACTTTTCATAAGACTTCTGCCTTGGAAATACTAATATATTTATAGGATATATTGTTTGCCTTCCCTTCTACTGAGTTCAGACTTCGAGTATGCCCTCCCTTCCAGATTTTTGTTATAACATTGTTACAAAATATTGTTGTGTAATCAAAGATTGCTGCACTTCACACATCTCATTGTCCTTTGATCTTCAAAATCAGATTCTTCCTATATGATATGCACTTTACTGTAATAAATAAATTGCCTGCTCTCAAGGAGAGACACGTAGAAATAACTACTTCTGGAATTAACAGAGGGCCTTGCAGAATAAATAGTAAGTTGTCATGACACTGAATTTCAGTTTACTGCACTGACATAAGTGTTGTTAATTTTTTTCAATAATGCTGTTTAATTGGATGTAAAAATAAAATGTAAAAAGAATTTGTAAATATGTTTCCTTTCAGTATTAAGCTACAAACCATCTTTCTCTGTGGATCTTGCTCTTGTAAAAACATGTTGTCCTACATTGCCCTGCAGACTATTTAATAATGAAGCTTTGGTTACAGTCTATAAATGTTTCTAAGCAACCACAACCCACTTTAAATATGCTAGTCAATTAGCTCTAGACACCCTGTTTCAGTCTTTGTCTCTGTTATTTCTTTCTGGCTTGAAACATAAAAGAGAGATAAAGGGAATATTTTAAAATAATACCTTGTAGTGATCAAGGGTGATGCTGTTAAGCAGCACCTCTGCAGATAAACGCAGACCCTGGGCAGCGCCTGTCCAGGAGTATAGTGATATGTGTGCCCATCAATCCCTTATCAATATATAAGCCAGAAAGAACAGAAACTTATCTGGCTAATGCCAATAGGGAAAAGAAAAATAATAAAAAAAAAAAGGTAGGTGTTGATGACTGTGGGAAGAATAGTTTCTCCCATATTACCCACTGTTTTCATTCTATGTTTTTTAATATTTACTTCTTTCCACATTGAAAAAAACAAGCCAAGTAAAAAAAAAACCAAAAAAAACCAAACCAAACAAAAAAAAAAAAAACCAAAAAAAAAAAAAAAAACCCAAAAAAACCCACCAAAAAAACCCCCCAAAAAGGATGAAAAACATATGAGTCTCCCTCTTAAAAAAAAACCCCAATTTTTAGACATTTTCATAAGAGAAGACTTTAAATAATTATTTTTTTATTAAACATAGTATCAGTTGAATTTTCAACACTGAGGTATTTCTTAGTTAAATTGCCTAATCCCGTTAATCTGTAATCTTTATTTTTATTTTGTCGTACTCATAAATTCCAGTTTTTTCCTAGAAACACAACAACCTTTCTTACTTGGTATGTTCAGTTTTACTTATTATCCTTAATTCTTTTCACTCTGTATTATTGTCTGTAAACATCTTAGTGAGGAATATCTGAGAAGAAAATTCTGGCTTAATTTCACTAAGTCTCTTATGGTTTAGAATATCTCCCTCCACTGAGGCTGGTACAGAACATGGTTGTATTTGCTGGGATTATGCAATATGATTTACCTAAGCAAAGATGAATTCTGCTGGAGCTTCATACCTAACAACAATTTTTTTCTGGACTTTTGTGTCATTTAACACAAGACTGAGAGTGAAATAAACCAAAAAAATCCATAAAAACGGGGAGGCTAGAGAGAGGCTAAGGTGTGTGTCTGGTACTTATTGAACTCCCAGCTATATTTTGGTGTTGCTTTCCAGATGGCATCATATTCTATAAGCAGTACCATAAAACCAATAATGGTAAAATTTATAAAGCAATAGCGCCCCTGGGGTATCAAGTAGCTAATAAAGGAAATTTTGGGAAATGTAAGAACAGTACAATTTTACAGTATTACTACCCTTAGGCATGTATTCACATGACTGCTCCTTAGGGAGTTTCTGAAGCTAGAGGGATTATCAATGTTTTTACATATTTATGGGATTTTTCTTCCTCGGGACTATGGCATATTTTTAATCCAAATAACATTCTTCAAGAAGTTTCAGATTTTCTCTACAAGCTGCATTTATTCTTAACTTTACTTCAATTTTTTCAGACTTTGGTTTTAGTACTGGAATAAAATCTGAATGATTGGTTTCTTCTTTTACCTTTTACACCCCAGACATTATTTCTATAAACTTCTCTATGGCTTCCTCAGTTTATGTCTCTTCCAGATTGAAGCATCTTAGATATGTAGTCCTTTTTCATATTAACTGACTTACTATTTTTGATCCTCCCTTTTTGTCATGCTCTTCATATTGCCCTCTTTTTCTTGTTGCTTTATTTACTTTAAAAATGAGCTATCTAACTCAGGATGAAAAATAATCACTTTCAAATTGTGAGTGCTTGTAATATTAGGACTGCTTTTCTCAAGAAGTATAAATTCACATTTCCTGCATGCTGAATTTCACCTGACTATTACTCATTCACAGAATCATCTTAGTATTCTTCTATATTTACCCACATATTATTAATTGTTCTCTAAATAGCTTAATAATCCCAGGTACATACGAAGTGGAATAACACCAAGTGGTATTACTCCCGCTAGCTTTTTTGTCAAAAGTTTTAAATTAATAGGTTAAAGTGTGAAACTTGAAGATTACCTGTGATTACAGAAATAATTGAGTTTTTATAGTGTGACCAACACCACCAAATTTCCTATACATTGTCATACATATATTTTATAGTATACAGAATGTAATATAAATTGCCAAACTTCCTGTACACATATAAAATAATCACAAATTTTCTGTGATACTTTACTTGTCATAAAGAATTTATCACTGGGGACTGACATACTTCAGTTATGCCCTAGCTTACTCATTAAAAAGAGAGGTCAGGTCATATGTACCTGTCAAACATATTACCTTATACAAAGTAGGTAGAAAGAGTAATAAAAGCATGGCACTCCTTTCTAATATAGCTATACCTTGCAGAATATTTACAACAATCAGTGTATTGCTGTCCACTCTTATTCAGCCTTTATAGGTAAGTATTATTCCTGGTACAAAGGCCAGTGTGAGATAGTACACAAAACAGAAGGCTAGAAATCCACAGTACCCTTTTTAGTTGCTGTTGCTAATCATTCCATGCATTTACTAAATTTCCATTTAATTCATAGCACAATTAAGCAATCATGCTGCAACAACCAGACTTTTTTTCCAAAACTGCAAAATCTGATCTGTGATCTTACTGCCGCACCTTAGGAGGTATCTATGCATTTATTACATAGTCTACTGATTCAATAATTATGTTCTATTTTATGACTAGGAGAAATTCGAATTTCAAACAGGATACACTTTCCAAGATTTAATAAAAATTGCTAATTAGAAAGATATTTGTGGTTTATAACAGGAAATCCAAAACAAAAGAATTTATAGGCCTTACAGGAAAAAGACTATGACAACTTGGAAAGTGAGTAGATGTGAAATCTTACTTTGAACCTTTGTAGATTTTTCTGCTGTCCACTGAGTTCCTCACCTAAGGAAAAAAAAATAGGCAGAGTAAAACTTTGTGAAATGAATAATAAATTATGTAGTTAGAGAATTCATACTAAAATTTGTCATGAGCAAGTTTATTTTTTATTACTTTTGAATCCAAGAGAACATTCTGTGCATTGAGTACTTAATCTCTAATAGGAAAAGATTTCTATGCAATTAAAAAGTATATATACTTTTAGGTTTCAGTCTATGTAACAGTAAATCCATATAGTACAAAAGGCAAAAGAATTATCCTTCAAATTATGACTTATAAAAAAATAAACTCAATCTTCTTCAGTGGACTGAAACAGATATTCACTTTCGTTGTGGGAAGAGAAACAGAAATAGATTTTATAGAATAATGTGCTATGTTTAGATTTTTGAATGCAATCAATAAATATTTTCAATTTCAAATTAAGAAAATGAAAACACAAGAACCCAATTCAATACTTAGCTAATGTGATAAAAAACTTACAGACACTCCCTCTAAGTGGTCTAAAGGCAGCTCTCAAAGTGAATTGCCTCTCAAAATGTGCTGCACTTTTCTAGTAAGCGGAACTATTTGCTTCCAAGGGATCTAACAATCATAGAGGATTTGTCAAGTTCAAGGCAGTGGCAGAATGTCTTCAACTTAAATTTGTGTTCTGAAATTCTAGCTGAAGATTTTAAAACTAATATTCCGTGGCCTAATTAATTAAAAAACACTCACAGGACCATTATTTGTGATGGAGAAATAGAAAAGGATTTTTATGTGTGTCATGGTTTAGGGGTGATGCTACCCAATTTAATGTCCTCTCCAAGATTCTTCCAAACTAGATACCACTTGCTTGTTCCCCCTCTCCCTCCCATTTCCCCCTCCAGCTTGGATTCAAGGATTGGAAGCACTAAAAGTGAAGATCATTAGTTGAGATAAGAATAGTTTACTAGAAACAGCAGAGGGAAAAACAAAAAGCAACAACAATCCTATTAATAAAAGAAGTATGCAAAAGAGAGAGTGATTCACATGCAAAAATGCTCACAATGGACCTGGAAACAATGAACAACGGCAGATGATACCACCACAGTGGTTTTTGACAGGAAGTCACACCCTTCTTTTTGGAAGCCAGACAGAGTGCTATCCCCCCATGCACAAAACTAGGGCAATGAATTTACAAATAGCACAGACGGGGTCTTCTGTTAAAGAGAAATCTTTCCTTGGTTAAGTTTTCCACAGCAGAAGATTTACTCATCCTCAGTTTTCTACCAAAATTTTTATTGTTATCTTAGTCAGTCTTAAAAGAACCTGAGTAGAGAAAAGAACTGTCACTTTAACAGTGATTTTGCTGAACATATTTCTGAGGCAACCACATTTTTTAAACTACTTATCTATTCCATGTTATTTACATAGAAACCAGCAGTTAATGGTTTTCCTTGGCAAACACACACATATTCCAGATTAGAATATTAAGAAATTAAAGTAATGTTATAGGAACCTGGTCAGTGTATGCTGAAGCCTGTGGAGAGAAGTGAAACTGATGTTGCACTCTTGCAGAAGGCGTCTTGATGTACACTACAGGGCAATCAGGTCTTCCTGCCTTCTCTGGCTACCTCTACTCTCCCATCTTACAGGAATGGAGGATGGGCTGGCTTAGGTATACCTAATCCTCCTGGACCTTGTGCTGGAACCTTGCCCATAGCTGGGAAACAGAGGGTAGATCCTATGTACACCATGTTGACTTATCTATCCCATATTGTGCCCACCAAAAAGAAGAATGAGCAGAAAAAATATGGTTAAAGCTAATTTTAATTCAGCTTACAGGACTACAGCAGGAGACACAAAAATGGAAGGAAGGTAATTCAAATCTAAGCATTTGTTCTCTGTGCAGCAGATGCCTCAGGGCCTAAGAGGAGACATTGCAACAATCAACACGTTTTTTTGCTCTGTTTTTCCCTTTGTACTTTCATTTTTGATGGAGGCGTCTGGGTCAGGCCAAGCTCGATAGAACAGCTTCACTGTTTGTTCATTTTAATCTGGCCCTGATTCTTGCTCTGGTTCATAGATCCTGAAGATAATCTGATTTTATGCCTCCACAGTACTTTTACTGTATTTTTGAAGACACCCAAGAGAACAATATTCTAAACTGGTACTAACAATTTATTATGATATATTTTATTCTCTTATACTTGGGAGTTTTTTGTTGTTGTTTGTTGTTTGTGTTTGGTTATTTTTTTAATTTTATGAAAAGGCACTGGGAGGTGACTTTAGAGACAGAACATGTAAAATATACTCTTCACAAAATATTGCTTGCAAGAGTGAAAAAAGCTCTTTTGGGAATGGGGAAACTGTGAATTTATAGAGATGAGAAGAGTAAAAAAGTTAATACCACATCTAAGTAAATGTTTGTTTTGTTTGGTTTTTGTTTTTTTTTTTTGTATATCATCATTCAGGAAGCATGTCAGCATGACTCTGGATTTTAATGCAGTTTCCACCCGCTTATCACATACTTCTAGGAGCTTTGTAGCAAAATGTATAATAAACAGTAGTTGCCATTTAAAGCTAAAAGAGAGATTTTTTACTCTAGGTGCTCCTTTCCTCAGTAATTTCAACAAAAGAGACAAAAATGTCAACCCTCCAAATACCTCCTTCTCCCTAACCTAAAGGGAGAATTTTGAAAATACGTAGATGAATGAATAATTTTTCACATGTGAATAGTCAAAGTGAAGTTCTACTGACAGGGTAAAAGACATAAATTATACATGATTTAGCTCCTTCAGTAAGCATTGAATGCAAGTGACCAACTGAGTGTTAAATATATTGAGCAAAGGAATGTCACTGTGCTCTAAGGCAACTTAGGACATGTATTTCCAAAAACATAACAATAAATAAAACAAGTGTATTTTAAGAAAGCTTCAGAGGAAAGGCATATTTTTAGAAAAGTAAATTACATATGTTACTGTTGAATAACTAAAGTATCTAATGGACAATCAATGGGTACTACCTTTATTGTACTTGAGAGATGAAATGTAATTAAGATAAATGAAGAATTGTCTGCCACTGGAATGTTTTCTGTTCCATTTGTAAGAATATTTTAAAAACATCATTTCAGGTCTTCCTGAGCACTCCCTCTGCAAAAGAGGTAGGGTTTTGAATTTGTCCTTTGTATGTCAACTTCATATGAAGTTCTTCCAGTGAATAACATAATGGTTTCCGTATCTCATTCTTCAGTCTTCGCTTTCCCTTCTTCTCATATTTCAACAATTCCCTCCCTCTCTCTAGTCAGAGGAACTACCACTTAGAATTCTTTGTTGGCTTTAGAGCAGACTGGTGTTTCCATTACTTTCCTTTTTGAATTTTTTAAATTAGTTTTTTAAATTTTATTTCTTTTTGTTTTCACTTATTTTAAGCCAGACACTGTCTTCAGTATCAAGGTACATGTCTTCTTTAGCAGACCTCCTAACCCCTTTTTCTTGGTACATCTTTCAATGACAATCTTTCACAGAAAGTCAGTTTCCCTGAATCTTTATTATTTTTTATTTTATTTATAAATGAAAAAGCTTAAATATGCAGTTTCTATTCGAGCAATAACTTATGCAGAAGCACTGCAACAACGTCTGCAGCCTTGTGTCAGTATTAGTTTTATCAGTTTCAGCTCCACTGCTTTCAGTGGTATTGCACCTTTTGCCTGTTGGTCTACATATCAGTAAAATGTTTCCTCTGAGACAAAAGTAAGGAATATAGGAACATATTTTTATTTTTCATAATAGGTGATCAAGCAGCTGGCTTTTTTTGTATTTCGGCAGAAGAAACAGCTTACTTAATGCAAATGCACAATTACACTGAGGGCTAGTACAGGATGAGTGTGCTGCACATTTGGAACACAGTCTTTCTCAACAGTGATGCTATGAAACATTTATGAACACTGAAGTCTATACACATCAGCAAGCCTGCTAAAATTGAAAAGAACTCCTTACTCATGCAAAAATAAGCGGATGCTTAAGTGTTTGCAGGAACAAGTTTTAATTTCTCTCCATGGGTATTGGAGAGATCCTCTGCACAGGGATGAACTTCAGTCAATAAAATTATTAACAACAGTAGCACACACTGCAAGGAAGTATATCCACTCCAGAAAAATTAATTTAAGTGGTGTTAGCTGGGGTCTGATCTGTGACATGTATAACCTTAAGTCTCTTGAGATATATTGCATTTTAGAACAATGTCTGCAAATATTCTACAGCAATGACTCCTTCTCTTTTCTTGTGTAGGACATGTGAAGACTTTTCCACCTAATAAAGGTTACTATTTTGTTCACTTCCTCAAAAAAAATGTATTGTCCATGTTTTCCTTTAAAAGAAAAGGAAATAATCTCTATTTACTTCTACATTTTCTCATTGTGCTATTTCCTCTGACTAATTTCTGGTGTTTTGATCTATCCCAAGTCTGGCTATTAGAAATCTCAGAACTATTTTTGAATATTCTTCTTAATTTTCAAAATTATTTGTAACTGAAGACACATGCATAAATAAATCTGTATCCTGATTTATTAGTCTATCTTGACATTGCCATTTTAATGATATCGGCATTTCAATATTTCATTTTGACTTCGCAAACTCATTAAATGCTTTTAAAAATCTGAATTACAATATTCACCATTCTTCTGTTGGCATAGAGAAGTCATAAGATTGGTTCCAAATTTACTGAATGCCATGGATGAATTTTCCGGAGCCCCATTTTGTGGTTTGAATCAGTCCATTAACTAGCACCAGAAATTAATTTAAAATATGATTTTTATTTCATACCTATTCCAGAAACCCCTGTATAAATAATGCTTTACAATTGTTCTGTTATGAAAGCCTGAATCCTTTCTACCTGTTTTCCCCCAAGGGAATAAACTGGTTAGTCATCCAATATAACTTCTTTCTAGCATATTCTTAAAAGATAAATTAATCACATTAAATTTTTAATGTAGCCTCTCATTTCTCTATGTGGTGCTTGAACATCTCTGCCATTTCTATTTCTTATCATAAAATACTATTTTATTGCGTCTTAACTTGTTTTTACAGCCAAAGAAGGGATTACAAGATACCTTTTGCTCATTTCTAATGAAAAAAATGATATGGAAAATGTTTACTTTTGCTATTCTGAAGCTAAAATAAATGTAAAGGGCTTAGAAAAAGAACAAAGGTACCAGTGGATTCTGTGGTAATAACACATACTAAACTCTGACTTTAATTTCTTCATTAAGAATTCCAGTGTTAAGTTTCACAATATATTGAACAGTTCTGTTGATTATCTAAAGTTTGTGAAATCTGAAAATATATTTATAAGTGTTCATAATTTTACATGCTGCTATGAGGTATAAACTTGCTGTTTCATCTGGAAAACTCAATGTAATAACATGATGTTAGGACATAACCAGGTATATTAAAATTTACGCAGAACTCTAAAAATTTTCACAGAACTGCCATTCTAGAAATCACATTCTTGTCTGATATACTAACAGAATTTTCATGCCTCTGCCTCAAAAACAATAGCATACAAAGAAAATACTGAAATATAATAATATTGATAATAGACAATTTATTTCACCACATTTTGTCATATATTTTCTTGTTCAAGGAAGAGAGATTTATAGGTTTTGAGTTGGTTTGGGGTTTGGTTTTAGCGTTGGTGGGTTTTTGTTTGTTTTTGTTTTGTTGTTGTTGTTTTTCATTGTGCTTATTGTTGCTCTGAGGCTATTTTATAATCTGGAGGACCTTGTTTTTAATAAGCTGAAATTGAGTTTAGTTAAGTGGAAATACACCATGGGAAGTGAAGAAATTTCAAAACATGCCCATGACAACAATAAGAAATGTCCTCTGTGTCTAGTTGCTGAGGCAGAAAGGATATGTAGAAATAATTGTATATGCAGAAAAAAATTTCTACCTTTACAATGTGCACATTGTATAGAAGAAGATCATTTGCAGTTAAGATTTGGAACAGATCAGTGCTTCATGATGACATAAGACAAATAATATTACTTAGTGTGTGGGCAAGTCCTAAGTCGCAACATTAAAGACTGATCAGCAAAACAACCAGAAAAGTCATTGTGTTTGTGGGTCAGATTACTTATATCCCTAAAATCTCAAGCTTCCTCTGAGCATGTAAAATTGTTTTGTTGCTTAAAAACCCACATGGAGACTAGTAAGACTGTGTAAACAAAATTCAGCACTAAAAATTGAAAAAGGGACAAAGTTCATATCCAATGCAGCCCATTAAACCGCTGGGGGAAGGGTGAAGGAGGCAGGGGAAGAGAGGAACAGATAGTTTATTATTGCAATTGAATAAGTAAACACATAGTAAAAATTAGAAGACACAAATAGAACTAGCAAGCTTTGTGATCATTCACATTGCTTCCCTTTTCTTCTCCCTTTTTGTCGCTTGAATTTTATGATATACAAAAATATATTCTCACTTAATCAATCTCCTTAAGATTGCAAAGCAGGATAATACCCCTTTAATTATTCACACATGGAGTCCAGAAGGCTCTTTAAAAAGAAAAGTGAGAAATTTAACAATTTCAATGTAGCAAGATACTTGCAGAAAACCAAATTTATACAATATGCTAACACTTAGAGGAACCACTGCCAGACGATAATCCCCACAAGATCTGCTCCACTACGGATCCAATAACAGCAAAGTGGATATTTATCATAAGATACCTACCATGATTTTAGCTGATACTTCTCTTCCAATGGGTAAGTAAATGGAATGCATAAGAATAGGGATAAAATAGCAGTGGGAATTTCTGCTCCCTTCAGGGACAAATTATTTTCCCTTCAAATATTCCAGTAGAGGAATATGTAGGCCCCTATTATCAAAACAATATAAAGTCTTGCTTAGACACGATACAAGAAGTTTGATGGATGAACACAATCATTTTTGTACATTTATAGTTCTAATAAAAATTTTTGAAATAGCAGTTATATACTAGTGTATTTAAAGAAGTAGAAGAATAACATTAAATTACAGCTGTACTGTCTTAATTTTCATGGCTTTTAAGCCATGAAATACTGCATAGATTTAGAGCACTGCTGTGTAATATTGAATTCTGCCATTTATCTTAAGCTAGAAATAAGTGAAACACTGAATATCATTAAAGTTAATAAGGGAATCATCTTAGTTGTTCTCAAGAGGTACTGTTTAACAGAAACTCGCCCCCCCCCCCCCCCCCAAAACTGAGTTTATAGTCAGAGTTGCTAGGGAATTAAATGAAATGGTTGCCAAGGTGAAATAATATATGAAAATTCCTGACATACATTATCCAAAGGTTTCTGTAGTCTGATCTTCCATTTTGGCTCAATGTTACCAGTAGTTTGAATACAGACATACTGTTGCTAAGGACTGATGCTGTTGCCAGGTGAAAATGGCCCATATTAACCTGCCACAAATATCTAAATATGTTGATAGAAGTGTGCTGATAAAAGATAGGAGAAACATGTCTTGGAAAATTGGATGATCTATTATTTCTCGTCCGTGACATAACAGTGAAGTGACTTTTCTTACTCTTTGTGCACATGAACTCTAACCTATAAAAGTATTAGTAAAGTACCCAACAAAAATGATGATATTATTAAATGAACATTGTGTTCTATAGAATATAAATCTTAATCAGGCATTCAATGTAACCTATAAAATTGTTACTGAGGGGATGTAAGTGAAGTCAGATAGTGTGTAATTTAGACTAGCAAAGACATATGATCATTGCTCCTGGATCGTGGGTTCTTTCAAGCCATTCTTTCTTCTTAAATGTAATGAAATTTGAGCACCATTATCTCAAAGCAACTAAGAATATGCTTGAAGTAAAATGATGAAATAGATACTTAGAATGAAAATGAACAGGTGCTTTAGTTGCTGTGTGTCACATAGGTAACAGGTAGTTTTTTAAAATGCTGGCTAAATTGCAGTCTAATGCCTTTCTGGCAATTTGCATAGTATTGCCAATAATATTTTGTATTATAATATTGCTTGTAAAGTCTTAGTCATTTCAGGGAGCAGCTCTGTGTTTATCAATCAAATAAAGAAAGGAGATCAGCGGAAGCTGTCAGACAGAAATATCCACACAGGAGTGCTTGAGAAACAGTTACAGTATCCTGTCTTGGTAAAGACAACTACAGTACACTACATACATGTAATTCTAGCTTTCATTTGTCAGTATTGAGTACAGAGCACTGACCTACATTACGCTACAGAAAAATGGATTGTATTTGATGAAATTGCACATTTTGAGAAAATAGTTTACACAAGGGTAATGTGTAAGTGGCAAAGTCACAGTGTTCAGCTGCAGCTTTCTCCCTCTTCAGGACTCTTTCTAAAAGACATTTAGCCATCTTCTACATCTTTCAAGGCAGCTTTGTTCTTGCTTTTGCCAGACTTTAAAAGAGACTTATAAAGAGTCACTTAAGAGTATGATCTGTTTGCTGTTTTACCCAAACTCAGAAGTAACTCTTGAAGTCACAAAAGCTAAGAAAGCACATGAGTGCTCTTCTGTTGTGGAAGTTTCTGTCTGTATGCTTAGCTTTGACTGACACATCATTTCTTCTCTGGACCCCAATCTATTTTCTGCCTCACTAAACTTACAAAACTCTGCATAAATTGTTCTTTTCAGCTTGTTCTGTAATCCTATGAATACACAGTCTTCCTGTTCATCCCTTCAGTCACTAAGTGCCAGCTGTTGGGTCCTGGAAACAGTTTTATTTATGTGAAATACAAAAGTGGGGGAAAAAAAAGTATTTGATCAGAAAGCTATGAAAACAACAAGAATGTGCTGAAATATTCAATGAGAATGTTTGAGTCAAGCAAAAGAAATTATTATGGTTTCCATCAATCAACATATAAACAAACTTAGACTAGATAAGTTTTACATGGAAAGATAAAACTCTGAGTGATTTCAGTGTATAAACTAATCCCTTTTTGATTGTTCTCTTGAGCATGAAAGAGAGGTCATGCTGAGAAATTTAAAAAAACCCACCTCTGTGGAATGAACATAAATTAATTATCTTGATATATTCTGCCATATTGCATCTGTCAAAAATGTCCTTCTTTTTAATGGGAAACACACAACACCCCATGCGTGCCCCCATCATATTTTCACAAGTTTTAAAGCATGTATGCATTTTCGGTAATTGGAATGGGAGTATTTATATATTTTATTCAAAGGCTATTAATATGTAAATATATAATTAACACTGAGTAACTCATTATATGAATTACAATGGCTTCCAGGAGGCACTGCCTCCAAAGTGACAGAGGGAGGGAGAGAGATGAAGCTGGTCTTTATGGAGATGCAATGGGAAAGAGGTTCAGCTTCGCATGGATCTGTGCTCCCCCTGCAGAGCTTTGAAGTTGCATGAATACCTGTGATATGGAAGGGAATGGCACTACTGGGTAGTGGTGCATTAATATCCTTACTGATGAGCCACACACTCCTTGCTCTTTTCTGTGAGAAAGACAGCAGGTCTTTGCAACATACACAGAGGCAATGGTATCTCCTGTCAAAATTCTTTACATTTGGAGACTTTGCACAGGTTGAGAACACATTAGAAATGATAGATCTGTTTTGAGAGTCTATCATGTGATACCAGTTTTGGTAAGAAACAATATTATTGACAGTACTGTCTTGTACAAAAGGTGTCACCTTTCTTGTTCAGCTCAGCTTGTTTTTCCCACATAACAACTCTGAAGTGGAGAAGAGTGGTGCACATCTCACCTCACTATGTGTTGTCCAGCCCCTGCTATCTGCTGATTGGGGTAAAGAAAACTTGCTGACCTTTTTTAGGTATAGTATGTGAAACCTCAGACTTCTTCCCTATCACTAGGGAAGAACCTCAGACTTCTTCCCTATCCCTATCCTATCCCTGTCACTGTTTTTCAAGACCAGAGCAGTAGCAAATTTGGTATGGCTTAAAGGATAGCCTGATTCTTGAGAAGATCCACTTTTTCCTCACTAGTTTTCTTGGAAACAACTGATTCTGAGCAAAGAACAGAAGTGGTGCATGTAGCTAGGGAGACTGGAGAATCCAGAAAGACTTCTGAATTGCCAGGAGGAAGTGGGTACTTGTTTTGGAGACCTAGGGAGTTACACATGTCCAAACACAAGTCACATTTACAGTGTCATATGCTAAGATTTCCCCACTGCTAATAAACTGGATCACTTCAGGTAACATCTTGAAATTCTGGTAACATCTGGAGTCTGTGTTGACGTTTAGAGGTGACTAGCCTGCTCATGGGTGAGGGAGAAGTGCTGGTTTAAACTCAAAATAGTTGTAACTTACCATGAGAAAAATAAATCAATTTAAACAGAGCACTCCTGCTGTGTTCTTTTATCTTTAATCTCTGTGCCATCATACATTATGCCTTTGTGTTATCTAAAAGGAGGCCTGATTCAAATTAAAAGTTCTGCAGTAACTCGTTGTGGTTGTTTGTTGTGCTAACAGTAACATTGCAATATAAGAGTTATAAAAAACAATATTGCAATGAATACAGAAGTCTGCTAAAGTACCAGAGACCCCAACAGATACAACAGAATGATAAAACATCTGGAATAATCTTATCAACTGAAATAATCTTATCCTACAGATAATAGTATTTCTGTCGAGAAAGAAATAGTTTACTATTCTGTATATATATATATCTATTAGTATTCACATGTAAGTTTAAGTATAATTTTAGAATTTGCTGATCAGAGGGAGAAACAAAACTACTATTTAATGAGAAAACTGGTAAGCAAGATCCACTAATAAAATAAAAACATTTGCATCTGTTTGATTTTTTTACTGGTGAAGCTTGGATGATGGGATACAAAAACGTAATAAATTCTACCCATTCATTCAGAGAACTCTGAGAACATCTAGGATTCATCCAGGTAGTCAAAATCCATATGTACTGCCACAAGTGCTAAGCTAATTAGGAAATCTCTTAATTTCTTATAAGAGTTAACCAGATCTTCTAGTCAGGCCAGTGTTGTTTTCCATGTTTTCTGGAATTGAGGTGCATGTGGAAATATGGAAACTTCCTTTTATTTTTGAGACTTGCTTTTTTGCAGAGTTGTTTTTCAAATTTCTTGCTTTTTTCTTGGGATATCCTTTGAAACTAGTCATTAAACAAACTTAAAGAGTGCTACTGATAAAATTTGTAAATAACATTTTAAAACTCTACTATACTTTGAATTTACTGGATCCTACATAATATCCTATGAAGGAGAAATATGATGCATAAATCCTAAGGTTTTTCACCTTATGTTACTCACAACTATCTGAAATTACTTATAAAGAACTGTGTAAGGCATTGAGTTTACAAGGAAGGTTCAGAGAAATTGCTCCATAGTTATAATGTTTTACTGAGGGTATGGAAACAGGATGGAGTCATGATGTTTATATGGGAGATCTTAAGGAAAATAAGATGCCTTATTACAGGAAATGGTGTTCCAGCTGTGTCCTCTATCTTCAACATATAAAATCTGAAATTTCTCCCTCCCTTTTATCTGGTCTGCCCCCTTTCAAGGTAATATGGAGGAGCCCTGTTATGTTCTAGAAGGGTAACAAGGGGATAAAATGGAGACAATGCTGGAGAAGTTTGTTTTTTCTTTCCTGGAAATATTATGATAATATATATACCTCTTTTCTTCATTCTTTTGGCCCAAAGTAAACCACTGAATTCTGAAAAGACAAATACCTACCTTTCAGACATATGCGTATCAAATGCATTCCCATACACATCAAAAATATGCATATATTATCGAATAAATCATCATATTTGTGGAATGGTATATTTTCCATAGCAGGTGGAGCCAGAGTTACAAGAGATCTTATTATAATCAGGGCAAAGGCACACCAAATCAACATTCTTAGACCCAAAGGAAAAATGGAAGTAAGCTAAAAATTTGTAATGCCTAAATTGAGGACACTTCTGGTTTTACAAAATAAATAGTAAGTTTAACAAAGCTATCAAATATTCATATTTATAATAGAAAACCATACTTGTTACAAAAATGTACAGTATTTGGCAGATCATAGGGATCTGAAGTGTTGTTTATAATTTTTTATGTCAAATGTCAAATCTAAAATCTAACTGACTTTCCAAGCAAATCTTATCATAGGCAATATCTATGTGTATAACATCCTCCCAACGCTGTGTTTTAATTTAAATTACTGAATAGTTTTCAGTAAAAGCAATCAAAAATATACTTTTTGCAGCATGATATTAATGAAATTGGCACAGTCACAGTGATGACATAAGCAGCAACTATTGTTTTCTAATTTCTGTGAGTAGTGAAAACAATTAGCATAATAAAAAGGCCATGACAGAAGAATTCTAAATTTCCTGGGTTTTTTGGCTTTATTACCTAGTGTCATCTATAACTGCTTATCCCTGTGCTCAAATTTATGCAAATTATTTCTACTTGTAAGGAGAAAACTGTTTTTATATCAATCTGCTGGAGAACCATCCTCTTTTTCTCTGATTTCCTTTTCTGCCATAGGATTTTACACTCAATTTATCAGGCAATTAAAACTTGAATCAGCCGTTACATAGCAATTGTGCTATAAGGGGAATATATTGCAAACAAAGGTTTGATTAACTCCTGGACACGGCACTAAAACTGTAGCTGGGGTCTGTGTATCATCCTGATAACAAAACAAAGCACTTATTCTTTAATGGTCCTCTCTGGGGAAGAGAGGAAAGGATTGGATGTAATGGGAACAAGGGTAAAATATGAACTAGGCAACAGGTAGCCAATTTCAAACTTTGGTCAGTGAGTAAAAACAACTGCCACCTTGTATCTCTTTAATTACCATAAAGAGATTTGATCTTACCATAGCTTGAGAATTCCATACATTACAGATGCTCAACTGCCACTAGCAGACATTTTTTATTCATAGTTTCAAGGCAGACCATAAACAAAATTCAAGGGAAGCTTTCAATTTTAGGGGGGAATATGATCCAGATTAATTTCTTGGACAAAATGTTTGCTCTCACATTCTCGATATACATATTCAGGAATTCCACCTGAACATGAGGAAGAACTTCTTTACTGAGCAGGTGACTGAGCACTGGAACAGATTACCCAGAGAGTCTGTGGAGTCTCCCTCACTGGGGAGATTAAAGAAACCCCTTTAATCTCTCTCACTGGGGAGATTAAAGAAAACCTTTCTACGGAGAAATCCTGTGCCATGTGCTCTGGCTTGAGCAGGGAGGTTGGACCAGATGACCCCCTGGGGTCCCTGTCAACCTGACTCATTCTGTGATTCTGTGATACTGAAAATTTGATATCCAGGTCGGTAGTTTGACTTTTCTGATGATGGCCTCATCACTTTGAAAATCAACACCAGGTTTCACAGTACTACATAACAGATATGTTATACAATGAAGCTTGGCCCACCGTGAATTTCTCATGTAACTTGTATTCATTCCATAGTTCTTTAAAGACGCTTTCCCAGCTCCATGACATCTATATTTTGTGGATTTTGTATAGGGCAGAGCAGCTATTCAGAAAAAAACAATGAGAAGATCTAGTCTACGCACTGTTTTTTGTCACAAGTTATGCAAGCATGTTTTCGGAGAAAACTAAGTATCAGGTGTTTAGTCTGGTTACATAGGAAATTATTCTAATATCACACTTGACACACCTCAAGAGCTATTTTCGTGACTTGAGTGGAACAATAGGCCTATTGAGACTGAAATGATAATGACATTTCTTATTTACTAGTAAAAACCTGTGCAAGTTGTACTTCTAACATATTTTCTCTATAAGGCAACTCTGTTCCGTGACTAGGAACAAACTATGAGCTGTCAAGAGAGTTCCTGAGCAAAGAAAGCACGGGGAGAATAGGAATGCAAAGCACAGGTCACATCATGACATGCCTTGCTGCCTAAATTCCAGACTGAATGGGCGCTCCTCTCATCTCTAAACAAATAATTGTGTCCTTCATAGCATTTTTTTTAAGAGATAAGATCTTATCCAAACCTATGAGTGGAAATGAAGATCCTTGCTTGATTTCAGAGCTTTACAGAAATTTTCAAAGATCAATGAATCCAAGAAAATAAATTTTCTATGGAGGAAGACAACCGAGGTTGTAGATGCAAAAAAGAGGGAATGGAAAATGAGGGGGAAAGAAAAGAGAAGGGAAGTAGAAAAGGGGACAGAAGAAAAAAAAGTTTAGAGAGAGAGACTTAAAAAAAAGAGAGAGAGACTTAAAAAGACCCTGAAAATGGAAAAGAGAAAAGAAAAAAAGTGAAAGAAAGAGGGAAAATATACAGAAGAGTGAAGAGAACTGGATAAAGAGTGATCAAACATTATTTAAAGTATGATACTCTTTTCCATATACATGGAAAAATAAGAAACAGGGAAAAAGATCAAGAGAAAATTAATAAAGAGAAAGAACACTTGCCTAACATCTCTGGCAATGTTGTGGAGGACAGGGAGGGCACATGCATAATGTCTGCAGAAGGACCAGTTAATAGTTTTGGGCCCAATGAGATAAATACAGATAAAAGTTTAAAAGCTCATATACACTATTGAAAAATGAGAATACTATACTTGAGATATCATATTTAAGTGTTTCTCTCTCCTTTTCTATAAAGTAATTCCTTAGTGATTCATAGGTTGTTTCAAAATTTTTCCTTCAAAAGGTTTTTGCTGTGTTTTCATATTGTCGGTAGAATTCTCATTTAAAAGAGTTTTTAAGGATATTATTGTTCAGAAGAGGCCTTCACAAGTAAGCAATATATTTCATATCAGTCCATTTTGAAATTCCAGCTTATCCGCATTTCTGTATATTATTTTATTCACAATTAGCGTTTTTTCTGAATTACCAGGGTTGTTTCTTTGCTTCAGTTGATTTTTCAGATTTATACAGGAGTTGATAAAGCAATTTTCTTAATTCAGAGATGCCAGCTTGCCAGAACCTGAATCAAGGTGTTTCTTTCAAAGCTCATCTTACATCAGGAAGTCTTCTGTGAATACAGGGATTAAATATTGTTTATTTGCTCTTTACTTCTCCCCAGAGGTATGGTAATATACAATTGTGAGTAAATGACAAAGTGAATTTCCTCTTTTATCCTTACTCTATGACTTTTTAAAATTTTTCTGCATTTTCTTATCATAAAGCTAAATAATACCTCAAGTCACGCTGTGAGTCCAAGAGTTTTTAAGATTTCAATGTCATTCCTGTGTTTATTTTATTATTACTGTAACCAAATTCAGAAGGATGAAGAAGAAAATTGAAAATATATTCACTTTCCACCAAAGGAAATTTAACCAGCAGTAGCATTTTCTGTAGTGTTTTGCAGATGTCTTTCTTCCCTTAAAACTAGAGACTAAGAACACCTTTACCTTTTGCAGTGTAAAACTCCATAATCTGTGTTCTAAATGAAACATTTAAGAAGTCTACAATACTATGTCTAAAGGGGGATGATTAGTTGAAATAAAGTCCTAAAAGCTGTCATCATGTCATTAATCCCTGAAATCAATAGTTGTGCCTCAAGGGCTGAAACCTAGTTTCAAATAAATCAACTAGAAAATACCTAGCACCTAAAACTCCCAGTGACATGTTTGATGCCATCATTCTACCTTGAAATTAATAACTATACATCTATACCTGTCTTTCTGTCTATCTATCTATCTATCTATCTATCTATCTATCTATCTATCTATCTATCTATCCATCCATTCATCCATCCATCCATCCATCCATCCATCCATCCCTCCATCCATCCGTCTGATCTATCTATGTCCTTCTCTCTAATCAGCATCTGGTTTTGTATTAAACTAAGGAAATTTTCCCAAACATTCTCAAATAAATGTTTAAAATTAGTGCCAGAAATACCCATTTACTGTTGTTTAAGTACTCAGAGAGTGACCATTTGTATGTACACTGCTACAGTTTTAGGAAAATCCATAACCTTAAGTCTAAACGAAGGCTTTTTCTTGACACTGAAACTCAGTGTAGTTATACACTGCCAAAGAACAGAATATTGGATTACTGAAAACAATAGCTCAAATCATTTTCACAGAGATTGGGTCAGTGAAATATATTATGAAAGCATAACAGATTTCTAGAACTTTCTGGGAAATTCCATACTATAATTTGAGACCTTAAAAAGTATCTGTTCACCTCCCTGTTAATCTCTAGTATTTCTAGTTCATATGTTAATAGTAAAAATTGTGTGGCAATGTTACTGACACAATTGAATTGCAGCATAGAGTAGCATATAAGAAATGACAGAAATTCTGAAATTTCTTGAGGAGTCCATGATGTAAATTTATGGTAAAAAAACCAGGAGTACTCATGCTGGCTCGATTCTGCTATCACTTGCCATAATAATAAAATTCCCCATGAGGTAGTAAAGGCAAAACCTGAATTTATGCTTTCCAAGGACTCACTATCAGTTGCTCTTAATTCTTGAGAAGATGAACAAAAAAAAATCATAAATGAAAGTTTGAAGAAATTTATTGCAATTTGTACTTCCTGTTATTTTTGTGTTAATGGCAGGCCTGTAAATTTGTGAAGGAAGACCAACCACAAAGGTTTATAAAAGAGGGAGCAAGGCTGCAAACCACGTGAAATATGAGAAGTACACATTTAATGCCAGAAAGGAAAAGTTAGTATGAAGGAGGTCTTAGGAGGAACAGTTCTGGGTACAACTTGATTAGATACATGAATGATCTAGATACAGATAGTTTAAGTCATACAGTTCTCAAAGAAGACATTCTACTAGAGATTAACAATATTGAACAACCAGAAAATGAATAGTAAGGGAGCAACAACTTTTCTTCTCTCCTCTTGCATGTAATTGGCATGAGAGTTGCTGAATATCTTGTTTGAATAATTTGGATAAATTATTGGTTATGCATTCGAAATGACCTGAAGAAATTAATGAGTTTAGAAATTCACATTTCATAAATTAGCTTTTGGATTTATTGCTAAATCTAATCAGAGATGTTCCTGATTTATGTAAACATACCTTCCTTCAAATGTCTATTTATAGGAATCAGAAAATGTCTATTTATAGGAAAATGTCTATTTATAGGAATCAGAAAATCGACATACATCTGATTCAAAGTTTTCTTTACCTGTACTTTTGTATTTTATGATATGGAAATTTCAACTCAGTTTTAAAAATGGAACTGACATTTTCATAATAAAGAAATTTTCACACTGCCTGTGTTCACATTTCAATACTACAGTCCTTTGTATTGCTGTAATGCTTTATTTTTTAAGCATTAATAATCATCTCTCAGAGCATTGCCAGAGGCAGATAATAAAGGTATCACTAGTGTTTGAAGGAGAAATAGCAAAGTCTTTTATCAAAACCTGTCTGATAAGGTACTATTTGGTGAGGGGTGAAAGTGTTTTAGAATTTAATATTTTATGACAGCAATAATTTTAAATATATTTCAGAAACATAATGATCTACTGCAATAATTTCCAGTTTAAGATGTACCTGTTTCATTGAAAAAAACAGTGCAAGAGAGTAAAAATTACTTCTTAGATACCTGGAGGGACAACTCTTTTGCAGAATGAATTATCTTTTTTTTCTAATCGTTGAGACCCTATTTTTTCTATTAATTCAAAAACAGTGTCCTCAATATTATCTGTGTTTCAATATCAGCCAAATACATTCAGGAGAAAAAGTGCTGTAACAGGATGAGATCAACAACATTTGATGTTTAGCTGGGACATGTTTTTTCACTAGAATTATGTGTTTGTCTCACAACTACAGCAAGGCAATTCCCCCTTAACTCTTTTTTTACTCTTTAAAAAACGTGGCACATATTTGCTGTATTTACATACATGGCAGGCCAGTTCTTTTTGCTGTACATGGAAATTGCTACATTTTTCTAGATAAAAAGGTATATATGCTGCTTGTGGCAAAATTACTCATAATGAAATTGCTCATTGCTGGATTGCTAGACTTGGCCAGTATGCTTCTGGCTTTCCAGGAAATGCTACTGTGTTTTCGGCAACTGGAAAATATATGAACTATCTTCTGCCATTTCATTAAAAAAGGAGGGAAATCTTTTAAAGTTGATACCAGAAACTCTTGAAAAGATGCAAGGTCACATCACATAAAAATTAGAGTTCTTTCCCCAGAAAAGTGTATAGGATCAAAATTCCAACTAAAATTCATGCACACCAACACACTCAGCATAAGCAACAAAGAAGACATAAGCCATTGTGAACCATAAATACTATGACATATTTGTCATCATGGAAACACGATGGAATGTCACAAAACCCAAGTGCTGCAATGGTTGTCTATAAACACTTCAGAAGGGATAGGCAAAGGAAGAGAGGTAGTGGAATAGGCCAGTATGTTAGGGACTATCTTGATCTTAATGATGGTGATGATAAGGTCGAGTTCTTATGAGTACAAACCAGGGGAAAGGCTGATAAGTCAGATACTATGATGGGAGTCTGTTATAGACTCAGGGTATAAAGGCAGAGAAAAGTTTTTAAAAGCTGATGCAAAAGGTAAATTGCCTCGAGTTTTGCCAGGGGAGGCTTAGATTTGATATTAGGAGAAATTTCTTTTTTGAAAGGTGTTGAAGCGCTAGAACAAGCTGACCAGAGAAGTGATTGAGTTGCCATCCCAAAAAGTGTATAAAAGATGTGTAGATGTGACACTTAAGGACATGGTTTAATGGTGGACTTGGTAATGGTGAGTTAACAACTCGAAGCAATGAATTTAGAAGTCTTTTACAACCTGAGCAATTACATATAATATATATTAAAAAAAGAAAGAAAGAAATACAATAAAATAACCAAGCCAAACTTGATTTTTTTCTTGTTATTTTATCTAAAAGAAAAAAATGACTAAGAAAATCAAAGCGCAAATTCTCCGTTTTCTGATTACAAATTACACTCTGTCCCATGGTGCTCTTGTTGCAGAGATCTGGCAGAGTTTATAGCCATGTGGGTATGGTTAGGCTGCTATTCTATACCTTCTACATGATCTCTGGGAGTGTGATTTTGAGGGAAAGAAAATAGTGAATACATAGAAGAAATATGCCATTTTGTTCCCTTTGTGTTTGGGAGAAGGTGCCTGCTGTGGTAACACTGTGGATTAGTGGGACCAGCTCTGGAGACTTCTGTCCCTCCACGGCTGCCTCCCACCCTTTCCTATTCTTCTGAGACACCCCTCTGAGAAGCAGCAAACACAGGCAGGACATGGCTTCAAGAAAAAACACCTTGAGGAAAAACAGTGAAGTGAAAGCAACCACAGGAAAAGAAGCAGCAAATGTGGTGATAGAAGACAGGTGTGAGTTGAGCCCAAGCTGCAGCAGAATGGAGCTGTCAGAATTAGCGACGCTGCTGGGACCAAGCCCCAGTCGAGTGGAGTGGTCCAGAAAGAGGCACCACATTTTGGCATGGACAGTACAGCTTTTGGGGGTCTGTCCATCATTGCGTTCCATTGCCTTGGGTTTGCAGGTAGGGTGAATCAACTGCAGGGAACCCTTTCCTCTGGGAAAGCCATGTATGAGATGGGCATGGGAGCAGCTGCCACTTTGCCTTGGTCCCAGCCCCTACATGGAACTAAGTCGGTGGACATCTTTTATATTTAAAACAGCTTTTATTTTCTGCTTTTCTTACTAATATTTCTGCTGTTACTGTGCATTTCTTATTCCATTGCTGCTTGCTTTCAATGAATTTTCATCTCAATCTATACTGTCTGCCTTTGTCCCTTTCTTACTAGAGGGGGCATGGAGGAAGTGAGTGGAGTTTATTTGGAGTTTAATTTCTATCTCGTGTTAAATTACCAACATAGTTTCTGCATGCAAGAGTTTTTACTACAAGAGAAAAGTTGGAATCCAGAAATGAAACTCTGATGCTGCTATATAATATATATATATTATCTGGCTTTCAGCCTGTTACTGTATCTGTAAGCAAAATGATGACGATTTTGACAAAACAAGCCGTAATTGTTTTTCCTTAATAATCATAGAACTAGGCCTATTTGTGCCACCAGTGCTGTGGGTCCTTGGATAGAATTGTTGACAAAACAATTCCTAGCTGAATGAGAAATAGCTGATGTGTCTCTAAAAATGTTTGGAAATCCTCTGTCAGAGGGCTGTATTTAGTTGTTGTAGGAAGCACATGTCTGTAACATGTAGGGGTAATGCAGAATGAACCCTAAACCCATATATTTCATTGCAACTCCTTCACAATCTATTACACAAAAGCAAAGACTCAAGAAAGATCTTCAACCTGGAATTTGGTTTTCTTTCTTCTTCCAAAATAAAACTTCTTTAACAAATGTCACGTAATGAATTTGCTGTTATCCTGCTTACATATTTGTGAAAGAGGATGAGCTTCACTGGAAAATTTGTAGAGGTTCTTCCACTAAATCAGGTAGGTAGACATCTCAGGACCAAGATTTTCCAGCAAAACCTGATCTGAATCTTGCTTGGATCTGTATTTTCTTTGTACAGTTCATAGAGGTGTTTCATATTTAGCTGATAGGATAGCTTATAGTTGATATTACACATTACAAAGCAGCCTCCATAATGCTCAAATAACTTCTTTGTGTTGTGGCAATCATACTGCTAACACTTCTCAGTTACCGAAAGTCACTAAAGCCTCACTTATTTATATATAAATATTATTGCAAATCTTATGACAATAATAATTACACTTGTTAGTATAGTTTAATTGGTTTTGGAGCTTCACAAACTATTTTCTCTGTTAGACCACAAGAAAAGCAAAGTTTGTGACTTGGTACTGAAGACTATATCATACACTTTTCTGCATCATGTGTGGTTGAGATTGGGCTGAAAGCCAAAGTGGGCTGTGGCATATTCATGATCATTTTGGCTTTTGAAAGGCTGCACCTCGAATGTAACTTTCACAAGCAACTGCTTCTTTCAGGAACTGAAACTGGTTTTCACTCCTGTGTGTTAAAAGGACCTACAGAAGTGGCATGGATCTGTAGACTGCCCTGTGCTGAGTCATCAGCCTTGTTACAAGTGCTTCCTTCAAGCATCCCTTGCTGAGAAATCCACCTGCATATAAGTATACCCACCTGGAAAGAGGTGGACATACTTAGCTATCTTATGTTAAACAAAATTTGCTGACTAATTCTAAATCTAATTGCAGTCAAGGGGTTTTCCATGTATTGTGAATGAACCTCTAAAGCAGCTTTAATCCATTTAATTCATTATATCACTTCCAACTGTGTCCTGATCTTACCTTAGACAGTCTTAGATAAAGCTGGTTTTTAAAATAAAGCATTTCAGCACTAAGCTGTCTGATAATACTCATAATCAGATTTGATTTTAACAACTTAAGAAACTTCTTTGTAGCTAAATTCCTTCACAACATCACCATATCTGATTAACTGAAACCACTGCTTCCTCAAGGTAATATATTCCAAAGGTAATATATTTTCAGTGAGCATTTATAGAGAGGTATTTACATAGCAAGACTTCCTGCTGTAGTATTGAGCTATGTTTTTTCACTAAGACTATACAGTCTTGAATAACAGAATTGCATGTTGAATAATGAAAGCAAAGGTTAGCATTTTATGGTGCACAGTTTCTATAGATAGAAATAGGTAAATACCATTTGTCTCATTGACTGGACAAGTTGAAATCAAATACTCTGGTCTGAATTTATTAGATGGGGAGATGGCAACATTTATGAGTCTTCAAAGCATTGCAAAAAATAATGAGCCGTGTTTCAGAAAATGAAATTTTATTTTGGCCTTATGTTAGACAGAAATTGGGAATACCCACTTGGATAAGTTCACCAGGAAATCACCAATGGTAGTTTCCTCTTCCCTACCAAGAACAACCTTTAAAATTAATTGAGTCAGCTGGGCTAGCAAGCAGATGTCCAATTACGTCATGGAACATGGGTTGCAGTGTCTCTTCTTAAGCAAAACATGTAAATTTTCAAAATACAACATGGTGCTGATGTGAAGTTTACATATTTACACTTAGCATCTGTTTACAAATTCAAATTCACTTTAAAAAGTAGCTGTGAAAATGTGGTTATTTAGCTGTATTATTTCCAGGGACAAGTACAATTCTACAAACATTCAGCAAATGTTTTGAAATCTGGCAGCTACTCTTCTCAGAGGGGGATCTCTCTTTACTTGAGTGTGTATCCCTAGGTGGCGAATAAAGAGAGATGCTTGGCTTGCTATCATATCTCTAAACACATCAGATAACTATGCCCACCAGCCTACTTGGACACAGCAGTGGGTTTGACCATCTGCTCCCAAATATGACTACAACTCAATTTTGGCAATAGAATTCATGAGAAAAAGGCAAGGGGTACTAAAAAATACTGGGTTCAGACAGGTGCCTTAGAAATTTAGCCATGGTAACATGTGTTGCTGTAACAGTGATATGCATTCACATTTCCACAGCTCTTTGAAAGTGCACAATTTGTCTTGGCTTGGGACAGCAGAAGGCTGTCACTTCTGGTTAGTACTGCTTTCTGTAGGAGCTACTGCTCCTGTGCTATGTGCTCTACACTGAAAGGTAGCAGAAAAATCCTACTTAACAAAAAATAAATAAACCCCACTGCATGATGCTACATATCATGGAAAAGATTTCAGAGAAGTCAAATTTGCATTTCCTGCTACCTTCTAGAAGAGGGCTAAGTGGGCATAAGACGCAACTGTGACCCTCCTCCATCCATTTAGTCAATCAATAAGCCTTTACAAGAGATTTTGGGAAACAATGCATAGAGGCCATGGCTGAAGCAGTCACACAAAAATGACATAATGGTCAGCTGTTCTCATTCTTTCAGGCGCCATTCTGGAGGACTCTGCTTTTCTGACCTTCTAGCAGGTACTTTCCTGCAACCTGAAAATGCAGTAAAGTGGTATTCATAAAAGTGACTTTGTAAGCCACTCTCAAAATAAGAAAAATAAGGCTAACCATTAAAAGCAAACAACATGGTGTGCATTATTAAAGAAGTGAAGGTAAAGATAAATTATGAGAATTGATTTAGACTGTTCTCCTCAAAGTTTCTCCTCCACTCAGATGCTTAAGCATGCCTTGGTACTAGTGACCAGAGACATATCATGTGGCATATTTGGGAAATTTATTTTTTGAATTTTTTCCAGTTTCTCATGGAATAAGTTTAGTTCTATTTAGTGAATAGAACCAGATTTCAAAAATCTTGGCCCAGACTTCCTAAATGTGAACAAAACCTGGAAAATCTAGATAATTTATCAGAGAGCTTAGCCTAAGGAATATGTGGTTTTGAGATGCTGAACTGGAAAATACTGTATGACTCTGTGTATATCTGTAGTCAGTCCTAACTGGTTTTTTACTCATTGCTACCGCCATCAGAGAACAAAAAAAAACCCCTCCATTTTCTCAGAGGAATGAAAATTTAAAAGGGAAGAGTGGTCTTTGAGACAGAAGAAACCAAAGTGAAAGTTAATTCATTTTTCTATTCATCCAGATTCCTTCATTTTAAGATGAAAATTCCAATGACAGAAGAAACTTGAGACCAGATAAACTTAAGACTGAATGCCTTCAGGAAAGTTCAGAAATCAGAAGAAAAAGAAGACCAGAAAATCAGAAAATCAGATAACCAGATAACTAGATAACTGACTAGAAAAAAAGCTAAAGTGTGAGATGAAAATATTTGCAGATAACATGATTTTGTTACCATCTTCTATACTAAAATATGAATATAAAAAGAAAAAACAGTTGCTATATTGGTGTTTTCTCAGTGGTATAAAAGTTAAGAAAATGAAGAAGAAGGAATATACAAAACAAATCAAAAAAACATGGTAACCCATTCCAAACAAGTCTGTTCCCACCTAATACTGCTATGAGGGAAACCACGCAAAACACTGAACATCATAATGACTACAGCAAACTACATCATCAACCTCTTCACCCTAGACAAATGTTGTGTCTTTATTTATTTATTTAGCAAGCTTTTGAAGTTTTTTAAAATATTCATTTAAGATTCTCATGTAATCAAATCAACCTTTTTATTTAAATTTGTGAATGAAGGTCTTCTTTTAAACAAAGAATATTTTCAGTTAACAAACGTAAATTTACAGAAGTTGAGACACACAGGATGAGACAATTAATATCCTTGCCATCCAAATCCCATATCAAAGAAAGTTATCTTCCTTCAAGTTTTCTTTGTCTGACTCAAAATATGGAATCAATTCCCTGAAAAATATACTAAAATAACAAAATCCAGAGGAAATTCACCTGAAACAGAAACCTCAATAAGAATTGCCAGGACCTGGGCTCTGATACAGGGACTTGACCCTCCAGCTTTTGGTCAGACCTGTGTCATCTCTGTACAATACAAAGTATTCCCTTTTAGGAGAATGGACTAATGAAAAAATGTCAAAAAAATTACAATTAGAAAATGGTAGAGGAACAAGAATATTTTACATTCTTGCATTTCATGATTTCAATGATTTCTTGCATTTCATTTCATGCATTTTGGTTCATTTCATCACTTTAAAAAAAAAAATTTATATTTTACCTTTTTAGGTGCTGGGCATTTTTCTAGTTTAACAGCAAGTCATTCCAGGCTGACTAACTCACTTTATTATCTAGCACAGGCAATATATTTAATACAGTATTTCAAGGGATAAAAACATTCTATTATTGTTCCCTAAAGGAATTGTATTAATTAAACTTCCTGGCTAAATTCCCCTGAAATAATGAGTAAGCTGGTCGTTACCATGTTGAATCTCAAATGAAACAGAGAACAGATTTTTGAAAAGGAGGCTTTCAGCAAGGCCTGTCTAAGAATTTCAGTGCAGAGCCCTCCGCCAGCTCAGTGGGCTGTCCTGGAAATTGAAATGGTGCCTAGATCTTGCAGGGGACTGTTGTCTGTGGCCAGATCTCAGAATGCCCATATGCCATACTTTCTCAAGAAGGCCTTAGGAGGCAATCCTAAACTTCCTTCCTTCCTTCCTTCCTTTCATTTGCTGAGACATTATGAGAGCAACTATTAAAATCTCTCACAGAGATTTAGACATGTGACATTCTTCCACAGATTTCTTTTTTTGAAGCGGTGGATTTGTTTCTAGAACTTGTTTTCTCTCTTAGAGTAATAAGCAGAGTCTGCTTGCTCTTCTCAGTGTCATCACTGTGTGAGTCCTCACACTGAGATAAACACCTACAGAAATTAAACATACTTTTTTTCTTTATGGACTACTTTTAAAACCACTCACTGGATGGATATCCTCAACAGAACAAGCACTACCCTCAGTGTCACCTTCCTCCAAAATATTTTCTGAAAGTCTAAATTTTGTGTCCTGTATGGAGTCACATCTCTTGTAAATTTACCTGTTGTTTAAGATGGGCATAGGGAAGATGAAGATCCCACCTGCTGTACTGCTTCCAGCTATGGGGGCACCAACATGAGAAAGACTGCTGGAATGAGTCCAGAAGAGAGCCACAAGGATGAGCAGAGGGCTCAAGCACCTTTCCCATTAATACAGGCTGACAGACCTCGGGAGCTGTTCAGCCTGGAAAAGAAAAGACCCCTGGGAGACATTAGAACACTTTCCAGCATCTGAAGGCGGCTACAAGAAAGCTGGAGGGGGACTTACCACAAGGACATGCAGTGATAGGATTAAGAGGGAATCACTTTAAACTGAAAGAGGATATGTTAATATTAAATACTAGCTAGAAATTCTTTCCTGTGAGGATGATGAGGTACTGGAACAGATTGTTGGAACAGAGAAGTTGTGGATTCCCCATCCTGGAAGTGTTCAAGGGTAGGTTGGCTGTGGCTTTGAGCAACCTGTTCTAGTGGAAGGTTTTCTGTCCATGGCAGGGGAGCTGGAATTAGATGATCTTTAAGATGCCTTCCAGCCCAAATTTTCTGTGAGTCCATGATCTGTCATACATTCACTTAAATGACACCTTGCATTAAAAGCACAGTTTTCTGTTTTGTGTTTATAGAACTTCTCAGGAGTGGTTTTTGCCTTGGATGAGGGACAGATATGTTTTCACTTGTTTACTGTAAGTAATTTTTGTAACTGTGCAAATAATATCTATAAGGCTGTCGGGTTCAGGACATCCCTCTGGCTGTCCTGAGCAGCCAAGACCTTGCCGGGGGGCTCAGAGACCCTGGCACAGAGCCCAAAATGCCTCTGTGAGTTTGATTATGGCCCGTGGAGCAAATACCAACTTTCTATGAAGATAGCAAGCCACAAGAGTTTAAGTAGAATATTAGTGAAATTATCACAGGGTGAATTATGTATTTTAGGATTACTGTACAGGGGGGTTATATCCCTGTACAGGGGGGTTATGGAGACAAGATGGAGGAATCGGGGCATGCCTCGTGCTTCTTCTTCCTTCTTCTTGGCCTCCATCTTCTGTAGTGATGTTGGCACTTACTTATTGGTTTAGAGTAGAAACTCACTGTCTAGCATAGGTGATGGGTATTGGGGAGTAATTGTAAATATTGTACACGTAGTTTATAGTATAAAGACATAACACCACCCCGGGGGCAGGCAGAGTGCCTGTGGCTGCCCTGCTGAACAGATCTCTGCTGGGCAGAAAGAAAATTTTTTAGATAAGAACTAATAAATAACCTTGAGACCGAAAGATGAAGAGCCCTGACTCCTTCTTTAAGCGCCGGGCTGGGAAAAGAGACTTTAGAACTTTTCTCGGGGTCACTCTGACAAACAAATGAACCCGACATAAGGCCAACACTTATAGTTCTGCATGTTGTAGAAGAGCGTCCTTGCAAAAGGAAAAGCCAAATCAGAAACCATGTCAGAAGACATTCAAGAACTATGACTTGAAGGGAGAGTATTGTATCTCTCCTACACAGGATTTCTGCAACTGTGTTGTGTGCAAAGCAATGCTGAATAAGACTGCAAGGTTTCCAGGCTTCCCATAGGTTATAAAATCCTGTGATTTACTAATCAAATATGCAAGACTATCAGGATTTTCAATCATGACACAAGTTGCATTTTGACCATAATTATAGAAATTATTTTTCCTCTGGTTCATCTCAAAAATATATGTTTTATAACTATCTCTTACCAAATAAGAATGAAAACCACCTTAGGTATTACTGCTCTTAAACCTGTGCTCTAGTATAAGCCTCCTTATGCTATTAAATTTGTATATAATAAAAAAATTAATGTTTTGAAGTTTTACTACTGCAAAACCAATGGAGCTACTAATATAATAAAACTCTCTGGAAAAAAATCTCTTATTTTACAACTTTTAAACACTCTCTTTCTCCTCCTAGGAAGAATCTTATGTGAGAGGAAATTGTGTTTGCAAAGTCAAAAAATACTACGTGGATGATCCTTTAGATTAAAATAAAAGAAAACATGACTAAGATTGTTGCTTTTAATAATTTCTAACAGTGCAGTAAAAATAAATTTATGTCAGATTTAATTCCCAACTTAATGTGTTTCTTTTTTTTTTTCTGGTCATTTGTGAGTCTGCTAATATCAAAAAATAATGTAATTAGGCCAAAACAGAACTTCCCTTGCCAGAAAACAGGGTACTTTGCATGATATTCAGGGAGAGAAGATTGAATGTGTAAAAGGAAATAGATATGCACACAAAGGTTTGGCTATTCAAGTGTCATGGTTTTTAACCCAGCTGAAAACTAAGTACCATATAGCTGCTCACTCAACTCCCACCCTCTCCCCTCCCCCCACCTTGGTGGAATGAGGAGGAGAATTAAAATTAAACTTTTATGTTTAAATAAGAAAAAAATTCATAATTGAAAATAAAGTAAAATACATTAATATGGTGATTAATAAAAAAGATTGTAACAATAAGGGACAAACAAGTAACACACAAGAAAATTGCTCATCACCCGCTGACCCATTCCAGAACCCCAGTTCCCAAACCCAGATCAGCTTCTGTTTTTATACTGAGCATGACATTCTATGGTATGAAAGATCATTCTAGTCACCTGTCCCAGCTGTGCTCCTTCCTAGTTTCTTTTACCCACCTCCTCACTGGCAGAGCATGACACAAGAAAAATTCCTTGATTTGGGATAAGCATGATTTAACAAAAACCCCAAACATCAGTGTGTTAACAGCACTATTGTCATTTCGTATCCAAAACACAGTACTATAACAGCTACTGAGAAGAAAGTCATTCTATCCCACCCAAATCCAGTCAGTAATTCTATCCCACCCAGAACATCCAGTCAGCTAGGAGAAGTGAATTTCATACTACCTAGAGTTAGTATGTCTATACCAGCTGTCATCCTGATAACTGAGTTGCACTTTTTCATTACATCTAATTCCTTAAGTTAACATTTATAAGTGGACTATATTTCCAAGAAATCTTAAGACCAAATTCATTGCTCCTTGCAGAGAATACAATTCTCCTGTTGAAAATTTTCATGATAGCAGAGTACTGAGAAACTAGGATAAGCTATTTGTCCCACACTTGGCTAAGAAAGCCCTAAGTTCTGGTACAACGATATTGCTGTAATATCTCAGCATCCAGGCAAATTTATTCTATGAAAAGGATCTGTACCAGACAGAATGAATAATGTAGGTATGAGTATGAAGTAAATCAACCTGAGAGTCTTCCTAGATCTAGTATTGAGAAGAGACCCAGCATTTCTCATTGCGTAGTGCAAAAGCCAAATTCATTTACCTCAGGCTCCCTCTATCTCAGTGGAATTTTCAACTTACTGTTATGGACAGAAAGGATTTCTCTCCAAAAGCAGATAGTTTTAAACAGTCAGGTCACAAAGGCAAATCTGTCCCAGTCCTACAACTTGTCTGCTTGGCATATATTTCTGACTGTGAACTAGCAGTGTGATAATCACAGGTAAGAATAGAATAGTTTTCTTGTTCTACAGGTATTTATGTTTTATTTCTTACAGTAATTTTACACATAGTGTATTTTTTTCACAAGTTGTTTGTATTATTCCAAAATTATTAAAGTATGTTCAGATTTCCCTGTTGTTTCCATTAAAAAAAAAGAATATTCAGACAGTTTGAAACACTTTGCAGCTGAGGACTATTTTTAAGTTTCTTCCAATTGGAACACATCCAGTAGAATATGCTTTAATTTAGATTTTCCTCAATGCTGTCAAAATGTTGTCTAATGTTGAGTAGGAAGTTAGTTTCAGTAATTTTGTCTAAATATATTTATAACCTAGAGAACCAAAACATCAGGTTAAACAATAAGGGAGACATAAACATAGCTAAATTATCTTTCTTCTTCTTTCTGGTCCTTTAGCTAATAGGGAAACTTTTATGAATTTAGGTTAAGTACAAATACAGTCACGTAATACCAATGTAGCCACATTTGCTCCCAGACCAAATGATTGATTGTACAGGGTATCGAGTATTCACTTTTTGTCTGCCTCCACATTCAAGCTACTAAAACTAAACACCTTTATTGTTGAGGAATTTTTTTGGTGAGGCTTTGAAATCCAAAGCTGAAAAACTCAAGCTTGGATAAACCAGCTCATTCAGGAAAACAATTGTAATGAAATGCTATGCTGACAAACTGAAAAATACAGAATTCCCCTAAGCATGTTTTCTGAGGTGTCAGGATAGTGCAGTATATACCCTGAAAAAAATAAACTGTATGCTAAACTGTCTGCCAGATTTGAGAAGAGTGGGTCAATGATGCGCAGATGGTCTTTTGCATTTCCTGTATCTGCAGTACATGAGATTTATTTGCAAAAGAGATAAAGAGCTACACATATGCAATCAATATACTTACACAAGGGAAGAGGCTTAGTAACATTTACAAAATGCTCTATCCTGAGCAAAAATAAATCTGTGGGAGAATACTGAACTTTCACATTTGCCTCCAAACCCATACTTAACAGAGCTAACAGTGCGCTTACGTTTAAATCACACTAAATAGATCCTAGCTTTAATACAGTTCTTGTACAGTATTACAAATATTTTGGCGTAATATTATGAATAAAGATAGGTCATATATTAAGTGCAAGCAAATAAAAAAAGCTATAGTTAAAAATACGCATGTGCTGGATTTAGGTTCTGCTGTGATATTAGTTGCTTGCACTGTTTTTCTCACAAATTTGTGGGTTCTGACAAGCAAGCTCAAAACAGAAGTACTATTTGATACTGCTGCTAAGAGGTCTGTGCCCTGCCCTTTAAAAATTATATGTTTTCAATTAATATTTTTGACTGTTGGTTTCATACTTTTGTCTGCTGGTTTTCATGTAAATAAGAGTATTAGTTTTCTATTTAAAAAGAATGTGTGAAGAAGGAAAAATTCACATGGTTTTTTCTCCTGGCTTTTAAACAATACATATCATTGATATGATATAAGAAAATATGTAAATATATAACCCCCATTTAGTAGAATGGAATATGGAATAAGAATGATCCTTGTAGCACCCTTGCACCAAGTAACACTCCTGCACCTTAAATCCTGTGTCTTGTTTAGTTCTGAATTCCCTCACAACCCACATCACCACCAGCCCTGTTCTCTGTTTCCTGCAGCCACAAATCTCAAGTCAAATTCAGTGTCTCCCTGGTGGTCTTCCTGCAAAGGTAGCACAACTACCAGTCCCATGTGACATATCTATCATTAATTTTTCTTGCCATGAGGAGTGGATGGTGATGTTCACGGTAGATAGGTGCTTGCACTAATATTTATAAGGTTTTTCACTTAAATAAGTGTCATATGCCTATATGACTTATTCCTCAGTTTAGCTGTAAGTACTATTTAAACTATTACTTCTCCTGCCATGCCACTCTTAGGAGTCTATTCTTGGAAATGCATCTCTTTTTACCTTGCATTTACTAACTTGAAGCAGTCTGACTGATACCTCATATTACATGTGTTGCTGCTGCTACCTAATCGGATTCTCTGCATCTTGTTTTCACTGTTTGAGACACAGAAAAATAAAAATACAAACTAAAGGTCCAATTCTTCAAGCATTTACATGAGGAGCCACGTTGGAAGCAACAAAATTTACCTTGAGAAGTTCTATGACCAATTTGAAAGGCCTGCTTAAATTCTACATACCTAGAGTATGATGAATATCAAGTACAAGAAAAATCTTGCAAAGTGTGGAGAATTTTAGTCCTCACTATATCGCAGTAGGATGAAGGGCACTGAATAGATACTAGTAAGTTTGTTACACTATAGATGAAGATGACATTTTGTAAATTTTTAAGTGATATGTCACATATAATGATTTCAGACAATAAACTGGTAGATCAACAGAATAAAGGATTGGGTGCTCACTTGGAGATGCTAAGATTTTTAAGTGAAATCTAATTATATTGCATATGTACATGGCATTTCAAACGTTCTGTAGTGTGTTGGTGTGGCAAGATTTTGGTAATGGCACAGGGCTAGAAGTTTTCTCCATATGCAATAAAGTCAGTGCCAGCTGTCTCCAAGATGGACTTGCTGCTGACCGTGGCTGAACCCAACAGAGACATGGATAGTGTTGTGGAGATAAAGGATTTGAGAAGCAGAAAAACTCTGCTGCACAAGAGCAAATCTATCCAAAACAGAGGAGTGAGAATGTGAGAGAAGCAGCTCTGCAGACACCAAGGTCAGTGGAGAAAGAGGAGGAACAAGTGCTGCAGGCACCAGAGCAGAGATTCCCCTGAAGCCTACGATGAGGGAGAGTGTGTGCCTGCAGCGCAGGAGGTCCACATTGGAGAACACATCCATCTGCATCCTGTGGGCCTCATGCTGGAGCACGTGGATGCCTGAAACAGGCCGTGGCCCTGTGGGTTGCTTGCACTGGAGCAGACTCCTGGCAGGGGCTGTGAATCCATGGAGAGAAGAATCCATGCTAGAGCAGGATTACTGACAGGACTTGTGACACAGGGGACCCATGATGGTGCAGCCTGTTCCTGAAGGACTGCATCCTGTGGAAGGGACCCACACTGGAGCAATTTAAGAAGACTAGTCTGTGGGAAGGGGAATTTCATGGAGGACTATCTCCCATGGGAGATAGTCCTCTAGATCTTCTTCTAGACAGATCTTCTACTGGGCCACGGAAAAAGTGTGAGGGGGAAGGAGAGTCAGAGACAATGTGATGAACTGACAACCTGCATCCTCCATTCCCCTGTGCCACTTAGGGAAGGAGGCACAGAATTTGGGAATGAGTTGAGCCTGTGAAGAAGAGAGGGGTGGGGAAAGATATTTTCAAGATTTGGTTTTATTTCTCGTTATCATATTCTGATTTTAAATTAAGCTAATTTCCCCAAGCTGAGTCTGTTTTGCATCTGCTGAGTTTTCTCTCTCTGTCCTTATGTTGTCCACAAGCATTTCATTACATTTTGTCTCCCCTGTCTCTCAGTTGAAGAGGGAAATCAGAGAGGTTTTGGTGGTCACCTGTCAGCCAGCCAGGGTCAACCCACCTTGTTAAAACAGTCACTTGCAGGAGGTGGATGACCAGCTAGCAGCTAGCCATTCAGCCTTCTAACTTTTTCATTAAAATGGGCCCCACACCATTACATGGCCATAGCACACATAATTTGTAAGTTTGTAAGATGTCATACCTATCATGTGTCTTTTCACAGAAATAAGCAGAAAGCTGTGAAATAAAGCAAATGGGGTAGTGATTTCATATCTTTAGGTACTATTGCTTTTCAACTTTAAGTATGACAATATTAGCTGGTTCATGATACATAAAGTCACAGACTTTTCCACTTGTTTGAGTTAATGACTAAGCCACATGAGGTACACCTGTCTCTTTTGGACAGTAAAGTTTGCATCTACTAAGTAGGTATTTTGACTGTTTTCTGTGTCTTTCATTTGAGTTGGTAATGCTTAATTAAATGAAATCAGAAAATGGGGTATTTTGAAAGCAGTAAGAACTGACATTGCAATGATGGCAATGTTCACATTATTTTCTGAATATAGTTCTGCCACAGAGATCTCTTATCTTTCCCTGATGTTCTTTTTTTTTTCAAAATCACTTAAAAAAAACATTGACTCTGCCTAATCTGTAACATCAAATTATCTTTGCATTGGAGACTAAAATTTCTCCCTTTCAGCCTTCTTCCAGGATATTAGTTTGTATTTGAGGCTGGGTAGTGAGGGGAATCCCTTCAGCAGAAAAATTTGAAGGGGAGAGAGTTTGCTTTTGAATGCTGCCTCTCTGCACTTTAGTGCATACTGACTGTCCAGTGCATTCATTAATTTAGAGCAGGACAGTAATCTATCTCAGCAGTCTTCATATGTCACACTCTACCCTACTGCCAATCCACCATGTAATTTCCTTCTTCCTCCTCCCCTCTAATGATTTGCTGTTACAAAAAGCATTATACACACCCCACACACCTCTAGCCACATACCCTGCCCACCTCCCTGCACCCCCAGCATATTTTCTGGTGGCATCTGGGCATGTTGAAGAGGCCTATGTGGAATATTCAAGAGTCTCTTCTAACCCAGCATCTTTGAAAATGTGCCTGGACTTATAGATCTGGAGTTTCATGGGTATATCTCCTGCTACAAGGCTCAGCTTGAGAGTACCAGTGCTGGGAAAAACGTGTCAAATCCACTAAAAAGCAGGATCTTGCAATAGCCTCCAAATGCACTAACCCACAGTCAATGTTGTGGATAGCTCATTTCACCATTCCCCTGACTAGACACCACAACAGAGCCAGTGGAACAACCCAGAAGTTGGGCTCACATAGCACAGGACCTGGAAACCCGAGGATGCATACATCAGTTCAAAAACAAAGATCTGCTGCCTCTTACCTTGATGTCACTTCTCTTTATAGATTAAAAACAGTAAGGGTGACTTTTGTGTAGCAAAATTATGGATCAGTAAAATAAAGAAATATAAAGTCCTAACTTTGGATTTTTTTACTGTTAAAAGACAGAATTGCCTGAACTTTTATGTAGGCCATGAATCTATTTATTCTTTCTTGTGAGTGAGATTAGTACCCTGGGATATAAACATATTTTCTGTTGGACATCTCTTTTCTGCAGATACGCAAAGTGTTAAAACTTCATGATTTGGAGTGTCCTTCCTGAATCGTGTTCAGTTTAAGTCTGAAATGATGGTCAGTAACAAGTTTCCTTATTTGAACTGTCCTGGAAACATACTCAAAATAGAGGTATACAGAGCCATGTCTCTAACATGTTGACTATTGAGGACTGTTAAAAAAATTTCCCAATGATATACTAACCAAAAGAAACATAAGGAAGTCAATAGTGATTCAGTTTGTTCAATAAATAGATAAAGTACATTTCCTTAAGGTTGGTGTTTACTTTTGTGTATTATAGGCAATGCTTCTTTCCACAGCATGGCAGAAAAATCTTGTATTAGCAGTAAAATAACCAAGAATTATCCTTATTTATTTCAAAACATAAATATGCCTTATCTGGAGATGGAAGTTAATAAGCCATTTAGACTATTAAATCTTATGCATACACAAATGAGTATGCATTTTCCAAAGTATGGTAACATTATAGTGATTACCTAGTTCTGAAAAATTATATAAAGCCCTAAGATTCATAAAAGCTCTTGGAGAGTCAACATGTCATGGAAGCATGTGCATTTTTTTTCACTATTACTAAGATTAATAATAAAATTTAAAGATATCCCATCTTGCTTGGAAAAAAGGTCTTCTTCCTTTATTAGTTCAGTAATATATCTGAAAAATGACCCTGTGCATCAAAATAATATGCACAGATTAGGTGAAACTGTGATCACAAAGACTTTTAAATTACTAAGACACTGTGATTTATGTATTATGTTTCCCCTCTCATTTTTTTCTTTCTAAAGTGGATTCTTATAGGTGAAACTAATATTTCACATTGCTGTAAAGTTTTATTTTAAAGCAAATTAACTTTTGATTCACTGTCAACTTTAGAAATAAAAATTTTAAAAAGATTGAAAATTTATATAAAAAGTGTTTGAGTTCTAATTTCTGTATAGATTTTTACCTGCACAGCATATACTGCTTCACTGAAATTGCATGTCTCTATATATTAGTATATGTAAATAAAAATCAGGATTGGTGCTATGGTGGTAGCAATAGTAAGTCTGATCATACAACTGATTTCTGTATTGTGCTTCTAAAACATCTAACTTGGAATTTAACAGTTTTCATGTCAGATTCTGGAAGCTGCATCTGTCTGATTCTTAAAGTTCCAAAATACTGTAGTACAAAAAGGTCTAAATTTCAGTTTGCTGATTATTTTACTGATAGGCAATGCCACATAGCGCATTGAAAAATATTCCCAACCAACCTTCTTGCATTCTAGTGTGGCTATTTAAATGTAGACAATTTGAGTTAAACTGAAATTAATACAGCAATTTGTTCCAATTTCTTTGAGAGAGAAGTTCTTCAAGTTACTTTCAAAATTCTGAAGATAATGAGATGTCCATCAAAATATCAAGAAGCTAACTTAAAACTAGTCATGAGACTTTTTGAAATACATCATCTTAGTTTCTCTTCTCTTGCCTTCTAATGTTGGTGTATATATATTTTCTAGTAATACTACTTTGACTAAATTCCATAGTTAAGTAAACACCTTTATTGCTTTTTGTACTGTTGCTGTTTTCTAATGCCTATAGATATAAATATATATATTAGGAGTCAAAAATAAAACATAAAACCTGCTGTTTCCTCCCTAATTCAATGACTATTTTATTTGGGGCTTTCAGAAAAGTAGTTAATTTTTAAAGGGCCTGTAATTTAAACTCCCTAACTATATTGTGACAGAGTCAATTTTCAATTTTATTTCAAAGCATGTCTTGTGTATTGGAATTTTTAACTTAACTAGTACTGATAATACACAAATGTTCTAGCTTTTGCTAAACTGCATTTGTACAGCATAAGGGATTTCTCTGTTTCTTACTCTATCCCCAGAATGAGGAGATTGTGGTTGCTCAATAGTTTGGGAGGGAATTGAGCACCTGATCCAAAACAACCAAAAAGATATTCCAGGCTTTATAATGTAGTGGTCATCAATGAAAGGGAAAAGAGAATTTTAGCAGGGCTAGCCAGCTTTTGCTCAGGAACTGACTGAGCATCGGTCAGCCCACGGGAGCTGAGGGAGCCTATGCATCTTCTTTTGGTTTTTTTCTCTTTTTCCATTTATCCTTCACTTATTAAAGAATAAATGTTATTTATTATTAATATATATGATACTATTTATTATTAATAATCTTGATCCCTAAGTTTTCTTGCTTTTATTCTTCCTTGACTTTATATCTGTTCCACTGGGTGTAGAGGGTGTAGAGCCTGAGTGAGTAGCTGGTCAGCTGCCCCTTGGGCTTAACCTACAACCCCAGCTCACCCATATTAAGGTGGCACCTCCTCCCTCCCCTTTCTCAGTGTGCTAATTCTGGCACTCTTCCCAAATAATTTTATGTTCTAGCACAATTACTCTTCTAGTGAAAGAGCTAACTGTGGTCAGTAGCCAACTATGGTGCTCATAAATGCATACAGAAGAGCCTAAAACCCCAGTATGTTTAATGAAATAAAAATACATAAATTTATATATTCATTGAATAGTAAAATGCCAAAATAAGGAAAAGGAATTTGAATTATTATTATTATTATTAGCCACTCTCATTAAAAAAATTTGTCCTGGAACACCATTTGCTGCCTTTCTTTTTCCACCATCTAGAAAAGAGCTAATCAAAGCTTTCCAGTCCCTAAGTGATGATCTCTACAGATGTCAGTGTAGTCACTTAATTCCTACCTAATGGACAAAACAAATTCAGAGAAAGACAGAAAAAACTTGTGTGATGAAAGACTGTTAAAATACCCAAAATGCAGACAATTGTTTTTTTTCAGAAATAAAGTACAAAATCAAAGAACTGTTACTGTTATTACTTTGCTAAAATACATACATGAAATTATAGTCCTACACATGATAAAGCATGCTTTATCTGAAGCCTATACACTAAGAATTACCCTGCTTTGGTTCCCATTTAAATTTCTCACAGAAGCTGGAAGATTAAAAAGCATATAATCTTGCACTTAATGAACTCTGAAATAGTCTTCAGCTACTTTTTGTTCATTCTTACCAGGTATTTATATTTCATAGTGTCTTTTAGTAGAAGTCATGCACAGAGAATTTAAACAGTACTTCCTCATTATCATTAATTGGACTTAACCCTGAAAATAGCCTGCACTTTTGGTAAAAGACTCGGAAGATTTTTTTATCCCCCATTCTATTTTATTGACAAGAGCCCTGAACTGTCTAAAGATGCAGTCTTGCTCTGTTAGCATCGATTCCCTAATGGCAGAAGGGCTACAGATTGTATTGACAGCTTTTTCTCAGACAAAGACAAAGACAGAAAACTAATGAAATCCTTTGCAAATCTGACACAACATTTTTACTATTTCTAGTCTTTGAAATGACACTTTAATTTACAAGGATTTACCATTCTGGCGACACCCAAGGCCTAATTAGCGAGCCTCCTGGGCTAGGCTTTCAGTGTGGACAGCTCACCTATAAATGGGAAAACCAGTTGCGTGGTTGAAATTTTTTCATGTGAAATTTTAGTGCATCCTATCTCAAGTGTTAAGGAGACAGGTATAAAAGACAACTTTTGGAATTTCAAATGAAAGAAAAGGTTATATGTCTCTGCCTATGTAGGCCTTAATACATTCAAGTAGCCTTCAGATTCAATACATTAGTGTTAAATTGGTATTAGTGTGTTACACATAATTTGAATAAGGATTCCTTGAAGACCTGCCCTTAGAAGTCTGGATGATATATTTTTAAATACATCCTTCTTTGTATGTATTAGTTTGTCGTGGTTCATTGGTACTATTCCATAGTGGAAATATTCAAGTTCAAACACACCAATTTGGCACAGAATGCCCAGGCCACCTAAGCAACATTGAAATCTGTATCTTTCCATTAGCAGAATAAATGTGTAAGAAATGTTACTTGAAAAACAGCCCTATCTAAAATATTTATTTGCTCATTTTCAGTTTTAGCTTATTTGAATTCTTTTCATGGTAATTTAAATAAAATATCATCACTGTTTCTCTTTCTTTCCCACTGTTCCCAGTAATTTATAAGGGCTATAGCTTACATACGTTTGACCACCATACCTGTCACAAATATTTAAATTATTCATTTCCTTTTTCTTTAGAGTTTTTTTTCTTCCTATAGTATCATTCTGTCTGGGTCTCATAATTTTAAAACAGTATTTTAAAAAGACAAAAATTGCAAAACAATCAGAAACTTTCCTAAATTTGAAGAGAGATCTTTGTTCTACTTTTACCTGAGCAGTTTGAATTTTGTGGATTTGTTCATTTTTCAGTTACACAGACAACATGACTTTAATAAGGTAATGTTGAGTTAATGTACTGTGCTTTTTTGTTCTTGCAATGCTCATTATAGTACATATTGATAAAATCCATGGATTTAATGTGTGTTTAACAAGCAAGATGAGAAAATGGATGACAAAATTATTTTTTGGTAAATAAAAATGAAAAAAAAAGTTTATCTGCTTTTCAAAATTCTTATGTTTGCTTACGATAGGGCTTGTGAGTGTGTATAACATGGATAAAAATTGGCACTAGATCATATTTAATTTTTTTTCTGACTTCTAAACTGTGGTACATATTGGTAGATTTAGCTGGATTTCAGCCTTATTTTGATGGCAGAAAACTATGGAAATCTTACTTTTTGTACATTGCCATACTGCACTGCAAAAATGAGTCTGTGGTTGTTGCACAACTTTACTTATAACTTGGCTATTTTTTTTCTACTCTAGTAAGGTAACTGCAGTAGAATTTTGACTTCCAAAACTAAGGATAGTTTTGACTAGCTGCCTAACATTGCTTCTGTCATTGGAGGATATTCTGGAAGAAGGAAAGGAAAAAGAAAAGAACAGAAAAAATGAAAAGAAGCTCTATTGTGAAGTTATCTTCTAATTACTATTCCTCATCTTGAATATAAAAGAGCTTGATCATATACAAGGAAGAGTTTCCATAAAAGTAACAATATTTTTAATTTGCTCCTAAAATTAACCATGCTTCTTTTCAAAAAATTCTCAAAGTAATGACTTTGTTTTGACTGATAATGAAATTACATATTTTCATGTGAAGGTGGCCTTTGCCAGAAGTCTAATACAGTTGTCTATTTCTTGTTTTTTCAATTCTCAATGTACTATTTATATTATTGGGCCAGATCCTTCATACAATCAATTCAAAAACTGAAATTTGAATGCTGGTGTTTAGAGACTCTGAGGGGATATTTGAAAACATTAATTTGTAAATTTCAAAAAAATGAAAGAAGTGATCCTAGAAGTACTTTTAATATATTATTTGAATCTGTCTAGATATATGCATCCAGGACAATGATGAGGAGCAAATTATTTGATGTTATGTTTATTCAGGAATTTGCACACTCAAATGCAAAGTCAACTCTATCCCACATGGATGGATCATTATTTGGAATCTTATCTTAGTTACTACTTAAATTTAGTCAAATATCAAATAAAAGAACTTCTACAAATAGCTATGAACCCCTTCTTAGCCAACTATCTTGCAAGAGGTACATTTTCTTTTTTCTATGAAGCACAGGTTTTATTGAATATAAAAATTTTCATTTCAGTTTGATACAGAAAGTGTGAAGCTGTATACACATAGGAAATGGATAATGTTTCTCTGTTTCTCTAGCATACAATTCCAAATTGTGAAAGATAAATAAAAATGTATACATACATGCATACATATATATATATATACACACACAATACCAGATACAAAAATCTATTTTTCATATGTTGAGCTTTAAGTGGTTTCTAACTCCTTAACACGGTCAGCTAATTGAAAAAAATCTATCTGAACTGATAGAGCAGTGCATTGCCATATTTATTATTGAAAAAAAAATCTATAAAATCATTTGTGATCATTTAAAGTCATTGAAATTTCTGTGCTAAAGCAGAAGATTCTTCCTGGTGTATCTCAGTTAGCCCTAGCTAATCTGAAGCACTGATATACAGATTTTATGTTTTTGTAATGTTTCTTTTCTTTTTTCCCAGGTGTTCAGGCTGAAGGAACAGCTATGTAAAATTTCTGCATTGAGGATTAAGTTTCATAAAGAATTGGGGGATCTTTATCAACTAAGGAATTTATAAATTATGGGTAATGGAACCTATAATGTAGCACTGGAGTATTTCCAAAGAACAGAAGAGAGACAATTTCAGAGGAGCTGTGCAACTAGGGAATTATGTGTGTATAGATGGAAACATTCACAAAATGAAGACTCCCGTCAATATTTTATGTGATAAGTGCTATTGGTATTATTTAGTCTTCTCAGAATCCTGTTGTAAAACCTCAGTCTAATGATCATGCAGGTAGTTCAGGTAGTGGCCATTCAAGTGAAAGAGACCTGGAACAAAAAATTTCAAAAAAATAGGAAGAAAAAGAACTTCAAGCTGTCATGTATCTAATATGCTCAAACTAGAGAAAGTAGAGAGTAATCTCACAGAGCCTAATTCCTTTTTTATTATTAATAACTGCCAGATATTTAATTCAAATCCAATGTGGGTGGCAAACATTCAAAACCAAATCAGAATAGCCATCCTCCAGTTCACTTGTCAGTTCTTTCTGCCATGAAGAAAACCATGGGGGCTAGAGCATCTTTTTAAGAAGTCTTTCCCCCTTGACTTCACAGGACAATCTCTTTCAAAATATTCAGTGACTGATGACAGTGAATGGGCTCAGGGCAGTCGTGAGAATACTAATGAATACCCTGATTATGTGGAACACGGGCTAAATGGTTCTGCATCCTGGTCTTCCATTTATGAATTATATTGTTGGCTATTAACTTTTTTCCTGTTGACATTCTAAATAATAACTCTCAGAAGAGTGTCTACATTAGGTTTCTTTCACATGCAAGCAAAGCAAGTAGTTTTACTGGATATTTTTCAACCATTTGTATATCGGCCTCTGCACAGAAGTGAAAGAATTTAGGGCAACAAAAAATAATTTTCTTTAGATTGATTGCTAAAATATTTTTATATTCAAGAGTATTACAGAAAGTTTGAAAAAGACCTTAAAATCTGAAAACTACTATTACATTTTATAAAATTAATACATTTAACTTATAGTGATTTTAGGGAACTTCTAAAATCTAATGTCTTTTACAAAAAGCTTAGAATATTTTAACAAAAAGCTTTCCATTTGTATGACTGAAAATTAGATCCATAAATCTTTAAAAATAAAGTGTTTAAGCTTTGAGGTATCATATATCTTTGCAGGACTTGTGGCAGAAATAAAGGATGACCTTTCTACTGAAAGTGTATGGTAAATGACTGTGAAAATAGGAAATTAAATTTATAAAGAAAATTGGCCTTTTCAAACCTAACTGATTCAGATAATTTCAAAAATCCCAGCTTAGTTTAAGAGTACACTTTCCATTATGTACTGTTGAAATTTGTTTAATGTTTTATTGCGGACCAACTGCAAGATATTCTAAACCTCAACAAAACATTGATTTTTCATCAGTTTCTCATATAAAGTTAATCTTCATGATGTGCTAAATCCTCCCTGTATTAATAAAAAACAAACAATATCAGAAAGGAAACAGAGCTGTGATTCTCTTGTTTAATTACTGAAATGTTTGATTTTGAATGCTTCAGTGCTTTTTCTTTGTATTTGTGTAAGATTAACATTTCGTGCATTGCAGAATTTGAATTCTGTGTTTTTTCCCTTGAGGGAAAAAAGAAGATACTAGAAAGTCAGGAGTGCTGACACCATCTTTAGATATTTGTTTTAATCTTAGCTTATCATGAGAAAAAATATTCAAGTAGAAAACAGCTTGCTAGTTTCCTGGTTGAAGTAACATTTTTAGAGATGTCCACTAAATGTTTTGTCCTTTTATATGTGTAGGCCATAATGATAAACTGTAGCAAACTTAATTGTATTTAACACATGAAGATATTTCCATCAAATTATTTTCTAGCTATACTCTTTTAAAATAATTCAAGGCAAAAGGATTTGGAAAAGTTATTTGTTTTTTATGGGGCCACACAAAAATGTGGTGTGTTCTCTCTTTTGGCCTTTCTGTGCTGCAATTGACAAATGAGCAAAAGGCATCCTTTCATTTGTGCAGCCCACTCTGCAAATGTCAAGCTGTTGATCACAAGTGTTTTTGTATAATGAGGCTTTCTGTGCACCAGGAAATAGAAATGCGCATTGTTGTCAAATAAAACAGCAGAGTCAATTTTAGGACCATTCAAAAATAAAAGAAAGATCTATGTTTGCCAAATAGAAAAATCTGAAATTGGTAGACTCGGCTGAGGTGGGGAACGATTTTTTCCAAGCTTTTGAGAAGGTAACATATGCAACAGTGAGTAAGGAATTTAAAACTTCAGAAAATGATTGAGAGCATCTTTTTGAGGTAAAGAGGCCTTTAAAAGCCTCATGATTTAGACCTTGATCTGCCTGATAACAGAGATTATAGTAATCGTGTTTATTCCCTGTGAGTAATTTATATTATTTTGTTCTAACTGGAACAAAAAACATAAAACCAGAAATTGAGACAGACATTCTTTGTATAACTTACTGTTATTTTCCAAATAAAGGGACTTTGCAGTCTTGTCTGTTGGTGGTCTTTGGCCAGAATAAAGCCACAAACCCATATCCTACTAAAGGCAGGAAAGTATGATTAGCTATGCATTTTCTGGATCTAGCAGCTAAAATGAGAACACAGAATTATTGTAATGTTGTATTAGAGGCCATAATCTGACTGTCATATCAGGAAAAGTCATTGCTAAAGAGCATTAGCTAAAAAAAGTCAGACAGTCTGCTTCCCAGTCCCTTCAGGAATAAGCTAGTGAAGAGTTTTTATAGGCATGGGACAAAAGAGCTTTTCTATGTTTTAACCTATTTAAAACTTTATAAAACAAAAATTTTCTCTTATCTTGCTCCTATTTCTCCTGTTGCAAGAGGGATTAAAAGGGGATATATTGTAACTGGTGACATTACAGTATGTTTTACAAAGCCTGGAAAAGGAGACAAAGACTACAGTACTCTCATATAGAAAAAATACAGAGGTGGTGGTAGTGGGGAGAGTGTGTTCCTCCATAAAAATATAAGATAAGGCTCCTAGCATTTAACCTGAGACCAGAGTTTGATGTGGGAATACTTTTTGGCATGAATGCAAACTGCTATAGGTAATATTTTCAGGTCTGAAAATTTATATTCTTTCTTTTAATGTATGCAAGGAAAATAGATTTCTTTATTTCTCTGCTCCTTTGTGAAGCTGAGCAGCACAACATTTCATTACTTGCATGTAAATGAAACATTAGTATTAATCCCCTGGTGTTTTGATGCCTGGAGGCATATTTTCAGATTTCACTACTTCATCTAGTGTTGTATTGTAAGTAATTGACTGTGGCAAGAAGTCAATGCTCACATTGCAGAAAGTGACAATGACACCACTGTTGCAAGTGCTTTGCCTTTCAGATTAATTGTTCTATATTTGATCAAAATAACATTTTAATGAGAAAAAAACTAGGGAAAAGTAGCTTTTTTATTCTAATATCTGCAGTCAGAAAACTATATATTAGACGGCAAAGCATTTTCCATCCACTTACTATATGATCAGGACAAAACACAGATGGTTTTGTGCACTGTCCCTATTTGAGCAACAGCCCTATCTTAAGGCTGCATAAGAGGAAGGTAAGCCTGAGTTCTGCTTGACTTGACTTAATCAAGTTACCCACAATGAAGAGACTGGTCCCTTGTCTCTGCTTGGAGGAAAAGGAAGAACCTTCCTCCTTCCCTTAAGTGTCCCCACATAAGATACAACTCTGAGATCAGAGAATGAAGGCCGTGTGAATAACAGACAAGATCCAGGAGAAGACAGTGCAAATTTATTCCAACCCCACACCAGTGTGTGATAATACTGATGTCCTTGCTTTGGTCCTAAAAATTGAGAGCTAGGCACAGTTAAGGGATAAAGAGTTTTTACTTTGGTATTTAATAAGGATCTTTATGATGCACTACTTTACCAAGGTGAAATGTGCTGAAACACACATACATGGTAGATTGCATATATAATTTCATAGACCTTGCAAACAAACATATTTAACAAAGATGTTCCAATGAGAAGCTTGAATGAATAGTGTGATATTCTCCCATCCCAAGGAATTCTCCCATGAATGGGCCTAATCTTAGTTTACAGGACGTATTTTAGAGAGCACCTTGATTTTTCAGGATAGCATAAGGGCTTTCCAGCCTACAACTGCCTCTAAGATGTTTGGTTTCTTAGCTCAACAGAATATTAGGACTATGTTAAGTTATCAGATTTAGAGAATTACAAATTTGCATGCTAAGAGCACTGAGGATACATAAAAGGTATATTTAAAAAAAAGTAAAAATGATTATGGCATTACCAGTGTCACCATAAAAGCTTATTGAGTATTAGTACTTAGAGATTCCTTACTGAGAGGCATTAAAGAACTAGTTTGCTGTCCAGATAATTTCTCTAGAGATGTTTACTGCCTCTCAGAAGCTTGCATTAGTGATATCACTCCAGTACTCTCAAGCCTGGTGAACCTTACAGGTTATCATCTGTTTTTACTGTTCCATGTAGGACATGGAACATTAAGACCAAAATAATGGGTACAGGATTTAGAACTATTTAGAAAGACTGTCCCTTGGCACAAAGTTAAAAGAATCGGGAGCACATATTCTCTTCTATTCTCCCAGTCCGAGGAAACTGTTCAAGGAGGGAGAGAAAAATTGAGCACATGGATGCCTGGCTGAGGGGTGCCAAAACTAAGGGTTTGTCTTCTCTGATCATGGATTTACCTTCGAGAAGATGGGCTTGTTGGGAGCTGATAGAATTCACCTTACCAAATGGAAATAGCAAATCTCACTGACAAGCTTGCTAGATTTACAAGGAAAAAATTAAACTAGATTTAGTAATGAAACAGGATGGAGTTTTCAATAACAAAAAGTTCAAGAGCTGCTGATGTCTTAGAAACCAAGAGAGCAAAGCCTGTGAAATGTCTCAGAGAAATTAGGGTTTGCTCCTCTAAAAAGATGACATGGTTGATAGAACAGCTGAAGTGCTTCTTCAGTACACATATCACGGGTAACAAGAAATGGGAGTTTTAAGCCATTGTACTGCTACAAAACTATGATCAAAATTCTTTCACTGAAACCCAGTGGGATGAATCACATGACTGAAGCATTGGAGTCAATGGCTATAAATTGATGACAAGGAAAAGGCAAAGAGGAAAGTGTGAGGATGGTTGCCCTCTAAATAAAAGATTGGGTTGACTGCAGAGAGCTGTCTTTGGGAAATGGTTTCAAATGGACTGAGGTCCTATGGGTAAATTTAGGGCCAAGCCAACAAAGGAAACCTTAAAGTTGGTGTTTAGTGTGAGCTCAACAGGAGAATGTTGATGAAGCATTCTTAATTCAACTACAGGAAGCATCACACACACTGCTGGGGGCCTTCAATCCTAATGCCAACGGCTGGAAAAGTGACACCAGAAGGTGTAAATAGTGCAGAACATTCTTGGAGTGCATTGAGAATAATTTCTTAATTCAGAAGACGGACCAGGAAATACATGGGAACACAGACCAAGGAATTCGCAAGTCCAACCAGGGAAGTTTACCAACCTGGATAGAATAATTAGAGATGTTAAGAATAGCAACCCTTCAAACCTTCAGTGATCATGTCCAGGTGGAGCTCAGAATATTGTGATATTTGGGCCAGGCAAGAATAAAATCAAGACCTTGAATTTTAGGAGAGTGGGCTGTCAGTTATTTAGGAAATTACAATACAGGGCCATCAAGAAACAGTCCTCAGAGGTAAAAGACTAAATCTGTCCTGAAAGGTCATTAAGGATTTTTTTTCATAAACCACAAAATATTTCTACTGTTTCAGCAAGTAGGCACAGAGTGCAGGAGATCAGAATGCCTAAATAAGGATTTCCTGACTGAAGCATAAGAAGGAAATGCAGGCAATTGGACCAAACATGTATATACTGGAGAGAATAAGAGGGTATTCTGCACGGCTTCAGAGGAGTGGGATCAGAAAAGATAAGGCACAGTCTGAGAAGAATTTCACAGGGGTTGTGAAGAATAAAAAGAAGGGTTTCCAAGAGGTTTATTTATCAGAAAATAAATATTAATGAAACCACATACCCAATATATAGGTGGGAGTAGTGAGAACCATCAAGGATTAGGCTGAGTTTCTCCTGAACTTTTTTTGCCTCAGTTATTGTCACTAGTTATCACCCTTCCCACATCTCTCAATCAACTGAAGCTCAAGGCAAGGACTGGTAGAATGAAATCCCTTTGACTATAAAGGCAGATCAGGTTTGAGGCCACTTGAGGAACCTGGATCCATGGGACCCCAAAAGATTTATTCTAGGGTCCTAGTGGAAGAGCCAGCTGTACTTGTCAAGTCATCATATTTCAGAAGTCTAATGGCTGAAATGTCCAGCGACTGGAGAAAAGGTATATTGCACCCATTTCTAAAAAGGGCAAAAAAGCCTAGGAATTACTGGTCAGTCAGCCTCATCTCCATGACTGGCAAGATCATGGAGTAAGACTACTGGAAAAAATGTTGAAACATATGGAAGATAGGTGAAGGTGACTAGAGATACACACCAGCTTAACTAACGGTAAATCATGACTAATTTAGTGGTCTTCTATGATGAACTGACTGCTTCAGTGAAAAAGGTGGGAGTAATGTAATAGAAACATGGAATGGCTTGGTTGGATGGCACATTAAAGATTTTAAAGATACAAACCCTTGCCATGGGCAAAGAACTTTTCTCTAGACTAGGTTGCTCAAAATCATATTCAACCTGGCCTTTTAGGGAACAGTTCCAGGGATGGGGCATCCACAGCTTCTCTGGACATCCTGATACAGTGCCTCACCATCCTAACAGTAAAGAATTTCTTCCAAGTATATAGTTTAATTAGGTCATTCTGATTACTTTTTTTTTTCCAGGCTGAACAGTCTCAATTCTCTTTGCCCTTCCTCATGGGAGAGTTGCACCATCCCTCTAATCATCTTTGTCGTCCTCCTATTGACTCCAACAAGTGAATGCCTTCTCTCTGCTGGAGTCTCCAGAACTGGAAGTAGCACGGGGGGTGGGGTGTCATGTCATATTCTTGGACTTCTGTAAGGCCTTTGATTCAGTCCCCCACAACATTCTTGCCATTATTTTGGAGACATATGCATCTGATGTATGGATTATTAGATGGAGAAGGAACTGGATGGATGGCTGCATCCAGAGCTACTGTCAACAGCTGCAAGCTTATGAGTTTTATATATTAAAGATTATGATAAAACATTGTAGAATCAGAGCTGAAGAATCAACATTATAGGTGAGACTGTGCTGAGACTCCAAGTTAACAGAGCTTTCTCTGACTGCTACTGATAAGGGATAAGAAAATATAAAATAAATAAAGTGATTTCCTTAAAACTGTTAATTTTCTGAGACTAAACTAAGCTCATAAGCTTATGAGGGCTCTCCTTTTTGAAGTTGTGTCAACATCCTAAATCATACACAATTCTGATAAGACACAGAGAAGTTTTTTTTAGCAAGTGTATTTGATTCTGAAAATAAGTGGAAAATGTAAATTTTCAGGAGCTGGAGGAGATCAGTAAAACAGGTAGCAGAAAAATCAGCTATGATTCCTTTTTAGACTCCTGCCACATACCAGGCTTTTATTTCAAACTTCAGATTTGCCAAAAATTCTCAAAAAATTTTTTTCATTTTTAAATATTTTACACACATTGTAAAATTCAGCTTTATTTATGAGACTTGCACTACGAAAAGGCATAGTCGCATTTGTTTGCTTAAAAGTGGTTTGTTTATAATTTTGCAGAAGACAATAATCAAGCATTCAGGACAGTTAACACAACAATGAAGATTAAGATCCTAATTCATGAGATATTCTTAGCTATGTCTTAGTTGTGTGGTATTCAACTTGGTTTAATGTATCACATGCTGTTAAAATTAACATGACATAGATAATAGAACTCAAGCCATGTAACTTGACACTTCCTGGAATTTCTGAAGCACTTTACGGCATCCAAAGAAATAGTAGTATCTTAAAATGAACGAAAAGAGCAACAGTTTTAACTTCTCTTACAATAATGTTCCTCAAATTGTGCAAACTCTTCTGAACTTACCAAACATACTGAGCAAAGACTATGTTTCACCCTAAGTTTCTTATGGAATAGCATTTGCTTAGTAAAAAGCCACAAAAAAAAAAAATCTACCATATTTCTAGGAATGTCTCTTTGAAACTGTACATGAAGACCACAAACTAGGTAAAACCTTGATTCAAATTGTCAAGCAATTATCGTTCTCTAGATAAAAGTCTTAGGAAGTGTATTTCAGATTATTAGTTCTACCATGCTTTCCACAATATTTTTAGTATTATCCCCTGTGTTTTCTCTCAGCATTCAGGTGTCTCAGCATCTTCTACACAAAAGGGCAGTGTCTTTAGAGAATTCATTTTCTCAGGACTCAGTTACACTTGTGGTTTTTTATACGAATCATTAATCTGACACGTATGTCTGTTTTCTACCCTGCTTATATTCACAATTTATTTCAAACAATATTGTAAATTTTAACACCATCTCTTTACTTTTGCACCAAGTTAATTTAAGATTTTAAACAGAGCTAATCTAGAAAACAAGTCTTTCCTTTTAGTCTTTCCCAGTTAGCTAAAAAATGTACTATTTCAGCCTGGGGTTGCTGTAATATTCTATTATTTGGTCTTTCACTTACATGTGTAATAAGTGATATATTTTGCAAATTCAGGTAAGCTTAAACAGAGAATCCTGGCAAAATCCCCATTTCCCACAGAAAAACTTCAGAAGTTTAATCTCCAAGACAGTAGAAGAAGCTGACAAACTCAGATTGCTTTGAAGAATTCACATGATTTGGCTTTATAGTGGAGGGATAAATTTTTTGAGAGTTTCTTTTGTCTCTTTTTTTTTTTTTAATAAATGGCTTCTACTTGAGGGTGTCTCAAATTAGGAACCTAAAAAGAAAACCCAGAAGAAATTATAACAAAGTGGACAAAACTACTGGAGAAGTGATTTTCAGAGAGAAGCAATACACTGATCATTACAAGGAAAATCAGACTGCAAGTATGTGCAATGAATAGAAGTAAAATGTATGTTTATGGTCTATGCTGAAACTTACTGCTTGTTTAAATAAACCTGGCATCACAGATTTGTCATTTTAAAACAACTTACTAGAACAATAAAATTGTTTTCCTTACAGCACTTTTATGTTCTTATTTTTCCACACAAATTTGATGAATCTTTAAACACAAGATCATTTGCCCACACATTCCCCATTCTGGCATGATTACACTACCAGGAGCTGCTTAAAAAATGCTGATGTTCTGATGGCTGCCCTTCTCGTGTAGTAGATTTTTATGGTACAATGGTCACTGTAGGAATGAACATGATGTATCATGTAGGGAGCAAACATATTACTCTTCTTCAAACCTAATGAAATACTTTGATGAAAGTTGAATTCAATCCTTTTTTTTTTTTCCTAAGTGGTAGATGTCAGAAAATATTCCATTCATATAGGAATATTATATCATCATAGCCAGGTGTCTATGATAAAGCAACCTGGAAGACCATTTTTCTTTTTAAGAGGCAAGAGTCACTCTCTGAGGCATAGAACAAAAGTTGTGAGCCTTTTTCCTTTTCTGTACTCATTCTTACCTGTTAAAAATGCTGGCAGACATGTCTTCCCAGATTTTGCTAACAGAGATTAGCAAAAGAGGAAATTTAATTAAAAACACAATCCTAGACATTATAAAAGTAGATGTCATGGTGGTTCAGTGTTCCAACTTTTCTCCACTAGTAATTTTTGTTGACATTTGTACTAGGTCACACATGCAGTGAGTTTGGTTCTTAATTTAATCTTCAGTGAACACTTATCTGTATCATAAAATCAGAATACATTTCTGCATGACTGATAATCTGTGCTCCTGAGAGTCCTAGGACCAGAAAAGCAAGGCTTCACAGGTCAGAAATTAAATACACTGGTAGAGCTGTGCAAGAAAGATTATCTATCTTATGGTGTTGTACTTGCCATTTCTGTTCTGTGGTTGTTTGAGCACCCAACACAAACTAGAGTACTACTACACCATCAGGCTTCTCTGATCAGGAAATGGTTATGTAATTAGGTCTGTTATTTTATATTGTCTAGGTTCTATTATTATGTCTTTGCTAATGTCTTTTAATATGAATATTTCCCTATCTGATGAGACTCTTTGGAGTCTGGAAGAAGTAGTATCTGTTTCCATAGATACCCATAAAGTTTTCAGAAAAAAAAAATTACAATTGGTTCTTTATTAGCACTGCCATCAGTAAAGTCACATGAATAAGATTGTCAGTTTTGACCTTTGAATCAGACTTTCAGTTCAAGAAAAGAAAAACACAGATATTCAATTGTGGGCAGATGATAAAATAAAAATAGACTCAGAAAAAAAAAATTAAAGTAAGTAATATTAATGAATGTCAGCATAATAATTTGAGTGGTAATCCTAAGTTTGCTATATTATGCTTTATTGTATTTCTATTTTGCAGGCAAAGTACAAAAGTACAAAAAGATGGCATTTTGTAATATTTGTAATACATCTTTTAAAAAAAAATCTCAAGATGAAAAAGTACTTCTCAGTCTACATTGCATATGTTGAACAGGTGAAAAAATACAAATCACAGAAATTTTTTACATTTCATCCATTATTAATGCTTTTTAACAGCTTTCACTAGCTACATAATTTTAAAAAGCCTTTTCCCTTCTTGACCATATCTAGTCTAAGACTGCCAGCATTGTTCTATAAGCAATAATAAGGTGGTCAGTTCTTTGATAAGGACTCTGATGTCATGTCATTCCATACAAATTTCGAACAAAATAATTTTGAAACTAGCTCTTCTCATAATTGTAGATTCATAATGTGTCAACACAAAAAACTGTTAAACAAGATGACATGATGGAAAAGGGAATGTTTCACCAAGTCAGATTTTTATTTCTGTTGCTTCTGTTATGTGACAAAACCACAAGTTGATATGCCATCTACAATGATTTACAAAGCTCTCACAATACTTTAGAATTGTATTAATGCTGCTGGGGTGTCTCAAAATGATTTACTGCAATTTGTCACATTTTGAAAGTCTTCCAAAACAGACTGATGACATATACTAAAGAGCTTTCAATGAAATCTGAAATGGTTCATTTGTTATGTCAACTGGAAAGCATTAAATGATATCTGAAAATCATTTTAAGATTTATTGAAGTGATTTAAAATATCCCTTAATGGTAATTTGGCACACTGCATAGGCAACACTGTCATTAGGCAAGATAAGAAAATCGTTTCATCACATTTTAAAATTATTCCTATCATTCTGTTGTTGTAATAGCATCACTGGTGAAATCTATCACTTTAAAAACACAATTGCAGTGGAGCTAAAGACTGGTGTCAATATCAACACTGGTGAGCTGCAAACTGAAAGGCATGGATACTTTTTTTACATATATATTTATATCCACATACACACACACATCAATATTGCTGAAAAAATACAGTTCAAAGAAAATTATGTTCGAAATTGCAATTCATTACCACTTTCTAAAATCCCTGTAAAAAACCCCCACCTAATTTTAATGTCAAATATCTTGTCTTTAAACAGTGGTGATATTACTGAGTCATTAGACATTCACTCAGTTCCTTGTTCCACCAAAAAAATTAAATGCTATCTTAAAGTTAAAAAAATTGCAGAAATTGCTGCTTCTCCTATGTACAGTATGTACAGTTGGCAGGCAATTCACAGATATTCTTTCCAGCTGATGAGGATATTTTCCATTCTCTAACCATTTTTATGAGCACATTTGGGTTACAGGTTTTCATTACAGTATAAGTAGAGAAAGAACAAATGTGCAAGTGCACATAGTCACACATGCCTGCACCCTTATATTTTGCATCCAAGCACAGGGGGCTGTTTACAAATACAGCGTATCTACTGAAATTGATTGCACTTACCAACATGTTTCTAAAAGCATAAAAATGAATGCTTTCAACATGTAAAATCATGTACTCATGCAAACTGAACAAATATTGAAGTTGCAACTCACAGAATCATTGCAGTGCAATGTAGAGGAATTAAACCCTGAAGTCAGTGTTAGAGTTGATAAGCAATTTTAATAATCATAAAAATAATATAATTCAATATATTTAATAGAAAATCTATTTATGTTAATGAAATTTGGATAAAATATTTTCCTGTATTAAAAATATCCCTTCACCATCCCTCTAAATGCTAGAAATATCAGTGCACACAGATTATTTTTAGCCATCATTCAGTTGGTAAAAATTCACTGTATTTATAACTAGAGTATATATGCAAGCACAAAGAACTGTCTTCTCAGTTGTGACAAGAAAAGACAACCTCACAGTTTTCAAGGGAGAAGAAAGCTTTTTAGGCACACACATACTATTTTAACATCTTCTGTAAGTAATGGAACCCTGCTGAATACATTAGAGAAGTATTATATCAAAGGCCCTTACCTTTCTCAAGTTCTGTATTACCTAGAAACTGAACACTGGATCACATATATACTGTGGCATATTTTAATGTTTCTACTAGAAAGCAATATTAGGAACCTCTTTTCAATGAAAGAGCCTGCTTTAAAAACAATGGAGTATTATAAATGAAATGTGTTTATTACTAAATCAATGCTTTTTTTAAAGGTATGATGTATAGTGTCTTTTTAAAAATTATCAGTATTGTTTCTTCAAGAATGTTTTGATGCAATGCAAGATTATCTCTTGATTTTGTCAAGATTTTGATAAAAGTCCTGTAATGGATTTGAAGAAAGGCCATTGTTGTCATGCTTTGCACTTTCATGAAGTCTTATGAGAATAAAAAAGTATCTAAATCAATCTAAATAGTGCCATATCTTAGTTAATTTTTTTTATAATAGTAGGAAGTTTTTTTCATTGCAAAATACATGCTTCTTACATTTAAGACAGAACAATATTTTTACAAAAACCCTCTTTGCCTTTAATATCAAAGATTCCTTTAATTGCCAAAGGTTCCCTTTGTAGATATTTTTCCTTTTAATGTTACATAGAAAATTGATTATTCCTTTCCTACTGTATATTACTTAAAATATCTTCATTATTCTAAGACTACAAGGCCTTAATTTTGATTTCTTGGCTGTGCAGAAAATGTCCGGTAAATAGAGAAACATGACATGAAAATAAACTAAATATCTAGGACACTTTCTGAAACATTCAGAGTCAAAATCTGTCTTAGCACATCACTCCAAAAGATGCTCCCCCTTTTTTTTTTTTTTGTGTTGTTTTCTTTGGTTGGTTTTTGTTTGGTTGATTTGGTTTTTTGGTGTTTTTGTTGTTGTTGTTGGGTTTTTTGTGATTTTTGCTTCCAATAATATGACAGAATATTGTAGAAAGAGAGTACTAAATTTCTAATGAATTGTTCTTCCACCAGAGTCCAACAATTCATGTAAAGGTGTAATGGTTTGACACTGGCACAATGCCAGCACCCCCATGAGAACATCCTCTCCCTGGTGTCTGCTGTGAGGTGGTACCCGGAATACGCAAAGCAGGCTCTTACTTAGGGGAAAGAGAAAAAAACTTCATTAACTAAACTACAAAAACTAAACTACAAGGAAAGAAAAAAACAAGGAAAATGAAAACCGCACAGAGATATCTCTCCCTTCTCCTCCCACCAAATTCCCAATACATTTACATTTCCCAAAATTATTAACACTGGGTCTAGCACTACCCTTTGGATAATCAAACTCTCAGTTCATCAAGAGTAGAAGGAGTCCTTCCTTGTGCCATGGGCTGCTTGTCACATGCAGCACCGCCCGGAGATTCTTTGCCATTGTGACATTTTCCTTCCATGGCCGGTGCTCTCACCACCGGCATGGGCAGGGCTGCTCGAGGGTGGTCTTTTTAAGGATGCCTCGTCCCGTTCCAAACAGAGCACAGTCTCATGTCTGGGACCTTTGTCCCCCCCATTTCTTTTACACCCCCTGGGGCTGAGGGGTCTCAACACTGAACCCTCTTGGCTCTGAGCCCTTGCTTCCCCCTGGATGCTGTCTCTGTATCACAAGGAAACAGTCCATGGCTATACAAAAAAAGAGTCCAGCAAAAATGCCACTCCATCTTCTCCATTCCTCCAACATCTCTCTCTCTCTCTTGCCGACCTCCCCACTGGCCCATTTCCTCCTTCATCCTCTATTCTTATCTCTCTTCTAGGAAGGTTTAATGTTCTGTAAAGTTTTCTTTGTCCACAAAGGGTTAAAAGCTCTCACAAGCAGCTGTACTTCTCGCTGCACCGCCCCCCCTTTCGCCACAGCAGCACATGGTATCACATTCCAAGATAACAGTCCCAGGCATGGCTCTCTCTCTCCAGGGGTGGGGGGGTGGGGGCTGTCCGATGGCTCCTGGGGTCTCTCTCTCTCTTCCAGCCTTCCACCCTCGGGTGGGGGGTGAGGGCAGGCCTACCTGTCCTGGGCCGCAAGGCTTTCCCTCCCCCGCTCCCCACCGCCCAGCCAGCAGCTGGGCCGGGGGCAGAGATCGAACGCTTCCCACCAGAACTTCAAAGAGAGCTCCGAGGCGGGGGGGGCGGGGGAAGAGCCCCTGCGTGGGTGTTCTCAGAGGCGGATCCAATGCTCCAGTGGCCAAACCAGGCGCCAATATTAAAATGCGAATGCCTATTGGTGACCACAGCATAAACAGCATATCCCAGATGTCCCATTTCCGGGTCAAATCGACACAAAAGGTTAAATGGGCAACTGTTTCATGTTGAGGAAGAAGAATTTCCCTATGACCATTTTCACTCTCACTTTTCTTAGCTTCTGGGAACCCAAGCAAGCCAGAAATATGAACCTTCCCACATGACAAACAATGCCTTCAAGCATTTCTTCAAATCTGACCTTGTTTTCATGTGAACATTACGGTATTGAGTAATTTTATTGATAAAAAACAGAGAGAGAATATTACTGTGATCCCTGATGTGTGAACATTTGTGAATCTCCAAATTAATTTAAACTTCATGCTTCAACAAGTTTTATGTTTCAGGTTTTTGAGACTTAAAATCAGTATTTCCTTATCTGCTGTTTAGATAAATGCTGATATGCAAAGCAGATTTTATAAAACAGAAATCTTGAAGCATGAATGAACACAAGGTATATGCATCCAGAATGCTAATATTTTCATGAATTCTGAAGTTTTTGTTGCTTTAACATCTAAGTTCCAAATACTAAATCACCTATTGTGCTGAGACAGGTTAATGGCTGTACTCATACTTGTCTTATGAGTACTTGAAAGATATGTTAGTGGCTAGTAAAATACTACTTTATAACTTGTGTTGGTCAAAAATGAGAGATCAGATAATGTAGATGGTTACTAAGCAGGGGCATTTTAAGGAGAAACAAGAAAAATCTAGAAAAATATTTTCATTATTTCCATTAGACCTTTTGGAGATTAGCATATGCAAAATGGTATGAATTTCATAAGCACTTTGCCTCTTGAGTGAAAGCCTATGTCTGTATTCCTCTCAGTATTTTGCATGAAAGGTGCTCTTTCACTGATCCAAACTTTTTGAGACAAGTAAAACCTGATACACTTGTCATTTTCTAAGTATCATTAAAAGGACACACATCTAGTTTTGTAAAGAAAAAAAGGAACTTGCCTATGGTTTCTCTTAATTTATTCTGTGATTTAAATTTCTGTAATATATCTTCTTCTAAAAAATGTGCAACTGTGGTGTTAAAATAACTGCTGTATTTTACAATGGATATGTAGATGATACTTTTGTGTAGATCAGACTGTGTCCCTTCAGGATGAAAAGAAATATATCACTGATATTTGTGATTTGAAAAAAGTCAGATTTTGTAATGCCAAAAAACTCAACTTATGTAGTGCAAAACATGGTCTGTTATCCTAGAGTAAAATTTTATTAGTACTGGCATTTTTATGCACCTAACTGATGAATAGCCTTTGGACAGGCATGTGTTACAGTCTCATCTTCCACTATAGTTATATCATTATATTGTTAGTTTAAAGGGAAGAGAGAAAGAACAAGGAAGAAACCACAGGAGGGAAACTCATTTTGGTAAGGACACAAGAATTATGTTAAGCATGTGTACTTTACTATTATATGCCCATTAAAATATCATAGAATTTTATTACTGTATTTATTTAAAAGAAAAAAAAAGCTGAAAAAGAACTACACTGAACTACGGATGGCATAGTTTAAGGTTCTTTATATTAAAACACCAAGGGCATCCTTAGTAATTACAGTAGACTCAGCATGCCTTGCTAGTGCATAATAATCCACAGAAATGTACGTATTGCAGGTATTTTTTTGTCTAAATATAAAAATAGAGAAATACACATTAAAAAAAGAGAATATACATATAACAATCAATTTCATTAGGCATAGATTTGATCAAGATTTAGTCCATCTGCAATGATGGACACTCATCAGATTGGTACTTTTTCAGCTCTAGAGTAGTGCTTCATTGTATGTAACTGTGGCAAAGAACAAGTGATTATTTGTATTTCAGCTTTCCTTATTTTGTTTTGCTTTGATGAGTTATATGCTTTACACATATCTTTGTGTCTAGGGGATATAAAGTTCTCACAAAATCAGTGATTTGGCTGCTTAAGAGATCTTGCCATGCACAATGTCAATGGTCTTCAACACTCAAGTGGAGGGTGGGAATAATGGAGCACCAGGAATGCAAGGATTAAGAACTCAGCAAGACTGATGCCCTTTTCAAGAAGAGTTTAGGAATACTTCAGGCACAGATCTTCAGGGTAGGCAGATAGAGCCCTTCAATTAACAAGATTTAAGCTTCAGAACTTGCAAAAATTATCAAGGATTACTTTTTATTACCCTTTTTGATAATTTTGAAGAGCAATATCTTTGGAGTGGAAGTACTGCTAGGGTATGCAAACACACTAGTTGTGAGAGATGCATAATTGTATGTATAAATCAACATTATATAATCACTGAAATGACTTTATTATTGAAATGTCTTACACAAACTTCTTCAACATTTCTTGTGTTTATGAACTTAGGAATAAAAATGAAAGGAAAAAGTATCGATCACTATATATATACAGCATTTTATTGTATTTTCCTCTTCTTTTTAATAAAATCAAAATAAATCCATGTCCCTCCAGATTCACTCCTCCATAATATTGCCAAATTGCAATACAGTTATTTTGATAATTTTCTTTCCAATCTGTACGAAGAGGTCACTTGGTGTAACTTTGAATGCAATAACATTAGTACAATAATTTCTATCAAATGATCAGATATTAACTGAGATAATTTTCTGATTTTTACAGGAAGCCCATTGGCCTAGCAAGATATTTTTCCTTAAAAAAGAGAGGAAGAAGTCCCATAAGATTTTTTATCATTAAAATATAAGTATAAAATTACAGATTATATTTTTTCTCCTTCTTTTGCTGTTATAGGAAAATGTTTTCTCTTTTCTCCTAGTATTCTGGTCAAGTTACATTCCCTATATCTTCACTCCATCTAATCACCTTTGTGTTTTAATAAAAAATGATGCCAAAACTTTTTTTTTAACTGCTTGTAAAGATATAATTGTTGACATTCTCAGAATTACTACTCATCACATGGTCCAATCAAATCATAAAACAAACCCACAAATTATCGGTCCTATACTCTGCTTTACACCAAGGATGCTAAATCAGAAAACAGTCCAGAAGAAAGAGCCACCACTCTCAAACTCGAGTATGTTTTTGAGAAGAATGGAGTGCAAAGCATCTACGGTATGTTCTCTTGGAGATTAATTATTGACTCTCAAAACCTCTATAAAGAAAGCAAATTCACAAAATTTGTGAATTTGTAAGATGCATGTAAGATCTCTTTGTGATTCGTCTCTTTTTTTTTTTTTTTGTGACACCTCCTAACTGTCTAGCAATCTCTCAGTTTTTTCCACTAAGTGGCTATTTATGTTAGAAGATCATGTTTTCTACACGGAGATTCCATTTTCTTTTAATCATCAGAAAAGGGTAGTTGTTATTCCGTACTCCATACTGTATTAGCTTGTTTCCTAAGATAGTGTTAGTTTTATGAATGACATTAATAAGAAGAAATAAAATAAATTATTTCTAAACCAAATTGGTGAAAGGTATACTTTATTTGTACATTTGTGTATTTTCAAAATAGATATGAAAAGTAAAGCAAGAAGTAGAAGACCTTTGCTAGACTTAAATGTTTTCTTAGAAGTAAGAAATCATATCAGTTCAGATACAACTGTAATGCACACTTTTATTTTCTTTACAGAAGAAAGAACACCCCTAATGCTATTTCATTACCATTACTTCCATTTCTTAAATTTTTTCAATGTGCAGATTAAAGTATGTGACTTGGCTCTTTCATTGGTTACAGGACAGAAGGATCTGAATAGCAAAGACAAAGTAGAAAGACATCAAAATGTAAAATTAATTTTAAAAGTACCTAGAAGATTCAGCTTCTAGCTCAGCAATGGAAACCATCTGCCTCATATTATTTTCCTTATAGTATCGAGTATGTCACAGAATGAATGCCTAAGGACATCTGTAGTAAGATCACTATTTATTTTATATTCCAAGTATTCTCCAAAATTTTTGAAAATCACTGCATGATAATGGATTTGAAAGTGCTAATGTATTTTAATACCTTTAATAAGGTATTAAAACTAGTGAGAAAATGATTTATTACAAAACACTATTGAAAATATGTACTAGAAAATATAGGCTCTTGAGATAAGCATATACAGCAGCTGTTTGGCCAGCTGCAACATAGCACTATTTTCTCCAAGCTCTTCACAGAAGCCTAACCATACAATCATAATTTTAACAAAACATACTCAGAAATATGTATACAGTAAAATCCCTGATTTTATGGAATAGCCCCAGGATTCAACAGGAGCAAAAGCCTGTTTAAAAGCATATTTAAACAGTCTTTTAGTACACTCACCAAAGAGACTGTTCACTATACTTCACAGTATAGTGAAGAGTCTCTTTGGTGAGTGCAGTACCATATTTGACAGAACTGTGTCCTTGGACCTCTATTGTGAGCTGGTCTTCATTTCTAAAAGGCAACTCTGATTAGGCTGACAAAGAATCAGCACAGTTAAAAGTGAGTGAGCCAGAGTCTATTCCTATCTATGTATTGCCAACGGAATTGTTTATTGAATTTCAATTACAATGTCAGTCAGTTATGGTGTGTAACTTCTGCTTTTGTCCCACCAGGAGAAAATGAGAGGTGTCATCAGAGCTTAAGCTGAAGACAGATATATATATAAACATATAATAGCATATATGCTTTTAAAATTCTTCCCTACACATTGCTGCAATTTTAATGAATGAATCCAAAAGAAGTTTCAGATTCAGAAAAAACAAAAGGAAAGCAAAGCAAACCACACCAAACCAAGCCAAACCACCACAGCTAAATTAAATTTATTCACATACCAACATATTTAAGAAGTCAATAAAGCACAGTAAATGGAATTCCACATTTTTCTGAGTCAATATTTAAAGGTGAATTCCACTGAGAAGAGATAGTGGTGTGAATGCAGAGAACATTTTTTGTGTAAAGAGGAGTGATGTGCATGTGTATTCCTCAGGATTGAGAATAAAATAAGAACTAAAAAGCAGCTTTTATTAAAATAATAATAATTATAATGATTGTTTTTATTGCGTAATATATAATAATAATATTATTTTTATTATATATAATTATAATTTTGAGAAATTCCCAGTCAGCCTATAACATTAATATAGTTATAATGTATGCTAACATAAATATAATATCAAGAACTTTTTCTGTGCTATGCCTGTCTGTGTCCCATTTCTCCAGTTGTTTTGAACTATTCCAGCTTTAAGTTAATAGATGTATCTTTCTCTCCAGGGAGCCAACACATTTTGGAGGGAAAAGATCATGAGGCAGCAGGATAGATAAAAAAAGCTGGGCCATAGGTTTTCCCTGCTCTGCTTTCTGGATGAAGGAAAAGTAGGCTGATTATATTCAGTACAGTATCAGCAGAGCCAGCTAAGAAGCTTTTTTTCTCACTGTGTGTAGAGAGGAAAAATGTTGCCACTTTGCTGGCATGACTGGCTCCACTATCTTAGAAAAATAAATGAGGTAGACTATATATTAGGCCTTCTGAGTTACTTGAAGCAATCCATTTTCCAATGAAAGCTTTAGTCAGGTGTACCTAAGTGTATCCAGGAAACTGGTCAATGGTAGTGATACAGAGCAGCAGCTTTTTCCACTTCAAAGTTTCTTCTTACTGGTAACAATAGGGTCTTCATAGTGACTGCTTGCAGTACGATGATAAATTAAAGAATACTTTACCACTGCTCTACCAACTAATAATAGTCAGAGCAATTACAGCCATTTATTACAATACCACTTTCTCCTTGCCAAAGTGAAAGCATCAGCTGCATTAAAGTAGAGGCTAAAATATAAGCCTTTTACAATTTTTTAAATCAGACTGTAAATCTCAACAAAAAAATCTGTTCAGGATGTGTGACAATATACAGGATATGTATATGAAATGTTTCTGTCTGTACACAGAATGGTTTAGCTAACTACATCAATAAGTTTTACTAAAATTAGCTACTGATTTTCTTTGCAAATATGTATTAGGTTATGCAAAGTCAGAAGAGCTCCCTTCAGTGGCCAAAAAGCTTAAACTGAGACTAAAACTCCAGAAAACTTAGCTCCAGTATCTTTCTCAGTTTAATACCTAAACAATTTTTGTGTGATACTTTCATGATACTGAAGAGTAATAAGGTAAGTTTGTGTAAGTTTTAGTGATATGCATCTGTCTATGCAATATACACTGTTAAAAACATGTCTGGAACACATATATGCATAGGCACTACCAAACAGTAATAGTATGTAGTTGTTCTTTGTAGAATGAGCTCTCTTTTATGCCAGAATAAAAGTGGGTCCTTGAAAAGACAGGAACAGCATGATATAGGAGGCCTTAGGCTACAAACAAGTCAACAGTGGCTTATTACTGGCCATCAAAGAGAGAAATCATGGAATACGAACCAGCTTTTAGTGTATGAAGAGGAGGAAGGGGGATATAAGAAGAATGGCAAGGGCTAGTAAGACCAAAACCAAAATAACTGATTATACTATATATATATATATACATGTATATATATATATAGATGCAGTGTAAACTCCAGCCTGAAGGAGGGAGATTCCATAGATAGGGTTCTCCCATCCATCAGTCCCAAGACACTACAGGCTCTCACTAAGTGCTGGTGCTGGGGAAGTACCAGTGCTGTTGCTCTGTACGTGTACTTTGTATGTTGCTTTTGCTCTGGGCTAGCTATAGCTATACACAAATAACTGTGACAGTTAGCATGCAACCATGATTCATCTGCATGCATAGGAAAATATATTCATACATACATACTGTTTATACATACAGGGATGGGGAGAATAAAGGTAGAAAGGCCAGGGGTGCATAACTTTTAAACTGTGTAACTAAGTGCCTGATATATCTATTAGTCAACCTACACTATACCCAAATTACTGTATATGGGTTAACTAGCTGTGTTTCCTGGGAGGACATTTCTCTTCTTTTCCCATCCCACCTTCTGTTTTGGGTTTTGATTAAGATAATATTGATTAAAATTAAATAAAATGAAAAATAAATATTCAGGGAAAGAAAATCTTAAAAAATGGTAGATCAGCACTGAAAAATAACTCAACTGAAAACATCTATTCTTTTTTTAGTTTTTTAAATGTAATTGTTTTTAAATGGAATCAGAGATTTTTTTTGATTCTTCAAACTGACAATACTTCATCCATAATATGCTAAATAAACCTCTATGCTGTTCTGTATACACCAGAATTAGATGAATGTAGGAAAATATACTGAAACAAGCTCTTTACATGAGAGTCAATGTAAACCAGAAGGCAGTCTCTTTGTCTAATGGCCAATTTTTCGTGTAAAATTTGATATATATTTTTTAAAATGTTATTAGGCACCAAAGATGGACAGAAGCCATATAATGTCTTTAACAGAGAGAACATCTGAACATTTCTTTGAGGTTTTTTCCACTCTTGGAGACTGCACAAAAGTTAGAAAGAACCAAGTTTGGTTGTCTTAGAGCTAAGTGTTTTTTAAAGGTCTGGTTTTAAAAGGTCTGGATATGGGAATTCAGGTCTTTTGAAAGACTGATTTATGGCTCCTTATGCCAGAGTGCAATCATTTTCATGCCTTATTATGGTATCTTTCTGAAATTTTTTATATGTTGTTAAAAGAGAATCTTTTGTAGATCAAGTTGGGGCACCATTGCTGTTGCACAGTGTTTCCATCAGGTAATATGATTAGACTAAGATATGTGGAAATTACAATTTAGTTTACCAGAAAGGAACTTCTTTTAACTGGGACAGTGTTTTCCAGGCTCTCATCCAGCTCCTCTGAAAAGGTATTGGCTCCTGCTTCTGAGCTTAAAGCTGAGAGCTGAGATTGAACAGCTGCAGAAGCAACTGCATGCACAGCACCATGAAAGGTACTGATAAGGTAACCAATTTCTGTGTAATAAAAGCATGATAACAAGCCAGCAGGATGCAAACAGATACTTTTTTTTTTGTCAGTTGGAGTTTATGTGGGCTTGATTACCCTGTCAGTAAGGACTGAGATAGCCTTACTCCACTCTCATATGCAAAATGCTGCAGATCCTGTATTTTTTTTATCCTAAAAGAAGACAAGAATAAACCTGTAAAAATTCTCAAAAAAAAAATTGACACCGTGATTATTGCAATATATTTGCTAACTTCTGCTTTGGTAAAAATGTTTACTTCTTGATAAAGAAGGAAACAAATTAGAGGGCTTGATTCTCACCAACCATGTGAAGTTTAAAAAAGACAGTGCCAGGAAGGATACTTCTGAACCTGAAAGGACAACTCTGGATGTGCGTATGGACCAGGGAATGAGAGACTGGAGAACAGTACTGTGGAAAGGGACCTGGATGTCCTGGTCGATGGCAAGCTGACCTTGAGTTAGAAGCGCCCTGGCAGCCAGGAGAGCTAAGCATGCCCTGGGGGGCATCAGGCACAGCCTGGCCAGCCAGTCCTGCTCTGCTCTGAGCTGGGGTGGCCTCACATCGAGTGCTGGGGGCTGGTTTGGGTGCCACAGTATAAGAGAGATATAAAACTACTGGAGAGTGTCCAAAGGAGCACCACAAAGACAATGAAAGGTCAAGAGGGTAAGCCATATGAGGAGAAGCTGAGGTCACTTGGCTTTTTCAGTCTGGAAAAGAGATTGAGGTGGGAACCCATCACAGTCCACGGCTTCCTCATAAGGGGAGGAGGAGGGGCAGGCACTGATCTCTTCTCTGCAAGAACCAGTGACAGGACTCATGGGAATGGCCTCAATTTACATCAGGGGAATTTTAGCCTGGATATCAGGAAAAGGCTCCTCATCCAGAGGCTGGTTGGGCACTGGAAGAGGCTCCCCTGGGAACACAGCACCAGCCAGGCGGAGTTCAAGGTGTGTTCTTACACCTTGAACTCAGGCACATGGTGTGACTCCTGGGGTGGTCCTGCGTGTGGAGAGGAACTGGACTTGTTAATTCTTGTGAGTCTCTTACAACTCAGGATATTCTATTATTCCATGATTCTACCTAATTTTAGCATCATCAATGCAGCCATTATTGGTCTACTGAAAAACTTACCACAAGATATATATTTAATGATTAACTGGATAGTACGGTTTTTTCAAAAAGGGTCTGTATTGACAGCTCTAGGATAAATTATATGTAAAGTTTTTGGGCAGGAAATCCTGAAGCCATAAGGTTTGACCTGGATTTATATTTTGTAATGGGACAATATGGACGCTAGGATAGAATTAACTCACTTTAAACAAACAAGTAAATCTCTGGAAGAGATCTAGGAGTGCTTCTGATCCATCAGTGACAAAACAATTTTCTATTTTCAATACTCTGTATTTACATTAGCGTTTCTCAGTCATAACTAAGTTAAAAAATGACAGAATACAGTAGGTAGCTTGATATCAGAATAAAAAGTCTTTAAGTGAATCTTTAGTTTGTCTGCTCTTACTACCTCATTAATCCTAAAAGGTGTCAGTCAGTGAGTCTAATTGCTATGCCTGTTAGTGCTGTGGTCAGTTCCAAATTATTGTATTGATTAATTGATTGTCTTCTTCAAGTTGTGAATTATATTAGTGCTGGCTCAGACTGACTGGCTGAAGGCCAAAACTTAATCTCTTGTGAAAGACAGCAGCTTCCCTGTTTCACTGCTGTAGTTAAGTGACTGATTTGGAAACCAAAATTTCTTGAATGATTATCTGATAAAAAAAGAATATTTGAAATATAATTAATATATTGTTGGTGATAGTCTAATATCGGCTGCTCAAGTAAGAAACAGACTTCTTTTGTCTCCAGAATTTTACATATTGGAAACAGTACTACTAGCTGCTGAATTTTGAATGTTTATGACGGAGTCGTAGGAGGCTAAAGAAAAATCAAGTAGTCACTGTTTGAAACTAGTTTAAGGAATTCATACAATCAGTTTTGTCATATCAGATGAAAATTAAAATTAGAAATGCAAAGGCAGGTCATGAGTCTTATTCACACTGTTGCCTGGACAAATTTGTGCAACACCTCTATCTCATGAATGCCTAATTTTCAAGAGCATTAGGAATTTTCAAAATTAACATAGAAGAGAGAGAAAAGTTGATGTGTTGTTGAGATTTTTGATTAAATAAGAAAGCAAGTTAATTGAGGTAGTCACCATTTAATCTCCATATTTGCATAAGATGTGAGAGAATGGGTTTGGAGACATGTTTAGCCTTCTCTTTTTTCCATAAGGAAGATACTTTTCTGTTATGGGAAACTGATATACTTTTCTATATATATCTTATGGTGGGATGTGTAATTTTTTCTAAAATAAAACATAAACATCATAGGAGTAAGTAATAGTTTTAATGTTTGGCATTTGTTTGTTCAAAATCCAGGCCTGATAAAGTTAATGAGATTTCGTATCTTCTCCTGTGGAATCCATAAATCACCAATATTGTTTTGCTGAGAATCAACATTATAAAAACCATTAGTTTTAAAAAGTTCTGATTCTTATTAAATCTTTTAAACACACAGAAGTTTAGGAGGGTAAGTGTGATATTGGAGCACCTTTCTTGTGAGAACAGGCTGAGAGAGTCGGAGTTGTGTAGCCTTGTGCTGGTTTTGCAATAATTGATTTTTGGTGAAGAGGGAAGTCAGCCATGGAAGTGATTTTCTGTGAGGAGGTGCCAGTGGCTTCCTCTGTGCCTGGCAAAACCAATCGCTGGCTAGCTCTGGGAATTGGCACACTGCTAAGCCAATTAGAAAAGCTCTGATAATGCCTCTATGATAACACATTTAAAGACAAAAAAAAAGCACTGGAAGCTCTCTTGCTCCCTGCTCTCTACAGAAGAGTGAGTGGGCCGGAAGGCCGGGGCCCCTTCTTGAGGGGGCAGCTGCGCCTTGTCCCAGCACGGCTGCCGGGCCATGCTGAGGGGCCCACCATGGTGTCGCGGTGCCGTGCAGCCGTGATTGACTCGGTATGGCTCACAATGGGCTTTGTTTACTTAGCCAGCCATGCTGCGGACAAGAAGACAAAAGCAGCAGCAGCAGCTGCTTTTCTTTTTTTGGCATCCCACATGAACAAAGGCGCAGAGTGGAGCCAGCAGTTTGTGCAGTGCCGGCGGAGACCATGTGACCAATAGAGAGAGGAACATGACCAGCGATTCACCAATAGCAGAGCCTGGACAAGATCAACTTTTCCGTGCCGCAGAACTCTATAAAAACTATATCAATTGATAGATCTTGAGAGCAAATAAACTTAGGGGCAACATTTCTCTCTCGAGTCAGAAAAAACGAAAAGGTGAAGACATGCGGGGAGAACAACATGGTGACCCTAAGGTCGGTGAAAAGGAGGGAGGAGGAGAAGGAGGTGCTCCAGGCATTGGAGCTGAGATTCTTCTGCAAACCATGGTGAGGACTATAATGCAGCAAACTGTTTCTCTGTAATTCATGAAGTACATGAGGGGATGCAGCATTCACCTGCAGCCCGTGAGAAAAAGGTGCTCGCACTGGAGTGTGTGGATGCTGAAAAGCTGTAATCTGGTGAGAGTCTTGAACAGAGAGAGAGGAAACCCTTGCTTCCAGACACAGAGGAAGAGGACCCTTGCTTGCTTTTATACTAGAACAGCTCATTCCTAAAAACTGCACCCCATAAGCAAATGGGCTACGAAAAGCAGCTGTGGGAAGGCTGCAAGCTGTGGGAGGGACTCACGTTTTGAGAAGCTTCCAGGCAGACTGTTAGCTGTGAAAATTAAAACCACATTGGAAAAGTTCACAGAGAACTGTTTCCCATAGGAAAGACCCCATGGCATAGCGAGAGAGACTCCTCTCTCTGAGTGAAATGAAGAAGGATTTTTAGAAGTGACAAATTGACTGAAATTCCTGTGTTTTGTCTCTCTGACGGTGGGAAGGAAAGAAGGGCTGGTGGGGGTGGGGAGGGAGGAGAGGAAGGTGTTTTAAAGGTTGATTTTTAGTTCTCATTATCCTCTTTTAATTCTGTTAATACATTTTTATTTATACCTTTTAAAGTTTTCAGCCTGTTTTGCCATTAAAGTTTTATCGCTTAATCCTTATCTCACCCCATGAGTTTTCTTTCCCCCTCCTCTGCTTAACTATAGCAGAGGAAAATGAATACATTATTTTCATAGATGCAGAAGTGTTTGGCCAGCATCAACCCATCACAAGCCTGGAGAAGAGAAGGCTCTGGGGAGACCACCATAGCACTTTCCAGCACCTAGCAGGGGCCTACAAAAGATATGGGGGGGAACTATTTTTCAGGTTTTCTAGTGATTGGATGAGAGGTAACCAGTTGCAGACCAAAGGAAGGTATATTTAGATTAGAGTAGAATTTCTCTCCTTTGAGGGTAATGAGGCCCTGAAACATATTGCTTGGAGAAACTGTGGGTGCCCTGTCCCTGGAAGTAGTCAAGGCCAGGATGGGGCTTTGAACAATTTGGCCTAGCGGAAGGGTGCCCCTGTTAGTCACAGGGGAGTGGAATAAGATGATCTGTAAGGATCCTATGTATCTGTGTAACAAATAAATGTGAAAAAGGAAATTAATCATAATGATATTTTCCAAAACACTAAACTTGGACTTTTTAGCTTGCAGAAATTTAGAGAAATTGAGGAATGCAAACCTGATGCCAGCTATCTTGGGCAAAAAACAACAACTAAATTGTAGCTCAGTGCAGATAAATTATCCAATTTTATATTTAAATTATCATAATTATTGACCATTAATACTAAGGTTTAGTAAACTGCAGGAGGTAAAGTTCCAAGGCTATGTTTAATGAAGGCCACACTATTGGACAGCACTTTTATCATGAATCTTGCAGGTGAAGATCAAGAGAAAGGTTTTGCTGCCTTTTTGGTCTATGTGTCCGGTTTTTCCTGTCCTCCACAGAGCTATGACAATGTATAAGAGCATTTTTGTTCTCTTTCTGAGGAAAAAAAAAGCAATGGAGGCAGATGATCTAATGTAGTGCTGAAAATTACTTACTTTCAGAATTATGACACCTTTCTATCTGCCTATATTCACTGTCTCATGTGCTAGAAGGCAGCTACAAATAGAGGATATACTACAGCAACCAGTGCCATGGATCACATCAGGGAATCAGAGCTTTTATAAGACTGAAAAACAGATGGACAGAAGTTATTTGCCTAAACATAGATGTCTGTTTGACTGTCTTACCTACCCTCCAGCTGACACTCAGAAGGAGGATGGTTCCCTGTACTCATTATATCATATCTGCCAGTCATACATGAATGCTCACATATTTTAGTGCACTGGAAACAGCATTAGGTGCCTGCCTTAGGAAACTGAACTCTGCATAATATATATCTGCTGCTTTCTTAAAAAAACTGAAGAAACAAAGTCTACACACACAAAGCACAAAGAATAATTAATAGCAGAAAGGGTACCACACAGGTACATCGGCCTGGAAAATACCTTGCTTATGTAGAGATGGGAGGCACAAATTGTTCAGCCAGGACCATTCAAAAAGCTGTTATTCAGGTCAGAGCACAAAGATGCAACCAATGCATTATGTAATTCCCTTACTAGTGGTTAATGGAATTTAAAATACTTGCAAGTAATTTTAATCTATTTGGTGATATCTTTCCTTGGTTTATTCACTCATTACCAGGGAGTGGAGTACAGCTTATTGTTCTTCTAAAAGCATAAAGAAAAAACAGATATAGTTCAGACTACTGCCCAGGGCTAATAAATGTCATAAATCCAGCAACTAAATTCAATCAACCTTGATGTCTATAAGCATCTGCTGCTTCTTTTGAAAGATTTAACCCTTTAGATCTCATTGCTTTCCATTTTCCATAATCCAGAACATATCTGTTCTTGTCTGTTTTATCTCTACTTTTAACTTCTTATTTGCAGTAAGGAAATACATACTTAGATACAAAAAAGGAAAATAAGTAGTTTTATTTTCTGTATAAAGAGTGAAGAACATCTAGAGGAATAAAATTTCTGGCATTCAACAAATGGAGACAGAGAGGAATGGAGCATATACAAGACAACCCATGGAAAGATAACGACAAGAATGCTAAATTTAAAATGCAACCTCCTAGGCAGAGAAACACATTAGGGACATATAAACAGAGTCAAAAACTTTCTCCTTAGCTATTTGTTGGGGGTTAGGTTTCTTTTCTTTTGTTCCTTCTTACCTATAGAATTTTTCCCATAAGTAACTAACTACTGGTAACTTATGGGTACTTAAGAAAAAACAAAGACGTGGCCAAGCTCAGACATCTGGCTACACTTCTTCACATCTACACTTCTCTTGGAGGGATGGGGTTCGGGGCAGCTACTCTCTCTTGCTCTCAGCATCAGAGGAGGACAGTCAAAGTGTTGCTTACTGCGGGGAGAATTTGCTGTCACCGCTGGAGCCCACTTCTGTACTTCTACTTCCTTTCTGTGGGTGAGCCTCTGCTCATGAGAGCAGCCATTGGCCTGGGACCTTATTATCACCCACCTCACTAAGAGAGGGACCTATCACCATCTGCTCGGGTGCCGGGGATCTTGACTCGCTGCTCTCTGCCCTGCTGGGAGCCGGGCTGCCCCTGTCCCGCTCCCGTCGCTTCTTCAGCACCACTCCGAGCTTTCACTGCACTGTAGCCCCGCACCCCCTGCCTGCCCCGCAGTTCCAGACACAGCTCCAGAGCTTCTGATACATCTTGGCTACCACCCAGGATTTCTGCTTTTTCCTGCCAGCCCAGCTTGCTGTTTCCGTAAGTCCTGCTGGGGCACGGGGATCGGCTGCCCCAGGGTTTGCGCAGCAAAGCCTCCCCGCCATTCCTGCCCGTCTGGGCCGAGCCGCCATTACCGTGCGCTGCCCGAGCCGCGCCACAGCGCCCCCTGCAGCCGCGGGGAGTCACCGCACCCGCCCTGCCCGCCGGGAGCCAGCAGCGCCCCTGCTGGCTGCGAGCGGAACTGCACCGGCGGGGAAGGCGCCTGCGGCCGAGCGAGGGCCGGGGCCGGGTTTGGGCTCTGCTCGGTGTCAGCGCTGCAGCTGCTGCTGCTGTTTGCTCTGTCATGCATACTAGTAAAGAACTGTTACTCCTGCTCTCATATCTTTGCCTGAGAGACCTTTAATTTTCAAAATTATAATAATTCGGAGGGAGGGTGCTTATATTTTCCATTCCAAGGAAGACTCCTGCCTTCCTTAGCAGACGCAATTGTCTTTCAGTCAAAGACACTATTGTGTCTACACTGTCTTCCTGTACATATATTTATTCTTATTCTCCTGTGAAGCTGCTGATAATGCCCGGATCACACAGGAGGAAATGGTACAAGGGCTTTGTCAAGAAGTGAGTTTGACACAGTCCTCTAATTTCCTTAAGGGAAATTAGATTCACATCTTAGAGGGCTTTCCTTGATTGGATCTCTATGGTCCACTTATACTGAAGAAGACCAGTGCATATAGCTAGATAGATCTTTGTTTATAAGTCATTTTTTGCACAAAAATATTTTTGATGATCTCACAAAATGGAGCATGAATCCTTAGAACCAGAGATGGGAAGATGCATTCATAGAAATGTTCATTGCCAAATAGTCATGTGACAATAAATGGCTTGGGACACGTGGATATTGACATGAAACAGAAAATTCTGAGTGACTGAGTTTTCTGGGATAGATTAATGAAGTTCCCCATTTTCTGCCAAGAGTTAACACAGCAGTTGTGGTTTCAGAAAACTGAAATGCTACAGAGAGTAAAGATTTTCCCAGTGCATAATCAGCCAAAAGAAAAAGTTCATTTGTTCTTCATACCCTGTACAGTAATTATGTAATTACATACAGATAGTGAGAAGAAGCTTGTGAAACAGTGAAGTTTTGATATACTAAAATTATAAAGCACAAGATGTGTTATTTTTCTAGGGAGTCAGATGATGAAGAGTAAATGAAAAAGTTAAGAAAGTTTAATTTGACAGTTCCTATCACTTAAAACCAACAAAAATATTTTAATGCCTAATTCCTCACTGAATCTATTTTGGTTACAGTATGCTGAAATTAAACATAGTAACTGCTCTGCTTAACAGGGAAAGTGCTCATAAAATAAATTACTTTTCTTAATACACGTAAAATATTGCCATATTAGTATTTTTACCCATATATTTCAAATAGGTTGTCTTTTCTTCATTCTCTTTCACAGCTAGTGCAAGTGAAGACCATTGGCTTTATTACTACATCTCTAATATTTTCATAGAACAAAAGAGGTACTATTATTTTAATCCCCAAACTAACAAAAAATCCAGAAAATGTTAAAATTAAAATATGTGAACTGATTGTAAGAAAAATTAGGCCTTTGAGAGTTTACAATAAGAACTTATCTAAAATAGGTGGGGATTTTAGTTTTTTTGCATCTGTCCTGGGTACAGAGAAAAAGTGGGGTGGAGTTCCTAGTGCTGTTTAATTCCATACCATCCACATCACAGCTCAGGGTAGGGTTTTGGCTCAGGAAAAACCTGAGCTAGAAATGAAACTTTGCCTATCTCGCCCTGTAAAGTGCGAGGGTTGGGGTGAGGACTGGGCTGCCACGCAGCACCACACTGGGAGAGCTGCAGCAGGAGAGTGTCCTGTGCTGGCACCGGAGAGCCCCAAGCCCTGCTGTGCCACACTGGGGAACCCTGCTACAAGACTTCTACTTGGCTTTGGGAGAGAGACACTGCACCAGGAGAGCGGCGGTGGAGCCCAAACACACCAGCCCGAGCAGAAACAGCTGCACCAACACTGCTGAACACAGCCAGCACAGTGGTCCAGAGGAAAGAGCGGGCAGCACCGCACAGATGATCTAAGCTCTGAGGAGTTTGGTTTCTGTCCCAGTTCCTCATTGTTTTGGGGATTTTTTTCTTGTATTCTGTTGGGTGGGAGCAAGATTTGGTGATGAGCACCCTTTTCTGAGTAAAACACCCTCTGTCCTTTGTGCACCTTTTTTTTTTTTTTTCTGTAGTAATACTGCTGTGGGTATTGTGATTTACAGTACTTCATTATTTCAACTGATAATCTTTCCTAGTGTTCCTCCATTATCAAATGGGTGGGAGAAAAGGAGCTTGGTCAGGGTTTAGTTTTCCAGCTGGGTTTCAAACCAACAACATGTGGGTTACAACATCAAAGTTTGCATTCTACTTTTAAATTTTTTTCTGATGACTTTAGTCAGTTTTTGTTTACCTAGCACTCTAGTTTAAATACATGATGGAGTGATATCAAGTTCATTGGTTTTCTAAGCATGCTTGTATTTGGTAATTTATAATAAACACAGTAAAATCATAAAATATGTTACAGTACAAACAAAAAATATGAGAGAGCTGATAGTACTAAATAGATAATAATTTTAGAAAATTTTGTGTTTTTATAAAGATTCAGCAACAGCTTGGGTAAGAATTGTACAGACTACCTTAACCTTCATATAGATCCTCTTTAAAATACCTTAGGGCAAAAGGATATTCACAACTACTAATTTGTTTTTGAAAGCCCTTGCAATAGCTATTTTGGAAATTCAGATTATAATAAGTCAATATACAATCTGTTGCAATAATAGATTAAAAAATAATTCAGAAAACATTTATAAACTGCTAAATATTTATATGCATAATTTAAGACCAAAATATTAATTAAAGAACTGTGAATTTTTGCAGTTCATAAGACCAGAGAACTGAATGAATGCTTGCTTAATTTATATGATTTCTGGCACTGTTCATTTCAGCCTGGTTAATATTCTAACTAGTAAGTAGTTAGCACTGTGCACTCCAAATATTGCTAGGTTTTGGGTTGTTTTTTTTTGTTTCCTCTAATAAACTTAAGCATTTGAAACTATTATTAACAAACAAGAGACTTCATCTGTCTCTTAGTTTTGTACTAAAAATTATTATAAGATCAAAATATCTTTATTATAGCCATTTAGCCTGCTCCACCATTTATCTGCTTCCTTCCCTACAGTTCTGCACCTGACTAGTGCAGATTATTACTTAACCATTTGAAAGGTACACAAAGGTAGACATGTATTTCTTTAACAGGTAATAGCTTTCTATATGTACCAGGGCTAAATGTGCATTCATATAAGTGAATGCATTCATATAAGTGAATCTCTTTTCTGTGATGCTTGCAACGTGGAGGGTTAAAAGGCTGCAAACCTCACTGTGCTTCGTCTGCATCACCCTGTGTTACTGACACTGATGAAGGAATGGGCCCCACATACTTTGCTTTTCTGGGAACATTTACCATCACAGGACTCTTCCATCTTTGCTCAACCTAATATCTAGCTCCACTAAAAATATTTCTGTTTCCAGGACTCAAGAAAATTCATGAATATCCAAGCTTTGGTTTTAGTTTTCAAAACAGGCATGTCAGGATTTTTTTTCCTTTTTTGTGACCAATAGAAGATTTCTTAGACTTTTTCTTCCTACTCAAGTAGCAGTCATGCAACTTTCTTTTTCCTACCTATTGTCACATAGATTTGTGACACAATATACATAATTTACATGTTTTTAATTACTTTTTATAAAATTTCAAGAACAAATATTTTTCTTCTGTAGGTCACTCACTTTTCTCACATACTTGTTTCACAAAAAAAATAGTACAAACAGTGTTTTGACAAGAACAATCTTGGGCAACTATGCATTAGCAACTTTAAAGTATCAGCTTGAAGAGGTAAACAATATAGTAACACAACAAAGCAGGAATATTTCATGTAATCAGTTCTCATGAAAGCAAATTATGTGAGATCTAGTACTGCCTTCAGGAACAAGATTTTTTATGATGCAGCTTCTTGTGCTTTTTGTGTGGAGAATAGCATTTTGAATAGCAGGCCAAAGCTTCACTATGCTTTATCAATTTGCGATCAAAGAAGATACCTTTTCTAACATGTCTTATTATCCTAAAAAGGGTGGCAAATTATAAGCCACTCTTTCCTATTCCTCCAAGATGAGTCACATTAGAAAAGAACAGTGCAAACCCAACATACATCAAAGGCTAAAGCAGAGAACTGAAAGATATGAGACTATGAAAATTGCTAGCCGATACATCTGAAGCAAGAAGGGGGAAAAGTTTTGGTTTTTTTTTTTAATAATCTTTGAAAGCCTAACTGTGGCACAAGAGCTTATAAGACTCTTGATTTTCCCAGTCATAGATGCAGAACATAAGTGCTCCTAGGGCAGCCAGCTAATGTTCAGCAGGCCTCTAGTCTTCTTGAAGATGCTCTATACAATTGTGTATCTTTTAGTCAACCTTGCTTTAACTCCATGTAAATCTTTAATGAATACTAAGTTTTTGCTTGAAGACATAATTAATCATTTCTATACTTTACTGCAATGACTACACAATCATGGACTTTGATAAAAATGACCAGGAGAAAGCTGGGTGAAGGAAAAAGTGGAGTCTCAGATACAGACTGTTATAAATCATGAATAAAAAGGGCTGTACCACTCATTACAAATGCTTCTTGAAACTAGTAATAAAACAATCTTCCTTATGGAAATGAGAATAAAAAAGAAGGGCAGATGTCATTTTCAGGAAAATAATTGATTGGTGAGATGAGAGAAGAGAAACAGGAAAAAACAACATCTACAGGAAATCAACTGTTAATAAATATCAAAAACTGCAGTCAAGTGACAAGATAAGCTGCAGCATATGTTCCTTCAGCTACAAAATGGAAATCATTTTCTATAGAAGAGATGCTGATAAGCCTGCCTCCTCCCCAAAAGGCAATCATTTTACATTTTATATTATTTGAAAAGAGCCTGATTATTTTCCTTTGAATGAAAAGAGATGATTCACATTTACCTGTCAACAGAATTTTCAATTCATCTGTTTCGCCTGCATATTTAAAGGCATATGACCCAACCATAGCGTTCTAGGGGGGAACTTCAGTGAGATGTAAATAAATAATAATTCACAGCCACAAATATTGCTTTACCTTTATCCTATTCAAATTACTGAAAATTGAAACCCCAAGAGTCTATTAAATGTGCTTTTTTCTTTTTTTTCCTGGTAACAGAAAACACATATTTGCAGTGTTCACAACAAGGTTAGAGAAGGTACCCCCCTGAAATAATACACTATGGAAGGCACCATACGAAAATGACTGGGATGTCATTTGAAGTCCAGATTTAAAAGGAAAGTTTATGTCCCAGATATGTTTTGCAGTTCTCTAAACAGGGTTGGTGCAGTCGTGCTTGCATAGAGTATGACAGGAGGCTGGGAGAACAAGTAGAGACAGTAAAGGATTAAATGGGCATCCGGTTTTCATTATCAATGGATTAGTGTTCAAACCTCTCTTTTATTAAGCAGGAAAGCTGGAAAGTGGAGTCTGATAAGGAGTTGAAAGGTTTGTGAAATGTTAATATCTTGACAATATTTCAATAATCCTTCTCATGATGTCCTGATGCTACTGCTTCTTGTCATATTTTAAGTCTACTAAGAACAGACAGAGATAACAAATGCAAATGAGGGGATGGATTTTTTTTGTTCTGAAAGTGCCTGTAAGTCAGTCGCTGAAAGAAAAGGGGATTCACTTTTTCCCATCACACGGGTCAAAGCCAACACAGTTTCTGTAGCAGGCTGAATATCCCTAAAAACAGACTTAGGAAGGACAAAACTGATTCTAGTGATTAAGTGTAGGTTTTACATAAGAGTTTTTAAAAGAAGAATTTCTCTGCCTTTATCAGTGGGGTTCCAGTAAGGGTCCTGTATCAGCAGTGCTGTCCTTCTGCAAGGAGGTCTTGATAGAGCACTTCCTTAATGGATGACTTGCTCTTCGCCCTATCTGCCTGACATTCACACCCTTTCAGCTTTCTCTTCCACCACTGCTGCCCCAGGCAGCTGGAGGGCTCCTCTGCAGACTTATATCACCCAAACTCTACCTAATTAACACTGCATCTAGGATTTTCCTAGTGAGCACAGACACACTTAAGGATCTGTCAAGAGAATGTATAATTTACACCCGACAGAATTTGAGTGGAAGAAAATACCCTCTGGTTTCCTTCTGTTAAAGTTAAGACAAGATCACAACATATGTAGAAAACCACAGTGGACAACAAAAATTAGTATAAGATAGTAACTCATGAACGTGAGTCAGAAGAAACTTATTCCTTTTTCCAAATGTGATTAATTCATATAACAAAAACTAATGAAACACAGAGCCTAAATGATTTTGCTTACTGAAGCCAGGCACCTGGACTGACAAGACTTGCAAAGAAGTGATTTTCTGGATAACATCAAAATAGTCCTGATATAAACAGTAATTTAGAGTGCTCAGTAATAACAAGTCCTTAGCAAATAAATAACATACTTATTAAGTAATTATACAATATCTGCTTCATTTGTACAGCCTTAGAAAGAAAGTTACCTAAAATACAAGATAGAAACCTTTTTGTAGTCAGATTTATGCCATGTTTTACTGATGACATTTTTTATTCATGGACACTGACTCTAGAGTGATATAAGAACAGTCCTCAGAAAAATAAGTCCTTTGCTAAACCTAAAAATGCTTTTTAGATATTGACAAGTATAATAATTATTTAACATATCAATGAATTTTAAAGTACTTAACCATGTGTCATTATTTTAAGAAAATCTAGGTATCCCTAATGTAAAATATTTTTCAGAGTTAATGTATAACTGTTCCAGGCAGGACCATGTGAAAATTAAAGTATTAGGCAAGAGAAGATGCTGAATTTCAAATGTTTGTAGCCAGCATCTTATTGTGATCACAAATAATTGTGCAGATTTCTGTGAATAAGTCAGCAGAGCAACTGTAGAATCAGCTACTTGATGCTTCTTTTTAAATTCAGCAAAACTCTGAAACATGTCCTTTCCTCATCTTATATCCATTTTTATTCTCCAGCAAGTTTCAGCTTTTGAGACAAAATTCATAATTATGCTAATGGAGACTTTCTTTCCTGGCACAGGGAATTTGAAGTACTTTTAGCAGTGATTTTCTGATTGAATCTGCAACTTGTGCCACTTTGACTCCACGTTTTCACTCTGCTCTGTATGTGATGATTTTGTCCCCATTGAGATGACCCACAATCACTAATACAATGCTTTAAAAGAGGTTAATTGAATAGGGAAGTCATCATTGTAATTATTCCAGATGATACCAGCACTACAGGGCTTTTCAAGTGAATTTAATTTCAGAAATATGAAGACATTGTTTTATCACTCCATTCATGAAACATTAAGGTTTCCTACCCTATGGCCAGAAGTGCTTTAAGTCTGTCTTAGGGCAAATTTCTCAAACATAGATATTGAATACAACCAGATACAATATAGCATAATAATCAGCTGTTCATTCTCACTGGAAAACAGCCTCTCTGCGCAGTGTACCAAGTTAAATTTCAGGATGTAAAAAATAATGGACCCACACTCTATGTCTTGTGCTGTATTCAATTGCATCAATTTTCCACCGAGGAAGGAGAAGCAAAATCAGGGAAGATACTCTCTGCGGATGGAAAGCTTTTCTAACCTTAGTCAAAATCACATTACAGTGATGAGTTCTGGCCTTGTTCTATCTAAATGCAAAGAGAACAAAAAAAATTCTTCCCAACTTGGATTCTCTTAGTTCTCTGACTAGTCCTATTGCTGTTCTCAGAGTTTTGCACACTCTGCAAGTGTTCTGTATTCATATTCTATAGCACTTGTCTCAAATAAAAGCTCATTCATCTAAATCTCTCTATAAATTCATGTGTGACCCAAGACAAAACACTTCTCTTTCTTATACCTGCATGTCTTCTCTCAGGAGCAGAGTGGAAAAAAAAAATCACAGCTCCTTCATTCTGTGTGTTCTGTTTCAAAAGTTGCCATACTTGAACAGAAAGAGATGACATCTCACATTTCTGCCTATTTTTGCTTCTGCAACTCAGAAAGGAAGAAAATCAAATTTTCTGTTCTGCATGACTGTACAGCAATGTGCAGCTGACTCAAATAAGTGTTGCACAATGGAATTGCATCTAATTTTTCATTTTCACATAGTAGTAACAGATACTCTGAATGTTCTGATTTTCTTCTCATCTGCCATGTACTTTAAGCCTAGGAAAAATATGGTTGCATTAATGGTGGTTCAACCTTACTTAAAAGTAACATCCAAAGAGCTCAGCAAGCAGAGGGGAGAGTTTGTACACCAGTCTCTGGTTTGGGCTCTGCTTCTGGGATAGTCTAGAAATTTCTCTAGGAACATTAGGCTGCCTGGAAAGGGTGACTGGGGCAGTTTTGCTCTGGGTAAGCTCTAGCACTTCATCTCTAACAAGTGCTCCTCCCTATAAAAGTGAATTTCAGATTTAGTTTGCAGCCAACTCTTGCCAAGGAAGGACCTGGATGTCTTATACCTAGTCCATTGGCATAGTCACTGCCACAGAATCATAGAATATCCTGAACTGGAAGAGACCCATAAGGATCATCAAAGTTCAACTCCTGGCTCTGCAGAAGACAGTTCCAAGAACAACAACACCATGTACCTCAGTGCAGTATACAGAAACTCATTGAACACTTCCAAGCTGGTGCTGTGTCCCCTCCCCTGTTTGTGAGGTGATAATCCTCATCCTGTAGTGGGCTGATCTAACTTCTCCAATGCCTTTTGCCATTAATGTGTTTAAACCCCCTCTTCCTATTGTTTCCTACAGTTTTGGCCATCTTCAACCCCAGTGGAGGTTTCTTCACATTAATTTTCTCCTTACAGTAGTTAGCGGTGTCTCCTTATTCTTTTCCCATTCACCTGACTTTACTTCTACTGGGGACATACACCTTCCTTTTTGCCTTCAAAAAGAGATCTCTGCTCAACTAAGCCAGCCTTCTGCCTTGTCTGCTTAACTTCCTATGTTTTAGAATTGCCTGTTTTGGCAATGCTGTGACTTTTGGAGATGGGGTTTAAATAGTGACCAGCACTGATGGGCACTAGCATATCCAAAAGTATTTTCCCAGGGGACCTCATCCACTGGTTCCCTGAGCAACCTGAATTTCTTCTCCCCTCATGTCCAAAACTGAGGGTTTTCTGTCACTTTTGCTCCTGATAGCAGAGATTTTATACTTGATTGCCTCATGATCACTGTGGCTGAGAGAGCCACCAATTGCTACACCACTCATTAAACCTTCTTTGTTAATAAGTAACAAATCAAGAAAGGCATCCTTCCTAGTCAGCTGCCTTAGTACCTTTACCACGAAGTTGTCATCCCACTGGATTGTGTGAAGGGTCTGTTGACCTCAGGATGCATTAAGTCCACACTAAGCATCAATGCAGATGTGCCCCAGGGCATGACTTTGGGACGCTTTCTGAGGGTCAGTGACTTAAAGGAAGATAGAATCCACCTGCTAAAATGGAAAAGAGCACTCTTACCTAAAGACTGGACAATGTCATGAGGAAAGGTTTTGACTGGTGAGACAAGGGAGGATTCCAAGGACAAATTATGACCCAAAATCGAATGCAAACAAGAGCAGAGGGGTTAGATGGGGAAGAGCACAGGATGGTGGGAGCAAAGGAGGTCTCAGGACTAATGAAACAGGGCAGAGGGACACTTAAGTGCATTTACATTGCTCTCAGTCTGTGAAACAAAGTGGGAGGTTCTAGAAACGTATGTGCAACCAGAAAACACTGGCAAAGTTGCAATGGTAGATGTGATGGCTTAGCATCCACAGCCAGAGTGAGCAATGGGTATATGTGAGCTCCTCAGGAAAGACAGGAGGTGAAGACAAGGATGGGAGCTGCCTTTGATCTAAAGTGACAGTTGAGATGTGTGCAGCCCATCTATGGGACAGAACAGCAGGCGTACTGGGAGTTTAGGATTCAAGGCTTGATAATAGATCTGCCACTCTCCACTGTGGCAGGAGCGTGCTATTGACCATTCATCCGGGTGGCAATGTGGACAACACCTTCCTGAAATAACTGTGTCACAAACACTTGTTCTCACATAGGCCTTATGGCCCCTGGTCAAAGGGCAAATAACAGGACAGCAGCAGTCAAGATTTCTGAAGGGTCCTGGGCATAACCTTGTGAAAAACTCTGAATCCACCAGGGAAAATGAACAGTTGGATCTGCTATCCTCTCACAGGGAGGAAAAGGCTGGATGTGTGACAATCAATGGTAGATGTGATGGCTTTGCTTCTACAGCCAGAGTGAGCAATGGGTAGATTCGAGCTCCATGGTTGTATTACTAGCAAGTGCAAGTTCTGGAACCAAATGAAGAAAGAGTAACAAAGTATAGGGCATCAAATAAGCATATTTGTCTCTTTTGGCTCATTACCAAAGTAGATTTTGGCAGATTTGATAAATAGGCATCCAGGGTAGATAGCACTGAAAAGCAGTCACTAAGGAAAGCAGGCAGGCGTTTAAGGAGAGCACCACCAAGTGTCAGAGCAGTCCACCACAGTATCTAGAGAGACAAGCAGGCATATGGAAGCTAGGTTGGCTAAACAGGGAATTCCTGACAAAGCTCCAAGGTAAAAAAGACAGCATAATAGAGCAGGAAGAAGGGAAAATCTAGAAAGGAGGAGTTTAGAAACACAATGCAAATATGAAGGTTTGATGCTAGGTTTTCAACTAGGTTGAGAAATATCGCATTAACATCAAGGCAAATAAGAAATTCTACAGTTGCAGAAAAGGACTGCAGAAAGGAACAAGGATGTGCTGAATGGGAGAGGTGATTTACTATGCCTTCTTTCCTTCTTTTGGTGAGACTTCACCAGCAGGGTCTCCCAAACCTCCATGCTTAAGTAGAAGTGTTCAAATGGCTAACAGTAGATGAGGCTGATTTGGGGACTGCTTGCAAGAATTTCACAGACCTGTTTGATCTCTGTCTGATAACCTGTAATCAAAAATGTTATTGTATTGCATACCCATCTGCACCCAAAAATTGTCACTGTCTCTTTTAGACCCTGTATCTAGAAATGAATCACAGGGGCAAGCAGGTGCTCATCTTTTTAAAGTCAGGCTGCACATGCAGATCTCTTTCTTCCCTCATGGCTTTACTGGTAACTATATGAACTGAGAAGTTGCATTTCACAATCAAAAATTGTTGTAGGATGAATTTTGCAACACCTAATGACTTTGCATTGTCAGAGCAAGTCTGGCATCAGACCACCATATATCAGTGCTTAAGGACCCGTTTTTTCCTCCCACATTAGAGCAGGGACCCAAGGCAGCAGCACCAATGCCAGAGGAGTCTAGCTGGTGGCAAGAGGCAGTAGCGAGTGGCATCTCTGACCCCACACAGGCTGGCAATTCCCATATGCCACTAGAAAAGCTTTGTAAGATCCCACCTTCCTGTTTTTATATGTTCTGGGGGGGAGGTTGAGCTGAGAGGGGTTTGGCCACCATTTCCCTTTTGTCTCTCTACACACAGCTGTCTGTGGAAGGCACCATCTTTGGGAGGTGTTACTCTGCCATTCTGAGCTTCTCTGTGTTCCTGGGGAGTCACTGAAATTTCAGCAACTTTGAAAGTAGTGGCTATTACTGCTATTTTTTGCCTATGGCGATTTTGTTTCTTCATCTGTTATTTTTTAAAAAATATATTTAGTTGTATTACTTTCTTCTTATTGGTGGAAAGGATTTGGTTAAACTGGGGGTTAAACCAGTTAAACTGATTAAAAAAGGAGGTAACTAATTTTAGAGTGTTCACCCCTTAAAATTGTTTCACACCGAGACAACATGTTAAGACACAATTGAGGTGGTATCTTTGACAAGGCCATTCTCTGTCACCTCTTGACTGGTGTAGGATTTCCAGTGACTTTACAAACTCAAATATTATATGCATTTTGTACTAAGTTCAGAGAGAACAAAAGGAAAAACTGTAGACAGCAGTTGACTTCACTTTTGGAATCACATTTTAGGACTTAAAAAGACAAGATAGATTTAATATGGATTTTTACACTGCCTCTGGTGATACAATGACTGGATCTCTGGACATAGATGTCATTTACCTTGACTGCATCAAGTTAGATACAAGTTAGGAGATCAGAATGTGGAGGTGATGACAACCAGTAAGTTACCAGCTGGGTTACCAGCTCACAGGGACACGGTTAACTGGGCTGTGCTCTGCCTGGAGGCTGTTGGTCACTGGTGTAGTCCCAGGTCTACCTTGGGACTGTTTTGTGAAACATCTCTCTTAGTAACCTGGAGGAAAGAATGCAGAGCACACATTAGGTTTGCTCATGACAGTAAGAGGGAAACATTTGACACACTTGAGGGCCAGGCTTTCTGTTGACCTGGGTAGATGAAAAGAAGTTGCTGCAAGTGAAATTCAGCTCAGAGACCAGCTCTAAAACTACAACAGTCTGATTGGGAAGAGAAACAGTTTTGTGGAGATGGCCCAGAACCTTTCTGGACAGCAAGCTGAGCAGGAACCTGCTGTTCCACAGCCAGCAGGGATAGCAGCACTTGAGGTCATGTGAGCTGGGGTACAGCACAGAGGAATCACCCTTTATTCAGTGCTTGTTGTATCACATGTAGATACAGTCTTCATTTTGTGCTTCTGATGCAAGAAAAATGTAGATAAACCAGAGTTAAATCAACAGAAGCTGCCAAGGTGAGGCAGAAACCCTGGCCATGCAAGGAGAGACTGCAGTGCTGGGCCTTCTTATTGTGAAAAGGCACAGTTTTTGGGGTGCCCTGTGGCAACTTGAGTATCAGTGGAAGGGGGTGCAGGAGATGCAGATGGTCTCTCCACAGTGGCTCATGCAAAGAGGGTGGAAGGCAGTGACACAAGCTGGAGTCCAGCTCAGGCTGGAGGTAAGGAGCAGATTTTTGCCAGAAGCTCCGGGAGGCTGGACTGTCTCTGACTTTGGGGAGTTTCATGCCTCAATTGGGTGAAGTGTTGAGCATCTTGATCTGAGCCCAGAACTGGCTCTTCTCTGGACAAGAGGTTGGACTAGGGACCTAGATGTCTTCTAGCCTGACTTATGCTGAGATTTAGGCTATCAAGTCTCAAAAATAAGTCACATTTATTTAACTGAAGTTGAAACTTCAATTCTTAAAATAGGAGAATTCTTCTACACCCTAAAAGATGTGACTTTTTTCCAGGCAATATGTCCAATAATAATCTAACTGAAAACAGAAATATTTGCTTATGAGATTTCTAGTTGAGATTTTATTATCAATAGAAAAAAGTCTGGAAATTAAATGCTGCAGGGATTTATTTTTTCTTTAGCCTAATACTTGAGCACGGATATCCAGTGGATTTGTCTTGTTTGTATTTATCTCCTTATCAATAGGAAGTGACAGAATGCATACTTTCCTCAAACAGGCTATATTGCAGAGGCCAGATGCATGTAAAACCTGATTAAATTTGTACAATGTCAGTATTCAGTCTTTTAAGGTAAAACATGGTTGACTGTTTTTTCAAAATGTGAGGACATTTTTAAGGCTGTGAGGTTCCAGCTGCTGAATGACAAAGATAATGACAAAAGCTTTTCCCAAATGAAAGCCAGGAGCAGTGAGCAGTTACTGTACATGCATTTAATAACCTGACTCAAGGCATTTAACATTCCCATAAGACTTCCTAGGATTTGTAGTAATCTATCCTCTCTTTCACATGATTTGGGAGTAGTAGTAGCAGACAGTCAAAGCCTAATAGTTGTGCAGTTCATGAGATCGTATTTTCAAAAGATACTTACGTTCCTAAACAAGCAGATAAATAAATATCTAACAAAATTTTCAGCAGGCTGATATGTTAGGCACAGTCAAAGCACAGATGTCAAGCACCTTAGCAGATAAAATAGCTTCAAATATCTTAGGGTCATGGAGGGAACTTAAATACTCTAACAGTGTCTTTTCTGTAAGTAAATTGCAGATACCCAAACACAAGAATGAAATCCTGTATTTGTGTGTACATATAGTTTTGTGGTGGTTTAGGAGTGGCGCTACCCAATTTAGTGCCCCCTTCCCACAAGACTCTCCCAAAGCAGACACTGCTCACTTGCTCCCCCTGCCTTCCTCCCGCTTCCTGCTCTGTGGATGGAGTTGGGAATCTGAGGCACAAAACATAAAAATTACATGTTAAGAACAATTTACTGAAAACAGTGATGGGATAAGAAAATTAACAGTAGCACCAACAATATTAATAATTAATAATAATAATAATGCTCACTGCAGAGTCCAATCCAACCTGACTGCTGCCACGTTTTTCCAACTGGAGATGACATGCCTCCTACTCCAAAAGTGAGTGATAGAATCCCTTTCCCTCACCCTTGACAATGGTATAAGATGGCCTCAAATATCATCAGGGTCCTGGCCATGCCCACACATCCCCAAGCTCTGCCCCATCATGGCTGCTGCAGAAAATGGAGCTGTCCTTGGCTGAAGCCAGGACAAGAACTCTCCCACAAGGCTAGTGGTGTTTGGTGTCAGTGACTTTCCAGAAAGCCAGTGCCCCAGCTGATTTAATTCTTAACTCCAATACCTTCTCTATAATATCTGTGAATCTTTGCTTCTAATGTCTTTGCTCATCACAACTTAATTCGTATTGTCTGGTGCAGAATTTTATGGTAGCCTGCTAATAATTTGTTGCATACAGAGTGGTTAAAGAGTAAATCATGCTCATCAACAGTTTCAAAAAGGCTGCTGCAATGTGAAAGATACACACTCAAGGTAAAATCAAACATGGATTTTTAGGAAAAAAATGTAGACCTGAGTGCTTACATCCTATTTATTTCACATTTTATATAAATTTAAATCTAAATTATTATATTCATATATAAAATAGTGTTTGTTAATTTTTGATTGTGACGGGCAGTGCTAAAAAACAATCAAAAACTCACTAATTTGTACTTCAAATTTGGGTCTACAGAATACATATGGATGTCTTTTGGTCATTATTGTTGTGTCAGAAAAAGATACTGAAAGCAGCATTGCCAGAAACTAAACTTTAATACTTCCTTTAATTCATGGACTGTTTCTTGTTGTCGTTTTATAAAGTACTGTGTGAAAAGTGGAATGGCGACACTGTGAATAAAGGAGGGGGTCTCTCCATACAAACTTTCCTACTCTGTTCTCCACTGGGATGCAAATTCCTCCAGGCAGCAACAGGCATGTACTATAGAAGTGGAGAATCAAGATTCGTGTAGCTACTCATTTTTCATTTTTAGTGCTTGTATGTCTGCAAAAGACAAATTGTTATGGTTTTGCAGGCTGGAAAGAAGTTCAACCCTCAATTTATCTCATTCATACATGGTAGCTAATTAAAAAGTTCAATAGCATCCTATTTTTCAATATGGATTGCCATGTATCCTAGCTTTTATACAATATGCAAAATTATCTAAGATATTTGAAAAACTAAAAGTTGTAGAAATAGTAGTAGTTTCTTAGAGAAAAGAAAGGAAAATATAGGGTGATCTTACAATTGAAGTATTTTATCCTGGAAAGACCACTGATAGCATTGAAGACTCATTGCTGTGAGGAAAACTGCCTTCCCATCAACTGTCGTACTGTCCTGGGTTGGCTGTATGATTATTTTATCCGCAATTGTCTTGTTCTGTTCGTGTTGAATGGTAAGTTTTGCACCTTTAAGACATTGCAGAGAGTGAAGGGGGAGAGAGAGAAGTGCACAGTTGTTTTTTTTGTCCTCCAGACACTGCTCTCCTCCCCCACATTCCTCCTCCTGGACTGTTGTTTTCTGTGGACAGACGGCAGGACAGAGCTCTTCTTTTGCTTTTTAGTTAGTGTTAGCTAGCTGAGGCAAAGAAGGTCCCTGGACTGTGGTTTTTTTCCCTTTTCTTTGGACCTCTTGAAACCTGCTCTGGACTGAACACCCAGGGGAGCACCGGCAGCTCACATTTCTGGCCCACCGGGCCGGGCCTGGCCTGCGACATTTCCAGTACCAGAGGAACTGATCAGAGACTGAGTGAGCTGCAACCCGGGGACAGGGTTTTCTCAGTTTGTCATATCTTTTAGAGTGGCAAGGGGTCTTATTGTTTGATATTGTTTTAGTTTTATTGTTTAATAAACAGGTTTTTTTCACCTTTCTCCAAGGAGGTGTTTTTTTTTTTCCCTCCTGGACCAGTTGCGGGGAGGGGCCGATTGGATCTGCTTTTCCCACTGGAACTCTTTTGGGGGATTCTTCCCCAAATTTACTCTAAACCTGGACACATACATATAGCAATAAAATGAAAGATGGTGTCTTGCCTATTGCAGAAAAGTGGCAAATAGCAAGGACCAAATTTGGCCAGGAGACATAAGAAAAAGGAATGATTTTATAGAGACCATGGTAGTTATGTCAAAAAATGTTTGTCCTTTTAAACACATTAGACTGGACCCAGAAGTAAAATCTGTTTCTTAACTAATGAGTCCAGAGGAGAGTCATAAAGATTAGAGAGCAGGAACATCTCTGATGAAGCCAGTCTGAAAGTTTTTGGGTTGTTCAGCTAGAGAAAACTCTGAGAGGCCTTATGGCAGGCTTCCAGTATATGAAAGGACCTACAGAAAGGCCATAGAGGACATTTTACTTGGGTATGTAGTAATGGGGAATGGCTTGAAGTTGAAATAGGGCGCAACAAGATTAGGTACTAGGGAGAAATTCTCTACTGTGAGGGTGGTGAGGTGCTAGAACAGATTTCCCAGGGAAGCAGAAGAGGCCAAACCCTTGGAAGTAGTCAAGATTTATCAGGCTGAATGGAGCTTTAAGCAATCTGTCAAATTGAACATGTCCCTGCCTCATGGCACAGGGCTTGATACTAGACAGTGTTTAAGTAGAATTCTATGTCCATTAAAAACTGTGTAAGAAAAAGCAGAAGTATGTGTTCTGAGTGCAGAAAGTGGAGCCCTGATGGGATGGTGGCAGTTTGAACTCTTGCTTATAAAACCAAAAGGAAAATTAAGAGAAAAATTGTGTTGGAGATATGAGTCTACTGTCAAAGCTGGAAAAAGATGCTGTTTAAGCAAAACAAGTAAGTTAGTGTATCTTAAGTCAACAAATGCAGCCCAAAGAACACATTAATTATGGCATTTACATGCATTTACATGAAAATAGAGCAAACTATGTGCTGAGGATTAGTACATTTATAAGTAGAGTGCAGAGACTAAGGGCATTAGGCAACTGGCAGATTTTCAGTGCCTTTTTCTCCACTTGTTTTGGTTTATGATTTATCTTCTGAAAAACTCTTCTTAAGAAGGCCTTCAAAATTAATTAGTGTTCTACAAACTGATGGTGATAATCTATAGAAAACTAAAACCATTTAGAGATTAATACTGCTGTATTATTTAAGTTCCTCAAGTAAAACAATGCAATTAGACATTTAGACAATTTGGCACTTCATTCTGTAGGATTATTCAAAGTACAGAGGGCTATATTTTATTGTTAGTCTTGTTCTCACCCAACAAGACATCAACAAGTGCATTTCAGCACTTAATGAGAAATAGGAATAAAATATAACTGACCAAATGTATGATCTTTACTCTGTAAGAAAAAAAACCTCTACTAATATTTGTAAGGGCTTCATGGTTTACATGAAGTTGCTAACTTTTGATGAATAGAAGCAAATTTTTGACTTACATATTTTGTTTAGATGCTACAAAGGTACATAAATACTTTAAAAAGTACAAAGTACCAGAAAAAGTACATTACATATTGCATGTAAGGATTTTAAGGTGTATAGTTTAAATAGAAAAATAGGTTTCAATAGATGCCACCAACAACTTATAGGAATAGCTCTTTAAAGAATGCATTTTACTATAAGAAAAATTATTCAGTAGGCAATGATCTGTTAAAATAGGGTGCTCCTGATAAACTGCATAAAATTTTCAGCATACATATACACATACATATACATATACATGTACATATACATATACATATACGTATGCTATAGTGTTTCCTCTGAATATTAATCTCTAGTGTGTGTTATGTCCCTGTATTTTTTACCTTTTGGAGAATATATGGAACTATTGCCCTGTGAAATCATACCCCAGATTTCAGACCATTCAGTTCAAAGAAGGAAAGGCTATCATCAACCAGAGGTTCTTGTTTCTATGAAGAACTTCAAGGGAAGTAGCTTCATAACCCAGTAAAAGGAAGTCAAGCCCCTTCAAGTTGAAGAAAAATGGCAATATTTACTACAAAAAGGTTTTCAGCTCATTTTTTCGTATTTAGAATGGGTAGCAAGAAATAAAAAGTGTGTATTTTCTTCACTGTGTTAGGATTTGAAAAATAGGCTTTGAAAAATGTCTGGAAACAATGCTTCCTTTCTATTGAAAAATAGTAGAAACACCATTAGAAATACATTCTGGAGGTGCTAGGTTATCACCTGGCCAGTAATGTCTAAATAGATATAGGTGAATTATAAAGATTATTTCATGCTAGACTTCAGCCAAAGAAACCTGAATTTTAACTGCATCTTGTTCTGCATGGAAAAGACTTTTAGAAGAGAATTATTTTTTCCTATTTACTTTTGCAATAAAGATTTGCTGAAAAGGATAGGTCATTTAATCTGACCTAACAGTCTTGGTTTTATTTTAAAGACCAAGCAAGCTGCTGTAGAACAAACTTTAAAATTAATAGTGTTTTTACAAATACATGAAATACAGTTATTGAAAGACACAAATTAATTTGAAGTAGTTTTCTATATCTCTGAGGATGGTAATTTAGTCTAATGGGAATTTAATAACTCATATTAAACACATTACTAATCTGCTGTTTTGCTTACAGTAAACATGAATTACTGAGATTATAAATGACTTATTTAAAAGGAAATATTGAATTCCATGGGAAACCTGTTTTAGCTGAAAAAGAGCAGGTAGAAGCAGTTAGTCTTGTTGTTTTCAAATTATTTCAATTTTTGTTTTCGTGTCTCGTACATAAGTAAACACAGTTAATTAAGGCATCCTCCCTCCCTGTCTGCCATACCACAGCTGTAAAAGCAAGATTACTGCATTTAGTCATAGCTCTGAGCTAGGTCCAGCGCAGTGCAGCGCTGCATCAAGAGGCAATTTAGACAATTTTTGGGAGGCATCTGTACAAGACAGTGTGTTTTATCTCTTGAAAGTGAGAAAAAAAACCACTCTGGGAACTGTAAAGTCCTACAGTTTTTTATTCCTGTATCCCCCCTGGGTTTTTTAGGTTAAAAGCCCCAGTGTATGAGTCTCTAATCAAACTGCTGTCAGTAGGTGGTGGTCCACTGATAGACATGGGGAACTTTTTGTGCCTTACCTTGTTACTATAAGGCCACAGTCTGGTCTTAAATAGGCAAAAGCCATTATTCTTGACATGCGTGGAACTATGCACAACACTTACATAAATGAGAGTTGTCTATATAGTAAAGAATTTATGTTTAGATTTCACCTGCAGGCATCATAATTTTTATTTTGCATAACAAGTACATAGCTGTAAAAATAAAAAAAGTTCAGGCAGGTTAGTATAGTTACCCATATGTTGGTTCACTACTTTGTGCAGAAAGTCATCAGTCTCAGTTATTTTCCCATGAGCTTTCTCAGTGTCATGCCAATACAGAAGCATGTCTTTGCAGAATCACAACACTTGATTAATTATTTTTCTTGGTTTTTTGCACTCTTTTGATTTTTCAATACTGATTGTTTAATTGTCACTTTTTTAATACCTTGATTGCAAATTCAAATTTACAAACTGAAGGAATTCATTAATGCATTATTATTTTATTTTCTCTGGGCAAAATTTTAGTTACAGCATTTAGGCATTTTGCTGAGTAGAAGTGTGCATAGGAGAATGTTGTTACTGAGAAATTGGACATAAATATACCTTAAGACTTTTTTCTTTCAGGTTGGATATATTTGAACAACTATGTATATCTCTGCTTTGGGAGATTGGCAACAGGGAGTCTGCATCATGGAAAGAACCTGTGAAGGGCACACTGGAAGGCTGGCAGTCTGAGCACAACTTGTGAGATACATATTTGTTATTCATATTCATATAGAGACACACAGTCCAGCTTAAAACCTATTGTACCAAATATAATATCTGCTTTTTCAAAAGCAACATCTGTCCTGAAGGAATAAGACACTGCCCAGCATGCTTATAGCTTCTGAGGCAATGATTTAAAGCTGCTGAGCTTCACAATTTCTATTAATTTTGTTGAAGCTACATCTATAATGGTATAATCCACCTTGAGTAATAATAATGACTTAAATAATGAATTACAGACTTTTTAAAACTGAAATGTGTAAAAGCAAGAAACAGAAGTAAAGCTAAATGAGCTAACAGGTTCTTTTATGTAAGCAATCGTGTGCTTTAGTAGAACAAGTTAACTAGCCAACAAGCTGCTCTCACATAAGGAACAAATGCTATGAAAGGCCTTTAAAGTGAATTCTAATTACAGTTCAAAGGGACAAACAGGAAGAGTGAAAATGATTAGAACTGAGAACATCAGACATGCACTATTCTTTTTTTTTAACATCATGTCATCTCTCTATCTAGTGAACAGTCCAAAATAAGATTCTATGGTACAGGTTACTTTTTCAGATAAGCAGTGCTGGGTTGATATATTCTTGACTCCTAAGCATAAAAATCAGGTATACTTTGAATTTTGTAAATCAATAACAATAAGTACACAGTTTTTCAAGCTCAGGTATCAGTATCAGGATTAGAAAAAAAAAAAAAAAAAACCAAAAAAAAACCCCCAGAGATAATTCAGGTGCAGGTCGTGCACCTTAATAGCAGCTCTTTTTAGGAATAAAAATATGATCTGAAAATGTATTTCTTATGTGAGATTTCTGTGTATATTTGCAGTGTGAACTTCTGAAGTGCATCTGCATAGGAAAATTCTTAGAACTTGAGCTCTGAAATGGCTAATCCTCTTATAATTCTTACCTAAAGCTACTTTTTGGATGATGAATAACAGAATGACAAAAAAAAAAAAAAAAACAAACAACAAATAAAAAAAAACAAAAAACCCCCAAAAAACCCAAAAAACAAAACCAAAAAAAACCAAACAAAAAAAACCCCAAAACCACAGATGTATAAAGAAATGTTTATCATCTACTAAAAAAAATAATGGTTGAAATTGGTGGCTGAGAACTCCAATTTGCAATATAACTGGATTTGCAGGCACCCTGCTAAGAACAGTTTAAGATATTCCCGTTAGTTGCTGATGGACGTCATGCTTGCTCCAGCTGTCAGGAACACAGCTGTTCTGTTTCCCTTTGAGTGATCAGTTCTGCTGATGCCCTCCAGCCAGCATGTTCTTTGATAAGGTCCAACGGAGAGCTGTGAATGAGCTGAAGGCTGGGCTTCCAACAGCAAAATGCAAAAACAAATTTCACAACAAATTGCATTTTCACTGCTGCCTGATGTCACCCAATTAGAATGGGTTGAATTTGTTCTAGTACAGTGGCTTGGAAAAATCACAGTGGAACAGTTTTTTCTTATGATTGTTAAAGCAATTTCAGGGAAAAGTTGCTTTCTGCTAAAGAAGATGTTGTCATAATGTTCTCTGTAACTTATTAAAGCCATCTAAAATAAAGGTATTAAATCTGGACAGTTACATTTTGTAACTTCAGTTTGAAAGATATGTCATCTTGATCTGATTGTGTTGGTAGGAAGAGCAATACTAATAACAAATCATTAAAACAGCACCTGTATTTTCCTTAGTTATGTGGAAACTTGTTTCTTTTGCTACTGCTTCATAAATGCATGCAGATGAAATGCATTTACTCTTGTGGATACAGATATAATGCTCAGAACAGTTTCTGAATGGGTTTTCTAAGTGGGTGGAAATCATGAAGAAATCTTGATGTCAAGTAAAGTAGTTATCTAGATGTGTAGAGGATATTTAAGAACTATGCTCACCATTGAAGCGGTGTCAGAAACACATTAGATATATATATCTGAAAACTATATATGATGTTTACTGGGCAAAATTTGGGCGAAAAACAAGGGTTCTTCAACCTGAATATATTCTATCAGCATTAGCATTAAGTTCAATGCCTTTTCACCAATGCTTAAATTTTGTAGTGTTATGATTTTTGCGGCCCAAAATGTCATATTGCATAAACAAGTGCCAGTGTATTCCGTTCCAAGCAGCGTACCTATGTGACTATTTCTTTCTGAATATGGGATGCAGCTAACTCTCTGGAATTAGTTCCAATTCATGTTTTTGTCAGGGAATTCAGAATCTTAACTCTCTGGAAAGTAAGAACCATTTAGAGTATTCACCATATGTGGGGGTGTTTTTTTAAGTAATAAGCTGTCATCATTCACACAGAAATTATTTTCTCTTTTCCAGATTTTTCAAGTTTTCTGTAGTAATGTTCCATGCCTTAAAACAAATTCTTTAAACATCATGTTACACCTTATTTCGAATACCATCCTTCCATCTCTTTTCCTCTCCAGTTTTTATTATTCTAAAAATACTTACTGTTGGTTTACAAATCTGGTTACTCCTGCCCTGAATGGACTGAATAAATTTTGCTTCTGAAACATTCTCATTTGACCAGTTAAATAAAAACTTGGAAAAATTATTTCTCCAGGTCAGTCTTGTTATCAGTCTAATAGAGACATGTCTTTTGAAGTTTCAAACATTCTTTCCAGGTTAGACTAACATTCATTTGATAAAAGGATGTCTGAAATTTTTGGAAATGTGAGTGTTTATAGAAGACAAAAGGAGGTAATTGCCAAAAGGCTGTGGGGCATAGTAGATACTTTGCTAAGGAGTCTGTTTCAGGAATGAACCTGAGATCCTAGAAATAACATGCAATGATTAGATACCCACATGTACACCCGCATGTACAACTGCAAACTTGTATGAAAATGGTCCTGGAAAAGAGAGCAGTGTAGAAGACAGTGCATTCACAAAGGGAAGGGGAAAATTTATAAAACTGAAATCACTAAGATAAGTGGTGTTTTATGCCTGGTAGAAGGGTAAGATGGTGCTTTTTGACATCTTCTGGAGATAGACTCTAAGATGACTATGTCCCAGTGCATTTTTATTATATTATTACCAAGGTACATTATTTCTGCTCTCTAAAGCAGTTTTCTCTAACTAGGTGCAATTGCATGTGCTAGAATTGCACGTGCTAGAATTGCCTGTGAATGAATACCATAGTCCCTGATACATCCTTCTCCTTGTTAATGCCTCCTCATTCTCTTTCTCCTGCAGACACAGCCTTAAAGCATACATGGTGCAGGACAGTAACAAATACTGAGTGGTGAGAGAAGCTTCTCCAAACCTCCCATGAATCATCCAACATTTCCACAGACTGCCTTTCTGGGAAGTCAGTCTTGCAGGGATCATATGTCTCCCCAATGTTTAGTACTGTGACCCTTAGCAGTTCTGAATCTATATGGTAAGACAACACATGACAGTAGGACAAAACATAGAGTGCTAGGTTAGCACAGCATGAAATATGATCAATAAAGTCTCTAGCAATAAAGTAAATTATTGAACCAAAGTGACTTGGTGTGGGAGTCTGGGAACACAACAGTGATAAATGTGGTAAGCACTTCATTGAATTACCTTGCTCAGTACTATTGCTCGCAATTCCATCTTATTCTACTAACTCTCCAACAATTTATCATCCTATTTTTCTGCAATTTATAAGACATTTAGCAAGGGAGCACAAGGGCTACCTAGGTGGTTTTTCTATGTTCTCAAATCGCTTTGTACTCATTATTATGCTTAGTAGAAGAAATTATGTTTCTTATTAGAGAAGCTCAGTTCTATAAGTTTAATATTTTCAGCAAGAAAAATATTTTTTGAATCTCATAAATCATGTTTCAGAAGTTTTACATTGTATTCTACACAAGAGAGAGGTAAATAACCTTCTAGTTCTTAACTTTCCAATATCCTATTGGAATTATTATAATCCTATCCTAGAATTACAGAATCATACAATGAATGATACAGGAAGGGACTCCTGCTGAGTAATAGAAGGATTCGTAGGATCTCAGGTTGCTTGTAAATTCAATTTTTAAATATATATATGTATATATGGAGATAGAAATGCCAAAAAAAATTGTGATCAGCCTTTTTCAATATTGGATTAACCTGTTCATGTGTTTAAGCAGTGTCTATTAAAAAAAAAAAAAAAAAAATCCTATATTCCAAACTCTGTCTGCTGCCTCTTCTCTTTTCACATCTCTGAGAAGAGTTTGTCTCCATCTTTTGTAAATACTCTCATTAAGTAGTTAGACAGCTCTTAAAGCAGAACAAAGCCCAGAGAACTGACTTACCATTTATTGTATCTTCCCTCTACTTTTTTTAAAAGATGTGCATTTTTCTGTTTCCAACTTCAACGCTTTAAGGACACCACTTCCAGTGGAAATTAAAGGAAGCTATTCAAGTGACTGTGGCCCAAAAATTCCCTCCCACCAGTAAAACTCTGTCAGCATCTGCAGAATAGCAAAGATTGTGCCAACTTATAAACTGATATATAGAGACATTTATTTCAACTTTTGTGCTAGAAACTTGAGTAGATACACAGTGCAATCAATATTGTTAAACAGAAAGCAAGCTACCTTTTCCATAATACACATATTTCACATAGACCTTCTGCTAATACTCAGCACTTTTTAGGTTTTTATTGTAATTGGTCTTTTTCTTGCTGGTGACATTTATATACATCTGCTCTCTGTTTCCTTAGTATTCAATGTAAACATCACATTAAATATTCATGGCATACACTATTTGAGGCTGTGCTGCCAAAGGCAAGTAGATAAGAGACAAAACTCTCAATTTCTAACATAAACCATAATGAACTACTAAAGTTAGAGCGAAAGAAAGAAAGAAAGAAAAAGAAAGAAAGAAAGAAAGAAAGAAAGAAAGAAAGAAAGAAAGAAAGAAAGAAAGAAAGAAAGAAAGAAAGAAAAAGAAAGAAAGAAAGAAAGAAAGAAAGAAAGAAAGAAAGAAAGAAAGAAAGAAAGAAAGAAAGAAAGAAAGAAAAAGAGAAAGAAAGAAAGAAAGAAAAAGAAAGAAAGAAAGAAAGAAAGAAAGAAAGAAAGAAAGAAAGAAAGAAAGAAAGAAAGAAAGAAAGAAAAAGAAAGAAAGAAAGAAAGAAAGAAAGAAAGAGAAAGAAAATGCCATGTTCTTGAGGCATGCAAATTTAATAAGCAGGTAGATAGTTGAAAGAAAAAGAAAGAAAGAAAGAGAAAGAAAATGCCATGTTCTTGAGGCATGCAAATTTAATAAGCAGGTAGATAGTTTTCCACCTACAAAACTCGAAACATTTATATGATTTTATTTTAAGCGTTCATATACAATTTATTTCACACAGCAATATTTCAATTTATGTATATATCTTTCATGGGGCATTTACTAGTAAAATTATGAAAATTGAATAGCATTATAGCCAAGTATGGGCATTGTCAGAGTACAGAAAATGGTATCAGGCTGTAGAGGTCATGACATGCACAGGCTACTCACTATTAAAATTCCTACACTGAAGTTCATATAGAAAACTATATGCAAGTGCTCTACAGCAGGCAAACCTGGAGTCTCCGAGATTGCTCACCCATGGAACAAAGTGTCTGTTTGCAAAAGCACAGCTGTTATTAGAGGCTAGCGGCAGTTCAGGGTGTGGAACCAGAACAAAGGCATAGTTTCATAAGAGTCACTCAGGACCAGGAGAGTCAGGTCTGCTCTCTGCTGGAACACAGGACCACTGTGAGCAGCTCAGTGAAGCTGTCTAGTCCTCAGAGCTCCGGGCTATCAGAACAAGTCATGTGTTTATGTCTCCAGCAAGGCACAGATTTTTCTGTAAAAGTTCTGATAGCTACAACTCAGTTTTTCTATGTGTACTGAATTCTGTCTATCTACCTACTGATCTACCAGACTATCTAGTGTGCGTGCTGGACCATCTGCTCAGTTTTTCTGTACACTAACAGAAGATGTGAAACAACATAAAAATCATGAAGATTATGAAGTTTAATAAATGCATTGCTTATCTATCCTTGGATAAATGCATAGACAGAACATCCCAAATAATAATTAACCTATATAGTTGAATAGAAATATATTGACATAAATTCATATCCTTAGATAGCTGTGTAACACACGACAAAATGTCTATCTCAAAATACAAACACTTCATAATAAACATTCCCCACAGAGATGCATTATTGCTATGGCAAAGAGTCTTTATTATAGGAAGTTCTTTTGTACAAGAAGAAGATGGATTTGGCACTTTAGCATGTTAAACTGCAGTTTCATTGGAGCTGTATGTTTCACAAAAGATTAATCTATCCCCTTGGAATATTCATGAATCAATAAGAATGTTCCCTAAGTCCAAGCAGTATTACTACTGTTGACTAAATGAGGTGCTTTACATTCTAATGAACCAGAAATTACTCCCCACAAAGTATGTATTTTTGTAGGTGTTTATTTATTTTTTAAGGGACAGGAGAAATGGGGTCTCTGTTTCATTCACCCCATGCTACATCAGACACTCTGTCTTGTGTTTGTATTCAAAGGATATACCATTGCTGAAACAGTCAGGTAAAAGATTTGCTTCTACCAGAAGGAAGATCAGAATAAAAACTAAGTTTCAGCTTCCAGTGGAAATCACTGCTAATGCCAATCATATGCACATTGTTAATTATAGTGGCATACTGCAAAAAAGGGGATTATAAACTCTGTCTCTGTGGTGTAGAGTTAGGCTGAGTAGTTTTGTAAATTACTTATTCATTGATTCCCTACTTTTGTTTTCTGAAAGTCCAGTTTCCTAAAATCTGGCTTTATGCCTGCACAACTGAAAGTAATGCATCATATTAACATTAGCATGTTAATAAAATGAAAACTAATTAGAAACTCAGCAAACACAGACTAATCCAGATAGCAGCATCTCATTAACAGGGCAAGATACTTCTGTTGTTTTTTTGTCTTCTGTTCATTTCAGTTAACAATTTTTAATAAGTGTTCTTCACTCAGCTCTCCCTTTAGAAATTTATTCTAGTCTGGGTGGAAGCAGTGTGATTTATTCCACCTCTCCCTGATCAGATGAGGAATGAAAACAGGAGCAATGCATCAAAGGGTCTCCTCTCCTCATTCTAAGGGTAAGTGATGATTGCTTCACAATGTGATGAAAATTTTCACTGAACTTTATTGTAATTGCAACATTTCTCTTGTTACACTGCAGTACTATTGGTTTGTAAAATACAAGATTTACAAGGTCAGAAAAGATCATTGTATTAAGGGAAAGGGTTCTTGTTTACATAGCCACTTAATGCAGTGCTTCCACTGGGGCCATATTATTCCTGTCACATTGGTCCTACATGAAGGAGCACAAAGGGTCAAAGTTATGCTAAAATGTTCCAGTAATTGTACCAGAGGTGCAGTACTAGGAGTTTTATTTAGCAAGGACCAAGGTAACTCAATCACATAAACTTCTGAGAATCATGGAAAGAGGCAGATGCAGTCAAGGAAAGGGGTTTGCCCTCATTCCTACACCTCTGGCATCTGCAGAACAGTACAGAATATGTGGGAGAAGAGCTAGCAGATGATGGTAGGTGAATTTTCTGGTTAGTCATTTAGTTCCCATCTGAATTTCAAAATGCCTTGCAACAGCAATGTAAAGTTCCGGGGAAAGGATTCCAGATAAATGAGTGCTAATTGGAGTGGCCTTCTAGTAGATATTCTACACAGTTAACCATGGGATTGCCAAGGGACAATGTGAAAAACAGCTGTTTTCTGATACCATCTGCAAAAATGCCTATCCTACCCATTCCATGTGCTGCTATCACAGAAGAGTTACAGATTTATAGAGAATAAAACTGAAAAACTGAAATGGAAGTCTCTCCTTTCTGAATCCTGCCTGAATTGGTTACCCCCTGCTCATGTAAGTGGAGGACACAATCTGGATATGAGTGTCTTGATTTGCTATTACTGAACTGCTAAAAGAGATAGGGAAGCTGAGCAGGAGGTGGAGCTGTTTTGAAGGTTTTAATCTGGTTTCCAGGGAAACCTATTTTTCAGTTATTTGCATGTTCAGCACATCTGGCTCATTTGGACTCTGGCTTTTTGAAAGTGATGAATGTGTCATGGGAAAAATGAATGAAAAAATAATTTAAGGAATTAATGGGATGGAAGGAACATAGAATTATTTAAAAAATGCAACTATGTTTTCCCCCCATCCTGTTTCTCACCCCCTCACTTGCCTTCTTTTTAAATACAAACTTTTGGATAGTATTACTTCCATATTTTTCAAAGGCCATCAAGAATGTCTGTCCTCTTAATTGAAATAATAGATTAGAAAACATATATTTCTGTTTTACTATACATATATACTACTACTATATCTGTACATTTCTAACACAAGTAATGGTTATTGAGTCAAATCCTACAAGGGAAAATACAGACTGAAGAGAAATGAAAATTGAACATATAAGAATATACTTGTGCATATGTTGACAGATAATATTCTTATAAAAATGGAAATAATTTTTGTTTCAGAACAACAGCTACACTAAAAGATTGCTGTTAATCCAGATGCAAATATCTCAGAAAAACAAGAAAATTATCTAGTAAAATAGTCCTATATAAAGTTTCTGTGAGGGAAGCCTGCACTAAAACAAGTTACCTGTCACAGCCTATGGCTCCGTCAGGGAAAGCTGAAGGACCTGGCAGTAGGGACCTATGCAGATGAAGTTCATGAAGAAGTGCAGCCTGAGGAAAGGTGTTACAGTTCATGGAGGACTGTCTCCTATGGGAGAGACCACACACTGGGAACAGGGGATGAGTGTGAGGAAGAAAGAGCAATGGAAACCATGTAATGAACTGTCTGCACTTCCATTCCCAAAAATAGACAATTCCTGGGAAGAAGGAAGGGGTAGTGGGGGCTTAGGGGGTAAAGTGATAGCAAAATATTAAATACATAAAGAAGGTGTCCATCTAGGGAATCAATAGCACTACTCGATGAAAGCTGTGTAAAAGGGGTACTGAACACTGATAATATAATAGAAAAGAAGTTCAGGTCATTCAGTCATACTAGACTTTGCTTGTGAAAATTTTGGAAGATTTCTCTATTTTCCCCAGTCTTTGGAAAGAAAACCACAGATGAACTAGACCAAACAGAGGAGTTGGATGCTGGAATAGAAAGGCATTAACTTAAGAAACCAGAAGGAGGTCACACATGAAATTGTCAGGTTTCTTGCTAAGGAGTGTATATTATTTGTTATTGAAGTCACTTGCATCTGCCAGAAGGGCTCTAAAGAGCACCTGAGAATTAGAAACAAACAGCTCTGACTTCAGCCTGTCAAAGGTCTGTAGTAAAGGAAAAGGTCACTGATTGCATGGGCAAATGCAGTCTGGTAGTAAAGAGTCATCACAGTTTCAAAAATAGGAATGATTGCTACAATGGTTTGATAGAGGTTTGAGAAGTTGTTAACCAAAATGTAGATAAAGGCTATCCAGTGATCATAACACATTCAGATCTCTCAATACCCTTGGGCAATTTTTTTTTTTGGTTTTATTTGTTTTTTGGTTTTTGTGGGGTTTTTTTGTTTTTTTTTTTTGGTTTGTTTGTGTTTGGTTTTGTTTTTGTGGGTTTTTTGTGTTATTCTGGTTGGGGTTTTTTTGGCCAGATGAATATTTTTCAAGAAACTGAATTATTTTAAGGTTAGAGGAATTCTTCCTTTTAAAGACTAAAAGCACGTAAGGGATAAATTGCAAAGCAGAGGATTTAGTGGTCATTGCACAGATTGGAGAACACTCACAGCATGTAATATTCTGGGGAATGCCAGTGATTTTGTAGTGGAAATAAATTTAGCTTAATGTCTTTCAGTGATCTCTTAAGGTTTTGGAGACCATTAGAACTGAGCTGTCTTGGGTAGCCAGACGCCTTACTACTGGCAAAAAATCCTCAACACGCTGAGTGAGAAAGCCTCACAACATTGAGTGAGAAAGCAAAATGATGATAGATTTCAGTGTTGATTAATATCTAGAGAAAAAAATAATCAAAACTGTACTTACAGGATGCTGATTTTGGAATGACAGTTGTAAATCAGTAGGGATATCTTGGAGTTATCATTGACAGTTTTCTGAAATCTATAATTTCTGCATAGTGGTATTCACAAAGCCAAGAAAATGCTCATCACAATCAGAAGGTGTGACAAGAACAGGATAGAGGCTGTCATTTTGGTGTTACATAAAATCCTGGTATGTTCTTATTGTGACTACTTTATGCAACTGTGTTCTCTGCATTTTCACGAAATTGAAAAGGAGTTAGAAAAAGTGCAGAGCATTAGAACAAGAGAGAAAATAGAGTTAAAGAAGTGAGACTAAAATGGCTGCAGGTCCACTGTTGAAGAGGCAAAGACAGAAAATGGCAATAAACGGAGTCAAGAAGGTGAAGCACTTAGTGATAAGAAGGCAAGAGGAAGGAGACATCATTTTGAAAGAGGAAGAGGTAATTTTAAAACAGATTGTTATAAAAATAGTAATAAACTTCAGAAATTTGTTGCCACAGAAGGTTACTGAGGTAAATAATATCCACAGATTCATGAAGCAATGAAACAAACTTATGACAAAGTGGTAAATGGATACTAGAGAATAGGCAGGAACATGTCTTCTAACATCCCTAATTCTGTGAATGTGGATGCTGGGAAGTAGGCAAGAAATGCAACCCAAGATAAGATGCATCCCAAAATCACGAGGGAACTAGAACACGAAGTTGCTAAGCTGCTCTCTATCATATTTGAAAGGTAGTTGCAGTCAGGTGAAATCCTTAGGGACTGGAAAAAGGGACACATCATGTCAATTTTTTAAAAAGGGTAAAGAGGAAGATTCTGGGAACTACTGATCAAACCATTCCCAGTAAGGTAGTTTAGCAGACTGTCTTGGAAGACATGTCTAAACATATGGAAGATAGTGAGGGGATTATAGATAGCCAACATGGGCAAGTTCACAAAGGGCAAGTCATGCCTGACTGATCTGGTGACCATTTACAGTGTAGTAACAGCATCAATTAAGAAAGGAGGAGCAACTGATGTGGTCTACCTAGACTTCTGTAAGGCTTTTGAAAAGGTCCTATTCTGTCTGCAACATTGGAGAGATGGTTTTGACACAAGGACTGTTAGATGGATGGAAAGCTGATTGGAAGGGAGCTTTCAAATAATTGCAGTCATGGCTCAATGTCCAAGTGGAAGCCAGAGATGAGTGCTGTCTCTTTGTGATCCATATGGGTGACAGTCTTACTTAAGATCTTCTTAAATGAAATAGACAAAAGGAATGAATAAGAAATGTTGAGCATGACACCAAACCACCAAGGTAATGGTACATTTGATTTGCCAGAGGGAAGGAATTCTCTCCAGAGGGACCTTGACAAGCTCAGCCAGTGTGCCCATGAGAACTTCATGAAGTTCAACAGGCCAGGGCAAAGTGCTGCCTCTAGTTCTGAGCAGGTTCAGGGAAGTGCCACAAAAAGACTCAAGAGGGCTGGAATAATTCTCCTGTGAAAATATGTTGTTAGAGTTGGGGTAGTTCAGCCTGAAGGAAATAAAGCTTCCAGGAGACCTTAGTGTGACCTACTTTTGTATAGAAGGGGCTTATAAAAGTAATGGAGAAATACTTTTTACCAAAGCCTATAGTGACAGCAGAAGGGGTAAGAGTTTTAAATTGAAAGAAGACAAGTTTAGACTGGGCATAAAGAATAAGTTCTTTACTGTGAGAATGGTGAGACACTGGAACAGGGTAACCTGAGAAGTTGTGGATGCTGTGTCCCTGGAAGAGTTCCAGGTAAGGCTGAATAGGACTTGGAGCAACATGGGCTAGTGGAAGGTGTTCCTGTCTGTAGCAGGGTGATCTTCAGAGGTCCCTTCTAACACAAACTATTCTATGATTCTGTGACTATGAATGCATGGAATGAACTACTATTGTCACTACCAGAGGAATCAAGTATTGCAAAGAACAGAGTATAGTTCTGCTTGAGTATGGTATTTTCTGATGTTCTTATGTAACTGAAGTAGTAATAACAATCTGAGATACAAAGCATGTCCAATCTCAAATCTTTCTGTGGTTTAGAAGACAAATGGCATCACAATGAAAGGGGAAGAAAAGGAGAGAATTGGTACAAGGAACAGAGAATAAATCAGATTTGTTTCTGACACATAATTTCATTCTTTGCTCTTTTTAGTCAATAAGGAAAAGATGAAGAAAACCTAAAATATTTCACTTCACAATACAAATTCTTAAAGTTTCTATAAACATCATTAACATCTTCTGTAACTCTTTTTGTCTCTCAATTTACATCACCTATCAAAAAATATTTTGGCCACTATTCATTTTCAAAATGTTTTTGCGCCAAAAGTAAACTGGCCCAAAGTGAACACCCTATTCATCTCATAATTTTTTAAACATTTTCCATGGAAAACTCATAGATGCTTTTGATATTAAGAACAACTGGGTATTTTGAGATGCAGTGACAGAATTAGACATTTTTCTGACTGATTTATCATACTTTCACAAAACTTATCCAGAAGTATAAGTTATTTTAAAAAAATAGAAATCTGACTAGTTAGAGTAAAAATAGAATTAGTCTACCCATTTGTATTACAAAAGTTATGAAATAAAGATAAAATAACATCCATAGTAAATTTCAAAAATGCTTTAGCTTCACTCATCTTTTAGAATCATTACTTTTATATAGTGATATGCATGTGATATTGAATTAAACATTAGGCTCAAATGAGACATTGACAGAATGCAATGTGATACAGAAATAGCATAAAAAGGATGTGCAAAATTTCAGAATTTTCAGTAAGATGAGGATAAATTAGCAATGCAAACACAAAACATAAGGCTTGTGATTGGGCTTATGCTTGCAAAGTTTGGGATTTTTAAAAATCCTTTTTTATAAAGAAGTTACTTTGAATCTCATTTTCCAAATAATAACAAATTTTGAATATTCCTCAACACTTCAGCTAGGCAAAGTATTATGAATGTGAAAGGAGCCATTTTAGGAATGAAAAACTAAAGGTTAACTCCCCAGTTCCATATATATGTATATATACACATGTATGGTATCCAAATATAATTTTACTGAAAGAAAAATATAAACAACATTTCTGCATGTGCCACTAAAGTATGGAACTGCAAAGTAAACAAATCATTAGTCCACAGTGGTATGCCATTATCATCTATTAACTGTAGTTTATATGTATGTTTTCAATATACTATATTGATGCAGAATCAGTTTACAGTTAGAAGATCTTGATTCTAGTGAAAAACAATGGAAAATCAGACAAAATCAATTGATTCAGATTTGAGGAAGGGAATTGTCTTGAGCTATATATATAATTTTTTTGGTGGATTTTGTATGTCAATCAGGCAACTCAGAGAAACAGAAACCAGAAGGATTTGGAATTTCTACATAGTCCATATGATTCTCATTTCAGAGCAGAAGGTTGCAGCACATGGGTGTGGGTCACTAGTTTATGCTCATGGTTGTTCACTTTTTTGTTCCTTTAAAATTTTTGTTCAGAGATTAGATTTCAGAAGAAAGGATACAGATGAATATTGGGAAAAGTACCATACAGTTTTCAGTGAAGTGCGAAAAACATATGCTCACCATATAATTACGGTTTCTGTAAATTGAGTTTTGAAAGAGAAAAAGCTAACTGCACCTGAGCGTTTCATAGTAACTGATATGCCTTTCAAATAATTTCCTAAGTTCCAATACATTCTTCGTTCAATGAAGCAGAAGCATCAGTGATTCACAGGTTTTTTTTTTAAAAAAACAGGAACTAAACAAATTATTACCTGCACTGGTTATTTTTTCTCCTTTCAAAGTTCTAATTTAGTAAATTATTTCCTACTACAGAAAAAAGAAAAGGGTGGAAGGCTAATTTCAGCTATTCCTTGCTTTTCACTGCGGTCCAACCTATGCCCTAACACCTCAACTAAACCATGACATTGAGAGCCATTTCCAGTCTTTTTTTAAGCACATCCAGGAATGGTTACTCCACCACCTCCCCAGAGAGACAATTCCAGTACTTTATCACTCTTTCCATGAGAAACTTTTTCCTAATATCCAACCTGTACTTCCTTTGGTGCAGCTTAAGATTCTGTCCTCTGGCTCTGTCAGTTGCTGCCTGGAGAAAGAGACCAATCCCCTCTGACTACAGCCACCTTTCAGGGAGTTGCAGAGAGTGATAAGGTCACCCCTGAGTCTCCTTTTCTCCAGGCTAAACACCCCCAGCTCCCTCAGTCGTTCCTCACAGGGTTTGTGTTCCCAGCCCCTCTCCAGCCTCGTTGCCTCCTCTGGATGCGCTCAAGCGTCTCAAGGTCCTTCCCAAACTGAGGGCCCAGAACTGGACACAGCACTCGAGGTGTGGCCTCACCAGTGCTGAGTACAGGGGAGAATGACCTCCCTGCTCCTGCTGGCCACACTGTTCCTGACACAGGCCAGGATGCCTTTGGCCTTCTTGGCCACCAGGCACACTGCTGGCTCATGTCCAGTCAGTTGTCACCAGCACCCCCAGGTCCCTTTCCAGCCACACCATCCCCAGCCTGCAACACTGCAGGGGGTTATTGTGGCCAAAATGCAGGACTTGGCACTTGGATTTATTAAACTCCATCCTGTTAGACTCTGCCCATGCATCCAACCATTCCAGGTCTCTCTGCAGAGCTCTCCTACCCCCCACCAGACCAGCACAAAACCCCAGCTTAGTGTCATCTGCAAATTTACAATGAAAGACTCAATACCCTCATCCATATCATCAATAAAGATATTGAACAGAACTGGCCCCAGCACAGACCCCTGAGGAAAACCACTGATGGCCAGCCACCAGCTGAATGCAGAACCGTTCACCGCCACTCTCTGGGCCCATACTCGCTGATTATGAAGCTATAATTACCTGGACTTCTTAACATTCTGATAAATGCAGTATCAGGTGTCTTATTTAGATGAAAATGACCCTCAACACTACCAAAATGTACATATGAAAAACCAGCAATGAGAGGAAAATCTTCTGTGACTATGTTACATTTCTTTCCCTCCTATTTTGCAAGTTTTTTTTTTCAAATGAAGGGGAGAGCAGGAAGATTTTAAAGTGGTGTTTGCCATGCATTTTCAGGGTAGAAACTGTTCCTCTAATACAATAAATTTCACAGTCCACTATGTTTCAGGGATTAGGACCATTGTCACTTAATTTCAGCTATAGCACTCAAAAGCAAACTGTAGTGTCTTGATATTATTACAATATAATGATTAAATGCATTATAAGAGCTGTAGACAGCCATTTGCTATGCAAATATTAATTTCCAGCTTTCCCTTCCCTCATCATGAGAGGAGCAGATAAGAAATATTTCTAATGCTCTGAATCCAGAAGCTGATGTCTCCAGCTGCCCTAGATCACTATTATGGAGTTGAGGTACCAAGGTGTGGTACTAAGCTTTTGCCCATTGTACTTTTCCAAGTGGTGTCTATCATGGAGAATTTTACAGATGAAATAATTTCTGAATCGTTATTGCTTTCTTCATCAGTGGCTGTGTGTATAGTACTGTGGGTGTACATTTAAAATTAGCCTGTACTCCCTTTTGTAGCTTCTCAGCAAATAATGGAAAAAAAAGTCCCTTGCTCTTTCACCACAACTTCTGTTTGCCTTCAAGTAGCCTACTATGGAAGAAAGAAAGGAATAGAAATTGAGAGTAAAATGGTATTTTAGATTCTTTCCTCTGTAGGCTCATTAAAATTTATGAAGATAGAAAAGCATTGCTTAGGGTTGATTACAAGTTTTTTAGAGGCCTGAGTCAAGGTTGTAAGACCTTTTTTTTGTGCTACCTAAAGCAGCTTCTAAAAGCAATTAGCCTTAAAAAAATCCCTTAATACTGGTCCCAAAACACAGAACCAATGTTTTTGTTCAAATATGTGACAAAACACTGCTGAACCAAGACTTGACTTCAAGTTTCTGTATAGATAATTTCAATGCCAAATTCAGACAATTCAAAAAATATTTTATGGATATTTTTAGAATAATTTGCTGATATAAAGTGCTTTAATTTCTGTTTTAAATTGACTAGAAATCACAGAAATGATTCAGAGCACTGACAGAATATGCCTTCTCTCATTCAGAGCCACTGAATGACTGCTAAACCTCAGCTGTGGTATAAAGATGGGAAGCTGTGTCAGTAGATCACAACAATTACAATAAGCACATAAATACAGCCGGAATCAAAATCTAGTCAATGGTTTTGCTACATGAACAAAGGCTACTGACAGCAGCAAATAAGAGCACATTTTTGTAAATGTGAGCCACTGGAATATTAATATTTACATTTAAGTTTTCAAAACAAGGATTAGATTATTTTTAATTGTGTGTGGCTTATAACTGACACCAACTTCTCTTGATTTATTTTATGTCTTCTCAAGAATATCTCTGTTTGGAATAATCCCTTTGTTAACAATACTTGCTTTTAAAAACTAATCTAAAATTTTCACTGATTTCCCATATATGCATAAGCCTGCCTAAAATCAATTATGTTGTCAGAAAAATGGAATTGGCAAGCATTGTAGGTAGGTAAATTATCCATCCACAGACAAGTGCAGAGAGAAAAATATATAGATGTGCAAGGATAAGAATTTATTAACTTTCCAACATTTAAAAGAACAAACAATAAGCCCCTCACAGCATTTTCATTGCCATATATCACAGTACTTGCAATAGGTTGGCAATATATCATCTCTATTAAAGCTCATGTCTAGATGCTAATAGCCAATTACTGCATTAGTATTTAATGGTAGAAAATATGTGTACTACTTTAAACATACATCTATTACACTTTATTCATGTCAACCAAGCTATTTCCCTATGTAGTTCAGCTGCAAATTTCAGATTACAACAGAAGTTTTGATCTACTTATTGGGAGCAAGTTTTATTTAAATTTTATCTGGTAAAAGTCAAGTGGTAATACAGTATGTTTCCTCAAGTTTCATTCTGGAAATTCCTGTAAAAGATGGAATATAAACCCCCAAGCTGGCTAGTGCTCTGTAAGGAAATCATCTTCTTTTTTATTTGAAGGCTAAAATAAAATGTGATAACAGGCAAGATGTCACTCTCAAGACTTATTGCTTTTCTCTTCTTTAAGGACTGAATATTTACTAATATATTTCAAAGAGCCAGCCAATAATTCTGCTATTATTTTTGGAAAAAAGATGAATGCTGAGACTCGGGGGGAACTAGTTGCAAATAAGGGAGTGTAAAATTATTATTTTTTTAAAACCTATAAAAGCTGTAGACTAACAGGTAAACTAAATCTCCTTAAATGTTAGAATTCCTGACAGCTGCAAGAACAAGAATCTACAATGGCGGTAGCCAGTAGTGTGCAACACTGAACCATGTAATTTACATCTTACTGAAATTAAACATAGTATAATGGCTTAGCTTCCAGGCAACAATGCTATTAAATTTGCTGTAGCAGATTATGACATCATCTGAAACCCCAGGATACACTTTCAAACCAGCTATTATGCTTGTAATATATACTACTTTTCTGGTTAGTTTTTCATTTAATTCATTGCAAGGATTATATTTCTCAATGGCTGCACACACAATCCAGCAGAACTGCTCTAGAATATTGGTGGGCCAAAGTAATGTCACTTAGGGAACGGAATTGATATTATTATAAGGGGAAAGAGGTCAGTAAATGACTTGAAATCACTCAAACAGTACTTGTAAGAACTACAATATGCCTTTTTTCACTTTTCTTATCCAAGATGTCTTTCAAAAAATCCTTCAGAAGTTATGTTTTTAAATTCTTGCTGTTATAAAACAGTGTATTTAGTAGAATAAAGAGATTAAGATGCAAGATAAATAAGGAGGTTTTGTGTGCCAAGAATCTGGTGAAGACCCTAGATGATGTGAAAGCAGTTTTCCTTATTGACAGGTGCACAACAATCTCACCTAGGAAGATTTTCTGGGATCAGGGCTCCACCAGTGATTGCCTGAGCTGCCTGCTGGTCTGGGCTCTGGTTCTCGGATGAGCTGCCAAGAACAGCTCTTGAATGATATCGAGATGGGTGGGGCAAACTGCTATAAACTATATATTCTAGAGCGGTGAGAATAATAAATTATGTTCTTGTCAATGTTTAAATATATATTGAACTGTACTCATCCAAGGAGTGGGTGAACCTACACAGGCAGTAATGTTGTGTATGTTCATAGAAGTCAGAGACAGATTATTCTCTTAAGGGCAATATTCAAAATGTCTAAAATAATCAGTGTCCAACTCACTGAACTTGGCAGCCCCCCCCATCTCCTTTTTGTGCCATAAACTTAAAAATTGCCTCCCAAAAACATTTATATGAGGTACCACAATATTTTAAAGTTATGTGTCTATAGCTCTATAAACAACTGTATACATGTCGTATGTTTCTGTATATGTCTTAAGGGTAGGCAACCAGATTTCCATGTAACTTCTGACTGGATGAGCTGTTCCTTAGTAACAGATTAGTATTGATTTCAATGCCAGGAGTCTTACAGAGCTAATCTTTACTGCCACTGAGCAGGTTTATCAAAAGTTACATCCTTGTCCTTCCTCGACCTTGGTCAATGCCAGTGCCTCAGTTGGTTAATTAGTTAGCTAAATGTGGATATATTTTCCCTCTTTAGTGTTCATCTGCCAGAAAAGTATTTTATTTATATATGCCCCCTTTTATTTTCACTGAATCAAAGGTATCAGTCACACAGTTGATAGTTTGCTTTTTATACACAGATTTGTTAAAATAAAAAAGTATTCAGATATAGCTTGATCACAATTCATAATCAAACTCACTGATGTACTTTGTACTTTGATTCCTTTGGCACAAGCAAAATATTTTTCTAGTAACAGTAGTAATTGAGATGTACACTGATGTTTTCATATCCTACTTATCTGCAAATATGTTATTATTCCATTGGCTTCTAAGTAAAAGTAGATTAAAAGAAAGTTCTTAACTCTAGATATCTTTATTTGAAATCTCAGTGTTGCTTTTGCCTGTCATAATCCTATGGTGGAAGAATTGTAGTCTTTTCACTAGAAATAGCCAAGACATATGCTCTAAGAAAGCACCAAATGCAAAACCAGACCTAGAGGTGGTCTGAAGGCAGTTCCTCTTCAGTGCCAACAAATCTTTAGTTTGACCTGTTTCCTCTTGCCAAACTAGTCCTATTTACTTGCACCATTGGCTGGAAAAGGCCAGCTGAGCTGGTTTTACTGAAGTCAGAAATGTAATTTGGTCGCTCCACTGAGTTGCCTATTCCAAAATGCTCTTAGAACTTCAAGCAATGCAAAAAGACTCTGTGTGTGTGTAATCCCTGGCCAAAGGTCAATGCAGTACAGGTTTCCTAAAACTTGTAAAGACTAGTGAAGCAGCCAGCAAATGCTACAGCTCTTTTGGCTGCTGTCATTACCTAAGTAACAGCAGCTGATTTATCCATATTTTTATATGGCTTCTGTCACCAGCTAAGTACATTTCCTGCACAGACAGCAGTGTTTGTAGATAGAAACAGTGTATGAGTGAGAAGAGACGAGTTTTGCAATGAGAGTACAAAAACATTCCAGGAGAATTTTATCTTTCCTCTTAATAAAAAAAATTCAAACAATCAAACAAACAAATTTGCGATGAATCTCAAATTTCTAAAGCATTTGGTAATAATAGGGAAACAAAGCCTCTTTTCTCCCTGCTCAAAAAAAAAAAAAAAAGAAAAAAAAAGAAAAAAGTGGAAATTCTAAACTTGTTCAGGAAGAGAAGCTAGTAACATAAGCTCAGCTTACTCTATGACAAGTAATGCCTTTGAAGCCTGTTTCACAAATGCAAAACTAGACATTGACAATTGAATTTACAATTATTACAGAAGAGAAACAAATATCTGAGAGACTGATGGGCAGCTCTCCCTTTCTCCTATTGTTCACAAAGTTGCTTTATAACAGGTTTATAGGACAGACATTGCAGAGCCTCAAAAACAGACAGGTATAAACTGCAAATCAACGACCATAAGCAAAGCCCAAAAGCTACAATCCTTTTAGCCTAGACTCTTTCCTCCTTTACCTCTATCCCTGCAAGCAATGCAACATGTTGTTGAACCATTTTGTAAATCCTTTTATATTTTTCCTCTTATTTTATTTATTCTTTGGTAGCTGTTGGTATTAAAACTGATGTTCACAAAACTGAGTGAGTTGATTAATAGGTATTTTATACATCTGGTATTTTCTCATAAAAGACTGGTAAACTTATTTCAATTATCATACCACCAACAAGGATGCAATCTGTTCACAATGGCTGTTTACGAGTGGCTGCTTTGGGTAATGGCTGTTTTCTTAGCATGGGAAATGAAATATAATATTATTAAACAGAGATATGCAGAATGGTGTGTCAACTTATCCATCTTCCTGATGTTTATAGGCTTAATTTTTTGTAATGTTTATTTTATTTTATGGGACCAAACGTTAAAGTATCACTTACTTGAAAGCATCTAATTTCTTTTATTTTGGTTTTAATGTCCTTGAATATTAGCATCCACAAATTCATGTGCAATCAGTGCAGAAAACCTGTGGTAGGTAGTCTATTAATCCTATTTAGAGAAACATGTTGTAATGAGAGAGATAATGAACCAAGGAGTTTAAATTTTTTATGTTTTACCCACAAGGCTAAGGTTGTCTTCTTTGGTGTTTTTTTTAAACAAATCACCTGTAAAATGTCTTAAAATGATGCATGATAATCTCAAAATTGCTATGGAAGTACAGTGTGGATGAGAAAGAAGGAAGTGCAAATACAAGACTGGATGGTGAAGAAACAGACATGAACATTGTAAAGATTTTAAACATAACAATTAAAATTATGTTAGATTGATACCTCAGGTAATGAATGAAAGCACTGTGGTAAAGATTCAGCTTCTTAGGAATCGTTAAAGTACAACTATTTATATTTGGGCGGGGAAAGAAGTTTTTTTTTTTAGATTTGCAAATCTATCCATCAAACAATACCTTCTTAGATTTCAGTAAATGATATTTGAAATGCTAAATATATCAGAACACTTTCATAAACAACTTACATGTCTAACAGAGGCAAATCTCTCTCTAACAGATACTGTCTCTGAAACAGACAGTATCTGTTTCAGATACTCAGATATTTAAATCTATCATATACAAATTTGAATTTCAATTAAGGTTTAATTTGGGGCACTAAGAGAAAAATACATATTTCTTCAAAATATAAATGGATAATGAAAACATAAATGTTTCTAAAATTTTAGAGAGCTTTAAAAACTAATGTTCTTCAACAAATGGTATCTCAGAATTTACGCAGACATAGATACATAGAAAACAGAAATCACATACATTTTCCTGCAAAGTAAAAATTTCTTGCTGCCTACCATTACAGAAGCCACTGCTGCTAAGAGAACTATTTAGTATGGAATGTTTCCTTTATCTTCTTTCCTCATACCCAGTAAACATATGCTGAATGCTTTGGTGTCTGCCGCCATGTATTTTTCCCCTCTTTGCATATAAACCTTGACTGCTGTTAGTGATAGCACCTTTGCTCTGCTGTCAACTTTAACCTGCACTGTGAGTCTGCTGTTGCTCCTTAGAGTAAAAGGGGATGTGTTCTGCAGCTGTTTATATAATATATCCTTCCCCCTCACATAATTATTCTCACAGTATTTGGTTCTTGTAGGCTTCAGCCTCTCAGCAATGTGTTAATAGAGAGCAATAGCTGAGGATTTTTCGTGAGGAACTATATTTCTGGTTACCTAAGACAAATAGTATGAGATAAGCAATTTCAAAAGCACTAACATCACTACTGCTAAAGGCAGGCCGTGCAAAACATGTCCCTGAAGTTTTGCCACTGAAAGCCTTAATTTTATGAAGCTGGACTGGCTTCACTAATGCTTACCTGAGCTCAAACAATTTCAGCTACAAACGCTACCTAAGATGTCTCTTTGCTTATTGCATAAGGCTGGTTCCTTTCGATTGTGGTTTTTGATATGAAATTAATGAGGGTTTTAGTCTCTAATACATAGCCAAAGATGTTGGAAGAATAAAAAAGGGAGCTTAAAAGGACCATTTAAAAATAAGGAATGCATTGAATACATTAAATTCATTGGGCGAAACAGTTTAATGAAGAAAAATACTAATTAAATTATTAAAATCTAGATTTCAAGTAGTAATTAAAAAGGCGGTTGCTACGCAACCAAAAGGATTTTTGTGACAGAGTGCAGAAATATATTTGTTAAGTATGCTGGTATTTCACTTTGACCTTTTTCAGTTATACACCTGCCCAAATTGTCTGTAAATATATTTTTGAGAATGAAAACATTATAAGATATCTGCAGAATGAAGAAGCAGAAAGACTATTTGAATAAGTTAATGGCTTTTATTATGGTTAAAAGGTTAAGGAATCTGTGAAATAAAAATAGATATGCATATATAATTATCTATAGAATTTGTAGGCTACCTAATGGATTAATTCCTATCCCAAACACAGGTCCTGATCCTTAAACATGAAAACATTAATTTTTATGATGTAGTGTGTGAGCTAAATCTGCCCTTTCCTGAAGTTTTTAAATAACAGTTAAATCCATTAATTGTATCAGAAACCTAGGTAGTTGTTCTTAATAACTAAGGCAAATTTTTGCTTTTCCTGGAATGCTTAGTCTAAGATGTGTGTTGATTTCTGCTATAGTATCAATTGTTACACATGTAAGATTTCTGCTGCCGTCATGTTATACTGATACATGGAAGAGAGAACACCAGTATGTAGATAAAGAGTGACATACAAAAGAATATTGTTAGGACACACATATAATTCTATGAAGAAGCATAAATTGTGTTCAAAATATATATGGAGTGCTTTCATATATACCCCACAATCAGGAAAATTCTGCCTTGGGCTGTGCTTTGCAAATGGGAGGGAGATCTGGTTTGGTGGACCTGAAGGACTCAGCTCAGTGGTTAAGTCAGTTATTTTTTCAGGTTGCTTACTGGTTGTGTGACCAAACTCAGTTTTCTTTAATTCCCTATAGTCTCACATTTAAATTGCAAAATATTAAAGATAATGCTTTGTTGAATGTAGATTCCTTCCCACTGATATTTCAGCCAGCAAACTGGAGGGAATCTGAATTTGATCTAACCAACTGGCTTCTTGAGAAATGCTGGATCACCACCGGCACCCGACATCCAGAAGCAAAGGGCTTGCTCTCTGGTTAAATCCTGTTCTTGCCCTGTCACTTGCTTCCTCTTCTTTGATTTTTGAATAGCAGAGTGAACTACAGTGATTCTTAACCAGAATGGAATTTTTTGCAGATATGATTATTTTTCTTATGACTTCCTTAATTTCCAAACATAAATTTATTATTGCTTTCTAGGTAGCTTCTCTTCAAGTAACCACTCAGAATAGGCCCTAAGGCCTCTTTTCAGATGCTGGAGCAGAGGAAGTATAAGATCTAAAGACTAAAGAGTGTATCAGTAAAAGATCTAAAGACTAAAAGAGTGTGTCTAAAGAGTGTACCAGTAGGGTGCAGAGATTCCTAAGAGGAACTCTGGGACATTTGCTTATCATTTGTTCAGCGGCATGTAAGCTTCTATACACTCATACCTTTCATGCTAGGAATCTAGGTGAAAATAGAGTATTCTCTGAAAGGATTCTGTAGGTTCTCTCTCTATATGTCAATTAATGGGTGCTTCCAATTCTGTGCGACATCATTACAAATGAACATGTTGATTTCTATACGTGTGTCCTGATAAACTCAGTTTTATCTCAAATCTATGTAGAAAAAGCAGGTTCAAAACCGTCTTTAATCAGGAGCACCATCTTCTGTTTTTTTTTTTTTTTTTAAATACAATTTTGAAGCTCTATAAAGAAAAAAAGGTGTGTTCCACTGCCCAGTGAAGTTACAACTCCCTAAAAACTTTCTGTTTTCCTGGCCTCCAGATAAAAGTCAAAAATTAATTACAGGAAAACTTCAGCCTCACTGGAAAGACAAGAGTTAGAAGACACCATTATACTTCAGAACTGTTTATAAACATATAAAAAAAAATTGATCCTTTTAGATGAAAATCTTATCCAACAGGCCAATGACAGGACAAATCCACAGTACTTCTCTATATTGTGGAAAAGAGATTTTTTGCTGACTGTAAACCTTCTCTGTAAGTCGCCATAGTGAATAACTGCTAGACGCAAATCACAATAACATCATAAAGCTTTAGTACCCTTGGCTTTAATAAATTAGTTAAATTACCCAGTAATAAAATGAGTTTCCTACCTCAACTTTGTGAATTCCAACTCCTGTTAAAAAAGAGAGAAAGGGAAAGATTTTCAGAGAAGGGTACAGAAAGAAAGGCATTTGATATTGTTTAGCAAATAATTCAAACAAAACAAGTTCACAACTTTGATTAGAAGAAAAATTATATAAAAAAGAATGTTCCCCTGTTATAGAGAGAAAATAAACATTTTTCCTATATATAATCTCCAGCTAATCTCTTGCAATTTATTAAAATATTTTTATCACAGCTCACTGCATAAAATAAGGTATTATCATAGGAGAGAATGATAACTAGGAGAATCTGTGCTTCAATTTGCAGATAACAAGGAAATACGTGAAATATTTGAAAATACGTGAAACTGAAGTTCAAAAATACTTTTTTGAAGACACTAGGTTGAAGTTTGAGCTCTGCCTTTCAATCAACTAAACAACAAAATAAATTAAACTTTCTTTTTTTTTTAAACGTTAATATATGGTTCTCTAAGTTTCTTTCTCAGTCATGTTATCAGTCATCTTCATTTCAGTTGACTTGTTAATGTGTCCTGCCATTACTCTACTACTCTACTAATGTCCTGCCATTACTGCAACATGTGAACTCTGCTGTTGCTGATGCAATGACTCTACATCATACACTTTCCCAGTAGTGTCAGAAGTCTGAAAAATTAGGGAGTAAAGATCAGGAAAGACACATTCTAAAAATACTTTTTAATAAAATATATCAGAAGTGAAATTTACATACTACAAACCACAAACCATTACAAGAGATTTCCAAGAGGATTTAAATTTGTTTAGCCCTGCAAATTTCCTAAACTACATAGTATAAAAGCTACAATCTTGACTATTTACATAAGAAATTTATTCTCTTCTCTTCAGTTACTTCCTTGGAGGTGGAGTGAGAAAACCTTGTAAGACATGGTAAGAAGGGTATAGGCATAGGATATAATTTTTTTCTTCTATTTTGATGGTCTCAGGCACTATCAATACCAATATCCGTATCCTATTACATATTTGACATACTTTAATTTAGTTTGTGCACCAAACTACAGTTGTCTGTGAACTTTAGGAGTGATTTAAAATATAAAGTAAAAGGAATTGTCAAATAGATAGCTACAGCTGTTAGTAAATGACCAGGTAAAATCTGTATACAAGAGAAAAAGAGTCCAAGTCACCTGGATTACAGGTTTCTGGTTTTTGTTTTGTTTTGTTTTGTTTTTTAATTTTGTCATTAATCAATCGATTATACTTGACAACTTTTCAAATCTTTATTTTGGAATGTAATCTGCAACAGATAATCATAATTTTATTTTATGTAAGACAATGTCTAGCAAAAGCAGTCTTTATAAGGTTTGGACTCTTTCAGAAATCCACTTCATATTTATGTCTAAATAAAGTGGACAAATATCATCTTCTTTCCTATTAACACTTCTGCAAGAGATAAAAAACCCCCACTCTCCACTCTTCCTTTGTATCCTGTCGCTTACTTGATATAGTTGCAATACTGTCAGAAAAATTCTCAAAGCCTTAAGGAAAGGAGCAAGTTTGTGGAATTAGAATTTAATATTTTTGATGAACCTGAACTAATCTCGTAAACTCCTTAAAACTTAATCCCACCACTTTTTTTCAAACTGTTGCTTAGACTCAGTATCATGTTTCCTCTCTAATAACTGCTCTCTAGAGTATATTGTGGATTTTTAAATATTTTTATTCATTTGCTTTACTTTTCTAGAAATACATCTCATAGTTTGAAAAAGATTGCCTAAGAAAGCAGGGAAAACAAAGTTGTGTAAGATCCTGTAGCCTTACTAATTTTGGAATCAATTTCTCTTTGGTGTTCCTCCAGTTCTGTTGAAAATCCTAATTACAACATTCATAGATTTCTTTCTTTTTATGCATGGTAAGATATCTTATTAGGGTTTTTGGTTTTTTTTTTTTTGGTACTTTGGGCTTTAGTATGTATCAGCTTATGGGCTTTATTTCATCTTTATCTGTATAGCCAGTAGGAGTCAGTATTGAAAATTAATTTGATTGAGCATAGCAGCCACATTGTGCAGAATATCATTCAGTGAAGAAATTAGATATGACAGTTACAAATAATTTAGGAGAAATTATTACCGAGAAAGGAAAGAGATAAATTATTTTGATAGTGAATGCACTGATCCCTATGTAGAAGAATCAGAGGGTTTTAAAAATATTGCTGATAAGGAAGACAAAATCTAACAGACCCCTAAACTGAAGTCAATGCTACACCCTCTCGTAGAGTGACCTGCTCTTCTGAATGACCTGCTTTGGAGTGTCCAGGTCTGGCACCTTCAACACAAGAAAGGCGTTGACCTGTTGGCACCAGTCCAGAGTCACTGCTTTGATTTTAGGAGTTTGAGCAGGTCACCTGTGAAGACATGCTGAGAGAGCTGGGGCTGTTCAGCATGGAGAGGACCCTATAGTAGCCTTTTGGTACCTACTGGGCACCTACAAGAAAGCTAAAGAGAGTCTTTTCACAAGGGCACTCAGTGACAGGACAAGGGGGAATAACCTTAGGATGAAGGAGAGTAGGAGAGGTAGGGATGGTGAGGCGCTGGAACAGATTGTCCCAGAGATGATGTGGGCTCCCCATCCCTGGAGGCATTCAAGACTATGCAGGGTGGGATTCTCAGTAAACTGGTCTAGTGGAAGATTTTCCTGCCCTTGGAAGAGAGGATGGAACAAGATGATCTTTAGGGTCCCTTCCAACACAAACTTTTTCATGATTATCTGATAATGAAGTTATTGGTGGAAAGCTCTTGTCAGTGACACTTAAGGAGAGTCATACTAGATACTATTAAGGCAGGATCATTATCTGTGTGTCATTACACAGCAAGAATTACAGTGACTGAAATATCAAGTATAGAGTCAAGTGCCAAATTTACAAATTTCTCCTATTACGTAGAAATATCAAGTTTTCATAAGTACAAGGACATCTTAACAAGTCATTGGGTTTCCTTTCACTTTACTTTATTTGTGTACTTAGCTTAAAACAGACCTGGCCTTATTCCTTTTTTCTCTGCTTAGAACTGTATTTCATACTTATTCTGATCAGTCAGAAAACTAGAAACAGAAAACAGAGAAGTAAGATTTAATTATAAAGGAACGATTGTTTCTTTGAGTTTTTCTTACACATAGTGGGTATCTCTTCTCCAATGTTTTGCCATTCTAGCTATTCATAGAACTTTTGCTGTGGATCATTAAGTTAATGAAATAACTTCAAAAGAAAATGTGCCTTTCCAAGCCTTTTCAGACACAATTTTGATACTGCACTTGCTCTGTCATTGGAATATTGACTATCACAGCTTCACTGCCTATGAGATTGGATTAAGATTCTGGAAATAATTTTTTTAAAGGGTTGAAATTACATGGGGCTTAAAGTGTTTTAGATAATGAGGCCTTGGATGATCCCATCTTGTATGCTGCCTGCCTTCAGTTCAATACTTGGATCACAAAACTAGCAATCTTTCCTGGCTAATGGAGTTTGGAGTTATGAAACAATATAAAAGCTGTGATTAACTGAGGCGCTATAAACATCTTTGGGCTACTTCTTCTGCACTATCATCTTGTACTCCTACTTGACTCTGGGTCTGAAGTGTTAGTTTGCTTTCTTGACTTCACAAACTAAATGTTCTTGTGACCCTTAATTATAACAATTCTATTGAAACTTCAAAAAATGGATGTCTATAGCCCTATTCATTTTACATGACAACAAAACTCACTGGGGGAATTATTTCCCTTCATGTGATAAAAATTATGTACTATAAGTAATTGCAGTTACATTTAGTTCCGATTTCTTATCAATTGGTACCTTTTCTTCCCAAGTACATATTTTTACATTTATTCAGAAATACAATTCAGTGAGTTTGGGATAGATTGGATTGCAGATTTTAAAATTTATTCTGATTATTTTTGGCTAATTCAGCAGTCAAGATATTTTTGTATTACTCAGCATCTTCATCCATTAAGACAAGTCAGCTTGATAATTTAATCCTATGAGTGTAATTCAAGTTTTATATTGTGGGTTTTTTTCCCCCAGATGGTAGTCATTAAAGGGATAATCAAACACAAGACATGGAATATACTTGGGAGATTTTAGAATATAGTGATGGAATAATGTTACATGTTGTATGTTCTATATTTTTAGTCAATCTTTCTTACAATAACCCCTTTCAAAAAACAAAACACAGCAAATATTAAATTAATTTCAGCTTATTACTTCTGGTTGTGTGCCAGCTTAACTGATTTATTTCATTCAAGTGCTGAATAACCAATCCTGATTAAATCTATCATTAAAAAATCAAATATTCTCTACAGAAAACACTATTTGTGGTCATAATACCAGTTGTCTTATCTAGTCTTTCTCATGTCATGGGAGCAATATGGATATTTTCTGGATTTGGGTTGTTATCCATTGTATCAAAGTGTGCAATAATATTTCTTGTTATTAAGAATTCTGAAAAACATGATGTTTATTTAGAATAAAATAACCAGTTTGTTTTTTGAAAAAGCTTTACAATGAAAACCAAAAAGAACTTGCTTTAAATTTTCTCTTTAATTTTTATATCCTGTTAAGAAATGTGACTGGAATTACTATTAAGATAAATAAACAAGATTGAAAAGATGGCAATATTGTTGACTAATATAAGGAAGAAACAATCACTTTATGATTAATTTGTATAAAATGAATCGTTGTGGAATTTGGTTGTTTGGTGGGGTATTTTTGGACTTTGTGTGTGTATGTGTTTTATATTGAACTGTAAGAAATACTGGAAAAGTTCAATCTAGACAATGTTTGGCTAAAAAAATGGCTTCATGTGTGGTCTGCAGCCTTGATAGTAAGGAATACTATTAAAATTGGTGACTGGAAAAAAATGAGGTAGGATCCCTGTGGTTTTGATAGTATTAGTCTGCTGGTTTAATATTTAAAATATCAGATATAAATAACTTCAACATTTGGAGAACTGCCAGAAAATGAATTATAATATCTAGGTCACTGCCTGTTTAAAACACTATTATCTTCTATCTAGAGTAAAACCTTAAATGGACCTTTTAGCTACCAAAGAAGCTGTGCTCAGGCATTTTTGGAATACCATATGTACGTATGGTACATATGGTATTCCAAAAACACATTTTGCTGCAGAAAATCATAAAAGTAAAAGTCATAAGGAAATAATTTTGATAAAAAAGTATATTTTTAATCTGTTCATAAATATTTAAAACTTGATTTCTTTCCCCCCAGATATTTGTCTCACTTTACTAAATTTTGTAAAACTATTGGTTTTATATGCAATTTAGTCACATAGTTACAGTTTTTTGTGCTGGAGAAAGTATGATAATTTAACAGATTGTGTTTCTTAAAACAGCTTTTTACACATCAAGACAAACTTGTAAGAGGGAAAATGTTTGGAAATAAAAATTCATTAAGTTCAGTTACTGAAAAGGAGCAAGTCAGGAACTGAAATGCCAAGGTTGAATATAGAATCATAAGGGTGCTCAGTTTTCTCACTAAAAGATCTAGTGTTATAAGTCGATCTTAGACTAGGTCCTAGAGCTTGTAGCAAAATTCATTGCTATAAATACAGAGACCTTCTATGTAGTTCATGGTATGGCAAAGTAGAAGAGATTAGAAAAGGAAAAAAACCTTCTGATAAACATTCATTCACCATATTGTTCTAAAATTCGCATTTTATCTCTCTACAAAGGATACCTATGGAAAATACCACTGCTCCAAGTATATGCTTCAGAAGGGTAAACATTAGAGAGACACAGATGAAACATTTAATGTCATGAAAACATGGATGTAAACTAGTCAGTGATGAATGTCTTCCAGCAACTGCAACCCGCTGAGAATGGAATATTTAAAAGCGCTAGAAGAGGTATCTGGTATTAAGGTGGAACAAAACAATACATGTAGGCTATTTTAAAAATGGATTTTTTCATGGAGTTAAATTCATCATTTGTTTCCCTCTGAAAATATGCAAATACCTCACTATACACTGCATCTAAATGAAAGTTCATATAAGTGATTAAGTTAAAACAAGCTTTAAAAGACTTTTACTGCTTACACTCTTTACTGTTTTCAGCACCAAATGAACCCCTAATAAAGGACAGAGAAATGATAGATGAAGTCCTTTTTAGAAAGTACAAATCCTTCCAGAGACTTGGAAGACGTTTGCATCAAATCATTAAAAAAAACAGTAAAAACCTTTAAATAAAAAAAATTTTTAGTTTTAATTAAAAACACTATGGAGGCATTACCATTTTATATATATATGTATACACACACACACACACATATATATATATATATATATATATATATATACACAAATATATACACAATCATATACACACACATATATAGCACAGAATTTTAATTGAGTTCCACCTACTGCCATAAAGAAAAAATGAGACTGTCAGTTACATTTATAATAATCACTGATCCAAGATCAGGACAACATAGTGTTGTGAAGAAGAGCTTTAAAAAAGCTTGCAATGGGAAAATAGATGAGAGACATAGAAAAAAAAAATAGTTTGATAATATATTATATTATTTAAGACTCTCTAGACTCTCCCTCCTCCTCCAAAAAACCAAAAATCCTGCTTATCAGTTGGAGTTAAAATTCTTATGATCAGACTGCCTATTTTATGTTCATTTTACATTAACCTAGAATTTGAATAAATAATAGCTGATGTTCAGGCTAGCCTGAAGTGGTTGTTACTACAGTTTATTACCCCTCTTATTAAAAAAATGTTCTCTGCACACTTCCTATGTTACTGCAATGCAATGTTTTATTATAGTTTCAGAGTCTGGCTGTGTAAGGCTTTGAAATAGTAAGCTGAACTTACCTTCCATGATGGTTTATTTCTCACAAAACAAGCATGTAGTGCACATATGGCCAGGTACTGGACACAGCTGAAACAACAGCTGATGTACTGGAATATCTCAAAGAATGGGAAAGCAAAACATCAAAAAGTGAAAAATGGCCTTGCTGTAAGATTGTGACAGTAATTTGAAAACACGTTTGCACATCTGAAAAGACACCTGAAATATGTATCATTGAAGAAATAAAATATAGCTATTTTGTCTTAATTTTTTTCATTTTTTAAAGAGTACAATGTTGTTGGTATCCCTTAATGTGAGTCATGTGGCTCAGTATATTTCATAAATCTGTAAATAACAAAAATTTTCTGTGGCTTGTGGAAGTAATTATCACCTCTTTTGTGTTCATGATGGACAGAAAAGGTTATGACAAGGGTGTTGATTAACAAGTGATCTTGCTTAATATAAATATTGAGTGAAAATATAATATAAATATTGGGTGAAAATATAATTTAGAAAAGTCAGCATGTTCCCCAGAAAAATGGAAACCTAGTAGCTAAAAAAATTTTTCATCTCCCTTATACCTTTTGAGACCTGTATCAAGCATCTATTTGTACCTTGCCCATTTACTAACACATACATTTACCAGAAAATAAAAAAATATCAGATATTACTTTTAAGTTATATGGGCTATAGCTCTTGCATAGGAAAGCAAGAAAAAAACCCATAAAAACTAAGTGAGTGAATTTTAAAGACAGCTTGAAATATGCATGCATCATAATAAAACTAAAATAGATAAAATCAGCATATTCTCTTTCACCTGTCCTTGTCAACATATACTTCTTATATGCTTGTTAACTATGAATTCTGGATGAAATTATGGATGGATGTTGCTCACAGCTGAAATTCTGATGAAAAATTTTGCTGAAAACTCTTTATTACGCTCCATCTTCCATGAGTGACTTAAGGGCAGTGTGTGAATGGATAATTTTGTACATATTACCTTTAGGACATATCCAAAGGCTCAGATGGAAAGTTCTTTGAGCTACCTTAAAATTAAGAAGCACAGGGTACTCAGATATATGACTGTATAGCAGATTAACAACTTAGAGCTGCATTCCTTGTGATAGAAATCGATGATTTCTTATAGCACAAGTCTCATAACAACAGGACTTGTACAGTCTGTCCACAGGAATGACAGACAAAGCTGCTTTCTTTGGAAAGAAAATGACTTCTAGATTAGCCTAGTCTCATTACCTTCAAGAGCAAAACCTGGCTCTTTGATTCTTGGTGAGAATACCTAGAAGTCTCACTGAAACATTAATTTTGATTTAAAACATTGAAGTAAGCAATAAATGATGAATTTAACTCTATGATAAAATCCATTTTTAAAATAGCCTACACGTATTGTTTTGTTCCACCTTAATACCAGATACCTCTTCTAGTGCTTTTAAATATTCCATTCCATAATAATTTTAAAATAAGTAAATTGTTGACCATACATTGACATGGGTCAACTCAAGTGCCCTTTAGAACAGAAGCCAAGTTACATTAACTTTGTAAGGCAAGATACTTAAAAGATAATCTTTAGTTTGTTCACAGAGAAATATCACTCTTGTTGCTATTATGCATCTTTCCTTAAAAATTTTAAGTCTAATAGATTCTGAGTAATATGAACTTCTATCTACCTAAAAGTGAAGGAAATAATGATTTAATAAGAAGTAAAATTTTATATATTATCAAGTAGAAATAATTATAATTTAAATATAATATATAGTGTAAAATAAATTTACTTCATTATAGTTTAATTTTCTTGGACTCAGAAGTTATGTAGTTTATGAGTGTAGTAATTAGGGTAAACTAGGAAGCAAAAGAGTAATTTCATTCTATTTAATATAGTAACATAATATACGTTTTAAAAACAGTTTCTGTTAGAATTCATGCACTACTAGGTTTATGATAATTTTATACTTTATTTTATTATATAACCATAGATTAAAAAGTAAAGTGAATGTAAGGCCATTATTTAAGTAAAGACATAATGAGCAATGTGCATAAAAGGTGAATCCAATTGCAAAGACACTGCAATTTTAATTAGTAGATAAATAATATGCATGATATGTCAACTCTCTGTGTACAGCTTTCTTCCTTTTCAAGCAATGCATATTTTGAATATACACTTTATTATGAAGCTTCTAAAATTTCATCTCAAACCATAGGCCCATGTGGTTTTTTTGCACACAAAGGAATTTATATCCTAATTTTTTTTGACCCTTATATGTAAAGTAGAATATAAAATGTATGTGTAACATTTAGCAAAATCTTTGGAAAGTACATAAATAAAGAAGTTTTTTGACTCTCAAACTAATACTGATTTCCTAAAGCCCTCATTTAAAACGAGGACTATAATTTTACATGACTTTTCAGTGACACGCAAATTTATTTAACTGAATGTTGATACACTTAAATATCTCAGATAAGGAAGATGAAAATCTTCCAAACTTTAAACTGTCATTTAAGAATGTCTGCAAGTTCTATATACCCTAATTTTGTTGTTTGAAATGGGATTTACAATGCTTAGCCACATATTGATAATGCAGAAGTTGGTACAGCAAAACAATGTGAGAATTTAGCACTTAATCAAAAACCATACAAGACATTTATATCTCATTGTTATTCATTGTTTTAGTGTATCAGGAATTTTTTCTGCAGGAATAATCATATGGCACTGATGAATCTTCTGTAGGATTGTTGAATAATCACCCCTTTTTTGCCCTTTTTTTGGCTTTTTTTTGGACAGTTTCTGCCTGTCTACAATTAAGGATAGAAAACAGATCAAAAGATAAATCAATCTGAAGGAAATGTAGTGAAAACCATCAGCCTGAGAATCTGTAGCTAATGAAAGACTGTTCTAAATTCATTTTATTTTAGCCATCTTGCAATGACTTCATGCCAATGTGAAGAAAAGGCATTGTACTATAAAAACTGTGAAATTATGATTGTCTCCATTATACAGATGCATAATGAATTTTACAACTTCTCAACTAATACACTTAAGATGCATGTGTGGGAGAGCGGTAGGGAGAGCCATTATGGTTTGGTTTTAGTTTTGTTCCCTCACTTGGGGATCAGATCTGTGGATTTTCTTTATTCCATGCTTATTACTGTCAGATTAAAAAAAAATGCTTATGTTTGCAATTATGTTTTCCCCCCCCAAAAAAAATCCAGTTGCCAAAGCATGCATGTATCGCGCATTAGACAAAATAGTGTGTTAAAATCTCAACTGTAAAAAAATCAAGAAATCAGTTGGATACAAAAACCAGTTCCTGTGTGTTTTAAAAGAGAAAAAACATCAGGTATCAGGCTTCTATTTAACAATCAAAAAAACCAAAAAGGGTAACAGAAGACCTGAAATCTCTCATAATCTTCCCAGGAAAGAGATAAAGATAATTCTGAATACTACGAATGTTCTCTTAGAGGTGAACTAGGCTGGCCCACTTCAGCAGCCCATTGCAGTGCTCAGAACAATGACTGAAGTAGATCAGAGGTATTGAATGTTTTAATGTCTAATGAATGCCATAGATCAATTGACTGCATTTTTTTATTATTTAATGAATATAATGAAAACTCTGAATATTTAATTCCTACTTAGAAAATACTCTCCTGTTTGGAAAAAACCCATCTGATCCAAAGGAAATAAAATTATACTATTGCTTTTCTGCAGTTTCCTAGTCCTTAGGTTCATTATGGAACAACTAGATTATGTAGTATAAAAACAGTCAGAGGACTGAATTTCCTTAAGCCAGGGGGAACTTCAGTTCTCTAGCGAATGTTCATTTGACAGCAATTGTGACAGCATTTCTTCTGGACTGCCTTTGTACCAGTCCATCACAAGCAGATGATGGAGTTCACTTTCATAGTGTATGAGACAGGAAAGTGATTGCTGTGCACTTCAGGCGTTGTTTTCAAAAGAGAAACTGCCTGTGCTTTCTTCAGTCCTTCATGTATTTTTACAGCATGGTCTAATGCAGGATTCAGTGAGTGAGAGCTCTGTATGATTTAATGGAGTCCCAAATCCTCATACTGCTTCTAGAGAAGCCTGTTATTATCCTGAGACTTTCCTTAAAGAGTAATCTCAAATGGCTTGAGTAATTTTGGAAAGTGAGAATAAGAAAAGCACCAAAGATCAAAATATTTATTCCAACTGAATTTTCTATAAGAAGTGGCCACAATATAAATAGGTAAAAGCTATGCTCTGAAAACATAGAGTCAGAAAACTCATCAGGGACTTTTTCTTCAATAAATAGACTGATCATCTGATGAGGATGCTTCCTGTCCTCTGCAATAATTACACTGACATCCCCAAGCACCCTGCCACCTTGCAAGATTATTTTCATTTTGCATTTATTAAAGGAATAAAAACAGACTGGCAAAATCTGCCAATTCAAACATGTACTGTCTCTCGAATAAAATGTAAAAGAAAATAATTACAGAGAACTGTTGCAATAGAAAGGTTGTGGGATACTGTTTGTAACTGTTTATATAAACTAAACATAAAATCATCGTTGCACTTCAGTGTATAAATTAAGAACACATGGCTCTTATATGCTGTACAGAAGAAAGCAATAAAAATTAAGGAGAAGAGAAGCACACATAATTTTGAATTTTCCAACTGAGGAACTCATGTCTTTGACTTTCAAATGTGATGAGCTTTGATAGGCTCTGTGCACTTCATCCCACCTGCAGTTTCTTGGATTCACGCCTTGATTTGTGTCAACTGATTCACTGACTTTTTATGAAGGTGTTCAAATATACAGTGCCTTAATTAACTACCCAAGATTTCTGTCTCATTATGTGAGACAGAAAGGCCCACTAAGCTGTCGTTGAACAGCAGTCATTACTTCAGAGCTCCTGTGCATGAGGGCCAGGATGGTGATTGATTTATCACTATTTTAATAGATACTTGACCTGTGAGTCAATACAAATGTTTCACTCAGTGGTGGCAGAGGGCAAGTGATCCAATTATGTGAACACAGTGGACTAATAAAGGAGCACTATTTTTTCCTGATTTCCTGAGAGAGTTGTTAAAATCTTCTGTTGTTTGATATTTAGTACAACTACTAGTTAAGAATATTAAACTTGAAATACTAGGGATAAAATTAAAGAAAAAAAAGTCCAAATAACCACTAATAGCTTAACATCATCCCACAATTTCTTAAGTGCTATCAAGATGAAGTTTTTTAGTTTTTGGCAAGATATTAAACTCATTTGGGAGGATTTTTTTATTTTTAATTTTTCACTGCTGTTCAAACCACTGAACATGACTTAAAGATGCTATAGGTTAAACCATGCAGATAAATAAGAACTTTGTATTTTTTTACAAAACTGAACCAAAACCAAATTAAACTGAGGAGAAGTAAGCAACTGTCTATGTTAACAAGATGAACTCTCATGGAACAAGATGAGGCTGATTGAGGAAACTGTAGTTTCCCAAATACTTTTAATTGCTGTCTTGGAGACAGGAAGAATTTGCTTTATGTTCTAGGTCCAGTAGTTCATCTCCTGTTCCTGGTTCCCTAATTGCCTGCGTCAAGAAGATGTTGGCAGTGCACTTCATAAAGCCTCTGAAGTACTTGTGCCCTGTTGTGTTGTCCTTCCCTCATACATTGGGCTGAGTCAATTCTCTCTGGAAGACAAGGGCCTATGGATGTGAAGAAGGCATAATTTGTTCTTCATTAATACAGTATGTAGCAGACATTTATTCAGATGGATCCCTTGTCTTCCAAGCAGTCCTCAAAAAGATCACATGGTCTTAAAAATTAAAACTCTATTGCCAATGTCAAATATTCAACCAACTTTTGACTTCCAACATTCATTCATTTTTCCTCAAACCTTTCCCATTCACCAGGAAGACCAGGCAGAAGTTACCATGCACCAAGCCCTTCTCCTCATTCCCTGAAGATATGTGGTCATTACTCAGGAAGTCCTAAATCTCCCAGACATATTGCTAGTGCCCTTATGGAGAAGAAATGTGGAATAGTCTGACCAACTGTCAAACTGAACAAACTTTGCAAGCTTATCCATGGTGTTCTGGACCAAACCCCTCAGTGTGCAACAAATGTCCCCTTCTAACAGACCAAGTCAGCTTAGGACTGGTCTTAAGACTCCCGGATCCCACAGCAGGGAGTCTTCCACCACCAATCTTTGCCTGATCCTGCCAGTTGCTACCACAGGTCTCAGGCACAGGCCAATCAAAGTCATTGTTGTGAAGAAGTCCTGCCTGTGCCCGTGCTGGGTCCCCAAAGGTGTTCTGTAGGTCATAGGTGCATGTGGAGAAGGAAAAGTCCTTCTGATGCCAGAGTTCACAAGATCACAGCCTAGCTGTCTCCATTTCCCAGTCTAACAAGTGTAGGTGCTGGCTCTGCTTCCTTAGTGCAACTTGGAAGAGCAGTGTCAGCTCTTGCAGTGCAGGGCCTGGAAAGACATGCGGTCAGCTGACCTCCTCCCACAGACTCATTACTCTTGTTGCAACCCCCCTACCAGTGCATGCTTCCTGCAAGTGCAGACTGCTGCTTGTGGCCCCAGATAGAGGCCCCAGAGGCCATTGCAGACCCTGACCCACAAAACGTCATCCTCCCACTGGAGTTCATGGTGGTGCAGGCCTCTCAAATGCCTGTGAGCGCTGCTGGGGACTCTGCAATGTGCCCACCATTACTGAGACAAACTCTCAGTAGACTGTCTGCCTCCACTTCTGCCAAAAACCCTTGAGGGCTGTTAGCCAAAGCATTAAACAGTGTGAGTGACAGTAAAATTCACTGTTATGAAGCTATATGATGCTGACTTTTCACAGCTTTCAAAACCAAGTTATACAAATTTCTGACGTGATTAGGAAGACACTTGGTTTCATGGACAAATCATTGGTTCTAGAAATCTTATCTTTTTTTTTTCCTTGATTCATAGAAGGATACTCTTACATAGAATTATATTAATCTCTGCATTACAGTGCCAGGTTAGAAAAAGTACTTTATTTAGCCTTCTGTCTTTAAAAATATGTGGTAATATATATTTGGCCTATCTAACTTTGAAAATACGTAATAATAGAAAACAGAAAACTAAATTAGAGATAAATTTATGTAACTGAATATGTTTAAATTCTAGAACAACATAGGCATTGAAGGTATTAATAAACTGTCTCATTGAATCCTCAGTTCTGTAATAGAAGACAGAAAAAAAGACTCCTTAGAAAATGCAGTTTGAGGAAATTCAGAAGACAGAAATGAACTCTTAGTCACTGCAATGATTCAGAATTCAGAACAACAAAATTTTTAGAATGAATACAGTCAGTTCCTTCTCACAGGGATCTGTTACTGTAATGAAATTTTAGCCAATCAACAGATCCATAAGATTCTCAGAAGGTAACTGCACAACACTAGGAGTTTAATTAAATGCTAAAAAAGCTATATAACTGTAAAGAGGTAAACATTCAAATGGTAAATTACTTTCGAAGAAAGAAGTCAAAATGCTTATTATGAATTAATATAAATGCATTTGTAACAAATACAGATCTTCAGACAATTAGGTGTATCCTGTGAAGGATATTCATCACTCGGTGCTACCCTTTGCCTTATAGTAGCAGCTATTATCAACATATCCTTGCTGTTGCCTGCAAATTCTGTTTTTCTGTAAAAATCTGTTATCATCGTGTTGAAGAAATTCAGTCACATAGTCACAGTCATGAAATTTTAACAATTAGGGTGGCAACACTTTGCCCATACAGCTTCAGAAGACAAAATGTAGTTTGTGAAATATTTGGGATATTGCTCAGCCTGTAGGAAATACTCACTTGCAGTGAAAAAAAATTGATGCAAATGACTTCACATGCAAATAATAAGAATGCATATTAAATCTGCCTATAGCAGCCTTACTTTAGGCTGATATTTCTTTGGAATATAGTGCATATTTTTTTGAAACTCAGAAACCTAGAAGCTTCCAGAGCCAGAGTCATGATTATCAGAAGCAATTTGACTCTTCCTTGTCTGGATTGCATTTCCATTTTAAAAGACAGAAAGAAATTTGTCTTCTACATAGAATGGAGTATACTGAAGGGTAAAAAAGACAGTTCTTCCTTTTTTTATTTTTTTTATTTTTTTTATTTTTACTAAAAGTGCTGTGAAAAAAAACCTCACAACTGTGCAGAACAATTAGCTGTAAATCAAAAATGGGACCAGATTGTGTTAGAAGAACAGATGATGTAACTGGCTTTTAATTTCTGGGCTCTTAGATTTAGTATCCTAAATCATGAGTATAGATGAGTTATTTAGTCAGATTCAAGCATTCATCTGTTTTGCCCAAAGTTCATCTGGAGCTATTTAAACCTCAGGACTGAGATGAGGTAAGAGAGTCCGACATTAATAATCCCACGCAGTTATTTATGTGACACAAGATAACCCTTGATAGCCTGGTCTTAATTTAGAAATTAGTCAGTCTTCCAATTGTTTTAAAACTTCAGTCATGGCTATGTAACTTCTATGGTTTGAGTAGTAGGATATTGCCAGTATAAAAATGTTAATCCTCCAAACTACAAGCCTTAAGTCTTCTGCTAAAGAAATGTGTAAAGGTGAAATAGAATACATCTGATACCAATACACTGAATTTTTTTTATATCCTAAAATATTACCAAAATATAGCCATTCTGAAGGTTCTGTTACGTATCATTTACCTTCATTTTCATTAGGTTTGCACCATATTCAGTAGGAGCAGGCTGAAATTTTTTGGAAAGACTACTTCTAGAATTGCATTATTACTGACAAATAACACATTTTTAAGCCAGCATTTACTGAGTTCTGTGTGATACTGGATGCTTAACTTATTTTCACTAAATCTTTATTGACATGTTCATTACTTAGGATATCTGGGACTTGTTTTTCTGATCTCAGCATTAAAAACCTCTGTTAAGGCCTCCCTATTGAGAAATGGTTGCAGCAACTGAGATAAAATGTGAAGACGCTATCTTTAAAATATTCTATTGCATTTGCAGATTCTGCATTTTGGTTTTTTTTTTGTTGAGATTTGCAACTGAAAAACAGAGTTTATAGTCTAGCCCAGAGCCTGTAAACCACATTAACATTCAGGGAAAATATCTTCTTTTTCAAATCTAGAAAACAGCACTTTTGAACTGATTACTTAATTACTTCATCCACCCCCAAATGAAGATATTACTCTTCAGTACAGCTGGTCAGAAAATGCAATGTAACCAGCCCTTCCTATGGAACTCAAAGATAAGAGCTGTGTTTTCACTGAATGTCTCCCTAGCATATCAATGAAGTAAAATTCTGTGCTGTGTGTACAATAAACATACTACAAGAAACGGCACATTTATATGCATGACATTTTCTGTGAATATTTTTTCAAATTCAGTGGGAAAACCTGAGCACAAACTGCATTATTAGAAAAATTTGCCTTTATAATATTTAAACTTTTATTCTACGAGAAATGAACTTTAAAATGTGTATCTCATCTATAGCAAAGTAGCACTGTCAAAATTAAAGATTGGAGTCAGAGGGATTGAACCTTATGCAGAGGAAAGACATGGCTAAACAAACAGGCTGGAGAGGGGCTGGGAACACAAGCCCTGTGAGGAACGACTGAGGGAGCTGGGGGTGTTTAGCCTGGAGAAAAGGAGACTCAGGGGTGACCTTATCACTCTCTAGAACTCCCTGAAAGGTCGCTGTAGTCAGGGGGTTGGTCTCTTTCTCCAAGCAGCAACTTAAGCTGCACCAAGGGAAATGCAAGTTAGATATCAGGAAAAAGCTTTCTCATGGAAAGAGTGATAAAATACTGGAATTGTCTGTCTGGGGTGTGGTGGAGTCACCATCCTTGGATGTGTTTACAAAAAGACTGGATATGACACTTGATACCATAGTTTAGTTGAGGTGTTAGGGCATAAGTTGGACTCCATGATCCTGAAGGTCTCCTCCAAACTAGTGATTCTATGATTCTGTGAGTCTGTGGAACTGATTCAATGAAGCAACACACTGCCATTTTACAAAGAAACAAAATCCATTCCTGGTTTGTCCTGAGCCCCTTCTGAGAAAGCAAAGTTCTTAACTCTGATCTGGAAAAGCAAAAGACCAAGTATCATGTTCCCTTTGAGAAGTTGTTGACCTCTGTGTAGGCCACCTGGCTTTTATAATGCTGTAAATATATCAAGGTTAAGCAGCTCTGAAATGCAAAATCCCTGCTCACTCTTTGAAGACTGAGTAAACACCAAAGCAGCAAATGCAGGCAAAGTGCTGCTTTAAGCAGATAAACAAATACCAGCTGAAAACTAAGGTTAATGCAGTAGCCTAACAGGAAATAAATGTGTGAAAGCTTGGTTAAAGATTTATTGTTATCCATCAGAGCACACTGTTCCCAATTATGTACACATCAGTAAAGCGGCTGTTATTCCTTTGACAGCACCCTCCTACTATATATTAAATGTAGAAGCACATACAAAAATAAAGGTGTAGCAATGAGCAAATCAATACTTATAGAAAGCTTTCCACAGAGTAGAATTGTTTATATGATTTATCAGAATTCTCTTATTGACTGCAAAGGGAGGAGCTATGATAACAAGTACCATACTTTCTTAGACTGCTTAGCATCCTTTTACTAACACAATCTTCAGGCTTGTTATCTTAGTAGTGGTTTGAAGGAACATCATGTAGACAGCAAATTCTGGAAAATTGAACAATGTTGAATATATTTTTTGCATTTGTATAAAACAAAAAAAATTATTTAAAACCTCAAATAACCAGAGTCCAACTAACAGGTAAGTAGAGTAAGAATTAATTAGTTCCTACACCAACACTGATAAGATCTGAGGTAACATTTAATTTTTAAGAGTACAAAAGACAGATACTTCTGAGAAGATTAAAACTTTATTCAAACAATTTTTAAAACAGTACTCCAAAGCAAATAAAATAAAAGGGTTTGCTTTTAGCTATTAAGCTCAGTGGGCCTCAAAAATTTTGAATATCAAGTCATTACTTTATCGTCAGATAATGTCATTGGGCCAATTTTAATACCTATTTTTAAAATATTCCTTTGAATTCTGTCATTGTGATAACTCTTGCTTTGGATCCAATGTTTCATTCTGTATATCTAGAGCCCTCACAATGTTAACCAAAAAACCAAACCAAACCAAACCAAACCAAAACATAAAACCCAACTTTATTTTAGTCATCTTTGCTAAGCCTGAAGAGTAGTATTTCAGATAGGAAATTCATATATACTTGTCAAATGATCACTGTTTCTTTGAGATTTTTTGAATAACTGGATAACTATGATAACTATGCAGCTAGTTGTGACTAAATTTTCACAAATTAGAAACTAAAACCCAGCAATTTTTTCTTATTTGAAAACCAAGAGACTAAATATGATCTAGGATAACTGTTCAAAAGCGATTGCTAATGTTACAATCTAGTCTTTATTCAGGTCTAGACTCATGAAAGCCTTATAGAAAGCGGAATACCTGTTTCTGTTGCACTAAAAATGGGAATTCTCAATCAACAAAATGATTGGCAGGTCCTTATGTAATTTAACCATTAATGCATTAGTCTTGTAAAGAATTAAAGATTAAGACTTTGATTTAGTTTGAAAAGAAATAAAGACATGTAAAATTATTAGAAAGTACTTGTAGAAATTTTGATACAAATATTAGACTGCTACTTTATTACTGTAACTATCATTACTTCTTTTTCAGATATGGGCATTGTTTTGAACCCCCAAAAGCAGAAGTAATGGAATATCAGAAACTGATAATGCCAAAAAAATCTTGGCTGAATAGCAAATGCTACATTAATGGGTAGCAAGTGCTACACCTACAGCTTATCATGGGAAAAGACTGGTTCTCTGAAGTTTGCCTTTGGAACAATAGAGAACTTCTCCCTGACCCCTCTTGATTATAGAAAATATCTCTTATGAACAAAAAAATTAAGAATTTTTTTTTGTACATATTGGGCATGACTGTCTCCATTTACATTTGTAAATCCAGCAGATTTACAAATGTATCTGATAATGATGCTGTATTATTATGAACAAAGATGTAATTTGGTTTTGGAGTTTACTGATTAAAAATATATTTCCATTTGCAAGAAAACTAAAGCATTAGGAAAAACAGTGTGGCCATCAGTGTCCAACTCATGTGAGCTACTTTACTTGTTACAGAAATGGTAGAAATTCACACAAAGAAAGGATCTCAGCCCTGTACTTTTTATGTTTTAGAAGTGCAGCAGCTATTTGATCACACTCTGGAAAGGAGAGAAAGAGAACAAGAAGAAGAAGAAATGAAGGGAGGCTCAGGGAGTCAGGAAGGGAGAAAAGGAAGGAAAAAAGACTATTGATCAGAAAACTCATAAAAATGCACATACATTAAGATAATTAAAGTCAGACATATTTGAGTTGTATTTTCAATAACAAGGAACACAATAGAAAAATATGTACTTTTAACTGAAAAACTGAAAATATAAATGCATCATTCAGAATATTCTTAGATTTTCGATCTGACCAGGCATCTCTTTTTTTTTGCTTCTCTTGGTTTATCTGTTCGTGCTCCTCTCCCCTATATTTATAAAGAGAAAAGAGATATATTCTCAGATTTCAGCTTTTATCATAATACCACTTTCAGTCTTACCCAGGCTGTTATTCTTTCCATGTTTTCTACCTGAATAAAGCTCCTATTTTCCTATTCCATACATGTACTGTACATCATTGAAAGGAACATCTCAGGTCACTGAATAATAGGGTCCTGTTATTATAGTCAGCTGAGTTATATAAAACCTCTCACAAAAAAAATCACGCTGTTTTACAATCCATTAGATTATTATTTCTAGAGAATGCTATTCTTGAACCACTGATGATAAGAAATCATCACATTTTCCAACTTATACATTCTGTGGAAGACTCTTTCTATATATTTGTACACTAGAAGCTTTTAAATTTCTGCTAAACACATTTCTATAGAATCTCTCAAAACTAATAGTTACATTTTTTGAGTCTTGGTCCGTTACTAAATGGTTTTCTTGCATCTTTTAAATTAACATCTCAACAGCTCTTTCTCCAAGACTACAGTACTGTCTACAGTTCTAGCTGAATTTTCTATCAGAACAAGCATAATTGCCCCCCTAATCCATCCAGTCAAATTCTATTTATGTGTCCTTTAACTGCAACAATCATTCTGATATTTATCTAATAAGATAAAGATGTATTTTTCTTTTCTATCATTTCTACTTGATGGGACTCTAAAAAGGAAATTCCTGCACATTTCTTCCTCATGGCATTAAATTATTGTTAGGCTGCATTTTTTTAGTAAGATCATGAATCTTGATTATACATGATGTGGAACACCAAAAGATATCAATCAAGAATTTTATGCAATTCATATAAATGTAAGTGTTTAACCATGACATAATGGACTCTGTTGTTAGGGTTGCTAGATTTAAAGTCTAGCAGGGACTTCTTAAAAATACATTAATATTATTATTATTGTCTTAAAAAAAAAGTGTTGTGCTAAGCCCCAGTGTTACAAATATATGCACCTCTCTGTTGTCTCAACATCCAGACAACAGGAAAAAAGTCCACAAAATGCACATGCACATATGCAGCCTGAGGCAGAGATACATAATGGGAAAAAGTCCAAAAGTCTATCCCAAGGTTAAATCCCAGAAAGCAATTGATTAGAAACACAGTATAGTAATACAAGCATAACAAGAGCCATCAAGTTATTTTAGTGTTACTCAGAAATGGTCATTCACATATGCAGTCAGACTTCACCTAAAGTTCCCTAAATTAAGTTATATTTAAGCTCCAAAGCAGATACTTTCCTACTACTACCATTTTACTTAGACAGAATGTGCTTTTAGACTTTATTATTATTTGTTGCTGACAATTTAAAAGTGAACAAACAAGTGGGTGACTTTATGCTTGGAGGCCTTCATGCCTACTAAACCAGTGAGAGGGACTTCATATTGGTTTGACAGGGAATAAAGATCAAAGCATGATGAGAAATGGAAGCATCAACACCACTGTGGAAGTACAAGGGACACTGCAACACTGGGGATGTGGGGATCACATTGTTGTCTTGGGATGTTTTTTGTCCTGTGAGGCTTATATCTGAGATGTGTGTATGGAGAAAATGTGGTGACCAGCAAATCCTCAGAGGGTTAGCCCTTTCCGATCATGTGCTTGGACACCAGCGATACTCTTGGGTTACCTCTTTTGTGGGAGGACACTGCAGAGCTCTGAGGGTCTAAAGGCACATCACACATGGCACAGATCATATCATCTTAGTTTCCTCAGTGAAGAGGAACTACCTCAAGTGCACGTAAGCAAATGTATATGAACTGAGAGCAAAGAGGGATTAGAAATCTGTGCACTCCTGTGCATTTCTACAATTTCCATCAGAATAAAGAAATGTGTTAAAGGTAACTCACATGGCTTGAGTGTGGTGATGAATGAAAGTAGGGACAGGCAGAAAAGATGAAGAGCAAGGAGCAACCTACCACAGGGAGAGAATTAATGCTGAGCATGGTTAAGTACCATTGAGTACTCATCAGGAAAATCAGAGCACAAATGACTGTGAGAGACATTTTAATAAATGTGTCTGCTACAGGACACCAAATCAGTAAGAGAAAAATCACTTCCTTCACTGAAGGAAGCTGTGCAAAACCATATGCCTTTGTATCATAGGAGACTTCAGCCATCCTAAGAAGAACAATGGGAGAGAGGAGCAAGTAACACCGATGATTCTGAGGTGACAAGTCAAATTTCTTGGACATGTTGTCTATTACCTCTTTGGTCTGCAAGTTCCTTCAGTTCCTTCCTAAGCTAATCTTGTAGGTACACAACAACCTTCCCCATCTTTGTGTCTTAGGCCATGAATGTATGCTTTAGAAGTGTTTCCATACCTGCCTATGTTTCTTGCATCTTGCTCAAGTCTCTGAGTAGTCCTTGGCCTGGTTAATTTCTTGACTGAGAGTGTCAAAGAACTCATTGTCATTACTACCCTGTTCCGCTCAGCCTGTGAGGTGAGAGTCAGGGTTGTGGCCCAAAGGCTCTGTTTGCCTTTGGCCCATCTCCAGCTGCTGGTTTATCATCTTCTGAGGGCAGTCCTCCAGTTTCAGTGTACTGGTGGCTCCAATCATTCATGAACTGAGTGGATGTCGTTAAATAGATCAAAAACTGAATTTCATATACTAAGCCAAATAAAAAAGTTAGTATGCATGCAAGAAAAGGCTGGAAAGGCAGGGTTTGTGCAGCCTAGGGCAGAGAAGATTTTTGGGAGAGATCTTATTGCTATCCTCAAATACCAGTTGAGAAGGTGCTGAAATCAATCTCTTCTCCAGCACACAGATAGAGCTAATGAGCAGAAGTTGTAACACAGGATGTTTTGGAAGACATGAGAGAAAATATTTTCCATCAGAATAGTTGAATAACCAGAGAAAGTTATGCAGAGAAGTTGTAGAGTTGCATAAAGAGAATGGTGATTCTTGGAGATACTCTAACATCTGAACTGAGGCTAACAGGTCCTGCCAGGGCCCAGTCTAGCTCTGAACAGGGAACTGATAAAATGATATTCAGAAGTTTCTCCAAAAATACAACATTCCATGATACTCTGATAACCCACTTTGGAAGGAAACCATGGAAACCATGATTTCTGAATCACATTATGTCAGAAAATTATTTACTATCAAAATTTAATCCAATAAACCTTTCCAAAATGTAGTTCTGCCTTATCATTTTAGACCTTTCACTAGGAACTGTACAGTTTAGTTCAAATACTTTTGCTCTCAATGTTACTTTTCACACATTGGAAGCTGCCTGTATCAAGATAAGTACCGTTCCATAAGCTGAAGCCTTTATATTACAAAGTAGGATTATATTGCTATTAGAATAGAAGAAGATGCATTCAAGAGGAATCTTTACTATCTTTTTTATTTAGTGGCCAGGAATGGTTTTAGTGTATATCAGGCAATGGCCTTAAAATGTGCCATGGTAATAATGTTAAAACATAGTTCAAATGTTACTCACATTTTTATGTAGGGAAAAGTGAGTCTCTGATCACCTTGTAAAATTGATCGTTTTGTAAAAGATTGCATGGATTTTTCTTTTCTAATTTGCTAACTTAAAAGTAGCTTCCACATGGGTTTTCTGGGCCTGAGAGTAACAGAGATGAGTGGCTAACATTGGGAATGTATATTGCCCCATTGTCAAGATTCAAGATGTCAACATTAATATATTTTTAATAGAAACTACCAGTCTAATCTCTTTGTGTTGTAGTAAGCATAATTCTATTTAGGCAGTCAACTAAATATATATCTTATACCAAGCCTATAGTATATGAATGACATATTTTTCAGCCTTGCAGTTTTGAGCAAAGTTCCCAAGCTTTGGAGTTAATGGAATTTACATGCCTTGAATGAACAACACAAATAAGAAAAAATATGCAATGAGGTAGTTTTGATAGGACACACATTTAGCCTCTTTTGGCAAAGAGTGTATTATATCTTTCTTGGCAATGGAGGAGTTGGGTAACTTCAAGACAACACACATCTAATTTAGATCCAATGAAATTGCTTTTCTAAATCTAGCTCATTGAGAAATAAAACCCAAATGTGCTTTCATTTTAAAAGTGAAAAATTGCAAGTACAAAGATTAAAGGAAAACCTCATATAATTTAGCCTGAGATATGGAGATTGATGTGCATTACAGTTAGTTTTATGTGGCATGTTGCAACTTTATTTGGATTTTCACAAACTGATATTTCTAGATATTGAACTAATTAAATCAAATTAAATATAAGCTCAGTACATAGTGAGCAGGATAATTGCTCACATTCCTCAGTTTGGGAATACCAGAAACATTTGAATTTAGTTGAACTTCCTTATGAGGACCAAAGTCCTAGTTCACAAAACTACAAAATCTAACTTACTTCCCAATGTTGCAATATGAGACACCTGAAGAGCCATAGTTTTAAAGGCACAGGCTTACATAATGACAATTATGAATAATAAAGAATGATCATTGCATACCTCTCAGATGGAGGTTGTTTCTTAAGGACAAGAAAATTATGAAAATTTACGTATTCAGTTCTTCAATAATGATCTTGTTTGGCTGGTGCTAAGAAGACGCTTACCTTTAAGGACTGTTTTTCCTGAGAAGGATTTGTTGTCACCAAAAAGATATCCTTAAATTCTACTGATGAACATATGAGAATGTATTCTATGGCATAACTTGTAGATAAGCTTTTTTGTTCAGTTTATTAAGGAGAGCATTGATGAACCTCTGAAGTGTCTGAGTTAAAAAGAGCATACAGACATACGACATACAAAATGTACTAGCTCCCAGGCCGAGATTTGTTTGGTAACTCATCTGCAGATGGTGCCTTGGTTTACCTTCCTTAACTGGGTCTACATCTGGACTTTGCAGAGACTTTCTAGTCATTAGAATAGACATCTCAGCAGAAGAGTTTCTGATTTCCCAGTATAGTGAATGCTGAGATATTGTTGCTCTGAAGTTCTCTTTTCAAGGGAGACTTTAACTTGGCCTATACCTTTTCCTAAGTTATGAAGCAGTTTAAGAGAACAATATAGAAATATTTATTCCATCAACAAGGTAGAAAAGTATTAATTTTATTTCAATCTAGGTCTAGTCCAATTGCCAATTTGCAAGTTTTTCTTCCTTACATTTTTTTGTTAGCTTCAATGCAGTTTAAAACAAAGTTTGAAAAAAATCCTCCAGGATGGAAGTTCCCACAATTAATTAAATTTTCCTTTAAAAGAAAAAAAGGAACAATTATTTGTTAAAGTCACAGATGTTTGACATTTGGATATTGGCTACAAAGAATGAGCAATTGAAAGTCTGACTCAAGACCTATGGATTAGAAGTATAGCTGAATAAAAAGATAAATTTCTTTTCTTGTTGGTATTTTGGTTTTTTTTGGTTTTCAAATTAACATTAATAACTATCCTTGCAATGTCTACAAGAGAACACTAAATACTCATAATGACACTGAAATTCTAAATCACATGAAATGTAATGTTCTGCATGAGAACAACCTCTAGAACACATGAGCCACAAGATGTTCTGCATTTAAGAATGAGGTTACACATAAGAAGTACAAGGTTCCAGGAGGGTTATGTTATACAGCCCGTGAGAATCAGGTTCTCAGAGTTCATGCTCTGTCTATTAAAAACTCTTAGCTGATCACTCACAAAGGGTATTAACATAAATGGCTTAACTTCCCTAGATATAATTCTAAAGATGGATTACTATTCCAAACCAAAACCATACATATTATAGGATCTCAACTGTGCAAAAGTAAGAAAAAAAGGCAAAAAAATTTAGCGCACACAGAAAATATGTAAGTAAGTGTAAAAACCCCACCCTTTGAATAGCAGGAAGCATGTTAATTATTGTTGTTATTCATTAAAAGTTCTACCTGGCACAAAATGTGACCTTTGTATGAGATAGAAATACGAAAGTGCGATGAGATAGTGTCTTCTAAATTCCAGAGAAATATAAATAGTGATTTTGGACAAGATATTTGTGTTAATTGAGAAATGAAGAAGGAAATATTACTAATAGTATTGGAAGCTCTATATCATTTTGAAAGAAATATGTTTTAATTGATCTGACTGTGTGTGTAAATTGGCTACCACAAGGAGGTAACTGCTTTAAGTCCTTAGCAATTTGAAGTCTCAGTATGTAAGCAGATAAATTGTACTGCAGGACTGAGAAATATGTCCTATCTAAGCCCGGAAATGTTGCTAAGGAATGTTTTTTGCCACAGTAAATACAGAGAAATATCTCCAATCCCATGATTAAATGGAAATTAAAAAGGTCTCCTATACACTTGGGAAAAGAAAAACTAACTAAGGCAAAACTAACAAGTGTTAGCCTAGTTTGAAAAAAGATTCAAAATAATGAAGTTAGCTATTAAAATGAGGAAAAAGTAACATAGAGAAGAAATTAAACATCTCTGAAAGGGGAATAGGACCAAACCAATTAAGGAGACAAAAGAAATTTTCCACACCTTATGAAACAGATTACAGATGAGTTTAGGATGAAGCAGGACTGAAGTTAAACCTTACTAAGTCCATTAACATGTAAGCATTAGTTGACTTCAGTGTTCTTTAAATTATTCTGCTATAGAGTGACACCCTGATGGGGAATACAAACATATTTTCTATATGTTCTTGAGAGCATCTTGCTATATAACTGACAGATAACATTATACCTGGTTTTATTTCCTTTTTTTTTTTTTTTTTGTGATTAATAAAGTTACAGTTTTGGGGTTTTTTTTAAGAGGGATAGTTTTGATACTTACATGATTAGTTATTAAAGAGAATAATTTCTTTTAAATTACCTGCTCAAGATATAAAGAAGACACAATAATAGAAATTTGATCACAAGGAATGTGAAATTGAAAACTTTTCTTTTCAGATAGTGTTAATGGATATGGAATGAATCATCCAGCTGTTCTTAGCCCCTGTCTGCTAAAAGATAAGGAAACTATTGTAGTGATGCCTGTTTAAAAGAGACAAGCTGGGTAAGAAATATGATTCTGAAATATAATGACCATTTTATCAAATCAGTACATAATCACATACAGAAAATTTTGCTGAAAAATTATGTCATACAGAGTCTGAGATTCAAGGACTTATTCATTCTTTCTTCAAAATTGAAACACATTCACAAGATGCAGTTGGCTTTTAAAGCTAAAAGGAAATTTTTGAAGTGACAAACTTCCACTGGATGTTCTATTTTTATGAAAAATTGCCAAATATGAGAAAAGGAAGAGTTGACAATGCTTCATGAACTCACTGTAGGACTTGGGGACAAGATTTGTAGTCCCAGCTCTTCAGCTCTTTCTTTTGGTATTGTCAACTGCATCAGCCTAACCTGACTGACTCTATATTAAAATTTGGTAATCTTGTTTCCTGAATTAAAATCTACATTAATTTTCCATGTAAAAAAATAGATATCACAACTGTTTCAGAGAAGATTGGTACTGTCTAAGTACTTCCTAAGATTTTTCTGTTATTCACATAATAATTTATTTTCAAGACTATTGCAATGATGAAATAATATATTCATATTATGAAGATATAACATTAAAAAAGTTGACACGTACCAAAAAGATTACACCCCCCACCCGAAAGTTTACTGAAAAAAGAAATGAAAGGACAAATATGGAAAAACTAAACAAACAGGAAAAGATTAAGTAAGAAAGTCTATGCATCTACAGCACTCAAAGACATTTTTTTTTCTGTAAAGTTGTTTTTAATTTTTTAAAAAAATTTTATGTGTCTCCTGTAACTAGCATGCAATGCCCTTGTTTTATCTTTATAGTGGGAGTTTTTCTACAACATTGAAAGCTGTGTCCACTTTTGTCTATTTAGATTCTTCTTTCATTCTTAGTGTACATTTCTATGTCCATCACTGTTAATTTATGTGGTGGAAAACTCGTTTAACTGAAATAGGCCATATTTATATCAGGGTTCTTCTCTGAATGGAGTAGAGACTGATAAAATATAAGGTTGATGAAGACACTGTGAGAAGAAGGGAACTGTGGGATGCAGGATTAGCGGGTTGTTAAGTAGCTTTTCTTCAAAAATGCATGTAATGTAATAATCAGTAGTGAGAATGTCTTTGGTTTCCAAGCTCAAATGTTGGAGTTAGGAAACTATGATGTCAGGTATTGAAATTGATGCTCTGTTCAGCCAATTACTTCAGTGTTAAGTCTTCTATTGCATAAAGATAAAATCGCTTTCTTTTGAACTGGGCCTTGGAAAGGACTTCAACAATTTTCATACTTTGTCTAGGATGATAAATTTGGAACCTAACAAACAAATTTCCATCAGAGATGCACTCCAATAGCAAGAGTTAAATGTCGTCTCAATAATATGTCAGTGCTCTTGTGGGTTTATTTAAAACTAGAAATTTGAAAAGTTTTGGGCTAAAAAAATTCCTATTTTCCATTTTGGAGGGTAACATACCACTTCAACCAGTATTGCATAGAGGAAGTAAAGGTGAGTCCACACAAGAAATTTAATAACACAATCTAAAATATGGGAAATTTTGCATCAGAGCATACCATTCAAAAGCATCTGAATGTGAGCGCTAAGTGCAAAAAATTTCATGTGTATTATCTCCTGAAACATTTTGGGTTAGTCTAAAGAAATGCATGATGAGAAAAAATTACTTCCACCATGGAATGAGCTTGGCTTAGGGGACTGTATGTACCACTGTACAATGCTACTTAATTGTGCAACATAGAAAAAAAAAGAAGAGCTAGTAAGAAAAGTAGGCTTGCATACATTATCTGTTATTTAAGTATTTTCTTGATACTAATTTCACACAAAAGCCAAAATCAAAATTCATTTATAGTTCCTGTATTTTACTTGAAAAACACAGGTATGCTTCCGAAAAGGATTTTTTGATGATAAATAGTTCATTTAGCCGCATTCAAAAAGAAACTATAGACAGCTGGATAGAATATGAAATGAAAAATAGACTGAACTTTCAAACAGCAAACATTATTTGATTTCACTTATCATTAAAACTTGCCATGCAGTTATGTGTACATTAGTTAGTTATTAATAAATTTGAAGTTGCTTATACTTGTATAAAATTATTTGAACTTATAATAATTCTGAAGAGCTAACAAGAAGCATGGTCCTTTCTGGTGTCTGAAGGACTGTATGGTATTATATTTTTTTTTGTCAAAACTGTAGAAAAATTTCTTTTCCCTAAGCTCTGGAGAATTTCCCTCTTCATCTAAGTTCAGAATTTTCCAAGCTATTTAGGATTCTATCTTCTTTTTCTGTTCCTTGATATATTTTTTCTATTTTGCATCAAGCTTCTTAAAAATACAATATACTATTATTTTAATAATAAAAAGCCAAAGGCTAAAGAGATGCAAAAATATTTTAGCCACTCAACATGTTGATGGAAATAATGATCTTTGAAAAGTTCTTACTTTCCAAACAGAGAGAAAAGAGGAGCTGAAAATAAGTTCAAGCTTGGAATAGAAGAAAAGAATTGATGTAGTATGGCTGTATGCCCCAATTACATCTAAACTTTGTTTTGTACAATACTTTAGTAAAAGAGGATAGTAGGTTGAATTCACTTATGTTCATGCAGGAAATTAATGATGTAATGACAATGCTGGACTGGCCAAATTGAACTTCACAAAGAACTATGAAAGCAGATGAGATATTGAAAAATAAGGAGTAAAATAAAATAAGATGAAGACATTTAAAAGAGAGGGAAGAAATAACAACAGCAAAATTTTCATGCTCTCATATTCCAAGGAATTTGAAGGAGAGGTAGAAGTCAAATGTTACTAAAGGTATAGGTTGAAGAAAAGGTAAAATCAAATGAGAAAAAGAAGAAAATTACTAAACAATAAAGACTCAGTAGGCGGAGGAGATTAAATGAAAATATTTCAAGAAACAAACATGATTTTAAGAAGGATATTAATGAGAAATTGAGAAAACTAATGTGGACTAATTTAACATCAGAAATATTTCAGAATAGCAAGACTGATAATTAGTTGATATTAGAAGAGAAAGATGTATGAAAAATTAAAGACTTTATAATGAAAACTGATGGCACAGAAATTTATAATTTAAAGGCAGAACAGGAAACATGCCTGTTTTAATATTATCTGATCATATCCTCATTATATTTAATTTAGAACAAATGATTATTGCCAGGCAGATGGCCCAGTATCAGGCATGACCATGTGGTGGACTTAACATGATGACTCACTGACCCAGATCTGGCACGCTTGGTTTTTGTAAATGATGGTATTGAATGTGTTGAATCAATCCACTGATTTAGCAAGTTTCTGGTCAGTGGGATTTTTTAAATTTTTTCAATAGTGCAGTGAGTCCAATGTCCTGACAGAGAAATTCTCCAGCAATGGACATTCTTGAAATCACCTGTTAAAATACTTAAACACACACATGAAATGCATTTTAGTTGCTGTATACTGTAGAAATCTATGACTTAGTGTATAAGAGGCTCTTTGGCAAGTTGCAAACAATGAGATTATCCTGTAGACTTTTGTTAGTAGTATATTTCACCTCCTGCATGTGTATTACCCTTAAACTCAAAAATAGATAGTCATCAGTAATTCTGTGATCATTCAATTTTAATTATTTGTTATAATGTCCACTTTGATGCAAAAGTCAGTAATCAGCTAACTTCTGGTTTTCTTTTATTTGTGATAAATATGTCTTTTAATGCATTAATCCACAGATACAGTAGTACTCTAGAGGTATAGCTAACATTGTAAACCTGTTGATTTGCGTGGTTCAGGAGAAAATTCTGCTATCACTTTTCTTTTAAACACATTGTCTACTAAAATGTTTTTAAAAAAGTTTCACACATGTAAGTTGGCATGAATTTTAAGGACATTGATGGAGATTATTCTCCTCTGTTAGTGATCTGCACATTTATCAGCAGTCAGGTGCACTCAAATCTTGCAAATTTCATATTAATGAAAAAAATCAGACTGACAGCAGTGGCATGTGCATTAAAATATATGTATTTAAGTTCCTGTAGAAAGCTATAAATCAAAAGTCCTTAGCTCCATATTTTAATATCTTTAAAAAAAAATTAACCAGGTAAGAGATAGGAGACTAAGTGGGGATTAATAAATTCTGGAACAGGATCTTGTTTTTAATGACATGTCTAAAGATAGATCCAGAGCATTTTAGAAATTCTATTTCATTACCAAGAATAAGCTGGTCAAACGGAGCTAAATGCAACTTCAAACCCTGAAACATGGCAAAGAAGCATGTTTGAGCACTGCTATGTCTGGCTTCTGAAATGAACTACTATTATGTAACGTCCATAGGCAGCTGCTAGTCTTATCTAAGTGAGGGTTATGCTGATAGTCTTTGCATACTTCTAAAACCAGGAACATTCTTAAAGAAAATTTCATGTTTAATTGTTGCACTTGTGTCAGTTATCCAGTAGACTCCAGAAACATTTCACATTATAAAGAACTTTTCAGCTCTATTGGAAGAATTCTCTTGTGTAAAGGCTTTAATTATCTTTTATGCAACAGCCTTTGGTTTTGTTTGACAGTATTTCTGCTTGAGGAGAAGATATGGTTGCAATCAGCTAATAAATAAAAAAAGTATAAATAGCAAAGCTGGATGAAGTCAAGGTTTTTAACCAAACAGGAAAAAACAAAGCTTGACTGATATTAGTAATAATTTTTCTCTTGAGATAATTAATTTACATTAAAAAATTATTTTAATGCTTCTAGGCTTACAATTTATAAGGAGTTAATACTGTCTAGTATACAGCCTTACTGGACTTTTTGCTGATAATAAAATAACCAGATAAATATATTGAAAAACAAATACTAGATGACTTCTTTTTTGTCAACAAGATGGAGAAATACAAAGTTGCAGAATATCACATGATTCATGGGAGAGAATTGAGAGCAAGCTAAATATTAGCATAGCAAGTTCTGCGAAATGTCGTCACTAAACAATCTTATTTTTGAGGAGTGAAAAATAGTTTTGGAATATTGACATAAACATGTATAATTAAAAAAGTATTTGCACAGACTGTAACTACTGATATGCGGTATGCTAGGAAGGATCTTAAGCCTGAGATTAAAAAAGAACTACCCATTGTTGTTACATTTTAACATGATGTGTCGCTTACATTTTCTCTCCTAAGTGAAATACAGGAAAATGAGACTTTCATGATTGTCAAGATGATTGCCACAGAGAAACTAAAAATCAGTGTCAACCCTAATAAACGCTTAATTGCTCTTTCGGGTAAGTCTGCTAGAAGAAACAGAATAAACCATAGCAGAACAGTGTAGTGTGTGAAATAGTTGCTAGGAATGCTGGAACCATAACCACTGTGGTTTGAAAGAGCCAAAACCAGGGAGCAAACTCACTTAAACTAGTGGGGCATTGGCAACTCTGAAATAAGTCTTTCAAATTCTTCAATGTTAAAACTGCAGTCCTTTTAACTTCCTTGGATTTTGACTAAAATAACTTTTCTAAGGTTAGATGAGAGTTTCAACTTCACTTATGAAGTAATTTTTGCATAAGGAAAATGGTACTTTTCCTGTCTGTTAGGAATCTTCCATATATTTAGAGAAACTATGAAACTGCTGAAAGCAAAACTGTGCACTGAGAATGTCAGGGGATGTTATTAGGAGAGTGGTGTAATCAGGAGAGAAAGAGTGACAAAAAGAAATTACTAGAGAGTTGGAGATAAGCAGGAAATGCTTAAACAGATCCTATGTCAAAAGTCCAGATTCTTATTTAACTTCAGGTGCTTAAGCTGGTAGACCTACATTACCCAATGCAAATCTGGACCACAAATAAGAGGTAAGTTCAGAATTCCCAAACTAGCACTGATGTGAGCTCTGTAATGTGTGCCAAATAACTGGAACGATATGAGAATGAGCAGGTTATAAACAATTAATTAGTTTCTTCTGTCATCACTAAGATTCTGAGAAACTCCTCTGATGCAGCTAGGCAACAATGTGACAAATTCTGCTCCTGATGATAATTTTTTGACACATACATTATTGTTATAGAACAAAACTTATTTCCTAAGAGGGCAGATTGATTAACTGCATAATAAATAATCAGAAAAATGCTGTATATTTTTTATCTTTAAGGGTCTCTCTCTCATCATCTTTTTATTATAAGAATCTGAAAAAAGGTTTTATTTAGAACAATAATATTAACATTGTCATAAAAGCCTATATACACACTGACACAGAACATTGCAAATAAATATTATAGCACTGTTGAATTTTTTTAAAAGGTTATGAGAAATTTTGAATTGCCCATATGAAGTTTACTGTGTGAAAAACATTACTACATTGCACGTGACGAAAACAGCATTTAATTTGATGTAGCTTTTATAATGATGGCATTAAACATAAGAAAAAAATGATCTATCTAAAAACTGCCTAGAAAAAGCCTTTACATATTTGTTTTAGTATCAAACGAGCAGGAATTTTATTGTTTTGCTTTTTTCCTCTCAAAGACAGTATTATGATTGGCTTCACACACAATTTAAAAAAAATGCTATAATTATTTAGTCATTCACCAGTCTTACTGGCGAAGTATCAGCTCTCTGTCATAACAAATTATTAGTTTAGTTAAACTCGAGTCTGGCTTTATAATGTGATAGAAAATTTTAGTTCCCAAGAAGATGTCAGTCTTTCCTGCATATTGATTGGAAAGGCATCTATCTAATGCCAGTAACAGGCTGGTATACTCACCAGATATGATCACTATTTTTCACATTTCTACAAAAAATGTAATTTTGAATTTCTGTGAGAAACATATATCATTTCTCTACAGAGGAATAGCATACTTTTTATACAGCTTTTCTGTTATCTAAAAATCCCTAAACTTGTTCAGGATTTGGGAATGAATTTGCCTTTCTGTTTGGTTCTGGAATGACCAAATTCGTTTTTTTTCAAAGGAAATTTCTTTCCTTTGATAGGGATAGGGATAGGGATTTTGACAGAATGTCCCTTGGTTTCCTTCACATTGCTTGAGAGACAGAAAGAAACAGGATAAAAGCAAAAATTTAAAATACAAATTCACAGGAAATACATGCAGGCCAATGCTCTAAGGGTTCCAGGGTTGACTGCAAGCTTTGCTGCACTATTTTTTCAGAGCCACCTTGACACAGACTCATCCTTAGAACTCAGGGGCTTTGCACAGATTTCCTGACCATTTGCAGTGCATTCTGTCACCTGCTGAGTGTAAGGAAATGCATTTGTGTTGCTGTAAATATCTGTTGCTTCACAAGGTTCTAACACTGGCGTTTTTGCATCATGTTCTACATCTATGTAAAATAACAAACTACAGAAATCATGACACCTTGTTCATTTCCCTTAATACAAGGCTCATCCTCGGAAGTTGAGAATCAGGCTAAGTGGAGTTGATATGGCATGATGGCTTGCCAGAGTGTTTCCACCATAGCACGTCTCACTTTAAAAATTTCGTGATTCTTAGGATTTGAGCGCAAGTATTGACTTAGATTTTATACTTCCTGTAATTCTTTCAGTGAAACGAATCCAAAGAATATAAAGTGAGATTTGCTGGCTCTGAGGAAGATGAAATTTCAATCAAAAAATCCCCCAAATCCATAATGAAATAAACTGCATAATAAAGTCAATAACTATATAACTTAGTATAACAAACTTGGGACTTCAGAAAAAATGAATTATACTAAGGCAATCACATACTAATTAATAGAAGAGAATTGTATGAATCACAGGCAGTGTATTACCATAATAATTACAAAAAAGCACTAATCTCATTAAACCAACCTGTAACATGATTATCAGCTCACATGAATTAGTGATGTCTGCTTCTCATACAGTAGAGGAAACCTCATATGAAACTACTAATTATAACCAATGCAACAGAAAAGTCATGTATATTATTACATTTTCAGTGGTATTAATAGAAGAATTTTATTTTCTTATAACAAAAGAGTAAGAAATCAACTTGCTTAAGTATCTGCAAAGTTATCCTCTTAATTACATGTACTTGAATATTTTTAATTGTAAGAAATGTTTATTTTTTTTTATACAATTTTATTTGGTTTTCTAAAGCTGTATTGCTGAAGATATTTGTCCAGGGGGCTTTTCTATACCCTCATGGCACCATACATACATGCCAAATATCTCAATATTGCTGGTGCCAAAAAAAAAAGTGGAAGAGACAGAAAGGAAACCTTTTTATTTGGCACAGCAAGTGGAAACCAGGAAGGCAGCTGTAACCATCTCCAGTTAGTTTCTGTTTTTATCTATGTTTTCTAGTTATTTATTATTTAGAGACTTGGAGAATTAGATTTAATTTAATATTTACTGCAACAAAATGGAAGTCTGTGTCCATAGTGCTGGACTTTATAGTGTAAGTCCAAGATCTATTTATTGGGTATCTATATTTGCCTTGTAACATTTCCAAAATGTTTGTGTTACCAGCTACTTAATTATTTTCTTCTTGGTTAAGGTATCCGTAAATCTAAAGTCAGTGACAATAATGTGCATTTATTTCAGTTTTCATCAGTGTTGCATTGTTAGGTATGGGCAAAGCTAAACTACACGACACTTTATCTATCTACCTATCTATCTATCTGTCTATCTATCTATCTATCTAATGAAATAACACTCATTATTTTCTAGTTAGTAATTTTGTATATTTTATACCTGTCAAATGATGAATTTCTACACAACTAAGAAACCAGAAAATATTTAAGGAAAATATTACGATACTTGTTTTACATTCTTGTTCATTTCTGGATTTTTTTAAAAATCATATTCTTAAAATACTATGAAATGAAACTTTTATGATTAATGTCAAGCAGAAAAGCTGCTAATCTACTTGCATCTGTCATCTGTTTCATCTTTTCAAAACAATCCAAATGAACAGACATCTTGTGACCAGCACAGAATATTTTGACTGGAAAATGCTTTTCTGCTTTGAAATAGATATCTCTGTTTCATGTGATCCTTTATTTTTCATAAATGTCTTGACATTCATCTTGCAGTGGGAGGACATTACCCAGTGACAATATTCATCTCCTTTTGACATTATCTCATAAGCGAAATAATGAGTAGAAGGAAAAGAGTAGCACATTGTAAAAATGATCTCCTGTATTATATGAACAAAAAAATACATGAGCATAAACTAATTTTTATGGTTTGTTGAAACAGAAATATTACATAAAAAATTAGGAAAAAACCAAACAGAAGATAAAACTAAGATAAATATTTCAAAGGGTTTGGTAGGGAGAAGATAAAATATCTTGACATGAATAAAAAGAAAATAAACTATTTAATGACATAGGTCTTTTTCTATCACTGACCTAGTAATAAGTCGTATGAATTTTAATTAAATGATTTTAGAATTATAAGGAAATCCTTTATTAAAGGACTTTTCAGTGACACTATGTTAATTTTCTTCAAGTGACCTGATTTGCTCAAGTAACTTCTAGTATTCCAGCTAACTACCTCAATTACTGTAAGATTTTGTATTTTTGGACAATCTGTCTGCAAGGCAGTAAAACAAATACAGTCTTGTACCATTGTTCTTTCGTTAACATAGGCTGACTTGACATTAGGTATTTTGAAGGATTTAAAATGATCTTGTGAAAGTCTGGGTTATTTGGTCTTTATTGACTTCAAGTCTTTCTCTTATGTTATGCTGTAGCAAAAATCTTTATGCCATAGCAAAAAGTTCAAACAGAGTAAGAAAGTTGAATATAAAAATGTACAAATCTGCTAGAAATTGTCCCTATCTAGATGGCATTTTTTGCTCATTTAAAGCTGAGTATCAAGAAAGTGCATACAGGCAAAACTTCTGCTGGGAGAATTTTTTCAGAATTTGCTTTTCCTACGAGAGAACTTCTCACTGGTGGGTGTTAGAAAAATTTCCCATGTTAGTGAGCTTTCTGGGAATAAAGTAGAACCAGCTTACCCTAAAAAGGAGAGAAGGCTGCTGTTGAATTTTGTTCATTGTGCTCTTAAAAGCATGGTTTCAATCTTACACCATCAATTCTTTTTCAGTATCAAGCATGCCATCTACAACCTCTCACAAGTCCTCTGTGAAAATTGTTTCACTGGTTAAGAATTGCTCCAGTGATTTTACCACAAATCACTATGGATGGCATTTATGTCTTCATATCTTAACTAAGATAGCACTTTGAAAATAATTAAATTATTTGAAATAACATGATATCTAAGATGTAAACAAATTTTACTCCTACCAAGATATGAAATTTCCAATATTATTCATAGTAGTTAAATATTTTCAAGTAGTGGAAAAATACCTCTTTAATATACTCTAAAAGTTAAAATATATTCAGAAGTATTGGTTAATTTCAAAGCTCTTCAGTTTCTTTAAACTATAGAATAATAGGCTGTGTGTTATGGGAAATTGCTTCAATATTAAACTTGTCAGACTTTGGGATAGGCTTCCTATGGAGATGATTCAGTCACCATCCCTGGAATTATTTTGAAGACATGAAAATATTGCACTGAGGAACATGGTCTTGTAGTGGAAGTGGCAGTTCTGGGTTAATGGTTGAACTTGATTATACTAAGGGACTATTCTAACCTAAGTGATTCTATGACTCCATAAAGTGATGAGCAAACATTATCTGAGAACTCAAAGGGGAAAAGTATATGTAACTAAGTCTAAGACTAAATGTAAACAATAGTTTTTTATGTTTGTACTGAAGAAACAGTGAAGTATGTAATTTAATTAATGAGTTGGACATTTTTTTTCCCCGTAATTTATGGGCTCTCTAGACTATTAATTTTATATTCATCTTATAATACTACTTATAAATACTGATTGATGTACATAGTCTTTACATCTATGCTTTTGGTACCTTATTATGATTAAATAATTATCAAACTCTGTAGATTTTAATATTATATTAAGTAGGGGAGGTGACTTCCTAAAAGGAATACAAAAGGAAACCTCTTTTGTATTTGTATCTCCATAAGATTATAGTTGGAAATTGTATTTACAAGTTCTGAAGCAAAATTTTAAAAACATCATCAGAGTATCTGACCTTCTTAATGGAAATGCATGGATTACTACAGTGATTGTTTTCAGAGAAAAAAAAAGAAGTGTATATAATTTGTGTGTATCTACTCTGTATTCCTGCTAAGGAGCTTTTTCTCAGTCTGTGAAGTGGGAGAAATGAGGACATAGTGACAAGGACTTGTGCATGAAGTCACATTCAGAGTTCCTGATTAAACCTGCCTGTTTTGAGGTTGGAGTACCTATCATTAGTGTCATTATGCCTTTTGTTCTTTAATTGCATTCTAGTACAGAAGACTCAAGGCAAAAAAACTGAATCAGCCCAGAAAAAAATTGCATTTAAACCTTTTCTGTGTCAAGGTTCAGGGTTAAGTCTCTGTTGACCTCTGTATTATGTGAGCATAATTTATGCAATGCATATCAGAACGTGAAAAAATAAAATCTTCAGCTTTGGTCAGCTTGCATTTGTTATGAATTTTCAGGAAATGATGAGTTAGTGTTTAATTAACCCTACTACAAGCAGCTATGATTTCAAAAGCTGAATTATGCCTTCTAGTTTTTAAGTCAACAGATGTTGACCTTGCAGTGGCAAAATTTCCCTCAGCAATATAGACCTAATCAGCATTACACCTTTCACTTGCATGAAAAGAGCACTATCTAATTAGAGAATATGCTTTTAGAAAATGAAGGTTGAAGGTTAAGATTTCATTTAGGATGCATTAGCTCAAATATGCCTTTGGGCTATTCTCAGTAGCTAGGCTTTTTATGAGTTCTCTTAAAATGATATGGAAAGGACACTCCTAAAACTAAAAAGAAATTGATTCAATAGTATGCATGAATTCATATTCAATTTTTGTAGGAGTGGCCCATGATGAATTGAGGGTTCTTACTATATCTCCTTTTGAATACCAGTGCTCATCTTCACAGAACTACTGTATGAATAGTGTTAATTTTGAGATACAATCATAAAACCCCCATGGATTTGAGACTTGATACTGACAGAAGAAACATACACAAGGGTCTGGTATGTTTTTATTTTTGCTCTAACACACAATACTCCACACTAGTATTTACTGGCATCTTTGTGGCAGCAAACCTTTCTCTGGTAGTTCCTCCTACTCAACTCAATCTTACTCAAAAGAAATTCCAGACGTTTTTATAGCTACCACTTACATTTTTGTCTGGGGAAGAGTACTGCTGAGAGGAAAGACTGGCAATTCTATCACTAACTAGCCAGACAGAACTTATATATGATTAACTCCAAATTTACCACGATGTGAAGAAAAAAGTAGAATGTATTTTAAACATATCACTTAAATTAGAAAATTGAGGACAAGGTATTAAATAGTCACTGTGATTATCTGGAAAGACATACAAACATTTATAGACTGGAAGAATGAGATGTTTGGCCACTTGCTTGCAGCAAGTAGATAGAGGTAGAAACAGGAATTTGTATGAAACCCACTTCTTAATTATAAATTAACAGCCAAAATTTATTTTCCTTTCGATAAAACGATTTCAGATTTAGTGGAATTCCCCTTCACAGATTGTAAAATTAGTAATTTAAAATTCCGTAAATAACAAGCAAAATCACGGCACATTGGAAAAAGAATTGGTAAACTGTTTCCATCAGTAGCAGAAATTCTTTGTTAAAAGTGCATTATAAAAATGTAAAAAAACCCAAAAGAAAGTCCACTATCTTCCTCTACTGCTAAATGCTTTGGATCTCTTCTCTGCAGGCAACTTGCTTTCTCTGAACAATATTTTCTACCTATCAATTCTTTTTGTCTCATTGCAGCTGGATAAGTTGTGATAGAAACATAGTATTTTGGGCAATAAAAAGATAAGAGAAAAAATCAAAGGAAGCTTTCCTTTATTCAACAGAATGAAGATATTTTGAGATTTATAACACCAGTTAAAAGCTAATGAAGAAACTAAGGTTAACTTTCTCCCACCTGAAAATAATTGCAGACAACAAAAAACGAAGTTGGAAATTTTTGTCATAGTTTTATGAGGTTTTTCTAAATAATTTTTGTTTCTTTAGGTGAGATGTTTCCTTCAATTAGGTGCTATCACAACATATGTTTCTGGAATGTCAGGATAATGATTCAATGATTTTACAAATAGGTTATGTCTCAAGGACTTGAGTTATTACTATGACTAAAACAATATGACAACTTTCCTCATAATTTCATAGCAAACTATTTTGAAGTCATTAAGTAACTATGTTCAGTATAACACTGAACTTCAAGTTATGTTTCAGAAGAACAGTAGGTCATCTTAACAGAGATGAATATACATTGGACAAGACTCATACAAGCCCCTTTGCACAATTTGTGACATTATTCTTGTTTCTTGAGAGCTCTGAGACAAGAAAGTTCCCAAGAAGTGGCTAGAAATTCACTCCATGTCAAAACTGTAACATCTCTATAGAAGAGTGACATTTATGAATAAGGAACGCAGACTGGTTTGGTTTGAAACTGGCATATAATTTTAAATTAATACTGTGATTTTTTTCATCTACATACCTTATATTTACTTGTCTGAGAGTAATTTTCAAGAAGTAGTTTATATACATATGGAGGCTTTTATGCCTCATTGTATGAAAGGAAATGGAACTTTGGTCACTTATTAGTTTAAGTGATCTGCCAGCTCAAGATTTCTGAGATGAATAAATAGGCCTGTATGGTATCATGTACAGCTGTGCTGGATATTTCAGGTAACTTAATAAGTCAGCTGTGTGTATACATATCTACCTAATGTTTGTACATTAATCACATGGTGTTTATGAAATAGTTTGATAAATGATTGCATTAAATTGTCATTGCAATGTTCCAGGCAGATTTTACTGACAACATCTAGTTCAAGTTTGCCCTGAAGAGCAGCCCTGAATTTTTAGTTACTACCATCCCAACTCTGCAGAAAGAATTCAGCCTCAAAATTATGTTTATTGTGTCCACTTGAGTTGAACAAATGTAAATAAAAATAGAATCAGGTATGTAACTTACCTAGTATACTATCTTTTTTTGGTTATAGAAACCTGTAGAAGAGGTACAGTTTCTAAGTCATGAGAAGCATTGAAGAACCCCAAACTCTGGAAAAAACCCAAGTAGGAATACTGGTAGCGAAAAGCCAAGTATGACTGATGAAGACATGTGTCTTTAGGGAACATGAAAAACTGAATTTAGAAGAAAAAATCCTTTATAATTCAATTTATTTATCTTTTAGGGACAGAAGATGCTACCTGTGTCCAGTTTTGATGCAAACATGAAACGAATGTGCCATAAACTTCTAAATATATGTGTTTTCCAAGGTTCAACCACAGCATTTTTTCCATAGAAGACAATGAATCCTACAAGGCTATGAGTCAGAATTGTGAGAAAAAAAAAACAAACCAAAAAGCCACAAACAAAAAACAACAAAAAAAAAAAACCCCAACGACAAAAAACCCCCAACAACAACTGATATTTGCTGAACCTCAAATTTAAAGGATGTATTAATCTTTGATAAAGTTAATCTAGACAGAGTTTCTGTCTTTCAAACTACTTTGCCCAAGAGGGTTCCCATGTGACTTCATCTACTATATCAAAATACTGGAACAAAAAGACAATTTCTCGAAGATTCATGAGCCTTTTAGGATAAGAAAACAAGTTACTGACACAATTAATTTTTGCCACTTAATCAGTAATTATGGTAAAACAAGAGGAAAATTTTTATCCCTGCCCCTCAAAGAAGTTCCTCCTCCAGATTTTGAATAACTTCAATTTCCAAATTTTCAGAGATAAGTAAAATTAATACCAGGAGTATGAGATCAAAAGTAGAAATTTGTTATTGTGTGATCTCAGAATTTTAGAAAGCAAATCAAAAAATGTATGAATTTATATTTATACAATAAATGTATAAATTTCCTAACAGTATGATAATACAGAGTTAGGATGAAAAATGTAATCTGTTCTGTTCATTAGGTTTAAATTAGTTTAATTTTATTAATTCATTCTGAATAATGACTCAAGGATTTCTAGAAATGGCAGCATATAGAATATTTAATGGACTTTTTTATATAAAGTTCTAAGGAAAAGACTCAAGTTTTGCCATGGACTACTTAACTTTTATTCTGCTGTATTAATGTATCTTCAGGAGAATGAGAGAGGATGGAACATCAAAAAGGACTACATTGCCTGCCTGGAGAGTCAGTAAAGGATGATCCTAATACCGATCTTGAAGCATGTCCTCTCCTCCTTCAGCTAACTAGATCTACTTACTGGAAGATTGAGAAAGAAACCTGTAAAGCAGAAAAAGACTATACCATGGAACACTTATCAACAATACATTCATTTGACCACTGAGAAGTCTTGCTGTTTGTTTGGTTAATATTATGTATGTGTCAATTTATAAACTACCTGGTAGGTAGATGCTTTCTAAATTATAGGATATCATATGTTCTCTAAATTATAGGGTATTATATACTGCAGATAAATGCAAATAAAATATTGGAGACGAATTTGCCTGATGACAGAGACATTTTACATGTTTTATGAAAGAATAAAAATTTTATATAATAATTATTTAAAAATACTTCAGAATTATAAAGAATCTTTTCTCAAGTTTAGATACTCAAAGCAATTTCTCGTGTCAAAATAACATGAAAAAAAGGCTTAAGTTGAAAATGGAAACTGTTCTTGATAATGTAGTTCCAGCAGAAAATGTAAAATGTTCCAATACTTCTATTCACATTAAATGTTAACAATTCTACCCAACATTACCAGCCATGTCAAAAATAAAGTAGCTTTGAAAAGAGAGAGACTGCAAGGCTGAAAAATATGAAAGAATGATGCCTTCCAGTGTCTGAGCCTACAAGAAAGATGGAGAGAGACCATTCACAAGAACGTGACGTGACTAAAGAAGGAGGAATGGCTTTAAACTGGAAGTGACTAGGTTTAAATTACATATTAGGAAGAAGCTCTTGGCTACGAGGGTAATGAAGCAATGGAGCAGGTTACTCAGTAGGATTGTGAATGTCCCATCCCTGAAAGTGTACAAGGTCAGGTTGGATAGGGCCCTGAGTAACCTGGCTTAGTGAGAGGTGCCCCTGCTCATGGCAGGGGGCTGGAGTGAGATGACCTTGAATGATCACTTTCAGTCCAAATCACTCTATGTTTACTGTGAAAATCTGGACGACATCATGTTGGCTCCATCAACAACTTCATACATTGCACACAGCATTGCCATCAACTCAGCCAAGGGCTTAGTAAGAATTGTAGTGCCTCAGGTACACTGACTGAAAATGAGAGATCATTGCCTGTAATACTAGCTAAATAATTTGCAAAGTAATATAAAAAACAGAGCTGCATTAATAAGAAATTTTATATTTTTTACTGTTCCACAACAGTGGGAGAATACGTGATCGTTTCCCATGATTTCCAGTCTGAATGATATTAACAAATAGCATTCACCATGTGATTGCTGTAATAGGACAAGGGATCTTGGATTTTAAATAATAGAGCCTCAATTTAGATTAAATATAAGAAAGAGGGTTCTTACCATAATGGTAATAAAACACCCAAACAGATTGCCCAGTGGAAAGGTTGTGATGTCCCATCCCTGGAAATCCTGAAGATCAGACTGGATGGCAGTTTGACCAATTTTATCTAGTTGAAGATATCCTGCTCATGGTGAAGGTGGTGGTCTAGATGACCTCTAAATGTCTCTTACAACCCAAAACACTTACTGATTCTAGGAATAAAGCCTATTCTATGATTCTCTGAATAAGCACTTCATGAATTGCAATACAGTATCAAGTGTTCTGAAATCAGCAGAAAATTCCAACTGACCGTGCAAATTGATTAAACTCCACAGAGATAAGACTGTATTCAACTTCCAACACGTTTGAGGACAGAAAGAGTTACAGCCTGGTATTCTTAGATGACAAAATACAGGTAACTGTATTTTGTGATCTAAGAATAAATTATCTGTCTCTTAATTACCTAATTACACTGAACTGCTAAAAAAATAAGAAATGTTCATGTGAGGCAAGGAAATATCCCAACCAATTAAGCTGTAACACCCTACATATTTACACTCTACGTCTAATAATTGCTGAGTATGTACAAATTTATTTTTCAGAATTTTTAAAATACTTCTGAGAGGCTCCATTGAAGAACGTTAAAATCCAGAATCCAACAGAACAATTCTGTCAGATTCTAAACCTCCAGTTTTTGTATAATATGTAGGTATACAGACCACAGTGGGAACTTTGTCTTAAGGTCAAAAATAATATCTAAACATATAATTTCTTGAGAAGCTTTTTTTTTCAGATTATCCTGTTAAAAATATCAGTCACATAAATATAAAAGAGAATGGCCTGGGGTTTTGCAAAGCCAAAAAACCCCTGGATTTGAAAAGCACGTAACTGACTGATACAGTGTTTCAAAATAAATAGTAACTGCTTCAAAAATTTTCAGTTTTCTTGCCACATATAATTATTTCTGACCTGCATCCTATGCTGTTAAATAATCCTGCATAAATTAGTATTTTTTTCCTAGAGAAGTTGAAAAAAACCCCAACGAAATCCTTCACTGATCTTGTTCTTTTCTATTTTCATTTTGGAAACATGACTGTCAGTTTACTATGGCAATATATAATCATCTGACAAATCTTGAAATTAGTATCAATAATTGTCAGAACAAATCTCACATAAAGGCTCTTGGGAGGTTACTCTAGACACACCTTTTGACAACTTTTGATAAAAGATACCCACTGTAAATTCTTAGCGATGTTTACAAGTTCCTGGGCTTGTCATAACTTGGGTCTCTGGATGCTTGTTCTGTTAATTGTTGAATTGAAAAGAGCATAAGAGGGTAATATTTTTGTCTGTTGGGCATTTTCAACCTCTCTCAAATATTAATCTCTAAAGACAATTTTATATAACAATGAAAGGCCAAATTCAGAACTTTTCCATTATTACCCCTATAAATGAACAGCAAAACCCAAGCCAATCATATAACAAAGGCAAAAGAAAAGTTTATAAAAAAGCAAAAACAAATACAAACCACAACCCCCACCTTGCACTGTGATTCATGGGTTCTGTATTCTTATTAGTGCTCTAGATAGTAATTTTCCGTAAGAAATAGGACCATCTGAGCTTTGGAAAAGTACTGGAATTCAACTATCTATTTGAAGGTGACAATCTGTGATGCACAGCAATATATCCTCCCAATCATGGAATTCATCAGACTTCTGGTTTTGGTGGGCGTTTTTTTGTTTTTGTTTTTGGTTTTTTTGTTTTGTGGGTTTTTTTTTTTGGTTTTTTTTTTTTGTTTGTTTTTTGGTTTTTTTTTGTTTTTTGGGTTTTTTGTTTTTGGTTTTGGTTTTATTTGGTTTTTTGGGGGGTTTTTTTGGGGATTGTTGGTTTTTTTTTTGTTTTTTTTTTTTTTTGTGAATAAGGTCATTTTGAAATAGTGGCAAGTGTGAAAGGCCTGGTTGGCATCTAAAGAATTTCACATTGAAGATGAAATGCCAGATGTCTTTGGCTGCAGATGCAGCTCAGATTACTGCTGTGTGCACACTCACTCGGGTAACATCGGTACAGTGCTCCAACCCAAAAAGCTACCAAATAGCAATTTGTATACCTTGTCTGGAGTCAAAATAAGGTTGGTACTGACTTTGGAAAAAGCTAGTACACCTTCAGAGGTCAGTACCTCTCCATGACAAGCAAATGGGAAGACAGATGGCTCCTGTGATGACTTTAAAAATACCATTCAACATTATGGTGTATTATTATGATTCTCTGTACTTCTTACAAAGATCAGACTGTCTCTCAGAATAATAACTATATAACTGAGGGTGTTTTGAAGGCCATTCCTCATCTAGAAAGAACTCAAAATTTATGAACTCAAGGTAATGGTATGAATTTTATGAATAAAAGTGGAAACTAATGCACATCTTTGTTTTTCTCTAGTTTACCATTATTACTTTACAGAGATTTTATCTATTTTAATTTTACATGCCCAATTTGTCTTATTTTGGTAAATAAGTATTTTCTTGTCTTCGGTAATGTGTCAAATATCAGAGTTTAGTTAATTTAAAAATGAGTAAAATGTATGTACAACCTAATATTGTGATCTTGAACTTTTCAGTCAAACACACTAAAGTGCTATGAAAAAAGAACAAATCCATTAGACAAAAAAAACCTAACAGGAAAAGATTTAATGCTAATTACAAGATAAATTTTCAAATATATCTATATCTGTATCTATAATTCCTGATTTTTTTCCAGAAATTTCTATTTAACATAAAAAGTCATGTTTTTCAGATAAATGAATTGTCTGAAGGCTTTTAATGTAAAAAATCTCAAGACCATTGGTTTCCTTATTCTTTCATAGACAATTTTAGTTTGAACTGATAAAATATTAGATATTATCAATTGGGTTAATGCAACCAAATATACATTAATGTCTGTGTCACTCATCATAACAGTCATATAAGTCTATAAAGTCTAGATTCTTGTTAGTCTGCAGGCAACATGATTTCAGTTGTTTATGTTATCAGAAAATTCTATATTTACTCTGATTTAAAACAAGCATATCAGTATTGAGTGTACTAACATGGCACAACTTTAATTGAAGTAAATATTTTCTCTTATAATACCTGTATTTTTAGAACTCATTTTCCCAGTGTTCATGGTGCTTGGTGATGCTCTAGAAGACCCTGTAATATACTGAAAAAACTCCTAGTGTAATATAACAGCCGAATATTTAGAGTTTTATTTATTCAGAGCATAATGAATTGCCTTTGAAACATTTGGTTTCATTTTTCAGTAGCACATCCCCCTGTACTTCAACAGAAATAATCATGCTTTATATAGGCGAATCAAACAGAAAATTTTCATTATTTTGTAACAGAGAAATTTGAAACAGGAGGAAATCTCTGTTCAATATAGTAATTTACATAGAGGGGACAGGTAGTAACAGTAGAGCAAGACGTTTCAGGACAGAAAGATGCATTAAACTTTCTAAATGTACTGAAGCACAAGATTGATGTGAAATGGTCTATTTGTCAAGTGGAAGATGAAGCGGCTGGAGATCTGTTCCGTCTGATACCACCTGCCAGCTGCCTCAAGGTTTGTTACAGGGGAGAGGAACTGAAAGCATACAACAAATCACAGATAAAGGCTCTTCCCCTTAGCATTTGTAATTGATGTATTAGATGCATTGCAAGTATTGTGATGGATATTTTTCAAGAGTCCTGGTACTGGGTGACAATGGGATGTTTGGTAAACTCCCTATATTGAACAGAAAACATCTGGATGCAGCAGCATATGGACTGCAGCTTCAGTGAAATAATTTAATGCATGCTGCCCACCATTAGGTCCATATGTGCGTGGTTCCCTTTAATGTTATCCTCAAGTATGGCAAAGAGAGCTCTAAGCATTTTCTTTTTTTTTTGATGTTTCTGCAGTCTTGCAGCTATCTACATGTTTATGACATGGGGATACTTCAAATTCCCAGAATGTTCAGAAATCACCTGCAGCAACAGCAGTTGACAGAAGTTGAAAATACCAGCTTAAAAATTGTTTAGGAAGATTACAAATTTGATTCCTGTTCTGAATCTAAAAACGGTTTGAACAAAAATGTGATCTAGTACTGTTATATGAAGTTATCCACAATTAAGCAGAGAAAACTTGCAGTAAAGAAAAAAATTTTTTGGTTGTTGTTTTGTGGGGGTTTTATTCCCTAAGAATATAAGATAGACTGCATATTAAGTATGCAGCAAATACACGAAAACAAGATTTGAATATATTGATAATTCAGTCAGAATTATTAGAGGTTTGGCAGACCACTTTTACCTCTCACCCTGCAGGTTTACATCAGTTACTACATAAAACAAAAAACAAGTTCAGGCAACTGTTATGTACAATTTTTGGGGGTTACCCTATGTCTTTTTTGGTGTTTTTCATGTTCATGTGTGGGGAAAGATAAAGCAAGTTTGAAAGCATGAAGAATGATATACAGGTTTTTAATTTTCATATTAGCTGGGGAAAAAATAACTTGAAAGCTGTGGAAAGACTATTTTTTGCTCTAAGAAAAGGAGCAGGAGCAAATCAAAGTAGGAAGTCAGTCAAGCACAAAGATAAGGCACCTGGTGTGGCTTTGGAGAATCATAATGGAGATATTTTAGAAGCAGTGTGAAATACAAAGCAGAAGGAGTTGACAAAATTCTTTTATTAAATTGAGGAGTAGGAGACCTTAATAGATAGATGTCTATTTACTATCACAATTGAAGGTAATGAAAAAGGAGAAAGTTTTAAAATCAAGGTAGACTATTCAGAGTGTGGTGTGTTGAACATATCATTTAAAATTTTTTGAACAAAGTCTGGACAGGAAGCCCTCAATATAGAACTGCATCAGTTATGAGAAGACAAAATGGATTTGAGAGTTAGCAGGGAAAATATATTAGTTGAAAGTGTAGGAATAAGATTCCTATTTTTTTTTATGACACATTTATAGGCAAAAAAAAAAAAAAAAAGAGAAGAAACACCTTTATTGGATTCATATGTTTCTTCTAAGGAATGACTAGGAAGCAGGGCTAGGCAAGATTCCACTTTTTAAAAAATTATTCTTGACAGTAATAGAAATTATGAGATATTTCAAATATCTGCATAAAGACTTCCTTCCCCAGTTTCAAAGACTGAACCTTTAAGTTCCCACTCCCCTAATTTTTTTCAAGGTCTCTGAAGGGATGCATTAACTTTACCAAAGTTAATTCCAAAGTGGAATACTTTTCTAGAGCAGAAGATGAATTGTAGATATAATTATTGCATACTCTAGAAAAAATAAAGTATTTGTAATTAATGGGCAATGGTGTCGCAATTAATGGAAAAGTATCACAGTAAACACAGTAATTTTTCCTCAAAGAAGAAAATAATTATACTGTATCCCTAATATTATGATTTTTGCTCCATGTTGGTTTATGTTGTTCAGTTTTGGGGGGTCAAGACCTGTGTGGGCTGGCCTTGGCCCCTGTCTCCTTTTATCTTGCCTTAACTAGTGTCTAGTGGCCAAGTTACCATTGATGAGCACCTTGGTGCTGCCGCGCTGTCAGCGCCCAATGTGAGCAAGGGCAGAGGCTCTCAGAGAGTCCCAGTGACAGCAAGGGACACTTACAGAGAGGGATCTTGGGAAAGGTGACCATATACCTTCCAGGCTTTACCTGGAAAACCACAAAAGCCACATTGAGACATTGAAATGTATTAAACAAGATCTGCCCTCTCAGCTTCAGCAGTGAAAATGTAGAGACTTAACAGCTATGCAAAACTATACAGCGCCTCTCTGCTTCTAAGGAGCCTGAAGTCTCAACCTTAGGACCTGGGATGAAACTGAAGTGGAGAAAAGGATACAGGTACTCGTGAGTTTTCTTGAACAAGAAGTTTCATTCTATTATTTACGAGGCTTCACTGTATTATTATGGACTGTAAAGCGTGAGCACTGCTGTAAATGGACTAATAAATATATGTTTTATTTTGATTACTTTGTTAAGACCTTAATTGGGCTAACAATTGTTTCCTATTTGTAGAATACACTTCCTTTTTGGCCATTTTTATAGTTATGATATAATACATATTTTTATAGTTATTATATAATAAACACATTCATTCTTTGTGTGTACTTGCACAAATTAATGTCCACTTTAATGCAGAGTTAAAAGCTTTTCTTGACAGATGAGTAGAAATACAAAATGGTTGAGTTCATTATATTTTTGGTACAGAAATTAATCATTGCATTAATGGAATTTGACATTGTTACATACTAGGCAGTCACTTCTATCTCTCTTATCTCTCTCTTATCTGTTGAACATGAAAGAGTCATAACATAATAATCTCAAAGGAAAGTATATTTTTAAACATATTTTTCTGCATTACTTACACGAATGTGGATTTGTGATTTAAAGATTCCTAGAGAAGAAGGCTGTAATTACGAAATATTACAGGTGATTAGGTTTTTAAAAAAATCAGGGAGCAGCTTGCATGCTCTTTTCTACTAATGAGGATAATTATCCACCAACACATCATGGAAAAATAATCTGGAATATGTTTGAAAAAATACTATAAAAGAGAATCAAATGGTCTAATTTGGATTTTTAGTACTAAAGTTGAACTGCAGGTTATCAGATATACGAACACAACTGAAAAAAACCGCTATTGTTTTATTAAGAGGGAATGAAATCTAATGGTCTTCCAGTGGACATAATTTCATTAATATAGAATTGATACATAAATTTCTTTTATTTTTCTTCCACTCCATGACTAGTTCTGCTTATGGAAGATTCCGAATATTTGTTTTTCTTTATACTTCATTAAAATTTTACCATTCTCATAAGTTCATAGTTCAATGTATTGTTTCATTAATATTACAAATCAGAGAAATATAAAAAAGTAAAACAAGATCTTCTGTTCTTATATCTTATATCCTATTTTGTCCAGTTTCTCCTCACAATAGGTGCAAACTGCCATTGAATGACTCGGCAATAGCTGGAAACTTCTAAATTAAAGAAGAAAAAAACAAGTACAGTAACATCATGTGCATTATGCCTTAAAGCCTGCAGGCACCAGTTTGCTCAATAGCTGATTTCTTTCAAAGAGGTTTTTAGTGTCTTCCTGGAGATCAATCTAGACTTAGAACTGCAGTATACACTTGTACTTTAACGTATCCCTTATGCCTCCCATCTAAACATGTGAATAACACCTGAAATAAAGCAACTTTCTGATGAAATTATGCTTAAATTGTATTTTATACAATTACTTGATTAAAATTTAAAAAAACCCCTAATGTTAAAATTGAAATAAGAGTAAATATAAGCCTTCTGAAATGTAGAGAAATCTATCTACCAAAATGGCCTGAACTATTCTATATGGGACTGCTTCAGTGTAGTCATAGTGTCTCACCTCAGCATGGAACAATGGAAGAGAGAAATGGTCTATGTCATAGTAAAAGGACCATTATTGCACTTCCAGAACTTTGCTTTGTTACTTGAACTAACATTGAACAAAGAATTCCAAAGCTACTTTTGCATTAAGTTAAACCAGAATCTGGAACCAGCTGAGAAATCCCTGGGCAAGTAGGTTCAATCACTTTCAACACCACAACTGCTGTGCAACTCTTTTCTCAGCAGCCCCCAATTTGCTACTTATTCTCTCTGAATACTTTTCCTCTTTTGGCCATAAACTTGTTTTCTAGATGGAAGTGTTCATAGTCAATGCACACACATTGGTACTTCGGCAGAGGCTGCCATTTCACTCCTTGTGCATTCTTGCTTTCATGGGTCTACTTGCAGACAACAGTAATTTAAATCTCGACTTTGATTTGTGAGAACAAATTTTTTCAGATCCTTTTTGTAAGGTGTATTCTCTAATATAGAATGATTCAAATTGTTTCCAAATTTGATTCATATTTCTTAAAAAGAATCAAATTTTCATATCAGATGAGGTGAGTTCTTAGTATTTTTATGAACTTTTTGTCCTTTTCCTTTCTATCATATCTATGCTTACAAAACCTGAACAGGCAATGACATGTTTCTGGAACTAGAAATATGAAATAGAATATAAAAAAATAGAATATAGAAATATAGAATATAAGAGAATATAAAAATACATGATCCTGCCCCTTGAACTATGAAATTTAATTATATTTGTTTTACTCTGGACCTTTTGAAAGTCATGTTCTCCTAGGTAGCTTAGTAATTTTGAATTTTAAAGCAATTTGGTGCCATTTGTCTACAGAAGTTCCTCAATTGTCTTATCATTCTTGGATTAACATCAATCTATTCCAATGTAGTTGTCAAAAATGATTGTTAAATAAAGACTACAGTTTAAACTGCTCTTAGGAGAAAGTAGAATTTTGGCCTGTCTGAGCTTGTAATCTGAATATACACCTGGGTTTTTGCAATAAGAACTCAATCAACTTGATAAAAACTAAATAAAAATCTCTACATGGAAGTTTGGAATGCCAAATATTTAGTACAAGAAAAGAAAAAAGAAAGAAAAGAAAAGAAAAGAAAAGAAAAGAAAAGAAAAGAAAAGAAAAGAAAAGAAAAGAAAAGAAAAGAAAAGAAAAGAAAAGAAAAGAAAAGAGAAAAGAAAAGAAAAGAATAAGCAGCATGCAACTGGATACAATGTATAGAGATATGCTTTCTCTATAAACAGCTTCTGAAGTAGTGATCAGTCTGTCTAACCGAATTCTGGTAAACACATTGGAGGGAGGGTTTTATTTTCCCACAGGAAAATCTGACATTTTAGTGAGCCTCTGACTTCTATTCCCTACTATATTTCTTAGCAGTGAACATGTATCTAAGGAAGGGTTATCTTCCAATCCAGTAAATGGATACAGCTCTAATCAGTGCATTATTTTACAAAGCTAAAAAAAACCCCAAACCCCAATTATGTAGCTGTGGAAATGGACAATACCACACCCTTTGAGAATGTGTGTGTTTCTTCTGTGAACAGCATTAAAAGTGACAACTATTCCATATAGTTACACTGGCTAAGAAGCTACTTAATCTCAGTGAAAAATAAAGGCAGGCTAGTTCTTAAGATGTAAATGTGGAGTTTCATAATGCAGATGTACAGCACTTGTAGTAAACCCTGCAGATATGCCCATCTCCAATGCTATGTACTCAACTCTAAACTACTTAACTAATATATTTAGTACTAATAAAAAGCAATATCTATGCTTTGCTTTAAGTTTAGTTGAATGGATTTTTGAATACATACACATATTCATGTTTATTTCCAGTTCTCTGGAACTGAATTTAGAGAAGCTAGACACAATTGTCATGGAGGAGCAAACAGGAAACCATAAAGAAAATTATGAACTGAAATGAAAATGTTGAATGGTAAATAGTAAATAGTTTACTTGCTCCCTATGTTTCTGTTTCAATTATTTTAAAAATAAATTGCCTACCCCTTATTAAGTAAAGCACAATATTTTAATATAGCCCAAGAAGAAATACTTAAGACTACACTTAGGAAAAAACCTCCAAACACAAAGGAGTTATGGGATGAAAGGTGTAGCGACTGATTTTTAATTTTGCTTTTTCATTAATTTTGGCCCTTAACAAAAATATAATTAAAAATTCTAGTTCTTACATTGCTTTCTATCACTAACAGATAGTTCCTCACCTACTAGGCAATCTTTAGATATTTATGATTTTTTCTTCCATGCTTCTTTAAAGGAGTTTCAGAAAGACAAATGTTCGTTGTTCAAAACCATAATTTTGTATTCTGCTTTATAGAAGAATTTAAAGATTACTGAATTCTAAATAGATTGCTTATTAGTACTTATTAAAAAAAATATAATTTGGCTATTTTTCAACACATAGGCCCAAGGGCTAATGAGGTAGAAAGAAAATAAAGAGAGCAGTATGAAAAATCTTTAGAATTTGGCTAATCATTTAAACAACATGAAAGTTATGTTGAATTAGAATGTTTAAACTAGCTGGAAAATGAAGTCCTCAGCTGCTATAGTATCATTTATGGATGCTGCTTCATCAAGGAGACTAAAGGAATTGTTTCGTTTATTAGACAAATTCTGCCCCTAGAGTTGGTTTTAGTTATCATTTAGGCAAAAGTTGCTGTGATTCTTTTAAATAATAGATGTTGTTTTATTTTTTTTATAAAATAACATGAGGCAAACCAGTTGTAGGGCTTATTATCATCTCCTTTGCAAGGGGAGACAATGCTTTCCAACAGAGAACACTGCAATGTATTAGAGAGTGACACATAATCTAATCATATATGGACTGATAAAGCACAAAGATTTTTAATTAACACAGTGGTTACAGTGTGGAGAAGTTACATAGACTATAATAAAGAATCAAGAATAGGTCCAAGGAACATTTCTGAAAAATGCAGGTGTTGTACGTTTTTAGTGAGAAATATTAATTTGAGTCGCTCTTTCCTTTGCAATAGCCCACCATCTGTGAGAACAGATTTTAAAAGTGTTTGTCTTGACTGACAATTCCAAATGGGGCAGAATCTTTATATGTGTAGTATGAAAACAGAAAGTTGTTCTACCTTTGCATATTTTTTTCCTGCTCCAAAGGGTAGACACACAAAACTGAAATGTGGTTTTCCCTGATGGCAGATGCTAGCAATCATACTGACTAAAAACTTCCACCGCATAATTTCTTATCTAGCTTTATATTCCAAAGTAATTATATCAACATTTTTGTATTTTGTTTTGTTCTAAAAGATGCTCTCCATTAATCAGGACAGTACTAAAAATAATGTCATAGCAATGGAGAAATCTTTGAGTGCGCTGAACCTTTTCCTAGCCAACTGTGTGGCGTTTGTGACGGATAACACAGCTAATGCAAGAAAACCACAATGGTGTTCTTAAAGGAGTGCAAGATGTTGGACCATATGTTTATAGACATGCAATGTGCCTCGTCATGTAGGTCATTTTGTTGCCAGGGACACTGTCATAACCCAAAGACAATATGAACCAGAAAAATGTGATTTACTAAAGGATACTGAGAGACAGAAACATTTCTTAAATCTCTAATATTTAACTGGCAGTTGGAACTCCAGTATTTTGACCTATAATAAAAAATTGTGGCAGAACTACTTGGAAAGAAGTTGTTTCAAGTGTGGCTAAATGTGCAGATAATTGTGTACCAGTCATCTATTTTTATTTACAGAAACCAGTCATCTTTCTTCACACTGTGTAAAATCCTATTGCTTATTTTTGGGTGTCTGCATTCAGCTATGTGCAAGGTAGTAAGAACACAAGCATAGCTGTAAGAGAAAAATGTCCTGTTTCAGGGGTTCCATTAAAGATTATCAACCCGTGATTATCAAAATATTAAACAATGAATGAAAATTGAAAGAAGTATTTTATGAAACATTCCGTCAACATAAGTTCCTGCCTCAAAAAAATTCTTGTCCCTCTTTTTGTTTCCTCTTTCTAAAAGAAAGACTTAACTAAAGACTAACTTAACTAAAAGACTTAACTCCCTTCATGTGGGAAATACATTCCAAATTTCTTTAAATGTGTAACCTTAAAATGCTGTAGCTATATGCTCAAAAAGAGAAATAAAAAAAAAAAAGAACAAAAGCAAAACCCAAAAATCCCATAAACTCCCTCTGTAAATGGCCCTTGAAGGTACATATATATGACATCACATATATCTATTAACTACAGGGATACAATAAGTTAATTAGATATAGGGATAAAATGAGTTCATTAGATTAGTGAGTTCGATTAGATTAGATTAGATTAGATTTATGTCTATCTTTAGTTTTTTATTTAGTTGTGTCATATTTCTAGAACAAGAATTGTACTAATAGGAAGTAATTTTTTGCACTAAGAAAAAGAAAGACAAGAAAAATTAAAAAAAGATAATCCTAACAGTTTTTTACAGAGTGTATCATAATCCAATGTAACAGTTCCAAAAAAAGAAGGAAGGAAACACTGCTGAATCAAAACTGTTTTAACGGTGTTGTGGGACTGCTCTTTTCGACCAGAATTATCAGAAACATTTCTGGGTAAATGCTTTGTACTCCCTGAGGACAAATTTATTTTCTGCATATTTACATGTACACACATTTTACTGCTGACTCTGAAAATTAAGTTAGAGCTATCTGCAAAAGTAGAATGCATAATACCTATACAATCCTGAAAATATTCAAGACTGTCTGCGTAGCAACAACAGGAAATTCATAATATTTTAAAATAACATTTATTAAGAGAAGCTGTTCTGTGAATAGCTAAATGGCTCTGTACTTGCAGGACTATTTCTGATACTTAATTTTACAGACGCTTATTGTTTTTTGTTTAACTGACAAAAAATCCCATCACCTTAGGTGTGATGGCTTGATATAGTTCTAGTCTTTTTCTAATAATTCAGAAGCTACAATGCATAACAATAACAAAGATTTAAAAAAAACCCAAAACGACTGCTTCTGAAAAAATAGTGTAATTTTATTTATTTATGACTTTTGTAGTGATGAAGAATATCTCAATTAGAAAATTATTATGAATATGACAAAAGAATATTATATATATTATAATAAATGAAATCCACATAGAACTATTACATAACTTTTCAATATGTTTGTCAGAGAAACATACAGTTCCCTTGATATAACTTAATTTTTAAGTATGCTCTTTTCTATTCTAGCAGGGTATTTTCTGAGAAAATATTTCATCTGTATTTTTGCTTTACTCGATGTGATAATTAGTCAGATGAAAAAGTCACAGTGAAAAAATAGTATCTATGCATGAAAAAGAATACATTTATTGTTTAAAGCTCGATGAATTCTACATTTAATCAAAGTTTATGTCATAGTACATAAAACAGTAACTCTAATTCTAATTCCCCTAAAATTCAGAAAAACAATAATTTAAAGGAATGCAAAAAGCATATCTGTAAGATTTTTCAAAACAGAATAAAATTTTCTGAAAGTTGCTAGAGCATGAGTATCCCTGTGTATTTACAGATGAAGACGTTTCTACTCATTTGTACATTGCCATCTCAGATAAATGTATTCCTGATGCACACAGTCACAGTTCAGAATTTTGTTGTTTTTCTCTCAAACTGCCTCATGAAGATTACCATTTTTATTGAAAAGAATCAGAGTTTATGCATAAATTAATGGCAGACTTTTTGAAAGTTTCGTCTACTTAGAGGACAAGAATGATGACAGCATTTCTGACAGTGGCTTGACTAGCAATCAATTCACAAGAGAGTTAGATGACTTTAGAAAGAGATTTTTGACTTCAAGGTCATTTTAGCTGTCATGATGGTTGAACAAGCTGTCTTACTACTTTGACCAATGACTTCCTAAGCTGCAGGTCAAAGTTTGAATTTCAAGGCTTGGACCAGAAACAGTTGCCATTCTCCCCTTCTCATACACTTGACCCTGCAAACATACTTCTGTTTTGTGCAAAAGGGATTCCCAGGAAACTAAATGTATTCTTTGTATTTAGCAAGAGAGATTTTTAGCTACTTGAGATACCACTCTATTGAATTTAATACCTATCAGTAACTGACCCAACCCCAGCAGTGTTTAAAACCAGGCTTTATAAGTCCTTGAGCAACCTGGATTAGCATGAGGTATCCCTGTCCATGAGCACAAGGCTGGAGCTACAACATTTTCAATCCCTTAACAAACTATGATTATGATTAAATAAGACCTTTCAGGTAATAAAAGAGTGATGAATATTTAGGTCTATACATGGTGACTTTGTCTAACACAAAATTTCTATGTCATCAATGAACAGACAAATTAAAATCTGGTGGTGATGGTAACATGATACTTAATAAAACCTAATTCTAATAGTTGATTGTTTTCGAATAAGTATGAGATCATTAAAATTCACTAGAAAGCCTTTTTTAAGCCTTTTTTTGCTTCTCCTAAGCAAATCCCTTATGGAAGGCATTTAAGTAAAAATGTCCTGTTTTATGAAAGATATATGTGTGGTGGTTTCAGACTTTAAATCCAAATAAACATTATATACGTTATCTCTACAATAAAAGTAAAACCTGATCCTCAGATAGAAATAACATGATAAAATGACTGTAACTTTACTCCCTGCTTAACACTATTTTATTCTTTTCCAGCCTAGGGTATCAGAAGATGGCTAATTAATGACATTGCTTTTCCAGCATGGTCTTGAAAAAGAATGTAACATATTCTAATGCATAAAAAAGTGCTTCTTGGTTTTACTACCCCCTTGCTTGCTGATTTATCAATCACAGACATAAGTTGATTAAATGTAGACAAATTTTAGCTCAGTCTTTGGATTTGAAATAAATTATAGAAGGACTGATGCATTGATCCTTGTATTTTGATACTTGCCACCTCTACTTCTCTGGGACCGAACTAAAGACAAACAAGGACATTAACAGGCAATGTAATGACCCATAGAATGCCACAGATGGGGGGAACATGGGTGAAAACAAATCTGGCAACTCCCCAACCACTATTTAAAAAGTATCAAACAGGTTTCCTGAACCCCCAATAAGGAAGATTTTTCGAAGATGTGTATGTGTTGTTTAACTGATTATGCTCTATACAGGTAATGATAATTATAATGAGTACTCAAGTATGCTATCATTCATTCCCATTCCTTTTTTTATAAATCTGCTGTACAGCTACAGAACAACAAACTCAGATCAGCCATTATATGGGAACAGATATAAATGATTTTCTCAAAGAGCTGACTTATCCTATCTTTGAAAGAGTTGGATGAGTTTATGGATTGGTGTACAATATAACCGGCAGGTGAAGAGATTGAAGCTATTGAAGAGTGAATTATCGAGTCAAGAAGTACTCTCCTGTCTAGTCACACACACTTCCTGCAACTGAATCAAAAAAGAATAGTGGCTGCTCATTTAGGTATAACTAAATGGTGTTACATATAAAGATGCTACCATTTTATGGGTAATTTACAGAGAGGACCAATACAGAGAGACTAAATGTCATTACTGTGGGATTTAAGGCTCTGGAAACAGGTTTTCATTTACATGGTCTTAGCTATTATGGCCAAAGAAGTTTTTCTTAGAACAATCTGCCTTCAGCTTTAACTGTTCTTATTTCTCTGCACTGAATGTTATTTTTTCCTTAGAGTGAATAAGCAGTAATAGTATAGTGATATCCATACTTTTCAAAAGACATTAGTTCATACTTTGGTATCATATGAACAACATTTCAGGTCCTTTAAGAAAAAAATAGTAGTACTATGAGGTTATATTTTGTCTTCTAGAAAGAGGAAAGACGGTGACTTCCTAAGGACAAGGGTTAAGGAGTATCTTCTAAAATTTGTCAGTGCAATGGGAACATTGTCAAAATTTCTATTCCCATGGTTTTTGTTCTTTGCTCTGTTGGTGCTGACATGTTTTTTTAAAGACTTGTTCAAACTAATACAGTAAGGAAGAAGTCCAGAGAGCTGTCTATATGTCTGATAGCAGTCACTTGGTCTAGACAAATCAGCAATTTATGATAATATAAGAATTACAACTGTTTTCCAACTTGATATAGAGTGAAACAATAACTTGCAGAACTGGGAACTCAAGTTTCAGAACATATGACAGCTACTTTTTTTTTTTCAAGGATCAGTTATAAACACAGTCCTTTATGTGTACTACATAAATAACACAGAAATATAATTAAATTTCTTAATCTTTATAAAAATTGCATATACAAAATAGTCTTTCTATTAATGTATTTTACTAATAGGTACAACTTTATTCATTAAAAGTATAATGTTTACATTCAATGCAGCCACAAGAAATACATTTTACTGCTTCTGCAGTAGTTCTTCTTGTTATCGATCTTCAAAAATTCTAAAATTTATGAAACATAAAAAATTCAATGAATCTAAACATAAAAGCATCATAACATAAAGCAGTTATGAAACTGACTTATCCAAAAGATAAGAAGTATATTAGGAACTGGTTTAAGCAGTACTTCCACAATCACTAAAGTAATGTAAGGAAAATAAGATCTCATAGACAAATTTTACTATTTGCTTCTCAGAGTTTTATAGTATCTGAATTGGTGCACCAAATAACTTGGTCCATATTGTTTATTGTCGTTTCTCCTTTATTAAAACAAAACAAAACAAAACATAACTGTTTAGAAGCCCATGGCTTCTAAATTTCAAGTGAAATATAAAATTCTTCTTCAACTAGTTCAATTGTGTAGATAAAATTTTGTAGTTTTCTGAGGACGATCTTGGCTTAGTCTTCAGATTTTCGTGACTAGCATGGCAAAGTGCATTCTCCTCATTAATAAATAGCAAAACAGCCTGTTATGTACAGGTGTACCTATTCCACATACTTGAACAATCTGTCCACTCTGGGCAGGAAAGGGAGTGCAACATGCAACTCCCTACCACTGTAAGGCTGCTCAGATTTTGTAAAGAATGTCTTCAAAAGGCCTCACTGCACTACGACCAATTACCTGTGATGATACTCTTTGAGGAATAAATTTAATTTACAATCCATCCATCAACAATGTTATTAAGGATAAGGAGAAATTCGCAACATCTGGAGTCCCATCAAAATAAACACAAGGCTCCTGTTAAACTGCAATTTTTTATATTTTTCCCTTTGCAATATTCTCATTACCCTGCCTGGATACCTGTACTATATTTTAATAGGTTGCTCTCAAATAAACTCAATGAGATTAAGTGACACACTAGAAAAACAATTTGGTGCATTTTTTTCACTCAAATTCAACAAATGTAAGGTGTATAGAAGCACCAGTATGTTGCTCAGATAAGTTAAGAATTCTCCCAAAGTAGAGGTTAGTAGCACAAATCAATAAAATTGAAATATGCCTTCTGTTCCTCTTCCAGCACTACAATATTTTAATTCAGGGAGCATTTATCTTACAGATTTTAAACCCCAAATAAATCTGTAGAATAAGTTGAGAATATAAGAATGTCAAACATCAGGTTTTCAGAAGAGGAAAAGTCAGACTAACACATATTTATCTTGAGATATGCTGTAGACCAAATAATTTCAAAGGAAATTGTACCATTTTTTCTTGTATTCAAAAAGGGACGTACATTTTAACTTATAATTGCTTCTCCAAATTATCAGAATATAAATCCTTTTTACCGTCTTAATACTTTCCTTCAGATTCTAAAATTCTGAAGGTGGAATGGAAAAAAATATGAAAAAAAGAATCCTGTACAGTTGAGATTTTAATTTTTACTAATGACCAGAAAATCTATTTTAGATGCAGTTATAGTAGTAAATATATATACAACTGAGTCTTTCTATGAAGAAATAAAAAATGCACATACACAATATAAATATGCATCTACAGTGTACTTTAGTGACACAGTGATCAAACAAGCAGAACATGGACTCATTTTAACTTGAAAACAAAGCTACTTTGAAAATAATAAAATTATTTATTTTAGATAGAGAGGATTAATAGTCAAGTTTTGGAAATGTCACCAGTGCATTGGTTAACAGACTGCCTCCTCTGCCATATACACTTTGGGAATTTCTGCATATGGTTACGGTGTACTAACAACAGTACAGCTCCACTGAACTCATATTGTCAAAAAGACATGAGAAAAGATAAAGAATTTTGAAGTAGTAATAACAATAATAGTAACAAAACCAGCCATGTTTGTGAAACAAAGTGTTTCCGAAACAAAGTGTTTCCAAAGATTAAGAAACAGATATTAAGCCTCAAACTAAGCAACAAAAGAAGATATATATAATCCACATTTATGTTTTAAAGATGACATTCCTTGGTTGGCCAGACAGATATTTTATCCTGTCTTTCCCATCAGCCTTTCTAATACTAATTTTAAACTACTTTTTTTTTTTCTTTTGGAAATTTCTTGTATTTTCAGTCTTAGTGAGGTCTTCCTTTGTATCTTCTTCTTCTTCCTTATTTTTTTTTTCATTTTAAGTCTCCACTCTCTATTATGTGCATTTATGTTTAAATTTGAAGTGTCCTTTTTTCTCTTTTAATGTTATCCTGGGCCCTCCAAAAAACTCTAGAAAGACCAGCTGTACGTGTTTTTTTGACTCTGGTTTGATGCAAAACTAAATTAGACTCTACTTAGACAAATGTTGAAATAAAATAAAATGCAATAATTAAATTCTCAAAGATTAATCTCTAAACATGTAGCAGAAAAAAAGACATATAACAAAAGGGAGTCCAAAAAAGAAAAACAATAAAGAAAAAATACAATTATTTCTTTAAAATTCTTTAACATTCTCATTAAAAAAATGTGAAACCAAATTTATTTTGACTGAACCAGTCTGTATTGGATGAAGGTATCAAGGTTTTGGTGTTTTGGGAGTTGTTTCCACCAATCCAGCTTAAGTAATTCCAAAGACACAAGAAGTAATCTTGCTGAGGGAAAGTATACAAGACAGAAAACTTCTGAGTTAGAGCTTATCTCATAGAAAACAATTGTACATGAAGTTGGAACATTGATTAAAGCCTGTGTCCTTTCAAAAGTGTCTAGGTATGTTTTAGAAGGAAATACCCTTGTCAGGACTGGCATATCATACATGCAAATCAGCTTCCCCTGCAGTTGCACCGTGTCAACTAGCTCCATTACTGGCAGATTACAAACGAAATGCAGGACTGGCCCTTGAAAATAGTTACTGACAACCTAGAAAAGATAGTGAAAACAGACATTGGGGCAAGCAGAAAGACAAGCGGAACATGAGAAACCTAATTTCACAGAACTCCAGAATTGTTAGAGTTGGAAGAGGCCTTTGGAGATCATCCAGTCCAATGCCCCTGAGAAGGCAGCACCTAGAGCAAGTGACACAGGAATATATTTAGGTTAGTTTTCAATTTTTCCAGAAAAGGAGGGAGACTCCACAATCTTCCTGGGCAGCCTGTACCAGTGCTCTGCCATACTAATATAAAGCTCTTCCTTGTGTTAAGGAGAAAATAGTTGTGTTTTATTTATGGCTTTTGCCCCTCTTTCTGTCACTAGGCTACACTGAAAAGTCTCTGGCACCATCCTCCTGACACGTGCTCTTGATATCTTTATATGTTTTGATGAGATTCCCTTCCCAGTCTTCTCTGCTGGATCCTCTCCAGTAGTTCCTCATTTTTCTTGTACCAAGGGCCTCAGAACCAAACATATTCCAAATGTGGCTTTTTCTAAGTGCTTATGACTGTGGATACCTCTTTTCCAATAGAATCCTAATTTTGTCTAGAATATGAAAAGACATTCCAGTTTTTCCATCAATGATGTTTGACTGCTGTGAATTGCAGTAAATCATTACACTTCTCATATCCATAAATTATTTTCTTAAAAAAATTGGTCATTTTTTGACAGTTTGGTGTGATATGAGAAAAATAAAGGAAATAAATATTGATTCCAGTTGTAATAAAATCTTCAATTTTGAAGTTTTTGAGTGAGGATGAAATTGAAGTGTTAAAATTTTCAGAATGGCTACAGCTTTTAACTAATTTAAATATCTAATAGTTCTGACAACAAATATTCCACTCTTTAAGTTTTGATGGGAAATATAAACAGATTTTTAATAGCTCACTAAAATCACTGGGTTTAATTCTTAAGACTAACTTGATGAACTCAAATTGGTATTGATGTTTACTGAATGAATACATAATTTTCCATTATTTAAAAGCCAATCCCAATTTTCCATGATGGCAACAAATTTTTATAGAAGCTGAAGAGTTTCTTATACAGATCCAAACTTCATTTTATTCATTTAAGCGAATGAGCTAAGCAACTGTAGATTTCAAGTCTTGAAATCATCAACAAAATCCCAGTTTTTGGAGAAAGGGTAGTACAAGCAAGTTACATTTGTAAAAAGATGTGTTCCTCTGGTTTTTAATTATATTCACATTTGAGTTTCCTATAGTAAAAAAAAAAAAATCAGTTTATGAAGGCAAGAGATAATATTCCTGAAAAAGTCTAGTTGAGCAGCTAGAACCAGTGTATTTGGTTAAGTACTTCATATTTTATTTGTTTTCTCTAAACGCTGGTGTATTTTATGTTAAAGGAACAGGAGTATCATTTGTGTATATTCCTGAGAAATACCTGGATCCTGCATTGTTTATTCCCTTTTTTCTCAAACTCTTTTATAGGATTATGCAGGCGTAGAAGTGCAGACCATCAGTTCACAGTGCCTAGGAGAATATCAGCAAAAATTTCCCTTTGAGTGCAGGTGTTAGAAGGAGCTTCAAAGAATACAGAAGGACGTTCTACATTTGAAAGCAAACTGTCTTTATATCACGGGCCAGAGTTTTATTGTAGCATGAGTCTTACAAAACTGACAATGGGTACAGTGCAGTAACATCATTCAGTTGAAAAATGCATGTCTGTGTTGATATCAAAAGGATGACATCAGACCATAACACTATCTGGATGAATCCCTAACAGAATTATTTTTGAGTGCTGCCATTGTGCTGTGTCAGTCTCTGGTAATGGATTTTTTTCCTTGGGTTAATCTAGCATGAATTTTTTGTTGTTTCAGGTCTCATTGAAAAATAAGAGTTTCTTGTCTTTGTAGGGACAAATGGAATTTTGATAATTAATCCTAAAATCATATATTGATTGGAAATCTGAAATGCTATAAAATATTACTTTTTTTAATTATCAAAAGCAAAGATCAAAAATTCTGTGTGGTGGGTACACACAGAAGTCTAATGTAAGTCAAGGCAAAAACCTAGATTGTGATTGATTATGAAAAGAATGCCTAACCAGACCACATAAAATTTTGTAGTCATTGCCTTCTTTTTTCTGAGGGAAGAGTATGGCAGATAATGTAGGATTAAGTCATAAATCCTAAATCCTAATTAAGACATATATCTTGACATAAATAATAGATCTAAAATAAAACTTCAGCTGGAGGTAGAGCAGCTGTGGATGACTCTTAGTGTCATTGAACCACCCTAAAGGAGTAGGAAGATTGTCATAAAGCAACTGACTTTCTCTTAGGATCCTCATTTGAATTCTATTCCATTTAATGTATTTCACAATCAAGTGGCCTACTAATGGCAGATTTGTTGATTAAAAAAAAGGTAAATCAAATAAAAAATCATGTCATAAAGACAACATTAAATCCAATTTATTACTGACAGTAATTAAATTCCTAAAATAATACTTAGATCAACACAATGTAAGAACATTAAAAAATGTCTGTATTGAGTCAAAATCAGCCAAGTACCTTGACACTCTCTCTGCCAGTGGCACAAGAATGTTGTTTTTATGATCCTTCTCAGATTTCAGTGCTAGAAGGAACATGAAAAAGGCAAGAGCCATTTTCTAAACCTTGTCAGCAACACTCTCTGGGTGCCTGAATATTTTCTACTTTCTTTTACTCACTGGGACAGGATTTTTCTTTGGTTGTATAAAATTGTGTTTTTATTTACTCAATTGCTATCTCTCTGGAGCAGCAGATTCAACTAGCTTTTAAGATAGCCACCTTCAGGGGGCTAGGGAACATTCAGGACTATTAATGGATGCAGCCTTAATGTGTTTTTTTGTGGACTGCAGTATAAAATAATAATAGTTTTCTGCTGGGAAGAAAATATACTTGGTCTATTTCTGACAGCCACCGAGGGACTTGGCTACTCAAGGGAACAAGCACAGGGACAAGCTTTCACATGTTTTTGGAGCCATGTAATCTGACTGAACCTGCAGTACTTGTGAGAGCTGTGAAACTAAAGATTCTCAGCCTTTGAGCTTCCTGGGTGGAATTTGTTACTAAATTGCATTCATAAAATATATGCTTTTAATTACCGTAGCTTTAAATCATCCTTTGTTGTTGAATCAAACATGAATACACTGGCAACTTAGAGATGCTAAATCTGCTGAACTGTGTTATGCATAAATTTGCATTCATCTTCCAACCATATTTTTTAAACAATTTTGAATTTTGAAGGAATATCTTAAGAAAAGAGAAATCATCTGAAAATGTGTTAATGAAAGATTCAAAACATTTTCCAAGAAGGGAGGTGATGATATAAAAAGCCATCAGGGAACAGCAACACTTGCATCTCTATCTGTTTTTTCTTTATCAAAGCTCCCTTGATTTAGATGCACTACCCATACTTATGCAGCTCTTTTGCTCATTCATTTGTTCATTCACTACCAACAAGGGGCAGATTCTCCTGAACTGAATATGTGGGACAAGTGCTGAAATTTCTATTGCATGCATTCACTTGCATATTCACATATGCATATGTGCAATGTAAAATCTAATGATGATGCTAAATATTTAAGTGTTAGCAGAATGCACCAACACCTGCCTCCCTCCATATAGTACTTAATGGTTTACACATCAAGCCATTGCAATTCTTGTGTTTCCTAAAGCATATTTTATAAGTAGTTTTTAATCACAAAAAAAAAAAAAATTGAGTAATAATCACTTGAGCATTTGAAGTAGCTGGCCATGTTTTGTTGTCATTGAATTTATATAACCATTCCTGGCTTACTTAATGTGATGCTAGTAGCAGACCAATTCTCTTTCAAAGTTTTCTCTTTTCTCTTCACAGCCACAAGTGCCTTACAATAAAGTACCTTGCTTTATATTAGAAGAAATACATACAATTGTACAGAACAATTCAAAAAAGAATTAATAAATGTCTATATTAATGTATGGGTGCTAATTGCAATCAGTTACTGAGAATCATCTGCTAAAAGGCGCGTCCTTTTAAGGCCGCTTGATTAAAATATAGTGTTTGCCCGCCCTGTCAACTAGTGTGAAAAATATTTTTATAACATACACTGCATCTCTTCCAACATTATTTTATCTAGCATTCTGAAGCTGAAATGGTTACTGTAAAAGATAGTTGAATCTGCTGCTCCAGAGTAATAAGAAAAACATTTTTATACAACCAAAGGAAAGTCCTGTCCCAGTAAGTAGAAGAAAGTCGGAAATACTCAGGCACCCAGAGAGTGATGCTGACAAACTTAAAAAACAATGTCACCTTTGGAGACTAAGATGACACACATTCATTTGTGTTTAGTAAGGAGGGATAGAAAGTTTAAAGGAGTGTAGTCCTAGGCATAAAAGGTATGCAACTTAGGTCTTACTAGTTTCTCTGCTATTACACAGATGGGACTTCCTGCTAATTTCATTACCTCATTTTCCTCCCCATTAATTTCGTGGTGCCTGGGTGTGCTCTGGAATGAGGTGTACTTCTACCATGAACCCTTGACAGAACTTCTGTAGGCTTCTACTTCAGCCTCTCAGTCACTTTCACAGTGTACCAGTATGATGTAAAGTGTGCAAGGGCACAGCTATTTACAGAGGCAATTCTTTGAGCTGATTGCTGAAGGTGAAATCCTAAGCCATAGAAGTCAACATCCAATTTAACTTTTCTCTGATTAACTAACTTGCCCATGACAGTCTATTTGTGAGCTGTCTGTTCTGAAAAAACATCATGCTTTTATATTCTCTTGCTCTTGCTGATTCAAACTTATACTCAGAAAAGTTTATTTGACAGCCTTGAAATACAAAAAAAAAAAAAGCTGGAATAATAGTTACAAGTTGAAATATATTAATAATACTGGGGGACTACTACTACTACTACTACTACTACTACTACTACTGCAAGTTTAAATTTATAAATGCCACTACAGAAGTCATCATTACAGAAGTTTGGCAGTAGAAAGTTAAGGAAGCATTCATCTGCAAAACCAATGGAGTAAAATTAATTAAAAAGAAAAAAGAGAGAATGAAAAAATTTGTAATTGTAAAATAATAATATAAAAATCCAGTAATTGATTTTTATTTTTTAATTTATTTTTAAATTTGGGACAGTCATAGCTATATTTAAGATGTGAATTTTATAATGTAAATCATACCCTTATATTTTATATGAAGAAAGTTTTGTAAAAGAACAAGGTACAATACCAAAAGTAATATCTAAAACCACACATAAATGTTATTTTACCCTCAAGATAGCTACAGCCCCTAAAACAGCACTGATATGAGTGTTTAGTAACTATATGAGTATTTACTTTGACTTTCCCCACACCTATAGGAATTCTGGGATATAGTTGAAACTTTGTTTGCATTAATGAAACAAATTCTGGCGTTCACAGTTGTCTTGTGTAATAAGGAAAATGAATATTCTTTAACAAGCTAGAATCCTCTTGTGCTGCTGCTGCTGGTTCCTAATTTTACTACAGGCACAGTTCCTCACTGCTTCAGCTCATTACAGAGACAAATATCACTCTGTTACAGGTAACTTTTCATTCTAACGTGCTTGTGCCACGGATGTCTGTGCTTCAGAGATATTCTGTTTTGCGTCTGAAATTACTTTCTGTGTTACAGCTATGAAGTGTGATTAGAAAAAAAGATACTGCAATTTAGATAAACCCCCACTAAATGGCTCTACTGAAACAAAGCTGAAAATGAAGGTATAAATGGCTGAGGTGATTAAGACTGTCAAGTTCTCCCAGGTCCTGTTAGAGAATGAAATAGCTGATGGATTATTATTTATGCCTGAATGTGAGTTTTGGGGATTTAATTAAAGATGTTCTATTATATTTTTCAAAGCCTATTTGAGGCTGTGAATCAAGACCTGCAATAACAGAATGTGGTATTGTTAATGGAAAAAATGGATAACTAGAAACTTCAGAAATGTCCATTTTTTAAACTGTAATTTGACTGTTTGATTTTTTCCCTTTATATGAATCAAAGAACAAGATGATGTTAAGAATGTCAGATTTTTTGGTGAAAAGTGAATATTTGCTAGCTATTATAACTACTCCTTTGCTCACTGATTGCTATTGTTACTGTAAAAAAGAAAGTATATAAATGTATCTTAAAATAAAAAGAGAAGATATCCTTACAATACACACATGATCAATGGCTGCAAATAGGATCACAAAAAAGCTATTAGTAAAAGGATAACTTTCCTTATTAATAAAGTTCTTCAACATACATGGAAAGTACAAGTACAAGCACAGCCATGGGACTCCCTTTCAAGAGGAGAATGCACCACATTTTCCAGCAAACTTGAAACAGAAATAAAAATTATTACTAAATGTGCAGATCACAAATGATAGTTTTTACAGTGTTTATATACACAGTAATCAGGGAAAAAAAAAGTGGAATTTAGTTGAAATACAATGCCAAGCTCTTCTCTTCTAGCTTAGCTGAACTAAGATGAAAAAAGACAAGTCAAGCAGCACTCAATACAAACTGTGATGACCCTATTAGGTGCCAGAGGAGGCTAAGTTAATTATCACACGGAAAGTTAAACCTCCAGCTGCAGCTCATTCAGTAAAAGTTTGTCTTTCTGAAAGGTCTATAACTACAAACAAAGGAATAAACCAACATTTTACCTTTAGAGAAATACTGTGACACTGTTCTGTTGTACGAAGGAGAGCAAAGAGATTCACTGAGGAGAAAAAAATAAACATTTTATAAAAGTGCCCCATGAGGGAGCCTAGTTTACCCATGTAGATTTTTTGGGGGCAAACAGATAGGCCATTATCATCATCTATCAGTTTTAAGGAGGTGAGCAAGGCAAGATAGTGTAGCCTGAAAACTGAAGAATCTCTTTTTCCACTGGCTCACACTTTTTTCTATTTCTACTAGGATAGTAGTCAGAATTCACTTTCCCACATAACACAGCCTTTTTTGGAGGGATCACTGACATAGGGGCAAAAAAAGGGCAATTTCTGGAGTTTCTCAAGACACACAGGTATACAATCAAGAACTGATCTCCACCAAGTACTTGCTTTTGTTGAGCAGCTGTTATACCTCTTAAAACTTCATGTCAATTCTACACTACATTGCAGACAAATTTAGTTTAAGAGGTTAATTTAATGTCTGCAAATCTGTCTTATCCATTTGAAGGTTGGCTTGGATATAATGGATCTTACCTCAGAACTTGAATTGTGAATCTGGTGCTCAGAATTAGCTGTTTATGTATGTATGTGTCACGTACATACATATGTGTTTAAAGTAGACAGCTACGAACAAATTGGAACAGTTGATAATGATTTTTTAAAAGGAACTCTGTAAAGGATATCTATATAGAAATTCTTGTTTGATCAGTTCAAATTTTATAAAACACTTTTGGCTGATGAACATAGTCACAAGTGATAATGCTTACCACCATGCATGTGTTGAGAAAATCACCAAAAAACTTTATCATGTATTTCGCACACCCCTTAAATTATTTTTTTTAATAAATAAATTGTTTTGAACTTCAGTCTTCTAATATGCAAAAAACTTACACTACAATTATGTTATTTTGGAAAAAAGAAAAGCACAGAGGAGAAATTCCGTATGTATCAAAAGTTTTGAAAAAAGTTATGTAGGAATAATTATTTGTTTTAAAATGTACAAAGAAACTAACAAGATATGTTGTATTATATTACTGTAACCAGTTTTCAAAGGAAAAATTAACCATATTGAAAAGCTAAGGGAAAAGGGAAAATGTAACTAAGCTTGTCAATATGGTTAATTTTTCTTCTGTAAACATTTTTTCTGGCCTTTATCCATCAAAATATCCCAATACACTAGGAGTCAAGATTCTTGGGACAGCAAGGAAGGTGCACAGAGAGCTCATCTACCTTGGACCCCAGGAGAGAAGATCTTTAGCATCAAGGATCTGCTTGGTAGAATGCTGTGGCATTTTGCCTTGGAGGGAGGAAGGGTTCAAGAATGATGGTAAATATTCAAGAATCGCCTCTACAATCTCAGAAATGCTGCATGCAAACAAAAAGGAAATCAGGCAAAAATACCAGGAGGCCTGCATGAATAAAAAAGGAGATTCTGGATAAAGTCAGACACAAAACCAAAACCTGCAGAGGATGCAAAAAAGGACATGCGCTCTGGGAGGAATACAAAGAAACTATCCCAGATTACAGGGATCAGGTTAGGAAAGCTAAAACCCTGATGAAATTAAATCTGGCCAGTGATGGCAACAAGAAAATATTCTAATAGCTAGTAGGATTGGTGATAAAAGTAGGACTAGGCAAAATGGGGGTTCTGTCTGGAAGAAATCAAAAGATCTCTTTACCCACAAGGCGGAGAAGACTGAGGTACCTAATTACATATTTGCTTTGGTCTTCACTGTCAGGTGCTCCAGATACTGTGTCAAAAAGGCAAAGGCAGGGACTGGAGAATGAAGAGCAGCCCATTGTATGATAAGATCAGGTTTGAGACAATCTAGGGAACCTGAAGGTGCATAAGTCCATTGAACCTTGATTAGAGGCCTCTTGTCTTGAGGAAACTGATGCTTGAAGTTGCTATGCCACAGTATAGTTCACAAATATGAGAAGTTGTGACAGTCAGATGAATTTCCTACTGCCAGAAAAAGGAGAAAGATAACATCAATTTTTAGATAGGTAAGAAGGGAAGACCTAGGGAAATACAGGCTGGTCAGTCTCACTTCTGTGCTTGGCATAATTGCGGAACAGATCCTTCTGAAAATTATTCCAAGGTAGATGGAAAATAAAGAGGTGATTTGTGACAGCCAGACAGGCTTCACTAAGGGTAAATCATGCTTGAAAAACCTGGAAAAAGCAACAGGCATAATCTACAGGGTATTTGTTCAAAGTGTTTGATGCTGTCCCACACAACATTTAGTCTCTAAATTGGAGAGACAATTGGGTTTGACAGATAGACCACTCAGTGAACAAGGAATGGGCTGAGTGGTTGCACTTAAAGTCTTGTGTTCAATGGCTTGATGTCCAGATAGATATCAGTGGTGTTCCTCAGGTGCTAGTGTTGGGATGGTGCCATTTAACATTTTTTATTGGCAACATGGGCAGTGGGATTGAGTACACCTTCGGGGAGTTTGCCAATGACACTGACACACTGAAGGTAAGGGATGCCATTCAGAGGGATTGAGAGGCTTGAGAACGGCCGACGGGAACCACAGGAATCTCAAAAAGGCTAAATGGAAGGTCCTGTACCTGAGCCTGGGCAATCCTAAATACAGATACAGGCTGGTCAAGGAATGGATTGAGAGAAGCCTTGAAGAGAAGGACTCAGGACTGCTGGTTGATGGGAAGCTCAACATAATATATGATAATGGACCAGATAAACAAAAGAATCCTGGTCTGCATCAGAAGGAGCATGGCCAACTGGTCACAGAGGTGATGCTTTCCTTCTACTATGCTCTTGTGAGACCCCCACCAGAAGTACTGTCTCCAGTTCTAGACATCTCAACACAAGAAGGACATGGACATGTTGTAGAAGATCCAGAAGAGGGCTACAAAGATGACCAAAGGGCTGGAACAGTCTGAAGAACAGCAGGTTCTGGAGAGACGTTACTAGAGCCTTCTAGCACTTAAAGGGGCCTACAGAAAAGATGGAGAGGAACTTTTTACAAGGGCATGTACTTTTAGGACAAGAAGGAGTTTCTTTAAACAGAAGGACGTAATATCTAAGTTTATGATAAGGAAAGAATTCTTCACTATGAGAATTGTGAAATGCTGGAACAGGTGTCCCAGAGAAACTGTGGAGTCTCCATCCCTGGAAAAGTTCAGGGCCAGGTTGTGTGGTGTTTTGAGCAACCTGGTCTAATGAAAGACCCTGCCCATGGCCGGATGGCTGAAGTAATCAATCCTTAAGGATCTCTTCCAACTTGAACCATGTTATGATTTTAAGTAAAAGCTAAGCATCATTTCAAGGAAGAATTGTTGGGAGCTTTGAATCAGAGAAAATTTCCATGTCAATTTAAATTAGGTTGGTTGGTCTTATTTTTCTTGCAACATGATGTAACATAAAAGAAAAAAACAGGAAGACATGGTAGTCCTGTAAATGTCTTATTAATGAAGAGTTCCAGGATGTGGTTGATCTTCCTATGGCTCAAGTTTCTTTGCATTGATTTAGCAAGGATGCAGCGGCCAAATGACTGCTGTTGAATGGGTTGGAATTCCAGCTCAATATGTGCAGTGGCTGGACAAGTCCTGAGGATCACTGGAAATAAACTAGAAAGGGTGCTGATTTAGCAATTTAAATTATATTATTAATACAACATTTCCATGTAAATTTAAACAACAAAAATTCAGAAAAAAAGGTTGGAAAAGCACATTAATAGGAAAATTTTGTGTTACTTAGTCAGGCCAATAATTGAATTTTAATCCATAGAATCACAGAAACATAGAATCATTCAGGTTGGAAAGTCCTTTAAGATCATCAAGTCCAACTACCAGTGTCACCAGTATGTCCCACACTAAGCCATGCTCTCAAGTGCCATATCTGCGTGATTTTTCAATGCATCTAGACTCTACAACTTTCCTGGGCAGTGTATTCTAGAGCTTTACCACTCATTTTGGGAAAAGTTTTTTCCTAATAACTAATATAAATTTCTTCTGGCACAACTTGAGGCCATTTCCTCTTATCCTGGGGATAGAGACTGACCCCTGCCCTGCTGCAACCCTGTTTGAGGTAGTAGTAGCGATCAATCATATCAGCCTCCTTTTCTCCAGGACCCCTCAGCCATTACTCTTAAGAATTCTGCTCCAGCCCCTTCACCAGCTTCATTGTCCTTCTCTGGACTGTTATAGCTATATGGTTAAAATTTTTTCTCAGCAAGTCTTAACTCACAATCAGTTCTTATCTTATAATAAATTTTGCCAATGACAAGATTTTAAATGTAACTGGAGATAGGTAAAAGAAGCAGATGGAACTGGAAAGCACTACCAATTGTTGTACCAAAGGAAGGTGCTGATAAATAGTAAACTCAGTATCAGGACCTTAAGTGCCTTTTTACTCCAGGGGTTGTAAGCCTAGGCTCAGGGCCAGCTTAAAGAATAATTCAGATGTTAGGCCTTGAAAGGAGCTCTTTGAAAAAACTCTGCTAAGAAGCTGTGCTGATCCCTTGCTCCTCTAGTCCTCTGACTGGGAATTGCTTTTGAGGAGAGGCTCCTGTGCTTACTCCCAGTCAGAGGGTCGGTCCTCTGTTCATCTGTGTCCCCGCCTGGCCTTATCACTGCTCATCCAGAATCTGATGTTGATCCAGGAGCCTTGTCACCGTGGACATGCTGCAGGATTATAAGGCTGCCAGTGGTCCTGGTCACCCTTACAGCTGCCTTTGACCAAATGCATTGGCATCTGCCCTGCCTGGCCCATATCTTCCTGTAGCAATTGGTTGATGCTGCTTTGCAGAGCCATGTGTGTCATTGCTGCTTTCTGGAATTCAGTTGAATAAAGTAAATCAGGAGCTGGAAATTGCTTGCCTCTCCCAAAGCAAGTAATAATAATACTTGAAAAAGTCTCTTAAAAATTTATGGTTTAGTTAAGGGTAAACCTGTACCCATTTTACCTGAAAAAAATATTTACAGATGCCAAAATCTTGTGATTTATACTGACCTCTGACACTCATAAGTTCATTCTCACAGTTAAATGAGATAAAAGGCATCAATTCATCTAAAAGTAATACAGTTTTGTATTTGTACAGTTTTGACAAAATATTCTGAAGTCCAGTGTGTACTGTTATCTAGAGTGGTATTACTAGAATTGTTTCCAAAATCCTTTTTTAGGCCTCCCACATGTTTCACAATCTGATTTAGATAGCATCAGAAAAAATCTTGAATTCAGACCACAATCCAATAAACGATAGATAGATAAGGATCTGTTAGTTGCTGTGTAAGTTTTTCCGTTTACACACTCTCATGAAATTTCTGATTTAACCTTGCAATAAACGTGAAGAAAAACTCAAGATATTTTCAGCTGAATTTTAATAACCTTTCATGAGTATATATGTATTCTAAATACTGTTAAAAACTCAAAGTCAGTGAACTCAAAAACGTTGTTCAAAAATTAGATAACATGATTATAGATAAATAGCTTTAATTCAAACTGCAAAAAGAACAGTTCCAGAGAAGATTAACTATTCTATTATGTATAGATGAGCCATATAGTCATATCAATATAGAGGAGATTAATGCATAGACCTGAGGCTTGTAATTTACCAGAAGGATTTTTAAACTTCTAGGTATAGGGAATTAGGTATAGGAATTTATGAATTAAAAAGCAGAGCAAAACAATGCAAAAAATAAAGAAAAAACCTAAATATTAAAGAACAAAACCCAAAAATCCAAAGGTACAGAAAACACTACATGCTACACCATGCAGCAAATATTTCAAAACTTCTTACTCATTATTTAGAGAAATATGAAAGATACACTAATAGAAAAAGTAAGCATGCATAAATTAAGGACTTATTATACAATTTTATTATTTTTCTTTTGGAATTTTGGTGAAGCCAACACTTTAGAAAAAGAAATCTTAGAATTGGTAAGAACAAGATACTGTTGATGGAAAGAAGCCTACAACAAAGACCGATACTGGATCAGATGAAAATCCAAATCAAGTTTAAAACAATATTTGGTAGATATATTCCCCTCATCTTTTTTTAAATGTTTATACTAGAAGGAAGTGGAACACATTCATCCTCTCAAAAACTTTTAGGAGGTGTTGCATTTTCCTTCTGGTGATTCTAAGGGGATTGCCTTTCCAAAAGACTGAGCTATTTTATCAGAAAGAAAAAAACGTAGCTAAATATTAGTAAATTTATGTGATAACTAATTTATTCCTATTCCAGTTTATCCTTCTATTAATTACTGGTCTCTGGTGGTCATATTAGATCAGTAAGAGATGATTACAAGAGAAGTTATCTCCAACGTGAAAATATTTTGTTTTTTTTTTATGATACTATAATGCAAATAAAATTTAAATCCTCAAAATCACCATAGCTTAAGTTTAAAAGTAGCATGAAAATGATACCTAAAGTCTTGAATTAACTATTCAAATGTTCATTATTCTTCTTCAAGATAGAACTCTCAGGAGCACTCAGTATGAACTTAATGCTGCTTCACTGAACATCAGGATGCATCCATGGTAGCAGTGTCAAAGTGGACGTGAGCACTCTTGCAAAATCTAGTCTACTTATTAGAAACTTATTAGAAAATGTTTGGCTAAAACACACAGTGAACTAAAAGGTCTATGCTTTGAGAAATGGTTCAAAAACTTTTCCGCCCTAGGGAAGCTTTCTAATCATCTTGTCTGAACTTCTACATGCCCTCAAAGAATTTGATTCGTTATTTCCTGTTTCAAGCTATTGTCTTCCAATTAAGGTGTAGAAATTTATTTTAGAAACTTCCCTGTTCTTGGTTGAAAGGGTTGTTTCTGATACAATATGCCTCATTCCTTAGTAAACTCTTTCATGATAGAATTTCCCAAGAGGTCTGCTGATAAGTTGTTTTCATCCAAGTCTTTCTCTGTCAGATTGTTTCTCTAAATCAAAACTTATTAGATTTTTTTCCTGAACACTCCAGATATAAAATTTCTTTACTACAGATAATGCTACAAAATCACATACAATTTTTTTTGTTAGTATTTCGTTAGATTATAACACATCTTTCATAATATATAAAAATAAAAGTTTTTGGTATCATTACATCATTTCAGATAACATTGTTTTAGAAATCTTGCTAGTTTATAGTGTTGTATAATATTATTTCTCATAAAGCATGAGGAGTCTCATGAAAGCCTGAATCATTATTAATGAAGAAACACTGCAAGAAGGAGCTGTTTCTTATTTCACTGATGATCAGAAACACTCTGGTGTTTACAGCTATATCCTCACTGGTTGTTTAAAAACAAAACACCAAAGTTCTTTTTTTAGTCCAAGTATTCATGTTTTTTGAAGCTTACATTAGTGGAAAATAGAATTCATGCAAAGGCATAAAAATGGTAATTAAAAACTTACTAGTTCATGCTTCTCTTCTAAAAATGCCAACATTTTCACAATGGCAGGTCATAAATTTTTAGAAAGGTGGAAGAGAAATTTGAGTACATCACTAATCAATAGTTAGGTAGGCATATCATGTATAACTCAACTACTCTTTTCATAGGAACATTTCATGAAAATATTGCATACAAAAATTTATGTTACAAAACAAGATTGTTTTAAAGATAGGGAATCAAATTTAGTAATGCCATTATGTATGTATTTTAAAGTAAGCTTTGCATGAGACAGAGTATCCTATCTAAACTAACTATGTAATTAGATAAAAAAAAATATATACCCGTTATCCAGATATTCAGAAGTTTGTTTATTTTTCTAATATTTTTCTAAAAGTATATTCAGAGATGAACAGGAAATCTTGCAATTATTTATATCCAGCTGCTATCTGTTGAGTAATTATTCAATATTTCCCAGTATATTATTCAGTGCTCTTTGTTATTGAAAATTATTCAAATTTTTATCTGAAGGCAAAATGATGAACTCTCCTATGGAATTCTCTGAAGTGTTTTTTTTTTCTTTTTTGTAAGATCCTAGATCTTTAAAAATATTAAGTAACAAATCTTCAGAGTAGTCTAATGAGATAAGGCAATGGGAATGGGAAAATAAGGCAAAGAGCTTATAGGCAAAATTATAAAGAATCAGCTAATTTTGAGTGATTGATTTTTGATGCCTATGGATTTATTTTTTCCTCACAGAGCTTTATAGCTCTGTATAGGTTCAGAGCAGAGCTGTCGCTAAATGCATTTGTCAGACAGATGGCTCACATTTCTGCAATTTACACTGTAAGTGTTTTGTATTGTTTGCCAAAAGATAAGAAATACAGAATTAATCATCCTTTGTGACAAGTGTGATTAAAAGACATCACTGTGTAACTGAGTGCAGTCCATGACAAATGATTTACACACACTGAATCAGTTCAAATTTGGGTTTTACAGCAAACCTTAACTGACCTTTTTTCAAGTTTTGGGGCTTTATTTTCCATATTTGATATAAGTAATATGTTTAAGAATGTGCTAAACATACATTAACTTGTGACAAAATATGTGAGCCTGCCTTGTATGCCTTTTAATCATGGATGTTTTCCTTCCTGGACTTTCTAACCCTTAAACACTTTCAGAAGTTTTAGACAGGGGTTAGATGTTTAAATTCAATCTGGTGATAAAAAAACCCAATCATCTCCCCTTCCTCCAATACAGAAGTAATTTTCTTCAGACTTGCTCTCAGTTGAGATCAAGACTCAATCCTACATTTTAATAGGTATAGAAACTTTTGCTTTGCTCTAGGAAATACAGGAAATGAACTTTTCCCTTCTGAAATCCTTACAAGACTCCTAGATCATACTGTGTCTTCTCAAATAACATCTATATATATTTTGACTACTATAGAACTATTTTAGATCCTGTTGTAGTCAAATTCCTGTATCATTGGATTCACAATATTACTGTTTCTGCCAAATGATAGTAGTTGCAAATGATAGTGGCAACAGTAGTTCCATCCGGAAGGTAAGATTTTTAAAATTTTGTTTGGAAACTATATAGGATTGTTGCATGTAATGGATTAAAGAAATACTTTGCCTAGGATGAGACTAGATTTCATCAGGTCATCTAAGAGGACAATTTTCCTTCCACAAATTTGGTTTGATATATGTATTAATTTTGCTGAATAACATTCAGGAACAGTGACTGCTATATTAGCGCCGTTGAAAAGTCATGATAACTCTATGAATTTTCTAAATACTTAAAAAAACCTTAGATATTCCAAAGATAAAATATTCTTTATTTGGGTAAATAAGCATTTCCTAATCTCAGAAAAAAAAAAACAAAGGAGAAAAATGCTATTATTTATCTATATATTTATGATCTTTCTGCCTGATTTAAGAGAAACACCAGAATTGTAGACTCTGAATGTGTCATTATCTATTAAAAGAGAGAGGAGATAAACAAGGGAGTAGGGCTGTACATATTGTCTCACTATATCTTCAGTGGGTGTGCCTGTTGCATGTTTTAGAATAAGATTACATCCATGATTTCCCTCTTTTGGCCTAATCTGTCTTGCACTGCTTGAAAAGGTTTATTGTCTTTTTCCTATTCTATATATTATTTTCCTACCCCATTTTATTTTCATTGAAATAATATCCACTGCAAAATTACACTTATGTCCATAATATTTCTTCCTGTGATACATTTCGTACCTACATTTTATAGACATAAAGGAATATATGGGATTAAAGAAGGAGGTGCAATAACTTTATTAAAAATACCCAAAGTATCCTGGAAATAGTTTTCTTTAGTGAACTAGTTAGTTAGTGACTTCTTGTTCCCCGATTTATCATATTATACACGACTTGTGATAGGAGAAAAAAAAAAAAGATAAAAAAAAAGATTAAAAAAAGAATGATACTGTTTATTTCCTTTTGCAAAGTAATAGAAAGTCTGGTATATGAAATATATTTACACTTTTTTAATGTGGCACATTTCAACTCAAATAGAATAACTAATGACAAAGAGTTTATAGAAATTAAATATATGCAAATTAATAAACCAAAAAAGCAGGTTTTGTTATAATAAATGTCAAAATTGCTCATATATATGTTATATAAACTTTAATGTTTAGAAAAAAACCATCTTTTTGATTAATCTTATTTTGAAAATACGGAAAAAAAAATTATGGGATGAGAACCAAAAATTCTTATCAAGATGGTGAACTGTCTCACAATAATGTTGGCACATTGAAGAAAAAATTTATCCAAGAAAAGAAAAAAAATTATCTTAATGTGAAATTTAGTTATTAAATAAATTCTACATCACATGAAATTACTAAATGTAATTACACACGAAACCTTCCACAAAACCATAAAATTTATTTTTTAAAGGCTCTCCCTTGAAACAGTTATAAAGAAAGAGAACATACATACAGTTCTTAATAGAAAAACAGTGAAGGACATAACCTCTTTTTAAAATTCATTAATGTTCTTCTTTACCAAGTTTGACTGCAAATATGAGAGCAAATGTGCTAGCCTTCAAAAATAGAAATGTGTATTTACATGTATCTTAACTAGTGATAATGGTAATCTACGATATCAGGTTTGTGTCTTCAGTATGGGAAATAATGCATAATTATTATATAGTATATTAATTAATTACAGCTCACCATCTTGGAAAATTAAATAAAATAAGTTTGCTATACGACATTATAGAGTGACCAAATAACATGACTGATCTTTTACTCTTCTGAATGGAGAGAATTACATGTGATTTTGCAGCTTGTTTGGCTGAATTTTAGGAAATCAAATTGCATACATTTCTGCAGATTGAAATAAATGTGCATATCATTATTAGGAGAATCAACCACAAAATACTTTTTGAGACTGTTAATTAAGTAAGAGCATATAGTTTCTGTATTAAGACTAGACTCATTTCTACATTTAAGGATAAAAGTAAAGGATTACACAAAGGATTTCTACATTTAAACTTTTTGTATTTCCTTATCTACTTCAGACAAAACTGAAGTAGATGCTCTCTGTGGCATGACACTTCACAATTTTAGTTTTGAACCATTTCCACCAGCTGCAGATATATCTCACGGCTACTGGACAGGAACACTTAATAACACAGACAGAAAATTCAATTTCAAGAACATTGTTGCAGCAACAATGGTGAGAAGAACAGCAAATGAGAATAGGAAACACAATTGTTAAACATTTTCTCTCCCTCAAGAGAAAATTAGCTTTTTTCTTTACTAAGTCATCAACAGGTCTGCCCCATGATCCATGCCTGTTATTTTTAACCTTTATAATCTGGGAAAATGTTAAAGGACATTATTATATTTAATCTAGCATCATATAGTGAACCCTAAGTCTGAGCCCAAACACTAAGCTGCAGCTCCTGAAATTTATAATCCAGAAAAGATGTCAGCTGCCTGCTAAGGGAGATGGTTACAGTGAAGAAGAGAACATGGCTTCTTTAACTACAATTCTTCAAAGTCAGAAGTTTTTCCTAAGAATACAGGGCAGTGTTGGCTTTATTGCTGTTGTTAATTAGAAAGGAACCTTAAGCACAAGAAAAGATGGTAAACATGATGGACACAAAAGAAAGTTTATGCACAACACCTAATGATACAAACCCAAAAACGAGCCTAACAATTTTTTGACCATGACTTGGCCATGTGACTATATTTGAAGATTTTTGTAGTGTTATTCTTTAGAGAACAATATCCAGAGCAGGTGTGTGTGTGGAAATGAGGGAGAAAAGACTGACATACATTTGTTACAAATAACCATAAGGACTTTAAGCAGGAGAGGAAAGGATGCAGGTATCTCTCTTTAGTATTGCAGAGAAGAAACAGTTAACACAAATACCAGGATTATGGAAAAAAAAAAAGAAAAGAATATGTTTCGTTTTAGAGAGAAAATGGCAAAATATCTTATCATAAGGGAGATCTTTCACCTTCTCCCAGGATGAAAGCTGGGATGCTCTAGAGAGAGTGCCAAAGCTGGAGGAGAAAGTGGTGAGCACAGAAATGATCACCCAAGATTCAAGGAAGACACACATGAGAGAGAAAAACTGAACAAAAAGGAGAGACTCCGCATTGTTACACTGGAACTGGATGACATCAGAATCTGTATTGGTTTTTCACAGCCTGGTTTTTGGTAGCAGAGGGGCCACAAAGACAGCTCCAGTGAGAAGCTGTTGAACCTTCAACCATGTCTGGCAGAACCAATCCCTGATGTCTCTGAAGATGGACATGGTGCAGGCCAAAACTGGGCCAATGAGAGAGGTTGGTAACACCTCTGTGATGACATACTTAAGAAGAAAATCAAAACAAAGTCACAGGTTTTTTGCTCCTAGACAGAGTAGAGGAGGAGGTGAAAACATGTGAGAGAAACAACATGGCAACACCAGGGTCAGTGCAGAAGGAGGGGAGGAGGTGCCCCAGGCACTGGAGCTGAGATTCCTCTGCAGGTCGTGGTGAGACCGTGGTGAAGCAGCTGTGCCCCTGCAGCTCACAGGGATCCACAAGGGATGCAGAAATTCATGTGCAGCCTGTGGGCTCCATGCTGGAGCAGGTGGGTGCGTGGAGGAGGCTGTGATCCACTGGGAGACTTTATGGGAGAGAGAGGGCTTCCAGGGTGGAGCAGCCTGTCCTTGGAGGACTGCACCCCATGGAAAGAGAGCCATGTCACAGTAGTTTTGGGAGGACTGTCTGCCCATGAGGTTGGACTCACACTGGAGAAGTTCATGGAGAACTGTCTCCCAAGGGAAGGGATGCCATGGCCTCACAGGGGAAGCACTTTCTCCCTGAGCAGCAGAGGGAAATCTTGGGTGGTGAACTGATCAAAACCCCACGTCCTGTCTCGCTGTGCTGTCTGTGGGATGAGGGGAGAGCCTGGCAGGGAAAAGGTGTTTCAAGGGCTTATTTCACTTCTCATTATCCTCCTCTGATTCTTTAATAATGAATTCACTTTGCAACTTAAGCTGAGCCTGCTTTTCCCTTGAAATACTTCTCCTGGTCCTTATCTCACTCATGAAGCCTTCGTTAATTTTTTTCCCCTTTTCCCTCCTCTGTCCAGCTATAGCAGGGGAGGGTGAGTGAACAATTCTGGTGGGTGCCTGGCATTGGCTCAATGTTAAACCATGACAACATCTCACTCAGTATTCACTGCTGTAGTAAGGACACATAAAAACAGATAACATTTTAGGGCCCAGCAGAAGCATGGAGAAAAAAGAAGTGGTAAGATTTGTCAAAAACTGAAGACTAAATCAGACAATTATTGAGATGGCTCAAAAGTGAGACATTTCTGGATATATTTATCAGTGAAGCTCAAATATCCTTCTGGATCCCACTTACAGTTCTCTCCTCATGTAAAAGAATGCTGGAAATCTAACCTGTTGACTCAAATGTTTGTACATGCAACTTATTTACAAGTCTACTATCTGAACAAAGTGAAATTCTTATTGGGAAAGCTCTAAATGAGATGAGCATTAAATAATTTACATTTTTATTTATTGGTGCTCAATAGGAAATGTAATATTAGTCTCTTTTAACAAAAGACAACTTCTATAACATCAGCTTGTTACACTGTGAATTAAAGTTAAGGACAAATAAAAATGAAAAATATGCAGTCACTGGACTTTGATTTCAAAGAAGCATAATTCAAAACTTAGGGAAATAGCAAAAATTTGAATGGAGCAAATTCTTTCCTCCCATATAATGCATCAATTCTAAAAGAAATTAATTCCCATCTATTTATATTAATAATAAAAGAAACTTACTATCATAACCTCCCTACTCTTTGTCCCTTGAATAGAAAATACTCAGTGGAAGCTTGTTTTCTGTTGAGTTAGTTCTGATTTATAGCCTTTATTCATTATCCTATTTTATCTTTTCCACTTTTCCCATAGAGATTTAGACTCTTATGATCTTACTAGATCATATATTTTTCCTTTCATTGACTTTCTCAAACCTACCCAAAAAACCCTGAGTTCTGGCATTTTAGAGTTTTGACACCATGTTCATGATAAAGAATGCTGCATATATTCTCATGAAATATGAAGTTCAACATTTTCTTAAATAGTCCCCTTAAAAGTTAGAATTCTGTTGAGCTATCATAATTTATTTTGAAAATTCTGGTATTACTAACTGAGATGTGTGAGTTAAAAAAATATTATTTATTCCTCCTGATTTTATAAATACAGAGGATGAAGGATTGGTCATCAATGATGTGTTTGGTGACTATCCAGTCATTCTTTGGTGTCAAATTTCAGAAGCTAATGTCCTGTTAAGTTCTCCCTGTTATACCTTACAGTATTAGGTAACGCATACTAATTTCAAATAAATGACTTTTGACTCAGAAAAAAGTTACTCATTAAATAAACTTTTTTTCAGTAGGATGACGTTTACAAGCTTCTAAAAAGGTGATATTTGGAGGCTGTAAAATTATCTTATATAACTACTTGGCATTTGTAAAAAGAGGAAGAAAGGCTGATGGAAACAAAAATTACATGGAAGCTTAATGATATTGAAACATATTTTGGCCAGCAATCTTTATTACAAATTATTTCATTTTTACAACCAAAAGATTATTGAAGGAAAAAAGTCATCAAGGAGAACATCGGAGTAACTAACTTTGTCTTGTAAGAGGTAAATTGCACGTAGTTTACTGAGTTTTGCAAGTTAAGAAGACATGCTCGATATCCAAAAAGTGAAGAGTTAAAATTCACACTCACATATGTGAATTTCTCTGTCTTTCTCAAACCTCACAGCACAGCTACAGCTGTCATGAAAGAAATATGAATCTGTTAGACAGAACACTACTAAATATGTTTCATTCAGTTTTACCACAAGACTGTGTATGTTTGCATGCATCAAGAATTTTTTTCTTTTATTAGTTCGCAGTATTAAACACATTTCAATGAGTCTAGGGTGAATTTCTCCAGCAGACATGGTCTGGAGCCAAAGATCACATTGCAGGGAGAATCAGCAAGACCTCGAAATTTGTGATGAGAGAGGCACTCAAGACCCTTGAGTGGAAAGCATTAGAGCCCTGGGAAGAGGCAGTTCTGACTCTTCTACACAAGCCTGGACAGGCGCAAGCACATGCACCCTGTAGTGATCCAAAAGTAGCCTCTGGTGAGCACGAGTGAGCAGGAGCACAGTGAGCAGAGCAGGCAAACTGTGTGTGGTGAGGCAGAGCATGTGTCAGATTGCACAGAAAGGGCACATTCACCCACCAGACTAGAGATCATCTCAGTTGGTGGTCACCACACCCTTGGAAGAAATGCAGGAATGTTTTCCACTTGATGGCTAGCCGTATCTTCAGCACTCATGAGAAAAGATGTGGTGACACAAATGAAGCACCCAGGAAAACATGTAATTGTCTAGCATACAGGGAGTCCCAGAGCCTGGTGCTGGCATGGGGCAGTAGTAGAGACAAGAGCTGTGTGACCAGGTGGTTAATCTGGTCTGCCTGGTGACAGAGAGAGTAGGTAGAATGGTTATGAAGTGTCACAGACTCTAAAGATGAGATGGGGGGGTGAAACCATGGTCTGTCAGGACCAGACATCAGAAAAATCCTGAGACGTGAGTATCCTGTATCCTCACCCTGCCAGGCTGAAAGGAGCAGATCAAAAGTTTTGCAAGCATTGACAGGGAAAAAAGACAGGCCTTGTGTATTAATATATGGCTTCATGGCTTTAAAAAATAGGTGTGATGGGAGAGGAGATAATAGAGCTTTTGGAAAGTTGTGGTATGACAGACCTAGATTAGAGGGACAGAGTGCTGGTGAGTGCGCTTTGCTGATGACTCTGAGATATGCTAGTCACACTGGACCATGCTTGAAATACTTTGAAGATGAAGAAGGGGTCCTGTGGTAACAGAAGCCAACAGGGAAATACCAGGGAAATATCTCAAAGGAATTAAGGGATGTTCCTCTAAGAAGACAACATGTCTCAGCTCAGCTGCCTTTACACCAATCTATATAGCACAGGTAACAAACAGGAGGAGATTGGAGCTGTCAGAAAATTATGATCTTGTTGACATTACTGAATATTGGTGGGACAAATCTCATGTCTGCAGTACAGCTATCAAAGGCTACAGGCATTCAGATGGGGATGAGAGGATAGGTGGATGGGAAGTCCTCTACACCAAAAGCCTATTGGCAAAGCCTTCTTGCTGCAGCTCACAGGCTGTCAACCTGCTGGGGGACTTCAGCCACCCTGACATCTGCTTAGAATGTAACATGACAGGAGTAGGAAATCTAGGAGACTCCCAGAATGCATGGACAATAAATTCTTAAGTACTATTCCAGATAGTAAACATACCCACCAGAGGGGACACAATACTGGCTCTAGTGGTCACCAGTGCTTCAATATCAACATGGGAGGCAGCCTGAGCTGAAGTGATCATACATCAGTGGAGTTTGCAGTCCTGAGGAATATGTGTCAGGTGAAGAATAAAATAAATATTCTGAACATCAGGAAAGTAAAATTCCAGCTCTTCAAGGACTTAGACAGTAGGAACACCCTGGAAAACTACCCTCAGTGACAAAGAAGCAACTAGAATATAAGAATTAGCTATGCACAGGGAAAAAAAACTTGGGCAAGAAAGGAAGGACAATGACATGACTTTGAGAAAGGAACTTTTGGTCAAGTTAGTGGGCAAGAAGCAAATGCACAGGCAGTGGATCCATGAACAGGAATCTGGGGTAGAGTACAGGGGCTCAGTCTGTTTGTATAAGGATGGGATCAGGAAGGCCACAGCAAATCTGGAGCTGAAATTGGCAAGGGAACCAAAGAATAACAAGATTTCTATAAGTATATCAGCCAGAAAAAGATCAAAAAAGGCTAGCCAGTGAGTCAAAATGGATAAGAAGGTTGAAGTAATCAAAACCTATTTCACCTCAGTCTTCAGCAACAGCTTACAGAAGCTAATGTCTCTTTGCACACTTCTCAGGTTGACCACAAGATGAGGACTGGGGGAGCTAAATTCTTCCCATTGTAAGTAAAGATCAGATTCGTGACCACCTGAGGAACCTGAAAGTTTGTCAGTCTATCGGACAAGATGAAATGTATCCCAGATACCTGAGGGAATTGGTTCATATTGTTGACAAGATAAGCTCCATGATAAGCGTGACAGCCTGGTGAAGTCCCAGGCGACTGGGGAAGGGGAAACTGTACCCATCTTTTAAAAGGTAGAAAGCAGGGCCCTGGGAACTCCTGACTTGTCAGCTTCACCCTTCTCCCTGCAATGATCATGGAACAGATCCTTACAGAAGATGTACAAAGGCATACAGAGGACAGAGATGGGATTCAGGACAGTCAGAACAGTATCATCAGTGGTGAGTTTAATCAACTTATTTTTAAAAATAAAAAGGTATGTATCATAAAGTAAGGGTTATTTTAAATATTTAGTCTTCCTACTGACTTCTAAATAAACATTCTGAAAAAGTGCATTTAAATTGCATGGTCAATAAAAATACATTAGTTATAAAGAATTGAAGTCTAGAAATGAATGTTCTACATCAGATAAGCCTTCCATATTATTTTTGTCTATATCAATTCATCTACTAAGTCTTTTCAAAGAAACTGAATATACTGACAACTACACCATTCAATCAATGGCTTTGTGACAGAGCTATAAATACCTGAGTAGCAGGAGTGGGAAGGGAGAGACTATTTGTGGAAACTAAGGCTTATGGCACATCTGCAATCATCTACAACGTCAGCATTCATACGGGAAAATGGATGATGATAAAAAACACACACCTGAGGAGAATACATTATCTAAAACTAACATAAGCGGCATGAATGTTTTATTACCATGGAAATGGTGCACAGTACATGACAGCAGAAAAAGTCAGTTGAGACAGGCAATTTTAATTTTTATGGATAGTATGATCACAGGTGTGCTTTCAATCATTTCACCACTTCAGGTTTTTCATCAACTGTCACTAATAATTTCACATGACAAGCATAGTACTTGTGACATTTCAAACGCAACCTGGAGTTACTTACAATGTCTGCGGACTGGCAAGCCACTGTCTCTACTGCCAGGGCAGAACTCAAAAAGCCCTTTCTGTTTAGTACACTAAAGGTCTCTCTGCCTCTCTGTGGGATTTGTGCTTCTTGCAAAGTGTGGCTGTTGCAACCAATGTAAGTAAAAGTTTTGACAGTGCTCTTCCAAAGAAACTTTGCTTTTGGGTAAAGATGGGAAAGAGGCAGGGCAGGATTCAGAAGGACCACCATAAAAATCATTAAGGTCATTAAGGGAGGTATCATTCAACTGAAAAAAGGATAATCTTAATCCACGAGGGTTTCTGGCTCACAGACTCTTTGTGCTTCAAATTTTAGAAAATCCTAACTGAATTTCCTGCATTGCATACCCCAATTTATCTCCAGTAGTACTGCTGTGACTGAGGCCTAGCTGGAACCAAGTGCATATGATTCAGGAATTAGCATTCATGATTGCAATTAAATACTGTATTGTGAGAACATAAACAAAATAAAGAGAAACTGCAGAACCAATGCATTCTCTATTTCATATTCTACTTAGATAATGAATCTTACATATATCTGCATGGTACTTTTCATCAGAAAGTTCATATCTCTCTGCTTTGCCCTATATGCTCAGATGAGTTTCAGGGTGAGGAGTTCTACAAAACACAAGTAATGTGAAAAAAGTTTATAACTGTCTCATTTCATGTTTTCTTTTTTAATTGATGTTGCTATTAAGATACATTAGTAGGTTTGAAAAGAAATAGTATGAGCAAAGTTAAATAAAAATTTTATATGAGTCCAATAATATCTATCAAATAAGCTATTTCACCATACCATATATATCAAAATGAAAACATCATATAGTGTTCAGTTGCTAATTTTAAGGTTTGTCTCTCCTAATTTTTTGTAAATTTTTGACCATTACAACTAACTTAACCAGAACTCCACATACATAGTAATTATTAACAATAAAGAATGATTTCTTAATATATGAAATATTATTCATATTAATATGAGTAGATTTTTTTACACTAAGGATGGAAGAAAATTGTTTTAAAGCCATTTTTAATATTAAATGATTGTCTTCTATGAGGGTGGAAATTAAACTATTACACAGTAATGCCAAACTGCAGCCCCCAATAGTCAGGAATGAAATCTAACTTCTAGTGGTACAAAATGCTTTTAATATTATTTATGAAGTATATGCTCACCTTTTCTTTATTTAATTCCATTTATTGTTTTGTTTCATTTATTTTGCAACTGCTTTTTGTTGTAAAGATATGTATGAATCTGAAAATTAAACATAATTATCATTATAGGAATGTTATAAATCTAGAAGAAAAATGCCCAGCTTTCCTAGTAATTGTAACTATTCCTCAGTAACAGATATCATGACATCAGAGACTACCTTGTTAATCATTTTCCCTTTCTTAAAATATTTTACTTTAGGATGACTGTTGCACAATTGGACCAAGTAGGATTTAAACAGTTCCATTTCAAAATATTCAAATATTTTCTTTGTATTAAAAAATATTCCCCATGAGACAAGGATGAAGAGAAGGAATCTATTCTCTTCTGCTTTCTATTTGCTTAGCACAGGTGTCAAGCAAAGTATCAATACAGAGAACAGAAGGGATGAAATCTTGGCTTCTCTGAAATAAATGGCAATTCTCCCATTGACTTTAACGGGTCAGGGTTTTTTCAGAACTCTTTCTCAATTCACAGTTGCCAGAATGTGAGATTCCACTGAAAAGTCAACTTTCTCCACTGTGTGAGATGAAGGCAGATTGGATGTACATGGTAGTCAGAGCAGAACATTGAATACTGACGCTTCATGGCAAAATTAATATGCTGTAGAGTGCAGAGCACTTCCAAACAATAACAATGCATAATTTGTTTCTTTCGTTTGACATTGTCTCATAAATAAAAGATAGGAGGATGATGAATTATAGTTTGCTAACACTAGAGCCAAATAATCATAGTTGATTGCTAATAAATGACAATGAAAACTGATTCATACAAATCAGAAGTTGTACTGCAGCAATAAATATCTAGGAGGGCACTGTACATTAATAACAATTTTAATGCTGTTTATTTGAATATAAATTTATATTTGCATAGCTCTTGGCTAGAAACCATTGGGAAAATATTTTTGCAACACTTTGAAACAAATCAGACTGTCAACCATTCACTTTTCTGCTATATTTTAGGTTCAAAACAGTTACACTTGCTTGACAAACACCGAAGACTAAGAGTTAAAATTAAGTATAACGCTGCTAAAATTGAAACCTTATTGAGATATTAATTTAAAATTGTTCTTACATCAACACTGAAAAACTTCATCTTTTCCTTCATTACTTTCACAAAATTATTTGCCTGTTTTAGCAAGGTAATTATAGTGATACTGGTATTAGAAGTTCTATGGAATGGTAAAGTTTCTGTCAGCTATGACGGTTAGATTCTCTATAGTGAATCCCATTGTCAAAGCTGCTAAAGGACGCTTTACACGCACATAATTACTACAGTTGATCCAAATTCTACAGTAATTACAGTATTAGAATAAATGGGAACATGGCAGCACGTCACCTAAGAATCCTCTGGCAGTACAAAGATAAGTACAATTGCTGTGCACAGCTTTGTCTAAGCCTTTTAAGGCAGTCTCAAAGATTCCAATATGTAAGTAGCAAAAGATGAGCTTTCCTATTTTTAATTCCCAGCACAATAGCTGTACATTCTGTGGCTAGCTGGAGTTATTTGTGTTTGCCAGTATTTTTGAATAATGGACAGAGGTAAGGAGATAGAACACAATACCCCAAAATTTTCCTTCTTCAGTACTTGAAGAAAAGAATTCCAGCTGATGAAGTTCAAAGCTCCTCTTACTATATTAACATTTTTTTAAAAATTCAAAATCTTGATTACTTCTTCTTTGTCAACTCCAACATTGCTTTTTTTTAGGACTGACCAGTTCAGTGCAATTTATGATGTGCCATGAAAAACCCTAGAGGCACACATTCCTGTCTCCTGAAATTTGGAACTTTCTGTGTTCCCTGGAATCTATTCTTGTAGGATGGGCAGGATGAAAAATTTTAAATCACAGACTGTAGGAATATGTGTGATTCAGTTTAAAGACTGTAACTTTATTTTAATGGAGGTTAACCTAAAAAAATCGATACGACCTGTCACAATCAAGCCTGTTAGTACCACAGGCTTTTCCAGAATCATGAATGTTACACTGCATATAAAACAAATGAAAACCTGTTCAGCCTCCTTGCTCCCATTCTCCTTTAAAGGAATGGTTCATTTAACATTTATAATCAATGTAACTACTGTAGCAAAAAAGCCAAAACAAAACAAAACAAACCCCTTGTATTCCTCAGCTTAATTGCAGACCAACAGAACATACAAAGTAAGAAAAAAAAGTCTGCATAATTAGTTCTTGAATACATGGGTGTGCACACACAGGTAGACAAGCTGACTATTTTTACAAGTAGTTTATATGCTATCTGATGGTGCAATGATAGGTATAAAAGCAACTAAGCAGTCAAGTAGCTCCTTCTACATGTCCTGAAAAGGATACAGAAAGCATAACAAGTAACATGTTGACATTAAACATATATTGTTAGATTCAGATAATTACCCAGTATTTTTAGGCTGACAGTGAACAGCTTCCATTTCCAAGAGCTGCTGAATGTTTTAGCAAAGTGCTTTGACCTTCATTTTGTAATATGTTTGCAAATGTTACAGTATAATGTGAATGTCTTGAGTTGCCCCTATCTTACATGGAAAAAAGATGCACTGTCTCCAACAAGGATACAACAAAGCATCATGTCTATGAAGCTTATAGTTTTTTTCTGGCCTAGGAAAATCTTAATTACAGAATAAAACTACTCTGCACAGCATCCTGCGGGAGTTGAGAAAGAAAAAAGAGGTGATTATCTTAAAAATCAAAGAAAGGCTATTTCTCTGTTTAAAAGGGCTCATGGTCCACTTGCATCTTTCATAAAGTAGGCTAATTTTTATGATGTTTAATTAATATTTTTAATTACATCTTTTTAAAGTCAAACTATGTGAAATCCATCTGTGTTAAACAAATTTCAAGCTAATATGATGATCATAGAAATTCTAAACACAGAATTTATAACTTTGTATTCCCATCGGTTCCTTTCAAGAGGTCTACAATACTTAATTTCCACTTTCTTGTTTTAGAAATAACAGATTTGTATTTAAAAAAAAGACCAAACCCAAAACCAAATAAAAAGTGCAATAAAAACAACTTTTCTAAAAGTATTAGCACTAGGAATAAAAGTCTCAAACCAGTGATCATGTATTTCCTATATGGGAGACTGATTCATCATCACTTAAAGAAACAAGATCCTCACTCCCTGCTTTATTTTCCATTACACAGCAGTAGAGAAAATGGCTGAAGGCTTTTCAAGATATGAAGTAATATAAGATCTAACAAGGAACTAAACCTGCAGTAAAACAGAGTATATGAAATCTAAAGATAACCGTTATAAGTGCCAGGAACTATCTTAGTACAGGAAATTTAACGCATATGATCCAAGATTTGCATTTCCACCTCCTTGTGCAAGACCGAGAGAAACATGTTCTAATGCATCATGTTTGCAAAATACACTACAGATACCACACACCATGGAAAATTTAACTATTCTCTAGAACCTTCATTGCAGGATAGAGAGCAGTAATTCCATAGCATTTAATAACACATAATTTTATATTGGGGAACAAAGAAATCTAGCCATTGTGCCATGACCAGGAAATTGTAAGAGAATAAACAGCATCTTTATCAGATTTATCAATTTTTAAAAGGGACACCAAAGAGCAAAGAGAGAATGTAAAGACATTGATGTTGTCACAGTTTCATGATTCTAAGTAAAAATGGGGCTTTCAGATTTAATTATAATTTTTACATAGACTATGTCAATAGTGATATTTAAATCTCTTATTCTTCTCAAAAGCAATAAAAATGCATTTAGCATATGAGGCAGGTCAAAAGAGTACCAGCTGTACAGACAAAAACTATTGCAAAGACCTTCCAAGCCCTTTGTCATAGATTGTGTTGGGTTTAGTCTCATTTACAGAATTATTTTACTCTGCTTTAGAAAGCAGGATATGAAGTGCTGACTGTAAAATAAGAAAGAAAAAACTTCATATCTGTATAAGAATATAGATGACCTTTAGAGGTAACATAGAGAATGTTAGTCTTTAGTGTTGCCTTGAAGCATGATTTAAAGAATACTCATACATATCTCAGTCCTATAGATCATTAACTGAAACACATTTGTATCCCATGTACACAAGCAGTCACATATGTGGCATTCAAGGCTACTGTGATTTACTGCTCAGTCAGTATCTGAAGTAATGTAAAAAGTATTCATAAACAGAGCCAGAAAGATTTTCAATGAGCTTAGTAACACAGTACAGTACATATCCAATAGGGAGAGAATGAACCATAAATCTCATAATGTCTACTTGTGTTAGTTATGAAAGTAATTTTCTCATGCAGTCCTGATCAGAAACATAAAGGCAAGCTAAATAAAAGCTTCTGGAAAGAAAAAAAGCTTCATGTAAGTGATACTTCATTGAACAGTCAGTGGGAAATCACAACTGCAAAACATCTGTTTCAACCCCACAAATAAAATTAATTTAAATTAAGTACATAAATAACTTGCTATGCACATATCAACGTAATCAATAAGCAGCAGACTCCTAATCACAACTGCCATTAAGATTTGTAGTGAAAGATAAGAATAAAGAGATAATTGCAATCAGAAAACATGCTGAGTGGAAATAAATTACAGTGAATTTTAAACAGCGTTAAAGAAATATTCAGAGGAAGTTGATGGCAGCATATGAAAAGCTGCAAAATATGAGGCTAAACTATATCTTCCTTTCCTTGTTCCTCATCACTTCTCTTTTAACATGTGAAACTCAGTTCTTTTTCCCTTGCTGACTTGTTTATTGTTTAAGACAAATATAGACCTAAAGCTAGCATCAGTTTCAGATAGATTATCTGAAAGAGAAAGCCACCTCTAAAGATGCATCATTCTGCTCTTTATTCCATACTTCCTTGTAGTTCTGTCCTAGATTATGTGTCATCCAACTTTTCAAATTATCGTTTCATGCACACAACTTCCCTTTTCACTCTTTTCCTCCAAAGTTGCTTATGAAAGAGCTGTCTGCACTCATTAAAAACATCCTTGTTGCTTGGCTTTATGGTCTTTTTACAGCAAAAGTCCACAGTATCAACTTCCTGTAATTTAGGATACTTCTTTTTCTATTTCTTTTGCCCATCACCTCTCAGATTTACCCTTCTTACCTTTAGCTGGAACAGTTAACGTATGTTCCTACCCTTCCCCAGAGTCACTTATCCCTTCCTATTCTCCTCTGGCACTTCTTTCACTTCTGCGATGGAATATGGACTTGTGATAGTCATAAAGGACATTCTGAGAAGAAAACCATATGTGTGAAAAAAAGAAAAATCTTCAGATTTCAGGAGATGCAATACTATTCCTAACTGATTGCTAATTTCCCTTGCCTTTATCCTGTTCTCTGCCCAGATTTCATCTCAGCTGAGTAAATCAATTGCCACTTTTCTTTTGCTGTTATAAATCTCCTATATTACTGCTGACTTTTCTCTCTCTTTGAAACTTCTTTCTTCCTGCATTATATAATGCTTTGTTTCTTCTGTATTAGCGCTTGTACTTCTCTGTACGACCAAATTATAATCCACATCTTTAGTTTTCTGCATCTCAGATTTTGCTGGTGTAATTTAAATCACTTTTTTTTTTTTTTTTTTTTTTTTTTGCTGGTGGTCATGTTTAGCTTTTCTTTAATTTCTTCTTTACTCTGTCTTCATTAGGACAGTAGTTGAGAGTAACAGAGGGAAAGCAATGAAGAAAGTGAACCTTTGCCTGTAGTCATGTTTAGTAGCCACAAGGAAAGTAACTTTTCTTCCCAACCCAGCCCAAATTCAGGTTTCCTCAAATTTCTGTTCTTGTGTAACTGTAAAGCAGGAAAAAATTTTTACGTGTATAGCTGATTCAGAATTGCATATATCTCAATACCAATGTAATGAAACATATATATGTTATATATATATATATATATATATATATATTTGCAGAGTTAGGTATTTTACCAGAATTATAGGCCTCACAGAAATAACTAACCTTCATTTCTGCAAAGAAATCTTTCTCTCCAGAAGTTCCCTAAAGTGTCAATGTCATATCCTTTATGCACCCTAAATTTTTTAAGTAGTTCAGGGAATTCTGATTCCAAGTTAAAATAGGAGAGGTTCCTCTAATGATTTCTGCTTGAAAAGATAGTGATTTGTGACATAAACAATTGGGGTGAAATTCTTCCCTTGATGACTTATCACTCAGGGATGCTAATGACTTCTGTAGAAAAGATGGTTGAGCATCATAGGGTACAATTTGCTTCCTACTGTTTTTGTGCTTACTGAGATTGAAGATTACTCTAGGGAAGATACTGTATGTGAAGCAGAGAAATCAATTATGTCTGAAAAAGATGTTGATGGATAAAGAATAAATAAGCAAAGAATTGCATGCATATACAAAAAAAAGAGCTTAAGCTAATGTAAATATATACATACATAGTTCAAGAGTGTAAAAACTGGCATGTATACTAGAAACAATCCATATGCTAACATTACTGATGGCATCTGCTACAAAATTTAATTCTCCCAGCAGCTTTAGACAAGTTGTGACACTGAGTCAAGAAGTATGAGACAGAGGTAAGGAAAAGAAGGAAATATTTTTAGCAGAGTGAATACATTACCACTGTCTTGATATTGGGGTATGGGCCCTAAATATGTCTTGGTGCAAACTAACAACTTTCAATATATGACATATGGGACATGAAAATTATGGAGATATTTTGATATTATTTTTTCTCACAGGAAAAAATGATATTGGAAATTTTTAAATATTTATTAAGTAAATACCTTCACTGATTTATGTCACCGTAAAATTATTTTTAAATTGCACTCATAGAACTTCTCAAATCATATGCATAAATTAAGACCTACTACACACATTCAACAGCTATAGATGGATTCTGTTCTTGATAAAATATTTCACAATAGTAAAACTCAAACACACTGTAATTACTAATATAAAAAATTACCCACCTCTCTCTGTAACCAATAGCAAAAACCCCCATAAAGTGTAATGAGAAGCTTTCTCAGTCCACTGAGGAACAAGTATATTCCAAAGCTCCTATTCTGTTCTGACCCATTACACGTATGTATATATAAAGAAACCTACAGGCTACCTCACTAACAAGAAGAACAAGGACACAGAGCGTAAGGCACAGAAATGGTACAACATGTAAATTGTGAATACCATAGTTATTTACATTGTTACATCATCTCAGACACATATAAACCCTTACTCGGTGCACTTTATGAAAGTAAATATGACTTCCTTGAATTTTTTTTTTTAAATAAAAGGCAAGACATATACAGCTAAATTCTTATTTCTGTTGGTCAAATGAAATATTTTCATCAAATCTTGTGCTCAGACTTTGCTGGTAAGCCTTCAATATTTTTATTTGAAACTATTTATTTATCTTTAAATAGTGATACAAGGCGATATGCACTAATGTAATGCACAAAAATATGCTACACACACACACACACACAAGCATATATATACACACATATATTATGCATACATAAGATGTCAAAATATATACTAGAACTTAATGGGAAGTTTTAGCTCTCTTTTAGCTTTATCATAATTAAACTTAAATGAGTGGGAAATGATACCAAGCTATAATAATTCTCAACATTTTCTCACTGACAGTATTTTGATTCCAGCCTCTGCCAAGAACCATCCCACAAATAAACTGTTAAAGGAATTGTTTGCAATTCCAGTCATTCACTAAATGAGAATCAGGTAAAAGGAAAGAGGTTTCTCCAGACATCCCAAAGCATGTCCCATTGGCAGCACCAGGAGAGAGAGGTTTTGCTGTGTGGACTTGAGAGATCACACACTGAGGAAGTATGGGAGAAAAAGATGTAATAGGTAACCATGAGGTTACAAATACTTATGACTTGCTATGAGGTAATAAATATTTAGGACATGAATATGATATACAACACGCTTCTTCTCTTCAAAGAATAAAATCTGGCCTACAAAGGGAACTCTCTTCACGAACACTAGATAATGTTTTTATGCTAGCAATATTTTGTGACATATATATGCCCTAAATAGTACCTTCTAGAATATATGCAAGGCTTTATTAGCATGTGAAGGAGAGTCTTTACAGACAAGTGGGTCAGCTCTTACAGGGGCTGTTCCCAGTTCTGATTTGTCACTACAGTGGTGTTGTGAGTACCCTGCTGCTGATGTTTCCTAGTAAGGAAGAGTCAGAGGAATCAAGGTTTTGCAAAAATTTTCCCAATGTGTATATCGGTAAACACAAAGCCTTACATGTGCAGGGGTTCAGGTGTTGGAAGCAAGGGGTCACAGGGAAGAACACAAGAATCCACACAGCTGCATTCCTGTGTGTGAGGGACCAGTCTTGGAGCAGGGAAAAAGACTGAGGAGCTACAGAGAGGAACCCTTATGAGCTGATTGCAACACTCACTTCCCATCCCTCACTCAGGGAACATGAGGTAGAGGAGCCAGAAATTAAGTTGAGCCTGGGAAGAAAAAAGGAGTGTGGGGGAAGGTGGTTTTTATCTTTTTTGTTGTTTTTTACATTACATTAATTTTCTCAGAATTTTTAGTCAATGTTGCCCTTGAAAGTAGTTGGTAAGTGGCCTCCCTGTCCTTGTCCCATCCCACAAGTTTTTCCAGTTTAGTTTTTCCATTATCCTGTTGAGAGGAGGAAGTGAGCGTGGCTGGACGTTGGTGTAGCACACTATATGGATCTCACCAATATATCTTCTGTGAGAAACAACATATCTCAGAACTGGAATAGCTTTTAAGTGTCAGTTGCCAATAAATCTAACTACCTTTATTAATCAGAGAGACACCTGGGATAGTTTCAGTACTTCATTTGACTGCAAGCACTTTTTAAATTATTACTGATAGAGGACTTCCAAAACTTAAGGTAGGTTGGGGTCTTGTGTGAAGAATACAATTTTCTTTTCACTTTTCTTAGAAAACTTATGGAAAACCTGCAGAACAACAATTAATGCAATAGACATGCCATTATTTTCTAAAATTCAAAACAAATTAGTATTTTATTTTTGCTACAGACAATTGCTTTACTGTTAACTTTTCATGGGCGTTGTACTTAGGGAATAAGAAGTGTTTACAAAACCAACAAAAACCAATCAATCAAATGACAAAAAACCCCCCACCCCAATAAACATGAAACCTAGTTCCATAGGCCAACATATTTTTTAATAATGAAATCTACACTGCAAAACAAAAGTATGAACATTTAAAACAAAGACAAGAAGTATACTGAATCATCCTTTATTTGAGGTTCATTTTTAATAAAATGCTAGCAGCAATATTAAAGGTTAAAGTTTTGTTTGTTTGTTTTTTGGTTTTTGATTTTTTTTGAATGTCAGATCTAATCCTTAAACAAAGCTGCTTACATGCACAAGGAGTGTTCCAAGTTTAATGCATTAGATGCAGTTTCTAATAAATTTACTTTTAGGTAATCAGAGCTGGTTTGGGAGTAAAACCAAGACAACCTTGTGCTGTGATTTTAGAATGAAAAATATAGGGTTTACTGGTTTGGGTTTTTTTCTTTTTTTCTTCTCTAATGGTCCAAATCATTAACTCAAATTATAATTCCTAGTTATGTTGTTGCTGTAGAAGTGTAGAAAAATTTTCAAGGGAAATTCAAAGTGCAGCTTCCTGCAATAATGCTTTCTAGTGTAAATTAATGGATGTAAATAAGATAAAACATCCAGTGGCATTAATACAAAAGTAAAAATAAATAAGGCATAAAGACTCAGTGTTTTTCCTATACACAGATTACATCCCTATCAACTCACAGCAAAAAAAAAGCATCTACACTTAATCCCCTATACAATAATTTTGTTAAATATTAAAAAGAATCAATGCATAATAATATTACTCAAGGAATTTGTTTGTTCACTGTACTATTTTCACTGTATTACATGTTTTTTGAACAGAATGAAGTGGAAATTATAGGTCTCCTTGGCAAATAATCCAAATAAGTGGATTCTAAGGGTAATTTGTACCACAGCATAGTGAATTTTAAGCCAAAAACTGGAGTTTAAAAACAAATAGGACAATATAGTCATGAACAGATGTATGAACACAGGTACCAGTTCATAAACAGTATTATATATTTTCTAATAATTCTACAAAACATTTTGTAGAACTTCTATATTGCCCTTGGAAATATGTTTTTTTAAGGTTGTTGATATAGGTTTTGTCATCTGAAATTATAAACTAATATAGATACGATTGTATTCTAGTTGTCTCTTTTAAAATGGAAATCTGAATAAGAAGTCCTCTGTATTGTGAAAACTTACAGCATGAAATCACAACTCATTTCTTGCTGGGAGGATTGGATGTGCATTCGTGTTAAACACAACATCATAATTTGACAGATTTTATTCAATTGCTTGTTTGGTCCCTGATAATATAAATTGCAAACCCTGTGCAAACACTATTGCACATATGTTTAAAAAATATGAATGATATTCTAGGATCTATTTATGAATATTTTCTTAAAGTTATGTTCTGAGAGAAATAGTCAAACTTGCAGTGCATTCCAAACAACTTGCATATGATCATGTAAGAAACACATGAGCCCCAAAGCATTTTAATTAAATATATCTATTACTTTAATTTTTTCTATAGACATAACTGACTATTGTTTTTCAAATGTGCATAGACCTTTGGGTTTCCAGAAGATTAAAATCACTGGAGTGGGTCACTCACGTTGTCACTAGAACAATTGGTTTGATGTTGTTATTCATTGCTACTTCAATTCTTAACACTATGAACAGGGAATGTAAAGTCCTGGAAACTTATTCCTAGGTGCATCTTTTTTCTTTGTACACCATTCAGTGCCAGAAAAATAAAGAAGTGGAATGGATTAGGTGCAGCAGTAAAATACCAGCTTCCTTGAGAGAGAAGGAGGAAGTGTAAGTAGAGAAAATGCAAATTCAAATGAAGCTTATTGACATTATCTCAGCCACACCTTGGAAGTCACACCTTTCAGTTCTAGTGATTATACCTGTAGTGTAATCCTGGAGTCATTAATCCTCAAGTCTTCCTCTTCTGGCAAGACACCTAAAAATTTACATTACATGGACTATTAAAGACTTTTTATCATCTGACAATAAAAATCCTAGGTGTTCTGGTGGATAGTAAACTGAACTGGAGACCACAGTGCACTGCTGCAGACACGATAGGGGAAAGTGTCCTGGATAGCATAACAAGGGCATGGACATCTTGTTAATAATGGGATATTGATGCTTTAGTAAGCACTTTCCAGAACTGCAGAGTGGCCTAGACAATGGGCAAAACCTGGAAATTTTGAAGTTCCATCTGAATATAAGAAAGATATTTTTTTTGTGAACACAGCCAGAAGCTGGGAAAGGTTGTCCAGAGAGGGTATGTAGCCTCCAGTCTTAGAGGTATTACGAACCTTTTCTGAGCAACTTGTTTTAACTATCCCTGCTCTGAGCAGGGAGTTGCAGTAGATGATATCCAGAAGTGCCAATTAGACTCAGACACCCTATCCTTCTTCTTGTATACATGTTCATACACTCTAGAAAAATGACCAGAACAGACAAATCTGCAGTCTTCCTCTCTGACACTCACTGAATTCCTTTTATTAAAGTGTAAAATTACCATATATGCCTATAAAACTGCAGTAAAATTAATTAATTAATTAAAAATCCCTGAATTAAGGGCTGTACTAAATCAAAGGAGATCAATATCTCAGCAATTTTCCAAGATAGGCACCTAATATTTTAAATGTTCTTCAATTCAAAGCTGGGAAGTACTGCAATGAATTTCACTTTTAAAATGTTGCAAAATTGATCATCTATTAACATAGACCATAGAGAAAAAGCATTTAGAATTTATAGGAAATAGAGAACCAACCCCTTCCAATCCTCTACCACAAAGAAAAACAAGATATTGTATTTATTTGTGTATTTCATCTTCCACCAGCTTCAATCTACCAAGTAATTTTTAATTATAACCTCTGGGTTCTTTTATAGTCTGGTTTTCAATTAGTAAGAAAGTAACAAACAAGGAATCAAATTGCTTCTGTTCTGCTGCAAATGTATATTTCCTGCTACTCTTCCCACAGTGCTTGATTCTGTTTCTCAGCAAATTGAAGAATTGCAGTATTACATCCTCACCTTTCATCTAACAGTTTCTTTGTGTGCTCTGACTGATTGACAGTGCATGCAATGACCTTCAAATAGAAAAAACCTACTTTTTTAAAACAAGAATTAATTCAATGTAATTTTTCATGCCCAACTCAATCTCATTTAGTTCATATATACTTGCAAATCCTTTCCAGTATTAATGACATTATCTTAGTATATTCGTTGACAACAAGAGCTGTAGTAAGCTTTGTGGATCTACTTGCAGAGACTCCAGGTGGAATAAAGAAATATATTTAACAGAAAGGGAGAAAAAGAGAAATAAAATATGTGTGTTTATCTTCTAGATTTTCCATCTCTATAAAAAAATACTGAAATCAGTTTGATTTAGTAAAGACTCTGAAGGAAATCATACCCATTAAATGACACTCAATCATTATCTATGTCTCAGTTTCATCAAGGTTAGGCCCTTAAAAAATCTAGGAAATTTTGAAAAAATGTTATTCCAGTTGTGATGCTGTTTTATTTTTCTAGCCAGATCTAATAATGAAATTGGAAACTTTCTTTGTTCATGAAAATAACTGTAATTATATGTTTAAATTTCAAATGCTTAAGCTTGAAAAAACTACAGTGAAAAGTTATTTATTTATGTCTACAATCATTGTAATTTAACAGTTTCCAAATAAATTTAAGAAGTATAAGAAAATCTTGTAATTTTTTTAAGAAATTAGCACAGGTATTTCATTTTGTTTGATATTTTTTCTAAAAGAGTTTACAAGAAATAAATAAAGCTATTCAGTAAGTAAAAAGTGATTCAATAAGTAAAAAGAAAAGCAGCATATCTCTGTAAAGAACAGTAGAACTATTTACACTTCAGCCAAAATACCAAATTTTTTACGAGAGTGTTCTTTCAATAACATAACATCTTCAAAGTAAAAGAGAAAATATAGAGATATGCCATAATAAATAACATATTCAAATTTTTATATTTTAGCTTCCTACATAAACAAAAGATGGGGACCATCAACACTACAAACCTGTGACTTTATTAACACGAACTCTATCCAGCAACAGAGTGGGGGAGGTCTAAATTTTTCACCCAGAGGGTGGTTGGGCACTGGAAGATGATCCCCAGGGAAGTGCTCACAGCCCCAGCCTGACAGAGTTCAAGAAATATTTGGACACTGTTCTCAGGCACATGGTGTGATTCTTTGGAATCCTGTGCAGGGCCAGGAGTTAGACTCAATGGTCCTGATAAGTCACATCCAACACACTATATTCTGTAATTTTATGACTCAGTTCATTGTGATATAAACTTCAAGGGAGGATCTTCCAGTGCCAGGGTATTTTATGGATCACTTCCTTGAAAGAAACCTCATACCAGGATATATTTCACATCTACTGCTATTTTTGCCTGGCAGACTATCCAATAGCAAAGAATTCATCAAGATGTAACTATATAATGCTGTGTAAAGTAACAGGCATGTTACAAGTCACTGAAAGTATTATGTATCCTGTCTAGGAAAATTTTATTCCTATTCCACACCTTTTATCTCAGATTTACTGGATTACGTGGCTTTTTCATTAACACTTTGTCGCAGCAGCAAAGTTTATGAAGTGAATTGAATAGCTTAAAGTAAAAATATTGATCACTTAAAACCAATTTTGAATTTTGTTTTATTTAATTTTGAAAATATCTATGAATGCAGAGGAGATAAATTTTTTAAAAAAATCATATTGCCTCTGAGTCCTCTGCTCCAAATATGCAGAGATTTGAAGCATAGAAGGACAAAATGTAAATTTTATGTGGTGCAAAAAAGCACAGCTAGGCACATATCCAGGGAGGGAGATCCATAACATTGCTGTGCAGATATAAAATACTTGTTTCTGGTATTCCACAGTTTTGGTTGACAAGGAAGGTAAAAAATTAGAAACTAAGAGTCTTTGTAATATTATTCTAGGAAGAGAACACATGAAAATTTTGTTGCAAATATTGAAATGGGTGTCTTAAAAGATTAGACATAAGTAAGTATCAAATGGTTGATATGTACATTGCCATTCTAGGCCCAAGAAGAGGTAAGGGACAGCAAAAAGAAGAAAGTAACCAAATAAATTTTCTATCAGAGCAGTACAGGCTGGAACTATATAACAGGTGACTTTGATGTTAATAATATTAATTCTCAATCATGGAAGCTGAAAATAGCATTCACATAAACCCTTTTTTAATCTGAAACCTCAATATAAGATATGAACATCTCTTAAATCTTGGAACTTCTACCCATGCAGAACTCTTAACAATGACTAATCCACAAATATTTTTCCTGTGAAAAGGGATGATCAACAAATATGCAAGGAATCATTTATTAGTTAGAAATGCTGCTGTAGTCTCTGAATTCCTTTATGCTCCTTGAACTGATCTAAGACGAACATTTTTTCTTTTTTTCTTTTTTCTTCTTTTTTTTCTTTTTTTTTTTTTTTTTGTTACTTATCAGGAAACCAGGCCCTGGGAGGTGGTCAGCCTGTTTGAGCAGAGCATTGCTTCCACAGAGCCCATCCAGACCTCCCTTCACAGGAGGATGCAACATGTGCATGGTGCCTTCATCACCTTGGCAGCCTATTTTAGTCTGCCTCTGCATCAGGAGGCTGTCTGTGCTCAGCGCTGATAACAAAGCCCTATCGCTTTCCAGAGTGACAGGGCACAGTGACACATCCACGCTGGTACTTAAGTGAAAAGCCCCTTCTAATTTAACTGCTAATCTGCTGAAGCTGTGTTCAAACCTAGCACACTTGTTTTCAATTAAAACTTTCTTGTAACTAGGAAAAAAAGTTTGGTTTTCGTCTTTGACTTTTTGGGCTGCAGTCAAGTCAGAAAGGAGCTGAAAAGCTATGAAACAGAGTGGAGTGTTTTTTCACTCTGCTAAATGTCAGACATTTGTTTTTCAGATGGAAATTGCACAGAATACACTTTCTGGAAGCTGTTTTGTACTAAACTTATGGAAGGTTTGTTGACAAAATGAGACTTTTCCTCTGAACTAAGATAAAGAATTATTAATATATATTGGCAAAAAATCCATTATCTAATGTTAATTTAAAGCTTGTGTCTAGAATTATTACCAGTAGAACAGAAAACATTTAGTAAAAGTCGTAGTAAAAGTCATAGTGCATTTGGTGCTTTGAGCAACAAAAGCAATGATTTCAGTAGATTTTTTAGGCCTTACAGGCAAGTAATCAGTCTCTGTTCCTAAGTGTTTTCCTTAGCATTTTCTGCTTTCTCAACAAATTAACCAAGAGCACTAGATTTTTAGACTATTAGCAAAAGGAGTCTGTACTTCAAAGGGTAGAAAGCTGATATGGTTTTGATGAGAACAATATTGGTAATACACCAATGTTTTGACTATTGCTATGTAGTCCATACCCTAAGGAAAGGGGATAAAAACCATTTTTAGGGTCTTATGCTCTAAAAAAGAGGAACTATGCAAAAAGCTGAGAGGAAGCATGACCAGAACAGGAGACTGGAACTGATCAAATGCTCCAAATGGAATTTCATGCCCAGGGAAAAGGGAAAAGTTGGCTGGACAGGAACAATCACTGTCCAGGGATGGACATCAGTTAGCATTATTGGGCATAACTTGTTTCTCTTGTATTTTGTTATTCTCTCTTCCTCTCTTATCATTCCTGCTCTCAGTAGTATTATTATTTTTACTATTCATTTATTGTTACTTTGTTATTACTATTGTTAATATGATCATATTTAGTGTTAGCTGCATATTTATATTGAAATTACTATTTATTGCTAGGTTTTTTTTCTAGTATTAATTTATTCATTTCCCAGATCAAGAGGTTTACCTATTCTTTCTGATTCTCCTCTCCACCATTGAGTGATTCTGCTGGTGAGAGTGTGGGAAATTAAGCTCCATGGGCTTAATTTCCATTTGGGGTTAAACCATGATGCAGTTTTAGAGAACATTTAAAGCAAAATCCACATGAATCTGTAAGAAATTTCTGAGCTAAGCTTTTCCTTTTGAAAGACAGCAGGTTTGCTGGCAATTTGTCTCTTGAAAAATGAAGAGCGATTTTTTTTTCTTTTCTTTTTGAAAATAGCTTTTACTTTTCTTGGTTCCTGTCAACACTCGGAAAGTTGTTTCAGTGTGTTGGCTACATATCAAAATACTGTCTTCTATGTAATTGCATGAGTTAACCTGCCATTACTTGATTGATCAAGGCTTTGGCCTATGGAAAATAAAACATATGGCCTATATCCCAAAAAAACTTTTAAATTTTATATTTATGTGGATAAATATAAAATTAAAACTAATGGCATTTAGTACTAGAAGTTTGGTTTCTTTCCTTCCCTTTCATTTTTTTTCCTTTTTTTTTCTTTAATTTTACTTTTAGATTCAGGTGACTGAAATGCACATAAAAATGTAAATATTTTGAATTTCATAGTTATGCATTGTTATGTTGCATTTGTTCTTAACTAACAGAATAATGACTACAATGTTTACAAACCAAAGATGGGTAAAAAGCAACTAGTCAAAGATGCATATTTATGTTTAATTGCTAGCCTAATACAAATAAATCTCAAGCTCTTAAAAAAGCTAAGTAGCTATAATGGCATGTGTAGCATACTGTGTATTTTTTCCTCTGAAAACATTCTTACTTACATCTAATTTTAAAATACAGAAGTAAAATTTATGCAGTTAGCATTTCATGAATTATTTAGCGCTCTCTTTCTAATATTCTATGCTAATCCAAATAATATACTTTCTTTTCTTTGAAAATCTTTTTGAATATGTAAATTCATCATTCTTAGCAATAAGATACAATAAAGTTTCCTTAATGAGTTATTTTGCCCCAACTTTTCAGATAGAATTAGCACAGGATTGAGTTGAGGCTGCCACTCCTTGAATAATATTTTCATTGCATATCTTTGTTCTTGAGGAAAATTTTATCAAGTCAGTCAATTTCTGTGCTCAGCAAAAAAAGCTGTTCAAAATTTGTTAAATCAGTTTTAATCTGTACTCTGGAAGTAAATTTAGATTAGCTATTGTCCTGTCCATGAGACATAATATGGTGTTTTTTTGCTTAGGATTATGTCAGCAAGGAAATTGGTGGTATGTCCACATGGATCTTCACAGACACTATTATATACAGTTCTTGCCCCTGGATTATATGAAATGTTTCTCCTTCCTTTCCTCCCAAGCTGTTTTTGAATAATTCTCTATTTTCTTAGAAAATTAATACAAGATTTTTTAGTAGTGTTTGGAAGTAGCTGAGATGTTTGCTATTTATTAACCATGAATATTATATTTCTGTGTATAAACATATATGTATGCACACATAACAATATAAATCGTATTTATTTTAAATCTTTTGGGTTAATTTTATATATCTCAGTTGTGAACATAGTTGTGTCTATGTGATAATTTTATAGGGGATGAAAAGGGAAAGACATATCCTAAACTGCACAATATGCCAGGCGAAGGAGAGACTGTACAAATCACACTTGAAATTTAAACAGATTCGCCACATCCTGTGTGCTCTCTGAAGAGGAGATCCTTTGCAATATGTAAGAGAAGTCCTTAAGTATTCTGTCACAAAATTATTTTATTTTCAATCTGTACAAAGAGCTGGTAGTGCAGCAGAAGATTAATTAATCTGTGGCCTTACCAATATATGCTGTCCGCAATATTGTTTTAAATCCGTGTTGCACAGTGATGAGGACAGCACTACAGTAAATGTAGCCATAACTGCTCTGTGCTAGCAACTGTCCTTAAGCTGTTTTCCCATGAGCCAAATTGCCAATGGAGCTACATCTCAATGAACTGTAGAAAGAATAAACCATGCTGATGAATGTCTTATCTCTGTGTAGTATTTTGGCCTTCCTATGTGATGGTAATCTGAATGTGATGTGAATCTGTTTTTAGACATTCATAGAGCCCTCTCACTTGGTCTTAGCCATAAAAGGCCCAGTGTGGCAATTGTATCTTGGAAGCTGCCTACATTTCATTGTCCATTGTAGTTTCTAGACTCCAGGAGAGGTCAATTTGTGTGGAAATTTCTAATGACTAACTGTGGGATCGGCTTCCTAAAAGGCAGTCTGTTTTTTTCTTTTGGTTGTTCAATGTTAAATGACAATTTGCCAGATGATGTAAAGCTGAATCTTTTCTATATTTAGTAAGATACAAGTCTGCTTAGTGAAACACAAGTCTCAGTTGGTAATTGAGTTTTCCATAATGTGTTATAAGCAAGAAAGTGAAATTGTCTGCACCCACAATACTCTACAGTTAACACTATTTATAAAAATGAGATGAAGATATTAAAAAATATGTAAAGTATGAAGGTGATGTCTCTAGGGAAAAGTCAGTAAGCTCTCTACAAATCAGGTGCTCAGATATTTCATCAAGAGTTATGACCTTTTTCAGTGAACAGTGCTCTACAACTACAAGCACAGACAATTTCACATAATTCAAAATCTCTGTAGTAAGTCAGAAGAAAGTGGGAAATGAGAAAATATGATTAGTGAAATTATAACCATATAAACAAAAGAGGGCTAGAAATAACTAATAGCCTAATGACTTCTCATGACAACAATCAAGTAAATAGTGTTTTAGAAATAGAATCTCAAATGAACATTTACTGCATGCTTTTTAAAACTATGCACTAAAATTTAAAACCAAATAAACAAAAAAAAAAAATAAACAACAATAGTTCTTTAAAAGGTTGGGGGCCAGGGATGGAAACCACGCTGCAAAATGGTTTTTATTTTAGGAGATAAAAGCATCAAGGTCTTATTGATTGTGCAATCGTACATAACTGACAAATGTAGTTTGTTTTAAACCATAAAGCCTCCAGCAAGGTAGTACAGCAGATAAACATCTAAACATTCATTTGGGATAATACAGTTCAAGCCTTAAAAAATTGTGATATCCTATAAAATGGGTGATGCCTCAGCTCCTTATCAGAATCTTTAAAAAAGTTACATGGTTTAGAGGCCTATTCTCTATAGAGAGGGTATCAGATTAAAACCTTGTACCAGAAGCCATTGTTCATATAAGAGAGAGGGTGAAAGAATATCTAGAACTTTAGTTATTGAATGCTTTTTGGCATACATAAATCTATCTCCCTTCAGAATGTTGCTGTAATGGCCAATCACATACCAATTCTGATTTGAATGATACTGACCCATGGATTTCTCTTGCTTTAACTACTGCTTGAGGCAAACGCATGTACACTCACAACAGCCCACAGGTGACCTATGCAAATCTTAGCATCTTAATTTGTTCTAATGGCCAACATTTGGGAGATATCCCAGATACTATTTTGAAATTAAACTCTTTTAGTACATGACTTCACAGACTCGGGGTTATTTACACATAAACTTTCTTAAATATGTTGATTTGTGGATTGTGAATCTGGAGTGTATTGCAACGTTCAGTATAAGACCAAAGCATTGTTCTGGCAATTTACTACTCTTCCTAATAAAACTGGAAAACTAATTTGCTGACAGAAAACTGGTGGCAGGTGTGCTTTACTGTTGACAGCTGCATTTCTGACACGGATCACAGAGAAACTGTAGTGTTCATGCTAGAACATCTGGACTAATTGATCAGATTTCAAGATCTAATTCAAATTGGCTATTATAATTTTACAAAGTAAAGGAAAATAGTACTATGGTGCAGTGTTCATATTAGCAGAAGAAAAAACAAGTCAGAAATTATTATCTGAAAAATGTTTTCTTCTAAGAAAGACAAAGCAGCAACTATTTTATAGACTACCACTGGAAGAAGATATTTATTTACACTTGTGTAATGCTCAGAAGGACTTTGCAATACCAAAATCAAAGAAATACAAGACAACAATAAAAATTTTATATTAGTATGTTGATCCTAACATCAATATAGAACATTCCTCATATAATAGAGAGTTTTCTGGACTGTATATTTTTAATAAGGTTGAAGTGTCTCTCATTAAAACAGCCACTGAAATGAGAGGATCTGAATTCCTTGAGGCATCTGTTGTTCTAGAAAATTAAATACCATATTCTAGAAAATTAAATACACTGAAAGAAATGAATATCAAAAGCAAAACCAAATGGAAATGTTAGTCACATGATATTTCACCACCCTTTTCATACTAAGTTCAGACTTCCTCAGGTGCAAAAATACTGTCCATATGAGTAGCTTTTGCAAGATGAATTAGAATGTAATGATATGTTTCAGTGTTACAACAGTCAGTACTTGGGAAAGGATGAAATTTTTGGCTGTCTACCTGAACAGGCCCGAGAACCATCAAAGCTTTTGAGGTCATTTTCCTGCTTCACATTAGAAATTTACAGAAGCTTCCACTTACATGTACAGCACAAATCAATCAAATGGAACTACTCCCGCTACACACAACTCCTGTTAGAGTGTAAATCACATCAGGAGTTTCTGAGCATCACAGAGTAGTTGCCTTCCTCTCCCTTCTGCTGCAGGCACAATCTCTTTCGAGCTGCTGCCATCTCTTGTTCAGTCCTGCTCACTCTGCTCCTGTGGAGTTACAATGGCACCCACCCTCAATAGCAGCAGCAGTTTCCAGGGCTTTAGCACGTTTGTGCTCCTTATGCACCTCTCGTCTTTACCCTTGCTCTAGCTCTGCAAAAAAAAGTTCAGTGGTGTTGCTTTCATCTACTTAGGAGAGTTAGTTTCAGATTCCAGTCAGTTTTGGCATTCTTCTACAGCCATAACAGCATTCTGGACTCTAGAGCACCAGCTTATCTGCTCTCTTGGTTTTGAAATATCAGGCCAATCTTGAAAGTAGATTAGCAGTCAACTAACTGAAGAGAATAAAAATAAGGAAAATATATTAAATGAACCTGCAGCCTTAGGCAAACTACTACCAGAATATGACTAGGAAAACATAACAATACTATTTTCTTTACAAGAATTGCAGTTGTACAGATAATTTCTACTTAATCTCTATTTATGAAGATGTGCTTTTAAGGTTATTTATATAAAAACTATTAAATCTGAAAATATCTGCTGCATACATATCTCATCAAATAAAATAGGTTCACTGACTGTCTAAAGTATTCTCTGGTCATTTTTACTAGTGAAATAGGGCAGAAGAGTACCACAATGAATGTCTTTAAATATTTAATCTGGTTTGTGTTCAACCTATTTTTTTATAAATGCTTGCAGTAGGTGTAAGTGCAAAGAAAACTAGGTCATGTGTAAACACAGGAGCAGTAAAACCATAAATGAGAGCAGATGAATGTGATCAAACTACAACTAAATAATTTACTAGTACTATATAACTGAATATTGTAATGTCAATGCAAAGGACTAGGATGCTGTAACCTGGATGTATCTATGCCATTTTAAAGCCTTGAAGTCCAAACTAAATTTTGCCCTAAATATTTCTTATATCCTTTTAAGACCTCAGCTTCCTAGTTTATTGAATACAAATTAAAATATTAAGGATATTTACATCATATTTGAGAAAATAATATGAGACGCTGGCACATGTTACCAAACTTGACACAAAGTGAATAGGATTCCTGACAGCTCTGACTAGAACTGCAAGTTCTCTAGATGAAGAAATTTAATTAAGAGTGAGTGATGGCTTCCTGACTAGTCATTTATTTTATGAAATCACACTGACTTTGAAGTCATTATTCCCAAAAGTATTCTTTTCAAGGTTGTTCTGTAAAGATTCTACAAACACAATCTTGTTTGGAGAGAAATTGCACCTTGATTACAGGTCAAAGACACAGTTAAAAGTGTTAAAAATCTGAGTATAACCAGACCCATCCTTAAAAATTATCAACATTTTATGTCTGCAAGGTACCATCTATGAGAAAATAAACAATTCATCTGAAAATGGCTGCTAAAAATCTCTCTACAAAAAGTACAATTGACATTCAACAGCCTTAGGTGGGGTTTACAGGCGTGAAGTCCCACCCGCTGCAAGAAAAAACAGGTTAGACCACTTGATGAAACTGAATAAGCACAAATTTATGAGGCCTGATGACATGGACCTCAGAGTCCTGAGAGACTGATGGTTGATGTAACTGCCAAGGCACTATTCATGTTATATGAAAACTCATGGTGATCAGGCCGAGTCCCCAGTGATGGGAGAAATTAAACACTTCTCCTGTTTCTGAAAAGGGGAGAAAGGAAGCTGGGGAATAACAGACCAGTGAACCTTACCTCTGTGTCTGGGAAGATGATGGAATAAATCTTCATGGAAGGAATGCTAAGGCTCATGCAAAACAAAGAGATGTCATGAGACAGTCAGGCATTTCACTAATGGCAAATTAAATCTGATTGACCTGGCTGCCTTGTATGATGAAATGACAACAACAGTTCATAGAGGAAGACTGACTGATGTGATCTCTACTAAGCTTTTGTAAGTTTTAAAATACAGTTGCACATGACATTCTTTTCTCCATACTGGATAGATGTGGATTTGAAGGGTGAACTATTTGGTAAGGAATTGGCTAGGTGAGTGGAACCAGGGAGTTTTGGTTAATTTCTGTGTGGAAGCTGGTGACTTGGGGTGCCTCTCAGGGCTCTTTATTACCTTTATCAATGATACAGACAGTGGGATCATGTGCACCTTCAGCAAGCTTGCAGATGATACCTAAATGAACGCTTTTGTTGGCACAAGATGATGGATGCCATCCAAGGGGACCTGGACAAACATGAGCAGTATTGCCACAAAAACCTTATGAAGTTCAACCAATACAGGTTTTACATCAGGGTAAGGGAAGTCCCAGACATGGGTAAGCCTGGGTGAAGGACACATTGAGAGCATATGTTCCCTATGAGGAACAGTTCTTGTGAATGGAAGCTGGACATCAGCCAGTGTGTGCTTACAGTCAAGAAAGCCAAGAGCATCCTGGGCTGCATCAAAACAAAAGTGGCCAGCAGGCCAAGGGAAGATTCTCCTTCTAGTCTGCCCCCTTGAGATGATGGTGATCCAGGACTGGGATGCCAACAAGAAGAAGACATGGACCTGTCAGAAAGAGGAGGGCAACAAAAATGGTTCTGGAGGACCAAAGGGCTGGAACACCTCTCCTATGAAGAGACTGACAGAGCTGGAGGCTTTCAGCCTGCAGATGGGAAAGCTGTGGGGATGCCTAATTTGAGCCTTTCCGTACTTAAAGCAGGCCAGTTTCTAAAAGAGAGGGAGAGTGACTATATACATACATTGACAGGGATAGGACAAGTGGAGATAGTTTTAAACAAAAAGAGGAGATACTTTATATTAGATATTTAAAATAAATTCTTTACTGCAGGTGTGTGGGAGACAGGGAGAAAATGATTACTGGTTCAAGCAACTGAAGTGCAGGGAACAGGACAAGTTCTGAGGAAAGCGTAGTAGTGCACCACTCTGCACCCCATCTGCCTGGAGGTTCCAGTCTAGCTGTCAGTCACTGGTACACCTGAAGACTGAAAGCAGTGCCCACACCCCACTCTGGAGGCCCAACCTAGCCCAGAGTGGCCAGATGACTGGAAGCCCCAGCTAGGGGAAGGCATGGCCACAGGAAGCCAGGGCATTAAAAGCCATTGTGCAATGACTGTGGCCACAGTCCTATTTTATAGTCCTTGGGTTTTACAGCAGCTGAAGCCCCACCCCATACCCAAAGCAGTAGCTTTCTTCTCTCTCTCTCTTGTCCTTTCTTTCTCTCCTTTTCTTCTAATTTGCCATTCCTGAAATCTGGTTGATTTAAGGCTTTTTTGGTTAGAGTCATTGTTTTATGAAATGCTTTATTTTGATGGAATGTTTGTTTTAAATTCTGCCAAATTCCTGATCTTCTAAGATTTACCAATAATTTGTTTTGTAATCTCCCAGAAACTTTTGTCAAGCTTTTCTTTGTGTCATCTCAGGGAAAAGGAGTATCATAAGACCTTTTAAAATAATCTCACAGCCAGAGGACCGGTGGTTTACAAAGAGTTACGAGATATTGTTAGCAAGTTGCTCAGAAAAGCTGCGGATGCGCCATCCCTGAATATTTGAAAGGCCAGGGTGGATGGGATATTGAGAAATCTGGTCTAGTGAAGGTGCTCTTGTCTTTGGCAGCGGAGTTGGAACCAGATGATCTTTAATGTCTTCCAATCCAAAGCATTCTGTGATTGTAGTAATATGTATCACCCTGATTCATCAGGGCACTCATATACAGGGCTTGATCTACTTGTACCTCTTCAGCTAATACCCACAACAGCTTTCCTTTCTAGTTTTTCATATTAATGTTGCAGTGTTTTCTATAGAGACATTTTATACATATAAGAAATAGAAAGTAAAAGAAACATGCTGCTGCATTTATCATAGTTCTACTGTATATGGTTAAAGAACTAGAAAAAGGTAAAGATAGTAAAAATGACCACATCTTAACTAAGGAACATGTACATTTGATGTAGATATGACAACTATTCTGTGGTAGATCACATGTCTGAGCAGAGTCCTCATGGTCTGTAACAAGGAGAATGTCACGCACCAGCTGTTACTGAGTTGAAAGGGTTATTTGCTTTTCACCCTGTTCATGGGACCAAACATGCTGTGTGCACGAGTCACCATGCCAAATCTTCTGCTACCACTCTTTCCTCATAAATAACTGCAGCTTTGTGGCAGTGTGGTTGTGACTGAATCAGATACTGATGCGCTAGATCTGTTCTTAAAAAGATTAACATTACTATGTTGCCTAGATAGTGAATTGTCTTCCAAATCTACACTTAATACAGTGACTAATAATGGCTTATAAAGTTTGTCACTCTTACATCTATATATTGCAGTTTGGACATTTACTTTCAGATTGACTTGCTAGGCTGAAACAAAGTGAAATTCCTCCAGCTGCCAAGATATTTCTTGAGGGCCATCACCACAGCAGTGAGTTGTCAATCCTTTCATATGGAAAAGGAGCTGAGAGCAATCATGATCAATCAGAACAGACCAAGCAACAGAAAAAGAACACAATTCAAAGTTATTAATTATCAGAATCTCTTCCTTTTATTCTACGAATGAGTAGATTGCTTTGGTTGGAAAGGGACATAGAGCTGGCATGACACAACATACAGAATTTTTACACAGAGCATTCCTTTGTCTTTTCTTTTGTTTTAAAAAGCTAGCAAATGGAATATTGGCTTGATGCCTTGAGAGCATATGAAAATATGAAAGCTGACACTTAAGGCATCAGGCTCAAATACCCCAAAGAAGGAGAGAAAGAAAAAAGTGGTCATATGCTAAGGATTAGAATCTGGAGGAGAATGGTCATCTGTCTTGTGATGGGGTGGATGTCTGGTAAGGAGAAATACCATCTACTACATTTTTCATAATCTCTATTGCCAATTTTTTTTTTTGTTCTAATTGGTTCAAAATTACCTAGGAATTTACTACTCATTAGGAAGAAGCCTTTGTGTTATCTCTGCACTCAGAATCACATCCATGGTTTTGGTGGATGGGGGGATACAGGCTCAAAGCCGTAATACTCTTTCAAACATGTTCTTGTCTGGGAGCATGTCATGCCAATGTGTATTTCCTTTAGTTTAAACTCTCTCATGTTCATGAGGCAGAAACGAGTGAAACATAAAAGTGATACAATGCTTTTCTACCTTGTTCGAATTTTTTGTTTGTTTGTTTGTTGGGGGGTGACAGGAAGAAAGGTTTGGGGATTTTCGGTTTTTTTCAGGCTACATATCCTTCCCAGATGACATGAGCCACTGAGGCTAGCCAAGATCCTGCATTAGATATTTTTCATAGGTAATTTAGAATCCTGTATGCACATTAATAATTACTTAAATATGTATGCTGCATGTAGTGGTATTTGGACACTCTTACCCTGCTTTTTCCCTGCTCAGACTGAACCTTAAGTTAATTCTGCCTAAACAGAAATATTGTCCTCTTCTGAGACTGGCAAATTAAACCATGAAGAAAAAAGAAGAACTTACTTAAAACAGCAGTAACTTTTGGTTACTGGAATTGTTACTGAAATTTCATGGTTTCTAAAATTTAACAGAAAATTTAATTAAAATGGATGAGTATAGTTATAACCATTCTTTGAAACTGCAGATAAAACTTGTGTCCATCTCTATCTGGACAAGGAATTGGTTTTGTTCTAAAGGGTGAAAATTTCCTGAGATTGCAGCAGTTTTTTACCATATTAAAACAAGAGGAAAAAAATACATTAAAAATACACTATATATATATACTACTATAATAATAGTAGTCATAGCTCTTTAAGGTACTTAAGGTAGATTCCATGTTCAAAATGTCTGGAAATGGGTAAGTATAAAGGAGCTGCAGCATAGCAGCCAAAAAAAAAGAAGGAATTAAAAAAGAAAAGCAAAGTGTTTATTATTTTTCAGTCAGATTTCTCCAGAAACTAGACATGCTTTCAGATGTATAGGGAAGAATATAAAGTCAAGATTAATACCTATGGAAAACTATGTAGAAGTGTAATTTCTAGGAATGACAAAAAGGGAAACCTCATAGAAATTAGAAAGATTAGTCTATTTTTTTTCTAAATTACTCAGAAGAGTAAATAATGAATGAGACTGGACACCAACAAGAATTTTTTTTTAATTATGAAGGTGGTGAGACACTGTATAAGGCGCCCCAAGTTGTGAATGTCCCCATAAAGCTATTTCAATGTCAGGGGCTTTGAGCAATCTGTTCTGGTGAAAGGTGTCCCTGTCTATGGCGGGGTATTCAGACTTGGTGGTGAGAGCTTCACATTGTCTTGGAGCTCCTTGTACTCTACCTCTCTTCTAAATTTCTTTAAAAAGGCAGCAGTACAAGTATCAAAGAACCTCTCTAAAGGATATATGCCTCCACTCAATTATATTAACTTCAACATTCCCAGGTTACTGTTATCCTAGATCTTCATACAATTAAAAAGAGATAGAGATGGAAGAAAATTACTTCAATTATCTCCTTATGGGTAGCACAGCTGATACAAACTAATGCCTTAAAAATACAGAGAAATTTATTTTTCATGTAGAAGTAAAACAATTGCAGGTAATACTCTGGCAATGGCCCAATCTTGCTCTTTTACAGCTTTATCATATAATCCTGTAACTGAAATAGAGAAAAGCAAAAGGAAAAGCATAAGAGAAAGGAAAAGCAAAAGGAAAAACAAAAGGAAAAGCATAAAAGAAGCAAAAGCAAAGAAAAAGAAAAGAAAAAAAAGATAAAGAAAAAGAGAAAAAGAAAAAGAAAAAAAAAGAAAAAGAGAAAAAGAAAAAGAAAAAGAGAGAAAGAAAAAGAAAAAGAGAAAAATGTATGTTCATTTGCATCTATGATATTGGTTAGCTTAAGATGAATTAACCAATGTAGCCTGAGTTTCATTTCGGGATGAAGCTTTTGCTAGCTCTCTTCCAAGGCAGTCCCTCACAGAAGATTCTTTTGCACATGTTAGTCACTGCATAATAATCCTACTATTTCACCCTAAATATTTTGGTATTTGAAGAGAGAAGACATATATCTGATACAGGAAAATCTTCTCAAAGTGCATAACAAAGTAGGCATCAAAGCAACAATATGTTGTTCATATTATGCAATAATTTCACTCCTTACTTCATAAAGAACTACTCTTTGTGAAGGGATTATCTGATATTTCATTATCCAGAGTATATCTGAGTATAACCTACATCTAAGATTAATGGAAATTTTATGAAATTTTCACTGTGATGGATCAGCAAAGGGGTTTGCAGTGATTTTGGAAGCAAGTAAAAAACCTCTAAAGTATGAAAACCCTATAATTTACTACCAATATACCTGTGTCTCTCTGTTTGGAGAAGTCTGATTTCTACTACAAGCTAGAATATTTCCCATAACTTTTTCTATATGTCCAGGTACAAGAATAGCCCTGTCTTCTCCAGTCCTCATTTTCTGCACAGCAAAATAAGTAAAGTTGATTTGTGTGCTACTATTCTGCTATTTATTTTTTTTTTACAATCTGTAAAAAAAAAAGAACTAAGTGGCACAAGAACTAAGTGTATTTTCAGCATAAAGTGAATGGCCTGCACCAAAAGAAAGTGTATTAGAGAGCAAGAATACTTAAGAATAAATGTCTAAAAATTTAATTCAGAAAGGGCAGTCACTGCCAATTGGTGTTTCCTGATGACAGTGGCAGTTTATTAATAATCTGTCATGTAATGCAGACATATGGGGTGTTGAATTCCACCCAGTCACACAATGAAATCTCCTCTGTTATTACCTCTAGAATTACCTACTTTTTGTTGAAAGGCTTTTGCAGACATGAATACACATCAATGTTGTTTCTGAATGCAGGCTACCACTATTTTCTTCCCCTAATTCTCATTATTGATCAGATGATCCAGCAAAAGGTTAATCTTGGTCTCTGAATATACACATAGTCCAAATAAATACCAAGTTTCAGTTCTGACACAAACATTGATAAACATTGAGAGGGTTATCAAAGTTCAAAAGGACAAATCATAGTATATAAATTCCTTACTTTTGATATGTCATGATGGAAAAACAAAAAAGAAAATAGTATCCTCGAAGCTGCATACACCTATTCAAGTTGTACATTCAGATGTGCTGCAAGCAATTTATCATCATGCAGGTGCCAGTGGACTGGAGGAGATGGAAGGAAGAGACTGTACTGGAAGGAGCTGCTAGAAATACACAGCACATGACATGTACTTTATTTTTCTCCTCTCTAGTCACTTTAAGTTTTAAATTAAATTAAAATTTCAATGAAATTGCAATTTTGAAATGAAAGTTTTTTTGTATTTAAAAGATTGACTGAATTTGCCACATACCAACTTTACTTTTTTTTGCCACATTAGAAACTTTACTCAGTAATGAAATCTAAAATTACAAGGATCTGAAGTGTTTTCAGATTTCTTCATTATCCTTTCCCACTTTTCCATTTCAGTGTAATACAGTGAGCTGAGTGGAACAGACAGTCAGACTGAGAGAAGATGGAAGCTAGTGCAGAAGAAAAACCACTTAAAACTTTGCAGGCAAGCACTACTGGAAAAGTTATGCTGAGACTGCTGTATTTTTGACCTGCCTAAAATTTTGTTTTATGGTCTTTGACGCATCTATTCAAAACACTATTTTTAATTGGAGCTATGAATTAAAATAATTTAACAGCCTTTTGTTTAGGACTAATACTACAGTTATTTGTGTGTTTGTTTACATGATACATGATTTTCTCCTAAAAATTTTGAAATACTCAGTTGAGATCAGATTTCGCTGTACTCAATTCCCAAATGAATGTGAGTAATCTATTAGACAAATATTTGAAAATGAGCCACTAAGAATTTTGTCCTCCATCTTCCCAGGAAATGCATTTGTGGGACCCATCATCCCAAGTATAAGGGTTTTTTTTCATTATGCAATTTTTCAGGTTTTGTTTCTATACAATATCTTACTGAGCATAAAGATTCAGGAAGACTCTTCAACAGAACATGCACATGCATACACTCAAAAAATACATTTCCCTGAAAAAAGGTAACGCAAGTTTTGTCCAATATTTGTTCAGGGGTAGTAAGTATTGAGAAAATGCCTTGTTAGACATGTATTTTCACACTACAGCTTCTAATTTAACTTCTGAAAAGCAACCATAACTGCGTATGAAATGGAAAAAAAGTTTGCTTATTTTGCAACTTCCTCAAACAAATATTGTCCAGATTTCAGCTCAACTCCTTATAAATCCACAATTTTTGACAATTCATGAGATACTTTTCAAGATTATCCTCTGGGAAAATTTGTTTCATTCATGAGCAGAAGCTGGATGAAGATGAAAAGGCAGGACATTATAATTTGAAGCATGTGTCCAATAGCCTAGCAACTGTCTAAATATTCAGTCTATTTTTATTTCTCTGTTTTCAATTCTCTATTTTCAGTGTGAATTTTAAATTATGAAATCTCTGATAAACTTGTGCTTTAACAGCACTTTCAGTACTGTAGTGGATAAAGTTACAAATTCTCTGCTTTCATTACAAATATAAAATATAGATAAAATAAAAGACACAACAGAGTGGATTGAATTCTAATTCCCAATGTGTAAAGCAGTAAAGTGGATACAGCATATAGCATTTAAAAAGCTCTTTAGATATTTATTAGGCAAATTTCATCTTCCTGTCAATTTGTGCAAAGTAGTGGCATAAACTAGTGACTCATTTTTTTTTAGATTTTGTACAAGCCCAGTGAAAATAATGCATGTGAAAGATATAAATACCTGCATGCCTAAGAAAATGAAGTATTTTGACCTGACTGACAAGGACTTATAAGATCAAGTTCATTAGAAGTGCATGAAAAAGGACTTAATTTGCGGGCCACAAACATTTATAGAAGTCTTTTTATTAGGTTTTGAAAAAAAAAAAATCTAGAAGAATATTTCACAGATTTATAAAAACCCAAAAGCTGTTCAAGCATCATTACTTTCCTTCTTTCCATTTGCTTTTCCCTTTTATTCTTCTTTTTTTAAGAACAGAAAATAAATGGTTACTCTTAACTAAAAGAAAAGTTTCAGATTTATCTGTAATGTAATGTTATAATTTACTTCAGGGATATAGCATGTGTCACTGATTCTCTAACTACAGAATCAACTAGACCATGGCACTAAGTGCCACATCCAGTCTTAAACGCCTCCTGGGATGGTGACTCCATTCCTTCCTTGGGTAGTCCATTCCAAGTCCAATCACACTTTCTGTGAAGAATGTCTCCCTACTATCCAATCCAAACCTGGGAGAAAAGGGCAACCCCCGGCTGGCTGCAGCCTCCATTCAGGCAGTTGTAGAGAGTGATGAGGTCTCCCCTGAACCTTTTCTCCAGGCTAAACAGCCCCAGTTCCCTCAGTGGCTCTTCACAGAAATTGTGCTCCAGACCTTTCACCAGCCTCCTTGTCATTTTCTGGACATGCTCCAGCACCTCAGCACCTCTCCTATATTGAGGGGCCAATGCTTAAGGTGCAGCCTCACCAGTGCTGAGTACAGGGGGTCAATCCCTGCCCTGCTCCTGCTGGCCACACCATTGCTGGCACAGGCCAGGATGCCATTGGCCTTCTTGGCCACCTGGGCACTGCTGGCTCATGTTCAGCTGCTGTCACCAGCACCCCCAGGGCCTTTTCTGCCTGGCCACTGTCCAGACACTCTTCCCCAGCCTGTAGTGCTGCAGGGGTTTGTTGTGGCCAAAGTTCAGGACCTGGCACTTGGACTTCTGTCACTGGACTTAGCCCATCTTTCCAGTGGTACACGTCCCTCTTCAGAGGACCAGATGGGGACATCTGGTCATAAAAGGAGATCAGGTTGGCCAGGCAGTCTCCTAAATCTGTGCTGGCTGGGTCTGAGCCCTTGGCCATTCTGTAGGTCCTGTGTGATGGCACTCAGGATGATCTGTTCCATAACCTTGCCACACCATGATGAGGCTGACAGGGCTGTAGTTTCCTGCAGTGTCCTTCCAGCCCTTCTTGTGGATGGTCACATTGGGTAGTTTCCAGTTGTCTGGGACCTCCCTGGTGAGCCAGGAATGACGAAAAGTGATGGAGACTGGCTTGGTGAGCTCTTCTTCCAGCTTCCTCATCACCCTAGGATGGATACTTTCTGGTCCCATTGACATAAGAAGAGCATCTAAGTGGCTCAGCAGGTCACTAATTGTGTTCTCCTGGATTGCAGGGGGAAGCTGTGCTGCTCCATGTCCCTGTCTACCTGGGAGGGAGACCAGCTGTCCTGAGGATGACCTGTCTCTTGCAGCATTACAAAATGGTTGTCCTGTACCTTTTGGTCTTGGGCAGAAATATCTTCCTTTGGAGAGTCAGTAGATCTCTACTAATATAAAAGCAAAACTTCTTGCTATGTTGAATTTTAGGTCCTCTCTTTTCATATTTCTGTAATAATGTTAGGGGCTGGATGAAAGTGGAAATTTTACCTTTAATTTATAATCTACATTTCCTATTCCACACCCTTTGTAAAAAAGGAGTAATTCTAATCTTACATAAGCAGATGCTGATATAGCTTATAAATTCAAGCTAATAAGTTAAAAATATTTCTTCCTATTTCCCATATCCTGAAAACAACCAAGAAAATTTGTGTTTAATGGGATGGCTGTGAATTTATAAAGAAGTTCAAAGATATTTTAGAAAATCAGTCTAAGAACATTTCTAATAATCCATTGATAATTGTACCCACTACTGTGTCCATTAAAAGTGATTTCTAGTATGTTAAAGGAGAGGCATGTCTCCCACCCATCAAATATTTAAATAATTTAACTGGAGAAAATTATTCCAAAATTTATGCCCATTTAGATGTATACCACCAGTATTTCTTCCTTGCTCATCTTCCTTTAGATTCAACCAAATTTGTATCCTTTGCAGCTACACATGATAAACCCTGTCTCTTGTCCACAAGTCCTGTCCCTTCAACCAGTTACAAGAGACAATAATCCCTGGCTGAAAACTAGCAAAGTTCTTTACAAAAAACAGGCTATAATCACCATTGAAAAACCCTGAGGGTTATAATGTTGGTCTCTGGTTTACATTAGAAGAGATTTACTCTCATTGTATGTTTAGCTCTATCAATCTGAAAATTAGATTCAAGCTACCTTTTCTTTTAAAGCTGATTTTAATTTCAGAAATAATCGTACTCCCAAGAGATGCAATGGCACTCTCAGAGGTAAAAAAGAGAATGTAATCAAGATTGCATATCGTCATTCTAATGAAAATTTGCCCTAGGCTGCAGCCATGGTAAGACTTTTTAATCAATATTTTCCAGGTATCCTTTTTAGAAAAATAAAGTGTTTTCAGAGTAATGGGTTTTTGTTTTCCATTTCACATTTTATCAAGTTGGTTAACTTGCCTTGGTTCTATTCCTTAATGAAAAAACTATTGTAGTATTTGGTGTTTCAAATAAAATAAATAGTTTTTTTAGGTGGTATATTTTAATATCTAAGAAAGATAGAATTTTTCTAGCAGGAGTTATTTTTTGTGAATTCAAAGAAATCCCAGAAAAGAACAGTGAAAGAACCCCCAAATTTACTTGTAATTTACATACAACCTTTTACTTTTACCATAATATGACATGCAAGATATCTATCCATGCCTTTTCACATGTCAGTGAATCCAGGATGAAAAGTACTAAAAGATAAATTTGCTGTACTACTTTTCTATGTTTTATTGCACTTATGCTAAAAATTTACATTAAAAAGAATAAGTGGTTAAGCACTTTTACAGTGCTTTTAGGAAAATACTACTTTACACATTAGAAATGCATAAATACACATTTCTATGTATGCGTGTATACTTGTCTATCTATAAAGCAAAAATGCAATCAGAGACTATACAGGATCAAATCTGAATGCATTCAGGAACACTAATATGCTTTTAAATATATATGCCCATACTTATTTGTATTTATTTTCATCCATTCATATGTAAATAAGTAATCAGAAGTACAGTGTTCTCCAAATACAATGTTAAATGCAGTAACTAGCATCAAGGTGCTTCCAGCTAAGCATTCTATAAGTATGTACAAGCATACTTGTAGAAATATATCTGATAATTTGTGATTCATGACTCAGAGGAATGCATGTTAAATGCCATTTTGAGATTATGTCTCCAAAGTCTGTCTTCAAAAAGATTAATTTTAAAATTGAAAAATAGGTGTTTGCTATTATATTGATTTTCTAGAGCATATAAAAATATAAGAAGTGATAAAAAATTTAAAATTATGGTATTTCTGGGATGAGGAAATATTGTCACACACACAGATTGATGGAAATTATTTTCATAAGTGTCAGTTTGGACAAATAGACATCACAAGCTGAATGTACAATAAAACTCAAGCTCACTCTCCATGTCTACTTCCTTCCTGCCACTGCTTTCAAAAGTGTGAAAAAGACAACTATGGAAGATTAGCAGAATTGATTCAGTTGCTTAACACCCTGAGTGGAGAGACACACCCTTCACAACTTCTGAAACTCCATGCTGCCCCTTACAGACTCATATCATCTCATATCATCCACAAGGTGTCAGGAAGCTGATGGTTTTTTGTTTTCTTCTACTGTATATTTTTTAAAATAAATATTTGCTTCTAAAGGAGTATTTGCAAATTTAAGTTGCTGATTTGCAGCTTTTTGGAGAAAATTTGCCATAGTCCTGAAGTTTTGTTTTCCTTTTTTAATCACATGAGGCAACAGATAAATGAAGTATATAAAAGGAGTTTTTAAAAGTCATAAATAAACTATGAGAGAAGTAGAAAAAATGGTAAAAATAAGTAGAGCAGAGAAAAAAGGGGGTTTTTTGGGTTTATGTTTTTGTTTTTGTGGGTGCTTTCTTTTAGTAAGATTTGTTTATTTTAACTGTTATTTATTTATTTTGTATAAAAACATAGGTACTGCCATTAGAGGCTGGCATGGACATGACCTTGACAGAAGGTTTGGTATGTTTCTGGTATTCATTTTCCAGTGAAATATTTATTTTCATCCATTAGTTCCTTATCAGTTAATTTTCTTTTTTTTCAAAACTCCATAAGAACGTTCATGTAATTCTTAAGTGAAGAAGAAAGTTGAAATTATTTATTTATTGGGTAATATTTCTTAAATATATACATAATATAACATCATTATTAGAAAAAAATGAAACAACACAGTAAGATTTAGAAATTCTGTACTAGTATTTCTTAGCTTTGTGTGTCCTGTTTTTAGAGTTATTACAATATATTATTAAATCAGGCATACCACAAACCTTTCTTTAAACTTCTAACTCAACCAAGCATGGTTTTGATCCAAATTTTTCGAGGATTCTTTAATGCCCAGTGGCTGTCTCTATCATTGTCTGTTCTACTGTTCTGCTGCTCTGTTCTACTTCAGTCAGCTGGATCACTTTTATGTATATAAATTTCAGTCCAATAAAACAATATAAGAAAGTTCTCTGACAAATCTGCTGTACATACAGTTTGCAAACAATGCTGAGGAGAATCCCATGTTTTACAGTCATAATTGAACTTTATTAATTCAAGCAAGGAATTAATTAGACTATTTGTCTTTCTACTTTAAGTAGATTGGTAAAATGATAATGCTGGAAAAGAACCCTCTTACATATTAAATCCATACCAGATGCATTTTTTAATTGCTCCAGCTATGCTGAACTTAAGTGATCCAATTTAAAGAGGAGGCAAATTGGGTTTTTTGTGGGTTTATGGCTTTTTTCTTATTTTTTGAGTTTTTGAAGGTTTGAGAGGTTTTTTTCCTGGATTTTCCCGCAAAAGTTAATGATTTCTGTTTTGTATTGCTTGGGGAGGTCTATTTGTATTATTTTTTTTTTTAATATCAAAGTCTCTTCCCTGCTAATGTGCCATAATTTTATTATATATTATATTATAATAATTTTATTATTATATTATATATAAATTATTCAATGCAGTTAGCTTAGCTGCCTCCTGTATTCATACCCATAAAAGTCCTGTAAAATAAATGGCTCCTCAAACCATGATATACCAGTCTTTGTATACTTTCTTTGAAAATCAAGCTTTATTATACATAGTAAACACACACATATATGCTTGTGTGTATTTAATAGCATCAGTTTGTCAAAACATAAGAGGAAAATCTTACCAGGAATCTTAACTAATATACCAGAATTATAGTGAGACTTCTCTAACAGTCACTACAGTGTATTTTTATTAAACGCTGACAATGTTTCCTCAACCACCAGAAATTAACAAACTTCACAAGGCATTATCTATACAATTAGCAGTTGTGATGATAGTAGATTTGCTTACTTATAAAGAATTATGGAATAGCAATGATCAATCTCATTATGAAGGACTGAGCAAAAGAACAAGAAATAAACTCATGAAAAACCAGCAGAAACAGGATGAAAACAAAGTCCACCAGAGCTGCCTAAATATTAAGAAAGAATATTTTACATTATTTTTTTAAATTGATAATACAAACATTTTAAATTTTAGACTTTCACAAGAAGCCTTTGAAACAGAAATATGCCATAAAACAAAAAATTTGTAACTCAATACAAAAGTAGCAACATGGAAAAACTGACCTACTACCTTCACACAGTGAGTGGAAACACAAAGCAAAGCTGACAGATCTGCTCTCCTGGGTTTAGGTTTCTGCTGTCTAGAAGTACTGTTTGCTGCCCATCTATGCACAGTATGACAGCTATTTGTGTTGTACAAATAAGGTTTACTCAAGAGTTTGATCTCAATTGCATGCTAATCATATTGTCCCTTGTTATGAAACAAGCACTTTACTTTGTTAAGTCTAATATTATGAAACAAGCTTAAAACACAGGAGAATACTCAGGTAACCTGTTTAGGCTTGTTTGTCTCAACAGCTTTATTGCATTACTTATTAAATTATTTCAGAAACATGCTAAATATCATTGTATTTTGTTCAATTGACTTCATGGTTAACATTTCTAAAAAAACTTAAGTTTATGGAAAGTATAAAAATTGATTTATGGCAACCACAGGTTTTCAGTCATTTTAGTTGTCATTATAACAGGTATCCGTCTTATCCCTCACATTGTAACATAAAAATTCTTACTGTAAGAAATATTTTTGATAGAACCTGTAACATGGCTGTATTACTGTTTCCTGCTGCTTGGCCCCGATTCACTCCTAAAAGATGGTATCTCACCAGTTATTTAATGTACAGAAATTCAGTTTAAAACTGGAGAACCCCCATCATTTTGCAAATTGTTGTCTCCTTGGTTCATGTTATCTCACTCTCTCTGAAATTACATCATTTTCTGTGTTTGATGACTATGTTAATGTAAGTCTCAAAATGTTCAAATTACACATAGTGCATTGAAGTACAATTATGACATGATGTCTTCAGTCAAACTATGTTAAAATACAACAAACAAACCAAGCACAAACAATTTCATTTTACTGTTATGAGGTAAGTCTAAAAAACTCCTTCTTACTAACAATATCTTGAAACAAATAGAGATTAATTAATCACTGATATTACTGGTTGATGTTATCACAGACTCGGTGGGATTTCTTTGGGCTTTTTATGTGTGAGGAAATATGATCATATGGTAGAAAACAGTTATTCACAGAACCATCCCAATTCAGGATAAAGAAATAACAAAACTTATTACTCACCCTGAGCTTGCAGGTTTGGAACACAATCAAAACAACTCTATCCTGAGATCTGAAAAACACAAAACAAAAGCTTTCTATCATCACTGACAATAAATAGTCAGACATTAGATATACAACAAAACAAGTAAATGCTTGTTCAATACTTGTAAAAACCACAAATAATTAACGTACATATACCCTACATGAATATCAATTGACTTAAACCTCAAATAGTGCAGTCTGAAAGAAGCACATTTTATGTCAGAAAAGCAGCCCAATAAAAGCCTAAGCTTTCAAGAGTGTTCAATCTTCCTCTCCCTACACCCCAACACTGTTTTGAAGAAAAATCAATTTTAAGCTCTCTCCTGGAAATTAAAATTTGTGAATTTCTGTGGACACCAGTAAACTCCAGGGACACCTGGATAGAAGAACTCTGACAGCACACCAGAGCCATTTAAATTATGACTTGAGAAGTTTATTTGAACATAAAAATTTCCTTTGGAAAACAAATTAATTTTATGCTTAGAAAGTAATAAAAAACACCAGACTATATTTTAGGATCTCAGTTGTAGGAGGGGGAAATCAAAACAATTAAATAATAAAAAAGGATATATTTTCCTGTTTGAAAGGGGTCAGAATGCTTTGTGATAACTGATGAAAGTGCATCAGGGTAGAAGCAATAGAGTCTGACTGGACATGGCTGTTTGTAAATACGGGGATGCAAAGAAGAAATGCTTTCTATAAAAGCAGGGGAAGAAAACAGATTAGTGCAGCAAATTCCTTTATGATAATCAAATACAAATGATTCTTCATTGAATTAACATTCATTTCATGGAACTGGGTGCATTTCTTTATAATTGCTTAGATTTGTTAAAATTATCAATACTATAACCATTGTTATTCCATTAATAAGGCTTGAGGTTACACATTAGCTTAATAAAAACAATCTAAAATTGATTTTCCTGCAGCAAATTACTTTTCAACTTTTTGTCTACAGGCATTTTTCTCTTTCCAGCGCAACATTAATGAAGATTAATGCTCAAAATTTAAAATCTGGTAAATATCAGAAAATACATAAAATAAAAATGTGTCTCTCTGGTTAGTAGAAAAAAAAGATACCTAGAAAAATTACATAAATATTATATAGAATTTATTTTCGTTTTATGCTAATGATAATTAACATATAAAAAGAGAATATTAGATACTGCATTGGTAATCTCCATGCTTCGGAGGAAGCATGTACGCCTCTGTAATCTTAAGATTATTCAAGACATCCTATTAACAGATTATCCATCCAGTTCTTGCAATGTTGCCAAGTTTTAACAATTTTTCCATGGTGCTTGTATTACATAAATTTGTTTTGGGGGTTTTTTGGTTGTTGGTTTATTTTTTTTACATTGGTTGTTTTTTGTTTTTGTTTGTTTGTTTGTTTTTGAGGGATTGCTCTTGGATTTTGGGTTAGTTTGTTGGCTTGGGGTTTGGGCTTTTTTTCATGGCTCAAAGATAGGCAGATTTTTTTTTCCCAAAGGGTTTTACACATTCAAAAAAATAACCTAAGGATAAAAATATATCTATTTACCCTTTCTTTATATTAAAATAGTCTAGTTTTTTTAATTTTAGTTTCTAACTAGGGTTTGAGCTGAACATTTATTAGGGAAAATCCAGCAGAACCTCATCAATGTCTTCAAGGTAAAGACCTCAGAACTCCCACCATAAAAATACATTTAGTCTTAGGTCTCTCAACCTGCTAAACAGTCTGTTGTCTCTGCAGAAGACATCATGCAATATTGTTACTATTTGGCTAGGGGGAAAAAATAAGGAAAACCCAAACAAACCAACAAAGTTCTTATTTTAATCGTTTAACTTTTCCTCACAACAATTTTTTGGTATTTTTTATTTCTCTTCCCCTTCCTTTTCTTAGAACAGCAGCAGTAAATGAAATCTGATAGGAGAATCACAGTGCAAGTGAAAATATACCTCTTAAGCTAAATATACTTTGCAAGCACTGTCTTAACAGTCTAAATTAACCTGAGTCTCTACAACTTTTTTCTATTTTATTATTTTGAATCTCTGTGGAGACAATTAGGCTAGACTATTTTGCTCTAGTTTAAACCAACCGGAGGAAAAAAGTTACCTAGAATTGAAATTGGGTGAAAAACCTTCTATATTACTGTCTTCCCTAAAAAATTAGTTTGTGGCAACACTCTGATCCTTATATAGAAGGCCTCCAAGTACTTAGAATTAGGAAATTATATGCTAATAATCCTTATGCATAATCTCTGTTTTGATGTGAACTAAAATATTGATCCAGAAAAGTTACAAACTCTCTTTGTTCACAAACTTTCCTGCTCTGTAAAATCATCTTGGGAGTTTTAATTATACACTCTCAGGTTTAGATTAAAATGCTATTTTTATACATTATTTCTTTGTATATAAATTGAAAATATCAATAAGATAATTCATTGTATTGTATTGCCAGAAATTAATTGTACTTTAAAGAGAACAGGAACTCTGCCTCCTGGAAGTAATTTGGTTTTATTTAATGTATAAAGTGATTTATTCTCTAAGTTTGCACACATAACTCAAGGACATTATTCAGCAATAATTTAAATGTTTAGCAAGTTTCCACTATTACAGGATGTTTCTTCAACAGTTGTTAAGTTTTTAAAGCTCATTTTTACAGAATTGTTTAAATTTCACCAAACCTGCAATCATCACAATTTTAGAAACCAAGAAAGAGGCTATTATAATAAGAAAATGCTTTATTCAATTGAGATTATCTTTTCAGTAAAAACCACTGATAGTGTTCATTAACTAAGTAGACTATTTCATTTTCTAAGTTCTTTTATAACTCCCCCTTTTTCAAAGGCACCATATGAACTACTAGGCAGTAACTATCACTCTATGATGACTCAGTACTTGACAATGAGACTATACTTCCCTTTCAACAGATCAGGTAAAAAAAAAAAAAAGGAAGGGAATAAAATGTTGTTTTCAATGGTATTTTTGCAATTTGAATTTTAAATACTGTTTATAATTCAGCATAGGAAACAATTTCCTCTACTTTCATGATGATGAATACAAAGACAAATTCCAGAAGGAATTCCAACAGTGTGCATTACTATCTCCCATTAATTCTAATTTTCTTTGCAAATGTTTTGCCAAGTATCAAAAGACTTGAAAAGTTAAATTCAATCCTAAGAAAAAGCATTGTCTAAAATTTTATTTCACTCCCACTATTAGCATCCTGAGATACCCACTCCAAAAGGAGAACAAAATTAAAAGTTAAGGGTGTTCCAAATGGACTATGAAAGAGAAATTTTAAACATTTCATTTAACTGTAAATTAGTTTTTGCACCACTATCTAGATATTTTTGTATGTCTAAATTATTCTAAATTTTTTTCATGGAGAAAAAGAGGCTCAAGGGGGATTTTATTGATCTCTGCTGATGCCTAAAAGGGAGTTTTAGTGAGGTGGGGGATCAGCCTTTTCTCCCAGGTGACAAGAGATGGAAGAAGAAGAAATGGCCTCTAGTTTCATAAGGGGAGATTGTAGATTAGGAAAAATTTCTTCACTGAAAGGCTGGTTAGAAATTGGAAGAGGTTTCTCAGGGTTGCAAAATTTCTGGAAGTGTTCAAAAACATGTAGGTGTGCTGCTTAGGCAGATGGTTTAGTGGGGAACATAGTAGTGCTTGGTGAAAGGTTGGACTTGATTAGCTTTAAGATCTTTTCCAATCTCAATGATTCTATTATTCTATGAATACAAGATCCTTTCCCATTCCTTAGATTTTTAGGAAAACAATATAGGGTAAAAGAGATCAGTAATAGTTACATAGACTATTGTGTTGTCTAGTTCTTTCAAAACTTGAAACAGATTTGAGTAAAACCTAATATAAGAGCAGTAGGAATGCATTTTATTTAGGACTGCTCTGTAATTTTCCTGATATCTGTGTCTCCTTCACTTAAAAAAATGCCAAATGCTATTATTCCAGATTTTATGTTTGATTTCTGTGTTTTAATTTTTGTGATATTCCGACAACAGACATTTCACAACATTTTTCTATTGTTGCTGAACCATAACCTTTGTCAATCTCATAACATTTCTTCAAAAGACACAAAAAATGCCTCCTGAAGAAATCAAAAAGTTCCATTAAATTATACAATCTTTTTTTCTAATTCTCCTGAAGCAATATTCTGGTTTATAAGTAAATACAGGTGTTCATATATCAAAGCCTTAAACGACAAATTTATATGTAATTCAATTATTTTATGGAGATTATATTAATTACAACATATATACATTTCCTGGCAGATAATGTATACTTGCATAAAATACGTCTCCCTTTCTTCTCAGTGCTAACCTTAACTGAAAACCCATCCAGCCTTGCCACCAAACATTGAAGTTTGGAATTCCCTACTACAGCAAAGACCCCGTATCCATTACATGGCAATACTATCAAAAGTTTTCTATTACAGACTAATTTTTCCTTGCCACGTGACTTTGTTAGCTCCTTTTGTTTCTCTGCTGGAATGTTTATATGCTGGATTGGCTATTCCTCACCTTCAAGGCAGCTGCTCTTTGATTCCAGTGTTGATGATGTTCAGATACAGAGCTTGTAGTATATTATTATTTGCCAGTGTTAATTCCCACTTTCCCCTTCACTCCTTGCCTTTAAAAGCAGTACCATGGCATAGAGAAATCATGAAAAGGAGGTATGGTGTGCTTAAACAGGTCATGAAATTTTGATGGCATAACAAGCAGTACTGTGGGATTTATTAAAGAATTTGTCTATGCTGTAATAAACTTTTAATATTATGCTATGTTAAAATTTTGTGTTGCTGCAGTCTATCCAGTTATTTTTGTTTAATTTGTGCATTGTGTCATGGCATCCTTGTACTTTTCTTGCACACTTTTGTTGTGTATAAATTGTCTCATTTGTTAGGATTTTTGTAAATTCTAATCCTATCCTCCGGAACACTTACAATCCTGCCCAGCTATCAATCAGCCAGAGATTTTTAAAGTTTATGGTTTCTTCTGTCATTCAAATCTCTTTTCTTTTAGATGCTGAAAAACAGCATGGCCAAAACAGCCCCCTGTGGAACTCTCCAGCTGAAATGATTAATAATGACTCCTCGTTAACTGAAAGTAATTTTTACAAACAGTTGGTGGCTACATCTCATCCACACTTTACTGGTCTGCTTAAAAGAATGTAATAGTACACCCTACATTCCCCTTAATGAAATTGTAATTATATAATATTTCCTTTTTTTCTCATCATGGAAAAGATCATGTTTAGCAGTTTGTAAATAAATTGGACTTACAGAGTCAAAAACATAAAAAACATTTCAGAAAAAGTAATTCTCTCATAATTATCACCATTTATAAACAGTATGAATCTTCCTCAAGCTGCACTGACATTAACATTTGCTTTCAGCACCATATTGGTAATTTTAAAGTCAGAGTTGCAGGTGGCTTGTCACTTTAGTTATGCATTGCTTCAGAAATGCTTATCTATAAAATCTGTATTGTGGGTTAAGAATGTAAATACAGGTATCTTTAAGGGTTATATGGTAAATATGCACACTTTAATAACAAAAGCTTCTTTATAGGCCTATGACCATGCAATTGATTTTAAATAGACAACAAAGGTCAGCACTTCTGGAGAGATTCTATATAATTTTCAAAGGAAGAATGGTTCATATCAGTTTATTCTAACATCTTTCATCTATTATCTTTCTAGCATTTTTAACAACAAATTGAAATCAGGGAAGTCAAACATATTCTCGCATGAAAGGGCTGAAGTCCAACAGTACTTAGAAAAAAAAGCTGTTTTGGCTTTTTTCTCATGTTGTTGTCTAGGTCTTTAAATTTGCCGATGTTCACAAGAAGTGCAGGATACCAGTTATGTTATTATCTTTTTAACATGATGTTAAAATGGAGACTATTAGTTTATTAACAAATGTATAACATGATAATTACCTTTACAGGAACTGAACATAATCCTTTTTTTTACTTATTCATAAAGATATAAACTGCAACTACTAAAGGGAGATTTTTTTTCAGTTTAAAAATACTTTGGAACAATTTTATTGGTTAAAAAACAACTCACAAATAAAAAACCTGTAGCTGAAGAAGAACTGCTGGAACCTCCTTAATATAAAAACTGAATGCAACTATATTGTGAACTCTTGCTACTATTAGGTACAAGATAGAGGCTAGCATGGACGGTTGTTAGAGGTTGTTATCATACTGTCATCTGACACTTATTAGAGAAAAGGCAGCTCTGGAAGAAACAGAAATGTATCTTTTCAGATAAAGAACTAAAATGCAATTAGTAACAGTATGTCATGTAACATGAGTTATTTATGAATCAGGACTTCTCTGTGCGCTGGGTAATAAAATTAATTACATTTTAGAAAATAAAAATATGCAATTCTAATATTTGTTCTCAGCCTTCAGTTTACATGCTATTCAGTTCTTGAAGCTGCTCTTTAGAGATTCTACCATCCAATTAGAATAAATTTTTAGAGTTAACCCTGTGGTGGAATTTCACTTATGCAAAAATGTTAGTCATCAGAATTCAAATTTATTAATTCTTTGTAAAGCAAATTCAAAACTTCATTGCCTTTGGACTGTTTTCACCTTTATATAATATTTTAATTGCACTTTTTCATCTGATATTTTTGCAGGATTTTTTTTCTCTCTTGAATCAATTTGCACACAAAGCAGAAAAAAGAAGTAACATCAGCATAAGCCAGTCAATCTTTTAATTGACCATATAGAAGGGCCACTCCCACATGCTTTACTCTCAAATCTTGGAATAGTCATAACAGTCTTATCACACAGATCTCCATTTATGGTTAATCCATTTCCCAAGCAGTTGCAAAAACTATAAAGTCAATGTATGTAAAGAATTTAAAATATCCAGGCTTATTCAGATAACTTATGGAATATAGAGTATTAGAATCACTAAATATCAAATCTGAGTCTAATATCACCTTCCAAATATCCTCTGAAAATCTTAACTATAAAAAAAATACATCTTTATCAGAAGACACACCACAAAATACTTGGTAAAATCAACAAAAAAAAATAATTTCACCTGATCAAAGACAAAAAGCCATGCTGAATTAATAATATAAATTTAGTGGTGAAACTTGGAAAGAACGGATATAAAACCTAACTGATTCCACAATTTACAGAATCCAGTTAAATGTTATAATGCTATTTTACACTAACAGAAAATTTACTCCATTCTCCTAAAAAGAAACAAAAAAACAATTAAGCAAGTTATAAGTTCATCAAATCTGCAAGCAAAAAGAATTTTGCAACCTAAATATTTTTAAGAAAATACATTATTTAGAGTTTCACAGGAGGAGGGGGAAGATGTCATCTTATGAGTTGAATGAGTAGTAAGATGCTTAGCCTTTTAAACATAGCAGTTCCCTTCATAATGTCCATTTATAAATGTAGCTATATTAGTATTGCTTATACTAACATCTGAGTTTTGATGTTTCACAGAACCACAGAATATTTTAAGTTGAAAAGGACCTCTGTAGATCATCCAACTTCCCTGCCAAGGCAAAGTCACACAGGAATGTGTCCAGGTGGATTTTGAATATCTCCAGAGAGGGAGCCTCCAAAACTCCCTGGGTGACCTGAACTACGAGGAACATTGAGTACAACTCTTCAGTGAATGGCCCATCCAGGGATGGCCTCAGCTTTATTAACATCATGCTCAAATAAATTGACCTCATCTCACACTGTGGTCGGTTCAGCCTTGGAAAGAGACAAAATGTGTATTGATATCTAAAATGGGGGAGCCAAAAGGATGGACCAGGCTCTTCTCAGTGGTGCCAAGCAACAGGACAAGAGGCAGTGGGCAGAAACTGATGGACAGAAAGTTCCGCCTGAGCATGAGCAAGAACTTTACTGTGGAGGTGACTGAGCACTGGAACAGATTGCCTAGAGAGGTTGTGGAAGTCTCTCTCACTGGAGATATTCAAGAACCATCTGGACACATTCCTGTGCAGTGTGCTCTGAGAATACTCTCCTGGAGCAGGGACAGATGACCCACTGCAGTCCCTTCCAACCTGTGATCGTCACTGAGAATGTGTTTCTGTGATTCTGTGAACTAGAATATCTGATATCCCTTAACCTGCAGTCCACGCTCATTCTGATACACCCCAGAATACCATTGGCTATCCTGGCTGCAATGGCACTGCTGGCTTATGGTCAATTTATAATCCACCAAGAGTCCCAGGTCCTCTGTAGAGCTGCTCTCTACTGAACCTATACTGGTGCTTGAGGTTATTCCTCCCCAGGTGCAGGGACTGACATCTGTCCCTGTTGAACTTCATAAAGTTTTCTCCACACAATCTGCCAGCCAATCAAGGTCCCACAGAATGGCAGCACAGCCTTCAGGTGGACGAGCCATTTCCCCCAGTTTCACCTCATCAGCAAACTTGCTGAGAGTACTATTCATCCCTTTGTCCATGTCATTGAGAGACAAGGGAATACAGCTGGATTCGGTCTTGCTCCTTGGGGAACACCAGTAACTACACCAGACTGCAGCTGGATTCTACTCCATTGATCACAGCCCTCAGAGCTCTACCACTTAGCCACATTCCAGAATACTCAGGAATCTCCATCACTTCCTCCATGGCCTAGTGTAATATGGCACTATAATCCTATCTAGGCCAGTATGTAACAATGTAATTATGTCTTTAAATTGTTTTCAGTGGAAACTTATTCTACATAAGAAAAAAAAAAAGAGAGAGAGAGAGAGAGAGAGAGAAATGTCAAAAAGTCACAAAAGAAAAAAAAAATCACACTTTGAGAAACAGTATTCTTTTTAAAGATCTTAAATTAATGTCACTGAAATCTAACCTTGTAAAAGAATGATTTATGCTAAACCTAATGCAATGATGTCCTCTTACACAGTATAAAGCTTTTAAAGGACTCTAACTGTCCTGTGTTTTGTTATCATTTAGGATAAGAAGACAAACTAGTAACAAAATAGTAGAAATTCTAAGGACATGAGAAGAATCAGAATCAATTGCAGATGTGAACAATCCAGTCTTTCTTGAGACTGCAGAATAGACTAGACACGTTTATTTTATGATCCCTTTTGTTGTGCCCTAGGTTGTAGCAAGAAATGGGTTGTTTTTTGTCATTTCAATCCATGGAGGTGTGCTATTGTATATGAAAATGGATTTTTGTAAGAATCTTTTTACTGTGATGTCTGGAAAGACAATTTTAACAGCTGAAAATTCTGTTGGAGTCAAACCAATTTTAATTTCTCCTATAAGCCAGAATACCTGAATTACATAAATATTGACTGGTGGCATGCAGTACTCCTAAAGAAACTATTGAAAATATCAACCATTAATGCTGGACTGATTTCTTCCTTATTTAGGTAAATATTTCTGTTTGTTTATATTTTAATAAATGAGTAAATTTATTACATGACATCATAAAAGTAGTAGATTGGTAGATAAATGTTTTAGATGAATGAAACAGAACAGTTAAAGGGAAAAGAATAAGAGTTGAGAGTCAAGGAGTATAAAGGTAACTGCTACTCATTATTCACAACAGCAAGCCTCATTTTTTTTTTTGATGTACCTTGTAGTTACACCAATGCTTCAGACCTCCAACTTAAAAACAAAAATGCATTTCTAATACAAAGGGGTTAATGATTAGTCTTCTGAAAGTTTGTTTTGCAGAATGTGAATGTTGAAGGCTGAGATTCACTAAAAGTATTTTATGTTGTATGTGAAAGTATGTGAAAAATCTGTTTTGAAGAAATCAAAGTCAATAAACAGGCTAGTCTGTTCTCATGTCACAGCTTGCTTTCTTACAACTAACAGAGAAAAGTATCAAGTAAAAATTTAGTTATAAACATGTATCAGTTTATAATTTTTACCGAATAATTACAAATACTGGAAAAATGTACAAATATTTGGTAAAAACCTATTAGCTGTATACATTTTTTAATGTATTTTACTTGGTGATGAGCTACAACATTTGAATTACTATAAAATGGTGTGCTTGGCAAATCAAACTCAAAGAAAAAAATGCACTCCTAAAGTAAAAGCATTTTTAATAGATATTTTTCTTAGTACTCTTCCATTGTGATCTCAAGCATTAATGAGAGCTCTGGAGCTACTCTACACTTTAATGGGTTATGGCACTAGGACATCTTCTTAGTATTCTCTTGTATCAATTGAAGGAGAAAGATATGTAATGGTGGACTGTACCATAAAATGAGTATGTGTTCTGCATCTGTGAATAAACAATAATAACACGTTTGACATCGCTGTATTTGATGAAACATGTAACATATCACTTTGTTCATTTATGATGAGCACACAACAGTCCAGAAGACTGAAACTTTTATAACATCTTCATTAGGACAACTACAAACTAAAAGCTGTTTTTTATGGAGTTGCTATCAACTTGACATTGTTCTGTGTGAGAGCAAATTATTTGCAGTTTGTAGGTAAAAAAAATGACAGTGTTGTCCAATTTGTAATATATTTAAACCTCGTTTTCATTTAGGAATGTAGTAAATAGGGTGGCCAGCTTTTGGAAAAAGCATACAAGAAAAAGTTCATGACATTATTGTAGTTAATTGAGAAGTGTGGGGTTTTTGTATATTTTTTGTCAAACAGGTGCAGAACGAACAGAACTCTGAGCAGAATGGTTCATACCGCTGTTGTATTCAATTCAGAGTTGTTTGCTATGAAACGAAGCTATAAATCCCACTGGTAACCACTGAAATTGGGATTTTCCTCAACACAAACCTGTCCTGATGCCTTTTAAGGAGCAAATAAACCTTTCCCTGAAAAAACATACACTTCAAAACCCCCACAAATTATTGTGGAGCAGAATTCCTTTCTTTTGACTCTCTCTTACATTTATAATTCATTATTTTTCATGGTGGAAAATCATACTCATCACTATTTGCATCCATTATATATATTTCAGGTAGATTATGACAAGGAAGATTTTTGTCCTTTTATTAGAGTCAAAGACTTTTGTCCTTATGTGATGAAACCTTCTTGAAAACATTGTTGAGGTGAAGGAAAGATTGACTAATTGGCACTCTCTGATTGGATAAATGGTCTTTGATCTGGAAAGCAAATAAACAGTAGAAAAACTTCTACACATAACAAGTATGAGCTTTGTTTTTCATTAAGATATCTGAGGTAGGAGAGCAGCTGGTGACAGAAACCTTGGTGAGAGCAGCTAACTGGCCCTAGCTGGAGAGAGAATCACAGAGACTGGCCTAGAGCCACATTATCAGTATATGCCTGCTGCCTAACATACAATGTGATAGATAGCAAAAGCAATGGTTATCTAGCAACACACATCCACAGGCAGCCGATGCTCTGCTGAGGTGGAGCCAAGAGAGCACAGATGTTGGCGATCCAGCCAGATGCAATACGCTAGTGGTTAGCCTGAATGTCCTGCTCCTGGGACTCTGGCGCTGGGTCTGGGCTGGTCACAGCCACTGGGCCTTGGCTCATGAAATGTGAAGTGTGGGAACTGGTTGTGAATAGAAATATTGGAAAAGAAACTCTAGTTCAACAGGTGTAAGTATCCTGCTCAGGAAATTAAAGTCTGATCGTGTCTCTGAGCAAACAGTGGTGTTCTGTTCCCACAGCTGTACCACCAACACTCAACCACCAAGAAAGTATTAGAGAGAGACAAAGCAGTCTGCTCCTCAAAAACAGTCAGTTAGGTTCAAACAGCTCCAAGGAGGAAAATTCCAAAGTTCTCAGAGCTATTTATACTAGAAGAAAATCACACTTAAATGAAAAACTTTTTCTAATATCTAGCAATTATTTATTGTGTTATATATTTTTATTTTTAATAGTGCCATTAAACAATATCAGGCAGAGTTTGGCTCTGTCTTCTCTGTTCCCTTCTACCAGGTATCTGTACACATCAGAAAGGGCCCTCCACAATGTTATTCCTTCCCAGAATGAACAGACACAGTTCTGGAGCCTCTTGTGACCCAAGCTTGTGCTGAGGTCCACATCTTTTTTTGAGGGACTCCTTGAGAGTCCCTACAGTAGGTGAATGCCTGTCATGTGCAAAGAAGCCTTAGGCTGGATACAGCACTCAGGCCTCAGACACAGAGCAAGATCTTTTACCCAGATCTGCTGGCTGGCAACCTGGTAGTCCAGCCAGTGATGTGGCTGTGGCTTCATTGCTGCCTTGGGGTCCCATTTCCTGAAGTAGTCCCACTCCCTGCCATCCTTGGGGTGTCTTCTGCTGCTCCAAAGCAGTTGTGCCTGACCTGTTCTGTGTCTATGCTTTATCCATTGCAGGGGCTGAGCTTTACATTTTCTTTTGTTGAATATATTGATTAACTTCTTGGAAATTTAGAAGTTAGTGCTTACTTCATGTAGACATACGCATAAAGCATCATAGAACAATGTAGTTTGGCAAACACCCATAAGTTCACTGAGTCGAACTGTTAACCCAACACTGCCAAATCCTCAATTAAATCAGCTCCTTAAGCACCACGTCTTAGCCTCAGGGATGGTGATTCCATCACTTCCCTGGGAAGTGATTTCAAATGCTTGACAAGCCTTTTCATGGAAAATTTTTTCCCAATATCAAGTCTAACCTTCCTTGAGGCAACTTGAGGCCATTTTGTCTTTTACTATGACTTGTTGCTTGGGAGAAAATAATAAGATTTATGTTTCTACAGCCTCCTTTCAGACATTTACAGGACAATTAGTTCTCCTCTCAGCCTCCTTTTCTGCAGGCCAAACAATATCCACTCCCCCAGCCTCTACTCACAGAACTTGTGACCCAGAGCCTTCTCCAGTTTCATTGTCCTCTTGACATACTCCTTCACCTCAATGTCTTTCCTGAGGTGAACGACCCAAAACTGAACTCAAGATTCAAGGTGGAACCTGCCATCAGTTCCAAGTACCAGAAGAAGATCACTCTTCTGGACCTGCTAGCCAGACTGGTGCTAAGACAAGCCAGGATGCCACCCATCTTTTGTGGCCTCTTGGCCACCTGGGCACTGCTGGCTCCTGTTCAGCTGCTGTCACCAGCACCCCCAGCTCCTTTTCCTGTGGCAGCTTTGCAGCCACTCTGCCCCAGCCTGTGGCACTGCCTGGGGTTGCTGTGAGCCAAGGGCAGGACCCAGCACTGGGCCTTGTTGAACCTCACACCACTGGGCTCAGCCCATGATCCAGCCTGTCCAGATCCCTCTGCAGAGCCTTCCTGCCCTCCAGCAGATCAGCACTCCCACCCAGCTTGGTGTCACTTGTAAACTGATTAAGGGTGCACTTGATTTCCTCATCCAGATCACCAATAAAATATTAAACAGGACTGGCCATGATTCTGTGTACATCTTATATTTTATCACCTTGCCATTTAAATATCATTCATTAGGCCACGTAACTGTACTTTACGTATTGTTATAGTTCATTAAAATTTACCAACTATCCAACCATAAGTGATGTTTCTTTGTTTTATATCATTCACATAGTTTGCTAACTTTATACTTTTCTAAACGTTGATTAAAACATTGAATTCTTTCTTTTATTTTTTAGACCTAACAGCATTAAACATTTAACTTCTGTCAAGAGGTAAAGAAAAACAATCCTCATTTTACAAAAAATGATTATGCAAATCTTCAGCTTTTCTGTGGCTCCCTAGAGTAGGGATTCTGATTTTAGTATCTATAGAAATTTTATCAGCTTTGACTTTAAAATTTGAAATTTAGATGCAAGCTTTTTTCTAGATGATATATTCCAAGAGAATGTGAATTCTAAAGTAGTTATCTCAGAATTTATTGTGCAATAGAGTAATGTAGTATTCCGTATACTTATAGTATAGTAATGCCACAAGTATAAATAATCAAATCACGGAAATAAGGTTTATATTAAAAGGTATTATGTATGTACTTTTTGATATATATTCATACAGAGAACAATTGATGGAACAAGTGGCAAATGCTGTGCTTTCGTCTTTTATGTCAAAACACACATAGAAATCAGTGAAACAAATATGTCTACACTTCACTTATATGATTTAGTAATACCTTGATCTGAACTAGAAACCAACAGATGTCTGAAAATTATTTCACACTATCAATCCACAAATTCAATTGTATGTGTCAGAGAAGTAGATGATAATAAACCTTGTATTTGTGTGTGAGTGATGGTGGGTGGTGATAAAAAAGAGAAAGGGAGAGAGTGCCATTACAACATAATGTAAGATAACCATTCCATGGAGACTGAGACAGCAAATTTTCCATCAGAACCCCACCAGTAAGAAATACTAGATCATCCCCAGGTAAAAGTCAAAGAAAGAATTCAGACTTCCTGGGGGCAAGAAGACCAAGTTACTTTGGAATTGTATATACTTGTTAATATTTACTTGTGTATATTCTTAATTGTGTATATGCCTCTTTGTTTCCCAGAAATCTTCTAACTCACTTGAAATGAATTTAGAAAAAATTCCTGGAAAAATAGTACATGGTGCTTAACTATTATCTCTTTTATACATTGTGTGCCAGCTTTGGAGTTATTTACTGTAGAGATTTCATTAAAGAAAAAAGCTTCTAAATGTGAACAAAAGTGCTTTAAATCTGATTCTGCTGATTCTGACGCACTGCATTATCTTATAGAATTAAAATTTGTATGTATCCTAAACCAAACTTCTGAGGCATTTACATGCATCAGGGTAACAAAAAAATGTTGTGAGTTTTTTTATCAATGAAGTAAAATAATTAAATATCAGTGGAGGATAATGATGCTAGAATCTGAACATGTCAAAAGTTAGCAGTATTGTCTATTTTAAAATGAATTTAAAATGAACGTATTTGTTTTTAATTACAAAAATACTTTTATTTTTATGTTGAAGTCCTTCAATTACTACATGATATTCTGATAAGAGAAGCAATATGATCCTGCTATTATGAACAGGAGAGTTATTCATTCAAATAATTAAAATCATGGTCTTGTCTGTCAGTCTCGTCATTTTCAAACTGGGATTAATGCATGTTCTGTCACTTCAAAGATAAAGAGCTGTGAAATGATTTCTGTTTATAAACATTAGAAGTATTACAAGTATATTTTATTAAAGCTGAGATATATTTTTCCTTCCAAGTTCTCTTCATTAGCAGAGGAATCTAAAAAACAAACAAAAAAAACAGTAGAAAGAATTCTTTAAAAAATTTCTCTTTCTCTGGGGTTCGTAGAGAAAACACTTAATAAACAGGTAATGACATGTAGATCTGTCTATCCATATCATTTTCAGATGGGATAAAGAGACCTTACAATTTGACATGGATTCCAAATTTGAGACAACAAGTAGCACAACCCTAAGAAAGTGGTAACCTTCTTAGAGGTAACCATAAGAAGAGGTTATAGAGGGTGCCTATTTTTTCCTGTGCAGTTGTTTATTCATCTACTGTAAAATTTTTGTGTAACAAATAAAATAAATCACATAAATTTAGGGTACTTTATGACTTTTTAATTAAGATAAAGTAAAATGACTGGATAACGTGTAGAATATTGCAAGTAGATGAGTCATCATTATCTCAAGAGATAATAATTTATAAAAACACTTTAGATTTTAATTGCATCAAGAAAAAAAAATAGTATATTAATAACATGCACACATTAATGCTATACCATCATGCAGGTCAAGACGTTTCTGCAAATATGCTTATTTGACTTCACACAAATGATACTTGTGCAAGTGAATGTGAAAGTTATCTAACTGAGTTTCAAAAGCTACTGCTTTTTTCTTTTTTTTTTTTTTTTTGGTGGTAACATTCCTCACACATTTTTACAATAGTGAGGTATTTCTCCTGAGCTCATTATTTAATGATTCCTTCATGCAACCTGGTTTCGGATATTTTATTTACATTCCTTTAGGCTTGCCTATGTTGATTCTAAATGTCAAATAATAAACCAGATCTTCAGACATAACAATTTTTTCATTATGTTTTCCACTACTGACAGGTGTTTCATGAAGTTGCGACTTTTTACTTCCACTACAATTTCCTCAAGAATTGCCACAATGTGGAAGGTTATACATAGTCACCTCATCTTAAAGATTTCTCTTGCCATTTCAGCTGATCCTTTTTCAAAATCTTAAAATAACCAATTTGGCAAGTATGGATTTGATTGAACACTTTCATTAAGTGAGGGAACTTTTATGAGGTAATTTTTGGGTGATATAATTCAAATGCATAGTTTGTGTATCACATGTTTAGATTTTTACATGGTCTTTCACCTGGTTTTGTGTGCTTTTTGCTTTTTTCTTCTGCTTACTGTAGAATTGTTGTAGTGAGATCTCATTTGAGCTTCTCCAACCTAAGTAAATCTCTGCCACTTCTCAAGTTTCTAGAGTAAGTCATTTGGGTTTTGAAATATGTTTTTAAAACTTTCATTTCTAAAGAAATTTTAAAAAATTGTATATCCTAAAATGCCAAGAGCCTAAAAAGAGAAGCTGTAATACATTTTATTCTTTGTCAAGTCTTCTGAATTCCCCTTCTTAATGATGTCCCAGCCCAGACTTCATTCCTATTCCATTTAAATGCTAAGCATCAATATTTTTTAAGTATTGAAAAAAAACTGCTGAAGTTTAGTATTAAGACCTAACAGCTGTGAAGCAAACTCCAGAAAAGCTAAGTATATTTCCGAGGAAATGACTGTGAGTGAATTTAAAACTGTGTGATATAAGATTCACATAAATATAGGTTAAAAATTATAACTGAGCCATTAAAACTGTAGGCATATGTAGAAGCAGTATCAGACATAAAAGTCATGGTATCAAAGCACTTCTATTAGGAACATGAAGAATCACCTTTTTGGTTATGTTATTATTTATGTTATGTATTTATGTCTTGTGCTTTATTTTAATTTATTTTAGGTTCTAGATACTTAGAGATATAATTCTTTTTAATGTATCTTTAAAATGTTGAATGAAGAACCCCCTTTTTGTGTGTGTATTTCATATACAGAGCTGTATTAGAAACATTAACACAACACTAAGCATAAAATTCACTCTCAAAAATTTCTATAACTCTCCTTTTGGACATGAGGTTTAAGAACACCAAGACCAAGGTGCTGCACCTGGGTCATATCAATCCCTGGTATCAGTACAGGCGGGGGAATGGATAAATCAATTCACTTAGGAGCAATGGTTTATGAGAAACCAGAAATGCACACTTGCAGCCTAAAAAGCCAATAATATAGTGAGCAGCCTCAAAAGTAGGGAACAGTGGTGTGAGAACAATGAGAGGAACAACTCTACAAAGAGCAAGGTCAGTGGAAAAGGAGGGGGAGGAGGCGCTGCAGGTGCTGGAGCCCACATTCCCCTGCAGCCCACAGGCAGCTCAGTTTGCTGCGCCCCTGCAGCCCGTGGAGGACCACAGGGATGCAGAGATCCACCTGCAGCCTGTGGAGGAGACCTGTGCTGGAGCAGGTGGATGGATGTCTGAAAGAGACCTGTGAGCCCGTGGGAAGCCCACACTGCAGCAGGCTCCTGGCAGGGACCTGCAGACCTACGGAGAGATGAGCCCATGCTGGAGCAGGTCTTCTGGTAGGACTTGTGATCTTCTGGGGGACCAACACCGGAGCAGTGCAGTGTGAAGAAAAGTGACACAGATTGGACAAGTTTATCGAGAACTGTTCCCTGTGGGAATGGACTCACATGGAAGAAGTTTGTGTAAAACTATCTTCTATTGGAAGGAAACCGCACTGGAGCAGGGGAAGAACCCTTCTCCCTGAGCAGCAGCAGAAACAATGTGATGAAGTGATCACAACCCCCATTCTCTGTCTTCCTGAGATGAAGGAGGGGGAGGAAGGGCCTGGGAAAGACTAAGCAGAGGGGGGAAGATGTTCTTAAGATCTATTTTACTCTTCTCACTCTCCTGTTCTGATTTTGTTAAATTTAATTTATTTAATTTAATCAATATCCCAAATTGAGTGTTTGTCTATGACAGTAATTGGTCAGCGACCTCTCCATATCCTTATCTCAATGCAGAAACATTTTTTTTTCTCCCTTTCCAGTGGCAAAGGAAAATGATACAGTGGAATTGGTGGGTGCCTGCATCCAACCATGGTCAACCCACTCCACTCATTATACTTCCTGCTGTATCACCCTATTGTTCCTAATGATACTGCAATTTCCCAACTCCTTACTCAGGCCCAGAGAGGTAGCATGACTCCTGAAAAGGACGTCAAGTACAAACTGGTAGGTCCTTTAAGAATACAAATCTATGACTAGGAATTAGATTATGCTTTTCAAGTAAAAACTTCATGTAGTTAGGAGATCACCTGAAAATTATCACATTCTCTCACTCTTCTACCTCCTTAGTCTGGTTTAGAAAGGGGAGCCTGAGATGTGATATTTCCACATTTTCCTCGTGTACCTGTTTGCTTTGATCTCTTTTACAACGTGAAAGAGTTTTTCTTGGAGTTCAACCACCTGCTCTCATTGTTCCATGGGATTCAGTGCTTATGTCACATGAAAAAGATAAACACTTAAGAACAATAATGAAAAGGTAGTGGAACTGAAAGCCATGGGTGTGGTAGTAGACTGTGTTTTCATTAGTAAAAGATATTTTAACTAGAATATTGTTTTGTTATGAAATTGTATAATTATAGTAAATAATTACTCTGCCTCCGTTTTCTTCTATCTAGTATTTTATAAAAATGCCACCCATTTTGATGCATTATATTAGGAGTTTCTCATATCTCTTCAAGCTTTTTCTATGCACTCCATTTATATAAGAAGTACAATAAAAAAAAGATTTTGTATTTTTTCTGGAAGGATGTCAAAGGTTATACTTAATACACAGGAATGGTTGCTCTTCTCACCCCATCACGGTCATTCCATATATCACTAGTGACTTTTTGTACTTTTTTCTTGAAACAGAAAAATGCATGGTATATGATTGATTTCCAGTTCTTTCAGATTATACAGCAACAAATAAGAAGCTAGAGCAATTTAGTCTGAGGTGTCTGTTAAATATCACAAGATTTAACTTGTTAGAGAATAAGGCCATTCCAACTTATCTAATACCTAAATTTATCTTCACACAGTCTTTGCATGAATAGCAAACATGAAACAAATGTGCATTAGCAATAAATGAATTTTTGCAATCTTCATTAGTGAAGATTGCAAAAAATTCATTTGAAATGCAAAAACATTTTGAAATTTCTTTGCATTTTTATTATCACAGAAAAGCAATATTGTGCTGGAATTTTCATTTTTATTCATGCATTACATTCTTTACATTTGAGAAAGCAGAACTTGGTTGAAATTTCTAAATTGACCTTGATGGGAAGATTATGGTATAATAAAAGAATTATTCATGGTTTTCAATTTTTTCTAATGGCTTCTTATTTCTTAAGACACTGTGAATAACAGCATTTTAATAATAGATACTTAACTGTTTTAAGTAACAGTTTTTTTTCTCAATTAAAGGTATGTAAGTTCTCTTCTCCAGGCTGAACGGAACAAGTGACCTGAGCCACTCCTCACAGGGCTTGTCAAGGCTTTTCTCCATATTTGTTGCTCTCCTTTGGATGTTCTCTAATTGCTTAATATCTTTCTTATATTGTAGTGACCAAAACTGGACACAATACTCAAAGTGAGGCCTCCCTAGTTCAGAGCAGTGTTTTTTACCTAGACCTAAGTGAAGCTTTTCACATCATTCCCACAGTATTCTTCTGGAGAGAATGGAATAGTTTGCATGGGCACAGTGTTTTACTGAGCAAAAGACAGATTTGTGGGGAAGCCTGGAGAGTGGTGGTTAATGGAATTGCATCCATTCAGTCGTCAGTCATAACTGATGTTCCCCTCAGTGGGGCTCTGTACTGGGGTCAGCCATGTTTTATAACTTTGCCAATGACCTGGATGAGTTAATCAAGTTTCACCTCTGTCAATTTGCAGAGGACAGCAAACTGAGTGGAGATGATGATCTGCTAGAGGATGAAAAGGCTCTGCAGAGGGACGTGGACAGGCTGGATCAATGGGCCAAGGCCACTAGTTGTACCAGCACAACTAAACAATATGAAGCATTTCTTTACCAAGAGGGCAATCAAACCCTGAAACAGGCTCCTAAGAATTGTGGTCAAGGCCCCAAACCTGTCAATACTTAAGAGGCTTTTGGACAATGTCCTCAATAATGTGCATTAACTTCTAGGCAGCTCTGAACTGGTCAAGTAATTGGATGAGATTATAATCATAGATCCCTTTGAGAACTGAGATTTTTCTTTTATCTCTTCTCTTCTCTTCTCTTCTCTTCTCTTCTCTTCTCTTCTCTTCTCTTCTCTTCTCTTCTCTTCTCTTCTCTTCTCTTCTCTTCTCTTCTCTTTCTCTTCCTCTCTTCTCTTCTCTCTTTTCTTCTCTTCTGTTTTTCCCTTTCCCTTTCCCTTTCCCTTTCCCTTTTCCCTTTCCCCAGAAGCATGTTTCTGGCTTGTGTTCAATTTAGTATTCACCTGAGCCCTCCTGTCCTTCTGCACAGAGCTGCTTACAGCCCCTCAGCTCCTGACCTGAATGAACTGCTGACTGCAGTTATTGTTCGCCAAGGCCCGGGTTTGGCATTTACTCTTTAGATGAACTTTAAAGCTTACTCAGGCACTATTTCTCCAGTCTGTCCAGCTGCCTATGAATGACACACCCATCTGGCTTATCAGCCATTCCTGCCATTTCAGTATCTTCTGCAAATTTAATGGATGTACACTATATCCCATAGGACGGGTCAATAATGAAGATGTTAAACATTCATCTACTTGGTAAAAAAAACAAAAGGGGTGGAAAGTCTGTTTGAGTAGAGCACTTTAAGATTAATGTGTTTACTTTGTATTTTACTTGATTTAGATGTTAGAGTGCACATCTAGAATAATAACTTTACTGTAAATTCAGGATGGTTAACCATCTGATGCTGTGCATGCAAAAATTCTGTCATACTTAAAACAGTACTATTCTGTTCTGTTGGCTAAAATATTAATTATTATCATTATTATCTAGTATGAATAAATACACTCCTGAAAGGGACACTCAAAAAGAAATAGTTTTTTACCAAAACATATAGTCTGTAAAAATATGAAAATATTAAAAACTAGAGTTAAGATGATAAATAGAGTGTTTTATGACTCACACAGAATACCAATAGACTAAGTAATTATATCCCAGCAATATAATCTTTTATGGTTGTAGAAATTCCTATCATATAACAGAAGCAAGAATATTTGTTAAAGCTAAACATAGAATAAACCAAGAAATACAAATGCGAAAACTTGTAAGTTAACTTTGCTCTTCTCACTAAGTTTAAAGCCATTGAATTTATACTGATTTGTTCTTTTAGGTATAAGTGCGCAAACAATTTTTTCCCTCTCTCCATATTTCTGGGGTAAAAAGAGATCGCGATTGTTCAAAAGCACAAATGTTTGTTCTGGGAGTATTTCCAAGCAAGATGACAGCAAAAGTCCTGTGAACCTTACAAATGGATTTTTTTTTTCATTTGTACTTGCATTTCCTGTTTTGCCAGCTAAAAGTTTTCTTAATAGACAAAGAAAATTAAGCAAACTTTTACCCCCCTCCCCCAACATTTTTGGTCATGGGCTGAGTTTCCTCTGAGTATTATTTACCCAATTTATTTATATTACTATATTAATAGTAAATATGATTAACTATGGCAGGCTTTTTACCCTACTGAAAATAAAAGAAAACTTGTTTCTGCTCTATTATTGTAATAGGGAAGCAATATAATCACACTGTCTATATAAATTGTAACGCCACCATGTGAAGTACATGTATCCTTAACATGCAAAGGCAGTCTCTCTATATATAGAGAAATTAAAACTATTTTCTCCACAATGGCACAGTCAGAACCTGAACCCAGGCTTCCGGGAATGTGGCAGAGCCTATGCTCACTATATTTTATACACATGATCTGAAAAGAAGGGGAAGGAAGAGAGCATCTCTTAGAAAAAGATTTGGTAGCTGTCATCCTGAATGATGAATCACGATACTTTTAGGAGAGAAAATTCTCTCCCACCATCAGCTTGGCAGTGATCCTGAAACAAATCTAGCCCAATATTAATCTTTAATGTGTAACTTCTACAGGAAATTCCCCTCTCAATAATTTCAATGGGAATTAGTAACCCCCAAGAACATCAGCTTTAGGGCTTTTTTGGGTCACCGGGTCTCCCTTATTTTTCTTCATACATGTGTTGGAGTGTACTTGTATCCTTGCTTTGATTTGAGGAGGCACACTGTGCTTTGAGAAAATGACATCTCATTAAAAATAAGAAATACTTCACTTCTCAGTAATCTGATAACTTCTCTGTCATTTCACAGCTCTTCCTCTGAGTTCTATATGCTGATTATGCTGTTCCAAAATGACTGTCAGTAGGGGAAAGAAGTAAGTATTTTGGGATTTGAGCTACCAGTCTTTCTGTTTGAACTTAAATATGTTGGCAAGTCAACTGGAGGAAAGTTGGAAATTATTTTTTAAAGAAAACAAAATGATAAGATGGTGGCATACATTTTAATCACATTAATTTCTTTGTAGCACGTTGAAAATGCAAAAGTAATCTCTGCTATAATAACCTTCCTCATCCTACAAAACAGCAAAATTGTAGAACTCAAATATCCCCATAATTATTTTTGAGCCTTTCCTACTGTGAGAAGGAGCTTTCCCATGTCCTTGGCCTGGAGGTCTGTCAGCAGCTGTTCACAGCCTACAGATCAGAAAGTTAATAAGATGGCAATATTTATACTGCCGGCCAATTGGTCCATAAGGTTGAAATTCCCTTAGCAAGGGGGAAAATTTTCTCCTTGTCTTTATGTTTCACAGTTTAATTCAAGATATTTTTTTTGTAGCGTACAAGCACTTTCACCTCGTAATTCATCTAGTTCACTGTCGACTGTTAAATTACAGATATGCTGATGGATTGTTGTACACACATCTCAGTTTCAATCTCAAACCCAAAAAGTGCTAATTTGATATGAAGAAATAACATTTTCAGCTAAAAAGCTGAAGGGAATTTTTTTTATATTGTATGATTTTTTATGTTTAGAGAGGCAACTTTTTTTCATCTCTAGTTGCACTTCTTATTCAAATCCTATTTTTATTCAAGAAACACAATGCAGACATTTAGACTATTGTGTTTCTTTTTTCTCATGGATTTCACAAAACTCAGGAAAAATAAAAAAAATAAATTTTGCTCTTCATTCTTGCTTATATCATCCCAGATACTGATAGTTTCCATATCCCTGAAGGATGGCTTTTGTATGAGGTTGAAAATAGTGAAATTATCTTTGTAAATATTGCTGTAAACTCATGGATGCCTTTGGAGATTAAAATAACATCTTTGAATTACACAAAGAAGCTGAAGGGGAATAAATAAAGGACACAGGCCATATTCTTGGAAGTGATTTTGATATCAGATAATGGGAAAGGAAATTACTTATAATATCAATATTTGAGATTATTTCATTTTGACCACTGTCAAGACAAAAATCATCCAATGGCAACACAAGACTTTTTTCTTTTACTAGGAAGTACTATCAGCTGTCCTGGAAATGTGACTTCTTGCTTAGAGCTTTAATATTTCTGCCATTGCCATGGCTTTCTAACTCTTCTCACCAAATCAAGTTAAAGGGATCCTCCTAGTAGGAGTAATATGAGAAAATTTAGAAATATGATAAATAAGCTTCACTGGCATAATTATTAAAATGAAGGTTTCTCTTAATTTAATTTCACTGATAAGTTAAGACAGAGATATAAATTACACATATCTACCTTCATATTTCATTAAGTTTAAGTTACAGAACAGCATGCCAGTGTGCCTGTTATTCTGTGGATAAGGGGAGATTATTGAACATTTTATGCTTTTAATTTTCAAGATGTTTGTCATGATGTCTCATAATATCCTTACATTTTGCATCTGTGAAATATGGATTAGAGAGGAAAATAAGGGTGGTTGGAAAATTACAGGCCAAAACCATTGTGATGAACCCAACTGCAGACCAATTAGTAGTGTTTTATCAGAGAGTTTTATTCTAAAAGCAAATACTGCTTAATGTCTTAAACAGTTACATGAATCCTAGTGTACTTTCTGCAATTTCAAGGTGACAAAGTGCAGTGAGAATTCAATATGTGGACATATTCATGCTAATCAGAAGCAGAGGAAAGGCTAGAGAAGCAAGGAGAGAGTAGCTTCATGACTCTTATCAAAACTGAACAAAAATTCTGGACCCTGGGCTGGATGAAGACCTGTACTGGAACTCAGAGTGCCTGTTTCTTCCAGTGTTACTGCCTTCAATTGGAAGTATAAAGGAGAATATACCATGTGACCCAAATTCCCTTACAGCCATTCTAAGGCCCTAATGTCCTCTTTGACTTTCCTCAGACTATGAAGTGGCCCCAGAGTGGCCACTTCATTGCACCCTATATGGAAAATCATGAGTAGGAAGATGTTTGAGGGCCACACCAGGCTATTAAATTTCCTGATGATGTTCTTAGCCCAGGCCCCAGGAAGGGAGAATACCTCCCTGTTAGTTGGGACTGATTGGATTGCTTTGCTTGTACATGCAGTTTTTTTTGCTTTACCTAATAAATTGTCTTTACCTCAATTCACATGCTTTCTCACTTATACCCTTTCAATTGCCTTCTCTATCTCACTGTGAGTGAGTGAGCAAGTAGCTGTACGGAGTTTAGCTACCAACTGTGCTTAATCTGCAGCAGAATATAAATTTTTGATGGTTCCATGATCAACAAAGATTTTTCACTTTTAAGGTCTGTGTATCATTTTATGAAATTAGAGATTTTTAAACATATGGCAGGTTGATTTTTCTTTTATTTAGAGCAAAAAATAAGTTTCGTATGATTTACAGGCTTTTTAAATGCTGAACCATTTTTTTTTTTCACGGTCCCTACCCTTTCACATTTGGAAACTTTTGTATGTTTCTAATGCTCTGCTAAAGTTTCTGCTCTATACAATTTCCAGGCAAATTAATTTTCATTCTGTAAAATGCATCCAATACTTCAAATAAACTGCACTTGTCTTATATTGCCATTAATCTCATTCTCAGAAGCTCATAGGATAATTCAGGCTGATGGGTACCGGGAGATGCCTCCAGCCCCAGCCCATGCCCAGGCACAGAGCAGGCTCAGATGTGAGATCAGAATAGATTACCCAAGGCTTCACCCAGTGAAGGCAGGAAACCCCCCCAGGCAAGAGACAGCCCTGACTCCCTGGGCCTTGACACCATGACTGGGCTCTCCAGATAGCAAAAAACACTTCTGCTTATCTCCTTCCAGTATAATTGTCTCATGTTTCAGCTTGTACTACTTCCTCTTGCCCTTTTACTGTGTACCACCATGAAGAGCCCACCTATGTTTCCTCAACTCATCCTTTTGGTGTTGGGGATGCTGCTGGGTGCACCCAAAACCTTCTCTTCTCCCAGCAGAACACTTCCCAGCTCTGCAACTTTCCTCACAGGGAGATGGTCTCAGGCCCTTCTTGGTGGTTTCTGCTAATTTAACTCTGGCTCATCTAAGCCCAGAACTAGACACCATATCTAGATGTGACATAACAAGTGCTGGTTTTAGGGTTTGGCCTGTGCCTTAGTTGGACTTCACAGGTTTCACTTTTGACCTCTTTTAGCTACTCAGGTCCACAGAAGGCAGCCTGGCCTTCTCATTTTGCCTTTGCTGCGTTCAGAAAACTTCAGAAGAGTGTTCACTGTTCTCTCCTTCAAGGAGAACTGAGGGAGATGTTCTGTAGGGAAGGTGCCAGGATAGACCCTGCACTGCTTTCCAACCTCCAGGCAGACTACAGCCCAGTTAAATATGGTCTTGAGAGCCTTACCATCCAACTTGTTATTTACAAGTAGTTTTCACATCCCATCTCAGATCTCCTAATGTGTGTACAGGAGTATTTCAGCAGACAGTGTCATAAACTTTGCTATATTCAAGGTAAACGCCGCCTGTGTCCACAGATTCCATAATTTTACCACCAGGGGCAATCAGGTAAAAAAACCCCATGAGTGCTTCCAGTCAGTTCCTTCCTAAGTCCTGAAAGGTGATTCCACGGGACTCACTCTATGACTCTTCTTGGCACCAAAGTGAAGTTAGCTCGTGTCTGTAGTTTCTGCAATTGTTCCTTTTGAAATTCATAGATGCATGCAACATTTGCTTTCCTGCAGCGGTTCAAGATTTCCCCTAGTCTCCTTGACTTAGGAACAAACACTTTTGCTGTAGTTATATCAAGAAGGTTTTGTCCTCTTTGCTCTCCTGAGAATACTCCTGTCACAGTATCATGCTTAGTGGGCTATCCTCCAACCAACACAGTCTCTCATCCTGTCTTTTGTAAATCCCATGGATGCACTTCACACGCCTGAGCCACTCCTTCACATGCTGCAGCATTGATACAGTGTTATAGTTGCACATGAAGCTCTAGTCTGTCCTATTTGCTTCCAGGTCTTTTTGTCACCTGCATCTGAGACAAGTGTCTCTTCGTCCTGTTTTCTCACTCCTGAAGTCTCCCTTTCTGTCATCCTGCACTCTTCTCCATGCAACCCATCTGGATTTTCCTCCTGGACTGTGGATCATAGTCTTCCTTCCTGGTCTCAGTAGTTTGAAGACTTTTCATCAGTTCATCCAGTCCCTTTACAATTGTGCTCTTAACACATTTTATCAGGTGTATCTCGTCTTCCCTTTGCAGTGCTTCATTCTCAGCACAGGTTTTGTTGTGAAATCTGCATCCCTGCTAACAGCACCTGCCATGAAAGCAACTACTTACGCACGAGATTCATGCACTGTTCCCCAGACCCTCATTTGCAGAACAATGGGGACAATAACCCCTAGATATTGTGGCCTAGATCTGGTTCTGCTTGCAGCATCAGGTCCTCCTGACATGCAGGACCTCCCTGACAGCAGCAAAAAGTCCTTCCTAGAAGCAGAGCTGAAATCCTGCTGCCCAAACTGTTGCTCGAGTAGATGGACATGGCAGCCGCGCAGCAGGAACTGTCTGGTGGAAACAGCTTCTTGTCTCTACAGGAAATGAAATCATGATGTATGCCGTACAGAGTCACTGCTGTCTACATAAAACACCGCCAGTATGAAATCTAGGCAGCTTTTAAGTCTGGATACTTCTTAGGCAGTAATTATTTTTTATTGTTGATTTAAAAATGTCTTGTGAAGTTCAGATGTAATGAAGTGACTCACAGATTAGGTAAATTTTTTGATAGCGCACTAGCTCTTACTACTGAATTTTCAAATAGACAAAGGAATGACCAAAAATTTGTCTCATCTTTTCCGCAAGCAACAATATAAAGTGTTCAAAATACCATAAGTCAAAATATTTCACAAAGAAATAGGAACCTTACATTTACATTTTCTCTTCATTATTAGAGACATTAACTTTTTCCCATCAAACTGGTTTTCATTGGAGGAAAAAAGCTGTAGGAAAGAATTGTTTACAATGAATTAGTATCTTAAAACTGATGGGAAATAATTTGAAAAGGAAATCATATCTATTTTCTCCTGAAAGTTTTATGGTACTTTTTTTACTTTTATAGCATTGATTTATTAACTACTTTGTGCAATTGTGTGAAATTATAAATAATTAGAAGAAATAAACCAATGCAAAAATAATTAAAACAAGTAAAATTAACCTGTTGTGGAGAAAAAGGTCACTGTAAAACTATTCCTTTGGAATGCGAAAAATATTGCCTATCAAACACATTCTAGGGTTTAACAACTGCTTATCTGATATAGCTTGAATTTCACAAATATAATTATAGTTTTGCATTTTACCGGCAGTGATAGTAACCAAAACTGTACTTGAATGTCCTTTGGTTGTAACATAAAAGTATACTTTATGTTTTCAATTACCTTTTGTAATTTTGAAAATAGTGTTTTTCTTTTATAAGCATAGAGAAATAGAGAGTAACTCATTGTGAGAGACAAGATATTTTAAGTTTTTTAATAGAACATGATGTACTTAACTATGTACCTGATAAATAAATAGGATGAAGCACTAAAGAACTCTCTTTTGAATGCTTCTGTCATCATGTATTCCTAACTTTCTTGTTTTGTACACACAGATCTATCTATCTATCTATCTAGAGATGTCTATATATCTAGCTCACAGAAATATATAATATTGTGTTTTGGAAGAGACCTCTAGAGATTATCACAGCTTTGAATATCTCCAGAAAGGGAAAGGGACACTCCATAAACTCTGTGGGTCGTCTATTCCAGTGCTCTGACACCTGTACAGTAAATAAGTTTCCTTGATATTCATGCAGAATTTCCTGTGTTTCAGTTCATGTAATTTTCCTGTTGTCCTGTCACTGGCCACCACTGAAGGCAGTCGGACACCCTCCTATTGACACCTTCCCTTAGCATTGTGTACGCAAGGATGAGGTCCCCTCTCACACACCTCTGCTTGAGGCTGAACAGGCCCAGCTCCCTCAGCCTTCCCCCATAAGAGAGATGCTCCATCCCGAATCATCTCTGTAGACTTCCACTGGACCTGCCCCATTGCTTACTTGTCTTGTGCTGAAGAGCCCAGAACAGGACACAGCACTCCAGAAGTGCCTCACCAGGGCTGAGTAGAGGGGAAGGATCACCTTCCTCGACCTGCTGGCCACACTCTTCCTGATGCACCCCAGAACACCACTGGCCTTCTTGGCCACTAGGACACTCTGCTGGCTTTTTGTCTACCAGGACCCCCAAGTCTTTCACCAGAGAGCTGCTTTCCTCCCTCTAAATATAAGTGGAACAAGGGAGCTAACCATGTTTTTTCACTAGTTGATCCAGGAGGGACACTTGCGTAATATCAGCAAACCACCACTTATAGAGAACACTAGAAGATGAGCTTCTAATTTTTAGATGAGGAAAATTTCATAAATGTATTTATATTTGTATTTACATATATATTGCTATATACTTACATTCATATGAATATTTATATTTACATATATACTATGCTTATATGAATCAATATAAATAAGAATGCAAATTTACATATAATAAATAAATTAATATTTTTAGATGTAAAAATATATATATACTATAAAGAAAACCTCAATTGTTGGGTTATTTTAGTAATTTTAAAATAAATTGTTTCTTTAGCTTACGAAAAAAAAATCTCCCTTTGCCTAATTTAAGTGGTGGTAGTTCTTCATTCTTCATTTATTCTACCCTTGTTTTTGCTCTGTGAAAATAGAAACATAACTAGCAGAATAGTGACAGAAATATAAAAAAAGCAATTGATAGAGTAAAATTGATATGGGAAACATGTATGTTTATGAAAATTCAGAATTTTAGAAGTATATAATGCACTTAGGCGAGTGGAGGAAAACAGAAATGTATATAGCTTATTTAGCAAGTTTGTAAAAGTAGAAAAACAATTTTTAACAGAACACATAATAATGTAACTTGTTAGGTAGAAACAACTTGTAACAGAACACATAAGAATATGGTTGCTAAGTAAAGACCATAAAGATAAGAAAACTCAGTATTGTGGAAACCGGATAAAACAGAACCTGTTGCTTAAGGACCCAGCAAAAACCAGGCTTGTGATTTTAGCTGGGACAAACCTGACCTGGGAGTTAGCCGAACATCCACTGTCCCTGCCCAGAAACGAAGGTCAAGCTGCAAACACCTGAGGAAGACCTCTTATTGATCTGAAGATCCCTGCCCACCTCCCCTGGGAGGTGTCACTACAGAAGATTAATTATAATATGAAGCGCAAGGAGGTGGAGAGCGGGTGGGAAGGAAGGTGTGAGCTTGGGGGATCAATGTTTATTTAAACCCGAAACCTGTTTTAACCTGGTATGCATGTATGGCGGAAAAATCCCCCATGTGTCCCAGCTGGAATAAAACATACCTGCTCTAAAATTTTAATTGTTAAGTCTTGATTCTGCAACTCAAAATGGTGTGATCAGAGAGACTAGATTAAAAATTTCAAAAAAACTGACATCACATAGGAATAGATTGGCAAAGATATGCAATCTGGACAATTTTTGGACAAGTCTGAGGAAGAAACAGAAGGATGGATATCTGCTTGCTTGTGTAACCCCAATATTCACTGTCTTTGAGCTAACCCTAAGTGTTTCAGCACTTGTAACCTGTTGCTGCCTTAGGCCATCTGCAAGTATACCAAACAGCATAACTGCCTTGCTAGCCCAGCCACTGTCAATTTGCTGACAGAATTCAATTTCAGTACAGAAACTGAAATCTTGAACAGGATGGAATCACTAGAAGTAAAAATATATAAAATTAAATGAAACAACTATTTGAATCAGTCACTTGCAGTGTTACTTGGGCAGCTTAGAAATTTTTTTGTTATTTACCCTTCAAACTGATGTTCTATAAACTGAAAAAAGTAAATCTTCCTGTTAGAAGTCAGACATAAATTAGTATTATATTATCAGCTTTTATTCATATGAAGATTTCTTACACTTAATATTAAATAACAGCTCTGTAATTATTTCTGTAGATAAACGTTTCAGGAAGAATATGAGGAATGGTGTGTGACACTGGATACATTTCAGTAACTGTTTATTTGCCTTTTAGGGATAAGCAGCATCAGAACACTAGAGAGCAGAATGAAATGCAGACACTTTCATTTATGGGTCTTGGGTTCAAATTTTCTCTAGGCCAAACATAACTGAAAGTTAACACCTGATGGCAGTCGCTGAGAAGTGTGAAATGTATTATTTTCAGTAAATAAGAAGGTTTCAAGATTAAGAAAAAAATTTGTAAAATTACAACCAATTGACAATCTAAAGTACTGTTAGTTTGGCTACCCTGACATTTTTTTTCCCCACAGATCATCTCACTGAAGACAGCTGACAGATAACTGGTATGGCAGTTTGCTTGAGTATCATGAAGTTACCCTTTTATATCAAAGACATAACAAGCTCATTTTCATGTATTTGAAAGTCTTTTCATCAGTACTCGTTTTAAACATTGCAAGGGAAAGATACCTATTTTCAATATGTATCACTGAACGCAGGGAATTCACAGTCCATAGCTAGATCCCAGGAGCTGTGAGCGCATTACCAAACAAGATACATTTCTTTAAGAAGAAGTGGAGGAAGATGTTGGAAAATTTTTTTCAGCTTTACCACAATAGTGTATGATCCCAATAGTCATGGTTAAAGTTTAGTTTTGGACAGTGCTTAATACAAGGGCCCAGGATTAATTAATTCGTGCCAGCTAATTCTTCCTTGTTTATTTATATCAGTTATTAATATCTGTTAGTAGATATCTTAGTTTTGAAAAGAGGATTGTGTGTCACAGCAAAGAACAATAAGAGAAGTAAATTACAATGTAACCACAGATTTCAGATAGTCTCAATGAGAAATATTTACTGGACATTCATGCTTTGAGGAGAAATCTCCATGCATCCAGTGCTACTAATAAAGTAATGTCAGCATTCCAGCCTAGTAAGTTGATTGGAAAGTTTATTTCCTGTTTTTTTGGTGACAAGTGCCCAAACACTCTTCAGGTACCTTCAATAGTAATACAAATAATATTGCTTTTCACCTGGAAATATAAAATGTTGTGGTTTTATAAAACTGTGGAATTCTATATTCTTGTGTAATCTCCAAGAGAACAAGAATATATTACAGATATTTAAGGGATGAGTAAGGTTTTCACTTGCTTTCACTCGTCTGTCAGCTGGATTAACAAGGGAATAGACATCCCAGCAAAAAAATATACTTATATTGTCCAAATAAAAATTTTGTTTTCTGTTTTATGTTTAAAAATTAATTTGGATTAATATTGAAGTCACTAGAAATGTGAAACATACAGAAATCTGTAGGAAGAGACTTACAAAAAACTGACAGGCAAGAGTAAAGTGCATGATACACTATACTTTTAATAGAATTTAAGTGTAAATTGAAGTGTGTCTTAGAAGTGATGTAATTTTTTATATACCAGACACTATTGACAGCTCAGGGTGGCCTGTCATGACATGATGGAAATGTTGTGTGTATAGCCCAGAGTTTTCTGGATAGTAATGTTTTTTAAAAACACTATGTTTCTCTTGAGGGCATCGTTAAAATGAGGTTTCAAAAGCCTTTTAGATGAGTTTCTCAAACCCATGGTTTTACTCGCATGAAGCAATGCTATAAGCAAAATGGTCCAGGACTCTGTAGGAGGAAGAGATAGTGGGTACTGGGGCAGAGCTTGAAATCTTTGAATGATTACTGTTTGGTCTCCTGTATCAAGTATAATTTCACCTGTTTAGTTCTCATTAAATCCATCATTCAGAACTACTCTCTGACAAGATAAATATGTTCATTTTCTGTTCTTTGTATTTTGTCACAAGAAGATATATATACCAGAAAATGAAATAGTATTCCTAAACCATGTCTCTGTAGATAAAATACTTTAATCTGCATATATCTCTACAAGCCTCATCTGAATCAATTTTTAGAAAGACTGTAGAAGTGTAAAGGTCTTACCCAAACAATTGTTTTCCTTTACTGAGCAAACTTAGTCTGTTTATGAGGAAATAAATATGTTAGAACAAAGTTAATTTTTTGTTTGCATATTTTTTGCTGAGAATAAAATCACATTAATGAAATCCTTCTAAAGAGCACAGCATGACCATGGTGTGCTGTCAGGCGGATCTTTGAAAGAAAACTAAAGGAGAGGGAATTTCTTCTCTCTTTCTGTACTCTACTATATGATCTAAAAGTGATTAAAAAAATCTGTTCCTCAATTATTACAGGTGCAATTATAATATACAATCAGATTAAATATTATCATTTTGGCTGACTGTGATCAATATGATGTACACACATTTATTCTAGTAGACAAAATATTAGAAGTTAATAGAACTGCTTTTCAGGTTTCAAAGGGTTTGAGGTAGAATGACTTAAACTCTACTTTTATATACTATGGTCTCTGTTTCTCTTGAAAATGGCATATTCTTCACAATCTCTATTTTTGGAGGTACTCAAATTCATCTGCCCTGGCTGAACCTGCCAGAGCAGGAAGTTTGTACAAGATGACCTTCTGAAGTCCCTTTCAATCTCAACCATCCTATGGTCCTGTAGAAAAGTATTTACACATTGCCTGCATAAGGACATGTACACTGTCTAATTCACTTTCATATTTATGGTAACTCCCAGAATAGAAAATGAAAAAGACAGGAGTCTGGGCTAAAGGAAATTTATAGAAAATGAGTAGAATGTGTACATTTCTGTTTCCAAAGGCCCTTCACAGGTCTTTTGTGTATGATTTCACAAAAAAATTTTTTACACCCCTTTGGTTTTTTTCTGAAATCCATGGTCTTCTGTGGTGATGAATATATGACATACCACAGGTTACCCTGCAATATATCTGTGTAAAACTGATAGTGTTTTCTGAAGCACACTATGAAAAGTTCTGAAAGTTCACACTCTGTAAGAGGTGGTAACTCTTGAAGAAAGTTGCTGTCATAAAACACTTGATTTACCTCGAGATGCTCAAGAGCTTCAAGAAAAGTGACTACCATGCTAGCTGTCACCAAAATAACATTTTTGAAGCTAAGTGCTTTAACATGTTCCCATATACCCTGCCAAAAAGCTGAAAGATTTGTTTGTGTCTGGTCCTAAGAAAAGGCTTAAGCCTCATAGTTCTGAATCTTACTGTGTTTCAGGTTGAGTGAGGGTTCAATTTTGATGGTGTAGGTACAGAATTTGTTCCAGGTGGACAAATACTAGATCCCTTTATCTACTGAAAAGTATGAAGAATCAGGGCAAATTATTAAAGAAACCCATCAAACATATTTGGCAATTAAATATTACTATGATATTTTAGACTTAAATACTTGTAGTCAAAAAGTCAAAAAGTTTGCTTTCATTTTTGATACAAAAAATTGTTTTTCTTCTCTCAGACACACTTTCTTTTTTATTCTAAACTAATGTCTTTTTTTTTTTTCATATGTAACTTTGTTCTTTCTCTGGATATTCTGTCTCCCTTTTCTCTTTCTCAGACACTGCCTTAAAGCAGAGGTCTTCAGCTTCTTTCTTTTGCTTCATTATCAGTAACTTTGGTTATTTCTATCTCAGGGTGCAAACTGTAGATTGAGTCTCAACAGTCACATTTATTTTGTTCAGGTCTAAGGGCAGAGGGTTTGGGAAAGGGCAGACAGCTGAGGGGAAAAAGGTATGTATTTTAGTTGATTTAAGTCAAGATCCAGACAGGAATGTTTAAGCAACCAGGATGTCCCAAAGAGTCAGAGGGTTCCTAGATACATGGAAAGTTTTTAGAAGTGACTTGTTGAAGGCTGATAAAGGGGATGTCAAGCATTATGATGAAAACTCCAACGAAAAAAGTTGGTGGGCTTAGTTTCTGAATTAATTCTTTCATTAATTTAATAAACTACAAAAATTTACTTTCTCCCATTAGCAAAAAACCTGTCCAACCAACCAATGTAATCAAACAAACAAACAGACAAAAACAAGTAAAAACCAAACAATTTTAAACTGTTTAAAATAGTCACTGATTGCAAGTATTTCATATGTCAGTAAATTATGTGGTTTTCAGTGCAAAGACTGGAAGAAAGCAGCTGAGTTTAAGCCTCTACTTGAATTACACACTGAAATCCACAACTATACTTGTCAATGCATTGGATTCAGTCAGAAAGATACAGTCATGCAATTTTAATTCAGCCATAGTAGTTGGAAGTTTGTTTCAGAGAGCTCAATATTCTATGCTATGTCCACAAATGATTAAAAAACCCAAATCTTGATGATAATTTTTTGCTGCAATGCTTTCCCCATTTATACTTTCCCAAACATTTTCTGTTTACGAGTCCTCCAGAAGCAATTAATAAATTTTTTACATTCATGCCATCCATTTTTTCAGGAGACCAGCCATCTCCTTGGTTCTACACAGCGACTGAACACCAGTGGTTGCAGACACCCATTAGAGACAGACAGACAGACAAAATACACTCCTCCATGCACCCATCTCCAGCCTCTGGCTGTGCTCAGATTTCCATGAGGGCTTTGCATTTCATATTCCCTTTGTGGTGTCTTTCTTAGCTACCCTGTTTTCTCTTCCTTTTCTCTCCAAGCAAAGTCAGGAGTAATGTCACAGCAAAGGCAAATAGAAGTGGTAGAAAAGCATGAGGGAGGCAATACCCAACACTCAAACTCAGCCACTGTGGTGACTTTATGCAGCCAAAACTTTTTTTGAGAGATTTCCCCAGAAATTTCACAGTTCTTATGTTCATGAGTTTAAAACCCCACAAACCTGCACACGAGTCCCAGTCTTGAAATAAATTTTGAAATAAATTTTGAAACACTGTTTTCTTTTAATTTTACTAGACTTGGGTATTATGTTGAACTTTTATTTCTTTTTGTTTAAGCTACAATCTAATACTAGAACAGCATTGAGTCTAAGAAAGGTAAGAAACTGAAAAGAAGAAAGGAGGGGCTGAAGCAAGCATGAAAATGAGCGTTTTCAGAAGGACAGCGCTGATTTTATTACAGAGGAGTGCAAGGGGCCAGACTCCAGACTGACTTTTTACTCTTGCAGAAATTCTGACTTCATGGCAACACAGATCTGCTCAGGGATTCCAAAATGTATTCACTTTCTTGTCCCTTGAGGATTCATTCCTGGCAAAATGTATTGTAACAGCTTGATATCATTCACACCTCATTAGCAACAGTCTCATGGTCTCTTCTTCTTCTTATTCTCTCTCCATATGCCTGCCCCACCCCCTATCAAATAACAAAAATAGAGGCATAGAACATGTGGCACAATGACTATACAAGAATCAAGTCTCTGGATTTGTGACTCACAGAATGTCAGTACTTCTCCTTCACTAGTGCTTCATTAAACAGGTTTCACTTCTAGAGGACTGTCTCACTCCAGTTATTGTATCACATATTTTTAAACTACATTAACTCAGACAGCATCCGTGGATATAATTAATGAAAACACAGTAGCTTCGTTTTGCCATATTAAAATTATACTGAAAAGCCATACAATGGAAATACAACCTCACTCTTTGTCGTGACTCATCCAGACGGCATGGAAGAGGGGTGAGGTGTTGCAGTGTGATGTCATGGTTTGCCTCAGATGCCTCAGGTTTCTCCCTGAAGATTTCGTCCCCAGGTGTGTCAGCCACCTCTCCTTTACACACCCTGACCCCTGCTGAGCACTGTCTGTCAATCCTGGCAATCCAGAAGGGTTCTGAGTGATTGGCAGAATTCAAAAGATGCCCTCCTCCCCTGGAGGATATTGGGCCATCCAGGTGTCATTTGTTGCTTGAGACTTCCCCCCTGTACCTGGTTGGTGGGATCCCTACCCCTTCTCTCCCCCTCTGCCCAGGGTTAGAAGAAACAGCAACCATGCTGTTCAAGAGGTTCTGTTTCAGCTGTCACAGGATTCAGAGGCCTGTGGGCCAGGCATAAAGCTCCGGATCAAAACCCTCCATCAGAACCATCTCTTTTTCCTTCATCTCGTCTTATAGCTTCTCCACCAAGGTAAACCTGAGCTCCTGCATGTCTAGACTTGTCTCTAGCGCCCAGCTGCAGCATCCAGCTAGCCAAAGGTGTCTCTGAGGTGAAATCACCTCAGCTGCTGCCTTTTGGTCAAGTAGTAGGGGCCAGACGGAACCCAGGCATGTCCCATTCTGGCTATATTGGTAATTATTCCAATAGTGAGGCTTCAGAACACTTGCAGTACATAGATGACATCATTGCATGCAGGAACATGACAGACAAAGGTTTTGAGAAAAGGGAGAAGATAATCCAAGTCCTCCTAAAGGCTAGCTTTGTCATTAAAGTCAGTCTAAGAGACCTGCCCAGGAAACCCAGGTTTTAAGAGTAAAAAGGCAGGATGGATGCTGTCAGACTCCAGTGGATGTGGTCAACAAAACAGCGGCCTTGTCTCCCCCGGCCATCAATAAGGAAACTAAGGGAGGAGTTTGAGGAGGGCGGTATTGAGGAGGGCCCACCATTTAATCAACTGACAGGAACTGAAAAGTGATAGTCTCTCAGTATATACCACATTGAAAGCAATGGGCAGCGGGGCATTCAAATTAGATTTAATTTAGCTAAGGCCACCTGGTTAGTTAACACTATAGGATCTACCCATCAAGCTGCCCCCTAACCAAAACTTCCATGTACTGTAGAAGGGGATAAAGTCCCTGTGATGCATATGAGTAATGTTTTAGGGAAGACAGTTGGATTAGTCCTGCCTCAAGCAAAGGCAAACCCATCTGGGGATCCTCTTTGCTCAAGGACCTGGGTGCACTTGATGGGTAATGCAGAGGGATGGGGAAACAAATCACCTACCACAAAGGGATTGAATTTTTGTGTGAGAGCAGTCTGCAGTGTTGAATTGTAGGTTATTTGTTACTGAATGACACTGCCACTGCATGCCATAACTTCTGTGGACAATGAGGATGGACTGCTCCAGGTATACCTGGCAGGAGAGCTGCCTGATGCAGCTCTCAACCACCCAATAGCAAACAAGCCCTGGAAGACACCTAGGATGGATAGAACCCACAGTCATGGATTTAATGATTTCAAGAGACCTCTTAAAGGGCTTGCCACCAACCATGGAAATTATATCTGTTCTTGTCTATCTCTATAAATCTATATATATCTATACCCATGTCTAATCTATCTATATATTTGTATCTATATCCATACCTATATCAATACATCTGTATCTGTATCCATCTATATATGTGTACATTTGGAAGGTGTAGAGTCTGGGCATAAGGTAGATGGTTTAGAATAAGGGATGAATAATGTCCCGTTTCTGGACAATACAGAGCTAATTTTTTCCAGTAATCAGGCAGGGGCTGCAGCCAGGAACCTGGTATTGTTTAACACCACCTCGTCTTACTGAAAGGAGTTGAGAAAAGGGGGTCTTTCTTCTCTGAGAAGGGGTTCTTTTGGGTTGAAAAAATGTGGTGGAGGAAAGACAATCAGTATTTGTTTCTCATGGCTATTCTGAGTCAACTGTTTCTTTGTCTTATCCCTTTGGTTACTAATATTGTTGCTATATTGTTTGTCCTCTTAGCTAATTGCTGTTTTCATGAAATTGTTCTTATCTCAAACTGTGATCTTGTCCTTCCAGTTGGAGTGTGAGGAGGGCATGAGTGGTGTTCTGGTTTTAGTGGGACTTCTAAATTGGGTACGAACCATGATGATATTACAGCAAATTCCATGTGTGAAGGTACCCTTTACAATAGAATCCAAAAGTTGTGTGGGAACATGGGAAAAATATTTGCTACATAATTACTCATCCATACACTTTATTTAATAGCAGTCATACTTAAAATTTCTTTTATACCACAAAATCACTGCAACAACTTATTTGTCTTCTTGCCTAGTTAAATGGCATGCAATTTTATTTCTTTTCATAGAACAATTATCTTACTTATAAAAAATATGTTGTTTATCCAAACCTTTCAGCTCAGACTACATGAAATATGACTCTGCCACACCCTGCACATAAACTGGGGTCAAATTAGCTGATGCTAATTTCAAGAACAGCAGGTGCTGCAGAGTAACTTAACATAAATCGGCAGACTGCAGCTAATTTTGCAGTGTAAAGCACCTTAAGTACTTTAATATTTTCTTCTTTGGGTAGCTGTATTCATGGAAGAATGGGAGTATATGAAGAGATTTCAATCAAACTGAAGCAGTCTACTTCTTCAGAAAATAAACCCAAAAAAGTCTTGGTTTATGAATGTCTTGCTGCCCTTTAGAGTGCCATTTTGTGCATCTGGCATAAAAAATTATTTTGTTTGTGATTCATGAATGAAGATACTATCTTAAATATTAGCATTTCAGGAAACAAGTGGACTAAATACCACTTGTAAAATTTCTTTCTTTTCAGCATTCATATTAGGGAGTAAGTTCAGCAACATTTTTTCTGATTTTAGGTGTCCAGAAGAAGAACAAAACTTCCACCTGGTCACAATTAAGTTTTGGTGGAAACTTGCTCTGCCAGTTCAGATTTTCTATGAAAAGAACTCAAATGTTATACTAACTTTGTTTAGAGTATCATTGTTCTGCAGATAGTGTAATTCTCTGCAGATAGTGTAAACTTCACATTCTTTATTCTGAACAAACACTCTTATCAACTGATTCCATCAAAATGTGGTTCTGCTGTTTGTTTTGTATCATATTTAGGATTGCACAGGTCACATACTAATACTGAAGAAATCACAGTCTTGCAGAGAACAACAAATTTAGCATAACAAAAGTAAGAATGTGGTGTGAATGCAATCTATATGATTTGTCCTTTTCTCAGCCTTACTTTGCCCTTGTAAATCCCACAAAATTCTGGATAACCATGTATCTTCTCATTTGTTTCCAATTAATTTTCTCCCTCCTTTTCTTTCTTATGCCAGACATCTAAATGTATTCCTGCTTTCCAAATAAAAGAGGCCTCTTTCTCCCTCTTCTTTGTGACTTGATCCTGTCTCAAAGAGCAGAAGAAAGGTAAAGAAGCAACATAGAGAACTAAAATTATGCTGAGAATCAAGTTGCATGAATCATTACAGGCATAAGGAAATAATAAAGACATGGATGGCAAACACGTAATTTTCATTAAGCATATTTGTATTTTCACAGGAAATATTTTGTCTGGCAGTTTCTCCTTTGAGACTGTATCTCTGACATCTTGGTGATCAATGAGTAGGGATCAAGAAGTTAAAAAAATTTCTTGGGAAATAAGCATGGGCCACACTTCATCATATTGCAGTAATCAAAACTTTTGAGGACAATATGTGAGTTCAAGGATTCCGTCTGTCTATAGCAAGTCACTAGATGAGATCTAGGAAAGATATTTAGAGAAGAAACTGAAATTCCTACTTAAAATAATGCAAATTATGGCTCTCTTTTTGTTTTATTCTGAACCCCAGGGATTTGGAATGAGTTGATGTGTTTGCTGGCTTGGGAGTCTTTTTGTGCAGAAGCATTGTTTCCACAAAAGATTGCTTCCACTTGACATTACAGCTGTATTTGGAACCTGGAGCTTCTCTTTTAAGAGCATTTTGAAAAAAAGGGTCTTATATCAAAGGCAAACAATCTAATAATTGGGCTGTTATGAAAAAGGGGCAGTAATTAGAGCCTAATTGAAAGAATATAAAATTATTATTATTATTATTACTATTATTAATAATAATAATAGTATTGTACTTGATGACTGTTTAAACAATCTTGTCATTCTATTGTCACACACTGTAAGTGATGTCATCTTGCTAAGTAATAAAATTTTGTAATGGTCAATGTTCACCAAACTGTAAAACTTGGACTACAATATATATTGCAAACAGTATCTTACAGAATATGGACTTAGTTTTAAACTTAGTAAGCCTTGAATACTGTCTTGGCAGCACACATATTCATCTGTTTGCATACAAGCCAGTCCTAACTGAAGAAATATTTTGATAATGGGATCCCAACTTGAAAACACAAAAAATTAAGGTCAAAGGACTCAAATTTTCAAGATTGTTTTGTGACTGGTATCAGAGTGTGTACTGTACAAAGTTCTTTACCTTCTCATAAACATGTTCCCAGGAGAGAAAATTTAAAAGAGTAAAGTTGTTAACACACAAGTAACACATAGTTCAGGGCTAGTGAAGAGGTGGCATAACTCCTTTACCCTTGAGTGGAACTAAAGGTAATAAAAAAATAGCAGCTGTCAGAGATGTTCAGACATAACCAGAGATAAAGCATGTAGAATAACCAAAGTAGTCCTTGCTAAATTAAAAAAAAAAAAAAAAATTAATGGAAGTTTCTCTTCAGAAATAGATCCTGATTTGTATTTCTGCAACAGCTGCACTTTCACCCTCTTGAGTGACAAATATGTTATTTGGTCTCAATGATACATCCAATACCACCGTTTTACATATTTTTTAAAAACTGAAGCATGGTTTCATATCCATATTCAAATGATACAAAAGAGAGTTAGTTCCCCTGCTATCAGATCAACAAAATCTTTTAATTATTGGTTTAAAAGATTTTGATATTGGGACAATAGCAAGCCAGATAGAATAACTTAATCTGAATTCTGAGGTTTTATATCATCCTTCTCTTCATGTTATATTTCTTTGAAAAACAGGTATGGATTCACATCTCTGCTGCTTCTACTCATAGCAGAAGCAATGATGTAGCGTTTGTAGAAACATCACTCTGTTGCTATGGAAACCATTGTGAAACCAGAACTCAAGAATGATAGTGTCAGAGAAAAATCTCTTGCACATACGTATTTGTTATCTGAAGAAGTTATTGGCTGGAATATTAGAAGAATTAGATTAATGTCTCTTAAGGATGAATTATTTTTCTAATAATAATAAAGTTAAGCATCCAGGCATCCAAGTTTACAGTTTCTCTCTGCTGAAACTATTTCTAATCTTATAACTAACATTGTCACACCCTAAAAAGTAACAGTATTTTTCCTCTTTGCAATTTAATGTTTAATTAGGGAAGATCAGGCATTTTTAAAATGCATGAAGAGTAGTATGCTATTTACACAGATCTTTTTGCAAATGCACATCTTACTAACTATTGATAGAGAAACAGGACCAACTTCTTATGGTGTTAAACAGTAATTTCCTTATTTTGACTGTTGTAATTTTACTTTTTCTAGGCCTCCAAATATTCATCCACAGTACTTATCAAATTGTTTGATACACACATGGGAGGAATATAATATTCTTTCCTACCTGCTAAACTGGAATTGATTTTTTTTTCTTTATCATTATAGAAAATAATTGTGGTTTTTTACATACAAAATCACTGCCCTATTTTTAGCATGATGTAGCTTTTAGTACATGGGGGCTGTTGTCAATTTATTTGTGCTTTTATTAATTTGATAGAAGAAAAATGGCTTAAATCCAAGAAAGAAGCCTAATCTGAATACTAAAACTTGCTGACCTGAACAATAAATGTAGTGCTGTTTTTAATACCTGACAAAACATTTTTGCAAAGACAAATTTAAACACAGTACCTTCAGCAAAAAGGATAGATGCTTCTCTTTCAGGTAACATGATTAACATATAAAGGGGAAAAGGAGTTGCAGTGTCATGTCTAGCTGTAGATGTTACTGAGAAAAATACAGCTTCTTGAGTTGTTTTTGTTTTATAAAAATCATGACAATCTGGAGTGTTGGCAAGGAAATATGAGGTAACAAGAATGCAGTGAATATGCTTTTCATCACCTGAAAATCTTTAATTGTAATTGCAGTATATAATGGTGTAATTAGTTGCCTAAGTGACAGGATAGGCTTGAATCTTTCCAACAATTTTGTAAAACAACCATTTAGCTCAAAGAAATCTTTCTTTAGACTACATGAATGACAGTAAAAGATTGATGGATGTTTTTTTAATCCTGAAGTGTCTAAAGTAAAGGAGGGACCCTATGCAGTATCTCTATAAAAGCCTTGTGAAGAAACAGTGAATTATATAGAGGTACTTGCTTACCAAAATATTTCAGAAACATGAGAAACATTTATTTGAATCAAGAAAAGTGACATAAAAAATGGGAGTATGTGAGTGCATTTGCAGAAAGCAGCAGTGAGGAGGTGGTTGGAAATTGGTCTCTGATACTTAGGAGTGGTCAAGACTGAATAGTCTTGATTGTCATGAATATGTGTTCAGAAATATGATCCATGCTGAAGATATTGAAGGGGTGTATGTTTTTATAATTTATTTAAAGATCAAATAAATTCCACTGATTCATTTAGAAATAGACTATTGTAGTGACCATGGTAATTTCAGCCATTTTTCTACCCTCTGAATTTGAATTTAGGATTCAGTCAAGGCACATATTGGGATGTCTCAAAAATGAAAACAAGGATTTATCCTGTATCATATAGTTCTGTTTTACTGAAGGATAAGTAATCCAAGTTTATTTGGACATTCATCAGAACTTCTACTTCCTCATTCTCTGTAAATTCATTGTACTTTTTCAGATGGCTTTCAGTAAGAACTGAAGAATAGAATGGGGAAAAAAACTATGGCATAAAATCTTGCAAAACAAGCAAGATCTGTGTGTAATTTATTGTTGCTGCTGCCTATTTAGGAAACTCCCTGAGAAATCATCTTTGAAAATTTAAGAAGCATATGTCAGTGAGTATCACACACATGTATAAAATAATGGGCTTTGCAGCAGATAGAATGAAGGCACATCAATATATGAAGGGTATTAACATTTAGTCTTTAAAAAATAACAAATGAACTTCTGCGTACAATTAAAAACTTGAAGAAAGGGAGTCAAGCTTCTCTATTTACTGAACACTGTTTTACATAAAAAGCTATGCATTTTATAGCTTTAAAAAAATGTTTAGGTACAACATTTCCTTAATCCTAATTTATAATTATAAATCAGAGTCAGAATTTTAATTTCTTAATTAGAATTTGCCTAGTATCTTTATTGCTGTGTTCTCACACTTTCTACTTGGTACTAAATGCCTCTGAGATAATTTTCACTTCATATTATAGGTTATAACAGTGGTAAAAAAAAAAAAAAAAAAACAAAAACAAACCCTAAAACATTATGCTCACAAACAAATAGTGTGCAATTTCCAAGTTATGCTAAATTAAAAATGTAGCTTTTTCCTCTGGCCTTCTCTCTTTGTAGAAGCAGAAAACCGGTATCTGTCTCAACATATTTTGGTAAGTATTCATTGAAACAACAGCACTGGAAACAAAGCCTCTCTTCAAGAATTAATAGTTCAAGAGTCTAAGCAAACCATTTTCATTTATTTCATAATTTCATATTTCACACATGCACATGACTTCAAATTTCTATATTTTCTACTACCTCCAAAGCAGATTAGAAGATAAGAAATAAGTATTTTAATATTACTATTTAAAAAAATAGATATTTTAAGCAAATACATTTTGCTTTTCTTTTTAATAAGCAAATTATGTCTGATTATCATGTTTCCATGTTCAAAAACTGAATTATCTTCTTGTATATGCTGCTAGAAGTGTTAATTTCCAGAATGTTATGTCAAGAGTCATTAACAGATATATTTGTATGTCATGAAAATTTATTTTAAAAGATCTCCTTTCATAAGTTTTTTTCCCCTATTGATAATACAGACTCAGTTTTAAATATTTATTTTAAGCTGCTGTTTCGGTCATTGAGTACAATTAAGGATAATTGCACCTTATTTCTCTCTTTTAGGGAAGATTTTTTGTAATATTTTGAAACCTTTCATCTCAGTAGTTACCTGCTAATTATTTCATTGTTTTATAATGGTATATCAAAAAGGATAAATCTCTCTTAAATATTCCATTTCAATACTCATTCCTAAAAACATCAAAAGGACAAAAATTTTAAAGGCTTTAAGGAAGATTAAGCAAATTTTATGTCAAAGGTTTTTTGATGCAAAAAGAACGTACTCTCAGATAACTACTATTGTAATTAAATATAAAGGCTGAATGGAAGCCTCAATTTCCAATAAATAGAGGAAAGCAATTATTTTGTATAACTACTTCAGAATCTGGTATTTGCATATTTAAAAAAAAACAACTTATTGGATGCAGATATCCCACTCCATCGTTCAAAAACCCAGGCCTTTAAATTGCATAAAGCATGACAGTTTTGCCAGTTGATTAATCTCTTTCATAAAAAAAAGAAAAAAAATCAGACTGTCACTTTGCAAATAAAAAACCAAAATTCATACTTACCTAGTTTCTCTCCATGAACAATTCTTCATTTTTCTTCTCATCAAAGAGTATTTCTTTGGGCATAAGACAAACTGATACAAGTTTATCCTTGGTGTCAGCTAAAATTCTCTTGAAAAATGTATCATATACACAATTTCAGGAAATTCTATAAATATAAGGGGAATTATTATAGCTAGTTTTGTACAAAACTGGGAGATACAAAACTCCTTTTCTGAAGTATGCTCCAGAAAAAACTAATCTCAATAAGTTGCCAGTATGTATGAATTGCAACTGCAGGTGTTTTGCACTACTTGTGCATTACATAATTACTTAAGAAAAAGTGATCTGCTGACCAGTAACTGACAAAGGTCACATTGGGAATAAGAAAATGGGAGGCTAAACTGAAAGGATGAGCTAACAATTGCAACAACACTTCCTTGAATCATTAAAAAAAAAAATGAAACCCCCTGTTTACCTCATTTGGGAATCTCTCAATGACCTCTTTAAAAACAAGTTAGAAGTTGTTCAGAAATTAAATGAAGATAAGCTATGAATGTGAATAAAATTTTGGAGAAAAATACCTTATTATTATTTTTACAACAGCCTGATATATTAATATTGATTAAACAGGACTGGCCCTGGGTGTAGCTATGCTGGCTATTTCAAATCAACTCTCTTTCGTTTGTATACCTTAGCACGGCTTCTAGGAGGAGCTGTTCCGGGATAATCCCGGATAGAGAAGGGGTGCTGACAGGTCAGCATTTCCCAGGGTCCTCCTTTCTTACATTTTAAAAACAGACAATATGTTTTCCATTTTCCAGTCACTTTGGATTTCACATGACTGCCAGGACTTTTCAAATGTCACAGAAAGTGGTTTGGCAACTGCTTCAGTCATTTCCCACAGGACTACATACCAGGAGAGGAGTGATTAGAGATGGGGGTTTGCAAAGGCAGTGCCAAGAGCTCACCTGGAACTGAGCACTGCTTGTGCTCACTTACAAACAAAAAAAAAATCCAGGCTCCAACCCAGACAAGCAAACAAGACCAGGCTGCATGGTGCTTTGAGCAACCTGGTAGAGAATGAACTCAAACCATTCCATGATTCTAGGGCTATGTGATGCACCTTGTCGGGTCCCATAGACTCACATACATTCAAGCTCCTCATATTGCCATAAACCTGATCTTCCCCAAGTTCCTGCCTTGAGGTAAATCTATTCAAGAGATTAAAAAAAAATGACAGTGAAGACTAAAGCAAAAATGTTGTTGAGTAGTTCAGCATTCTCCCTGTTTGTTATCTGAGCTGATATACCTGCAGGAGTGCCTCTTGTTATTCCTCACATCCCTTGTCAAGTTCAGTTCCAGATATGCCTTTGTCTTTCTGACCCCATCCCTACATAACTGGCTAATGTCCTGATGCTCTCCCCAGGATACTTGTCCCTCCTTTCACATAGTCTTTGCCTTTCCTTCTTTCTTTTTAGTTTGATTAGCAGGTCTCAACTCAGCTATGAGAGCCAGTGTCTCTCATTCCTTTCCTTATTTCTTACATGTACAGATTGAGAGCTCTTGAGCTCTGTAGAGAATATTGTAAAGGCCTGCCCGCTCTGTTCTTGCTCCCTTGCTCCTGAGGAGAGTTTCCAAGAAGTTCTCTGGACTAACTCTTGAGCAGCTTGGAGTTTGCTTTCCTATAATTCAGGGCCTCCTCTTTACTTACTGCCTGGCCCATTTCCCATAGCACTGCAAGACATTTATTCCCTGTGATAGGGCTGTCTACAAATTGGCTCTAGATGTTTTACTCCATAATTGCAGGAGTCTCCTGGACCGCCTGCAGATCTCTGTAGTACTTTTCCAGCAGTGGTGGATGAAGTCCCAGCAGGAGAGGAGCCTTAGAGAGTGACTTTTCCTGTGGCTGGAGCAGGAATGTTTCATCAATAGACCAGCCCTGATCAGGCGACCTGCACTAAACACCAGCTGCAAAGCTCCCTTTGCTGCCTCCACCTGATTCCTAACCTTAAACCTCTTATGAGCATTCTCTGTTAGGTCAATTTCATATTGGTTTGACAAAAACAAAACAAAAAACCAAAAATAAACAAACAAAACAAAAAGAAAAATAATTTTGAAAATGTCATGTCAAAGTAATTTTGACAAATTCTACCTGAAAATACAAATTGAATATTTCCTATAATAGAAATATCTTTGATAGAATAGGTGAGGTTGGCAGTCATGTCTGGAGATTGTCTAGCTTCAATCATGCTGAAGCAGAACCAGCTACAGCAGGTGTCCCATAGCTGTGCCTACAAAACTTTGATTTTTATGTCTGCATGCAAAAAGCTTCAACGATCTTTCTGAGAACTTTTTCATTGTCAAAGGGTCAGTTCCTCCTATAAAATAAGAATGAAAAATCCTTTACAGGTGAAAAAAAACCCCAAACCACCTATAATTCTTTTGATAAATTACTATTATTATTATTATTATTATTATTATTATTATTATTAATAATATTAATATTAATATTAATATTATCATTATTGTCAGTAATTATTCTCCTGTCCTTGAACCAAAGCCAAAGTCTTATTCCCCCATAATTGGATTTCTCATATACTTGGGTTATATCTGAATCATCAAGTGTTCTGGGCAGAAATAGGGTAGGCAAAAGCACCAAAAGAAGTGTACATTAGCTTATTCTTCTTTTGCATATTAATGAAGGGAGCAAAAAAATTCTCTACACAGATGTTTGTTCCAACTTCCTTATTTCTTTCAATGGTCTTTAGAGGACCACGCTGTGTTTCTAAGACAAGAAATTCAAGACGTTTCAATTTGCCTTTCAATATCCTCTTCACATTTCTAAACATGGACCAGGTAGCTCACATCAATATGTTACTTTTTATCTTATGTCACATCTTCCAGGTCCATGAAGGTATGTGAGATATCCCAAAATGTCCAAAGTTGCTCTAAATATTTATGATAGAGCAAATGAATTCAAATCCACTCCATAATATAATTAATTTATGATTCAAGCATAACTCTAAGCCAGATCTAGAGAGATATGGATGCTAATGGCTTTTGAAAGACCAAAGCAGCAGCTTTGTAGATTTCTGTACATTATGCCTCCCTGGTGTTGTAGTGCAAGCTATCCTCTGGGTGGACTTGAAGAATATGAGATGAGAAAACAAACTGCAGGTCTCTTGCTATGGAAAGGTAATGTTAGAAAATAGAGTTTTCTGATGTCATTTCAAACCTTGGTGTTATGTCTGGGAACTTTGAATAGTGTTTTTATGCAACAAGAAAAATTTTATCTAAATAAGACATAAAGCTCTCTTTTGGTGTAAAAAGGAATAAGTACATATATGGTCATCAGCTGATTACATACATGGCTGGTCAGCTAAGGTAATGATCAGAAGATATTTGGGAAGATTACCTAACTACTGAAAAGATACAGTAAATATCAGGGCAAAACAACCTGGAATTCGGTGTTTGAATGGGTCTATTTAGGATTTACTTAAGGATTACTGAACGGATACCTGTATTTTTTTTCCTACCCTTGAAATCTTGTGATTAAAATTGTGAAAATCATTATCATCTTGATTACATAATCAGTGACAACTGTTTGTGTGAGATATGACCTTTCCTCATAATTTATGTAGGAAGGAAAGTTTGGTAATTTACCTTCAGATTCTGGGTTTCTATAGGCTTCTGAAGACTGGAACTAAAAATATGGGTTATTTAATCCAATCTGTCCCTTGGTGCAAAAAAACTTTCTGAGTAACTTGTTTTTTAGCAGCAGGATAATTCTGTATTTTCTCAAGATTCATGTAACAGCACTGTCAAAACCCAAACAAAATTGTGTCACTACTCTTGGTCTTACAATATCAATATTGAGGCCAGATTTGAAAACTACTTACTTTTATCAAAAATAAATAGCAAATTGTGTGCAAGTCTTTATTTTCCTAATGCAAAAGGAAATCATAAAACCAGAACACTTACTGAATATCTCAACTGAAATAAATTAAATTTTATGAGGAACTAATCCTGCACATCTGTCTTTGTTACATTTTATAATCACAGTTGAGATTTCATATTGCCATAGAATATTTATGTATTTCTAAGCTTACAGTGATGTAGGATCCTTATTACTAATGATTATTCATATTCTTCCATGTAAAAATTACAAAAGGATAAATGGGTTATGATAAAAATTATATTTGAAATTGTTTTGTATCTTTGTAGGAACGAAAGTAGGATTGATATCTACATCTAGATGCTATGCTGCTGCTAAATTTACGAAGAATAAAAACCTATAATTACAGAGTGGCAATTTTTTAGTCATTGAGAGGATGACCTTAAGCAGCTACATAAAAGATGCTGTCTATTTTACTGTAGTTTTTCTTATTGCACTAGCTAATGGTGTAAATTATCTAAACAGGGGGAAAGAGCAGCACAAACCATTTATTTTATGAAGTCTTGATTAAACAAAACACAATTTTTTAGAAAACAAAACCTTATTTCAGAAAATAACTCATGTACTTTCAAAGACTCCAATCCCAGCTGAGTGACTTGTAAATCCATATTTTTCTTTGGATTATACACTTTCAGCTCACCCAGAAAGCTCCTGAGTTACACAAGGGGTTAAATACACACCCTGCTGATAATTTTCTGTTAAATTCTTCCAGATGCCCTGGTAATGCGATTCATATACTTCCTTCCACAAGAACTCAAACACTATAAATTTAATTCTGCATGTATTTTTGTTGATAAATAACTTGGGATAATTTTCCCACTTCTTCCTTTCATGATTGGTACAAAGAAGAATGCAGTTGTATATCTGCTCTGTGCTCAAAGTCAAAAGTATTACTCTGTTCTTATCCTTTCTTTTAAACTCTTCTACAACTTTAAATGTTGTTTTCCTTTTCATTTTATGTTGTTTGTTCATTTGTTAACTATTCTTTACTTCCTCTTTGTTACACTTTCTTCCTAAAGTCAAGGTTCTTTAGCCCAAAAAGCTGACCTGTTCCATTCCCTCCCTCCTTTCAGACACTGCAAACTGGTCAAGTGGAAGAGGACATTTGGGTTTCTGTTTTCACCTTGGTTGTGCTCCTTGCTAAACCATTCCAGTTTTCTAATCAATGCCAGCCATGCCTCTTTCATCTTCTGTTCTTTCTCTTTTTCCTCAATTTTTTTTCACAAAATGTCTGCTTAACTTCTTTCAAGAAAACAAATGAAAAAGTATGGAACTATATTGTTCTTTCCTCAGCATGATTTACTTTTCCAGTAATCTCTTCTTCTCCTTCTTTCTCCTTCTTTCTCCTTCTCCTTCTCCTTCTCCTTCTCCTTCTCCTTCTCCTTCTCCTTCTCCTTCTCCTTCTCCTTCTCCTCTTCTAATTTTTCTCCATTTCTTTTTGCTGTTTTCCTGCACATAGCTAGAAGCTTCAGACTATAAAATATCTTTGCTTTAACCCCATTTAATTTTCCACCAACCATCTCTCTGTTTCTTTTTTTTTATCTCTAGTCTCTGGTAACATGTGAATCTCTCAAAGGGTCTCTTCATAGTCTCTTTAAACAGTTCTGTATCCAAATCTGAGAGACAGGATGACACTCTTGTCTAATACCATCAGAGTAGTCAGACAAATCCTTTTTTCCTTTTCTTCTGTGACTATTTTCTTAATGAATTTTTGGTTTCTTGATTTTTTTTTTAAATTTCTTTTCCTCTGAGAATTTTTTTTTGGTCTTTCTACTCACAATAGTCCCAAAATACTTTCCAAGCCTGGTTAAGATTTTTTTTCTCCACCTGAATTCTAATCTAGATAATCTTATCTAAAATTCTACTACTGTTTTAGGCCACAAGCATAACTTTACTTCTATATTTCAGACCACTCTAATCAGGTCCAAAATTAAATCTTCAAGCCCATAGAAAATATTTGTCACATCATGTTAAGGGAATGTAACCGTCAACCATCTAATGTATGGTTAACAGACATATCTTGATTTCTTGCTGTATTTGAGCCCTGCAGTTGCCTCATTTTTTTAGGCATTGTGAATACCAGTACTACACCTATTGATCCTTCCTTCCTTTACATACTCTAATCCTGTCTGGGTTTTAACCAATAAGTCCTCCTTCCTATTTATACACAAGTACTTTGATCCAGGTTCTCATAATCGAATCTTCTGGATTACCCTTTATCTTGAATGTTTCCAGTTTCCTCCTTGTTTGTATCCTATCAAAAATTAACTATTTGCCCTCATTTTCAAGATTCCTAACTTTTCATTATCTCTGTGTAGTATCAAGAAGATTTTTTCTGCCTCTCAGTAGCTCATAATATTAGTTCTTCTTCATCACATTATTAAATTTTCAAATAAACATCAATGTGTCATCATTCACCTGAAGGAATTATTTTGTAAATATCTTCAAAGCTATTCCTTTTGTTTGATTTTAAATTCACCATTAAAATTCTACTTTTGTAACTAAAAATTAGAGAGGTAGACTAGAATTACTCAGAAAAATGCTTATGTTCTTGGAGGTCTGTACTACCATCTGTCATGATGCCTTGTTACTTCCTTGAGTTTTCCAGAATATCTTTATCCATATGTTGCTCTAAAATGGACTTTCCACCCTCTGGTTCTGTGCTTGCAGAAGCCCTACTATCATGGCACTTTGAGTCAATGCTTGCTTTATGATGATTAATAAATATTTGGTAATCATTCACTGAGAAGTAACAAGAAAACATAGAAAATTAGCATAGTTAATTGTCATTTACTTATACACAAGGAACATGACAGGACCCTGCACTGATTCCAAGAAGTATCTAATGATGTGCAGGAATAGTAAGTGTAGATAAGATGATTAATTTATTTTTACTTCATCTGAAATTATTTAGATTTAGATTTTAAATTTCACAGAAAATGAGAACTTTCCCTTATACTTCTCTTTTTTAATTTTTGTAGGAACAAGATTTCTTTCTGTTTTGATAAAATTTTCTGATTTTACAAAGGCCTTCCAAGGGGTTTTTAAAAATATTTTAATAATTAAAAAAAATAGTCACTTATTACCTGATAATATTTATTCAGTTAAAACTTTAACATGCTGTTTTGATATATGCCTACTCACATATATTTTTCCTCCCTATTAAGAAGTGTGTAATTTAAGCAACCCAGGGTCAGAGATATAACATCTTATGGGTTTTAAGATTGAATTTACTGTTATATTGTGGATTTAACTTTGTGCTACTATACTTTTATTTTCAGCAATAAAAATAAAACTTTCATTGCTGAAAATTAAAGTTCAAACCTTTTTTTGGGTTCGTGTTTTGGTTTTTTTTTTTTTTTTTTTTTTTTTTTTTGGTTTGGTTTTTTTTTGTTTTTTTGGGTTTGTGTTTTTTGTTTTTATTTTTTTAATTCCTGAACATGAGCAAATAATATGAAACTTGTATGTTCTATTGAAACAATTTCCTCCTTTTTATGGAAATAAGTATTCCGCTCTACTATACTTATGATGTGTTGTTCAGAGATATTTTTTATTAAAAAGCCTGTCCCCCTATGAACCAGCATAACTTATCAATCAAGAAAGAAAACACACAAAATATCTTTTCATCTTTAAATACTGATTTATTGTAATGAAAACGTGTAAATTTTCACAATGAGCAAAATCACTTGTGTACCTTGTAATAATGTTAACTTGTTGAATTTGAAATTAAGAGGCTAATTTAGTCAGATGCATGTATATATCTTTAAACCCACAACAACAGAAGAATCTGCTGTTAGATGAAGTGAAACATAAACCAAATTTTATGTAGTGTGTAGGGTGCAGATATGGAATTTTTATGATGGATCCTAGAATATATTTTTCAATAGATTCTCTTTCCATTTTTCAAGCTTTCCTCAAAGGGAAACTACTTACTCCTATAACAGGTATAAAATTCACTCTGAGGATGTTGTTCTTCCATTGTCTGTCTTATTAAGCTGAGATTCTGCTTTGTTTGACTCGTTGATCATACATAGGGCAGTCATCTATAGCCTGATTTTAAAAACTCATTTCTCATGAAATTTTTATGCTTTTCTACCCTACTTTTAATTCTATATTAAAAAAAAATATTTTAAAGTACTTCAATTTCTTTGGTGCAAAGATGGTGCATGTTAAAGAAATAAAACTCCTCTATTTTATCTTCCTTCAAAGCAGAGCAAGTCATACAATATTTTTTCTTTACAAATATCTGTAGTTCACAAGCTTATGCAGAGCTGTGTATATAGTACAACATGGAGCTCCACACAGATGTTGTTAGCGCTGTACTCTAACTGCTGAAACATGCCTGAAATCCCTACTGTCTTGTAGACTTCAAAACTAAACATTAAGAGTTATTCTAGGGCCACACTACATTAAATACACTGCTATTCTAGTATATATTCCAATAAATATTCTTCAAAAGCCAGAATAATGTATAAAGTACATACACGATTAACATAAAAAGCAAAAGAACATTTTCTCTTAAAATCCCCATATTTTGTGTAACATATAACTGTAATTTCAGAAAGAGATTAATTTGATATAGAAAACATATTTGCCTGGCTTTTCATTCTATAGTTAGCATTTAATCCAGCTATAATTAACCACCAGATCTACCACTTTGTCAGAGTTATTGTTTTATGGGAAAATATAATGGCTATTCTAGTATAAAACCTTCTTCTGTCCATCAAGTAACTTTTTAAAATTAGTAACTTAACAGAAATACAAGTCTAGAAGCCACTCTTTCTCCTAATAGATGTCTCATTATTTTAAGACAGAAATTTGATGCAGTGAAGTTAGAAATGTTTTTTCTTTTTTTTAAATTCATCTTATTCAGTATATATTTTATGTATTGATGGTTTTTTTCATTATTAGTGCTTCAGTTGTCTTTATATAATAAAAAATATTTTCAAAGAGGTACATTAGTCATAGGTTATCTTATCTTGGATTCATCATGCTGCAGTGAAAAACCAACTACCTTCAGTATAGCCAAAGGACCAAAATGGACAAAAATCTTTAATTCCCTCTTCTGACCAGATCTGACTTAGCTGGGCAAATTATATTTCAAATATTTGCAAAATATTCTTGATTTTGATGTTAAGTAGTTTATTTTAAATTTCTTTCACTGTTTGTAATCTTAATAAATATGAAAGGTAAAAAAGTAATTTTTAAACTCTGGAAGAATTTTAATCTAGTGAGCACATCAACAGCCGATCTGAAGTATTCCTTATCAAAGACGTAGAGAAAGATGTGGCTTTCAGAGGACCATTGATCATAATGTTCAGAGTTTTTACAAAAATGCTAACAACATACAGAAGTGAACTGGGAATGGAAAAATAGATGCTTTTTTTGTGTATTTGTAGCATTCTACCCAATTCATAGACCAAAAGGCTTGAATTGCAACAACTTGTTATTTAAAATAGTGTTATAATCTGCATCATCATCTTGGTCAAGTACTTTAAGAAAAATAATAGAATGCACTGCTTGAGGGTTATCATGCAAACTAACTGAGATTGATGTCCAGAATTATCATGGTTAATTATTATTAATGAATAAACAATTCATTTGTAGATTTTAATTTTTAAATTTCCTATCTTTGTGCATGGATGTGTGGAACAGAAGGAAATATTTTTACAGACCACCTTGGAAATCTCTTTACAGACTACCTTTCACAATATTAGGCTTGGAGCTGCTACTTCGAAGAATGAAAAGAATTTCCAGATTTATTATTTAGAATTACATTTTGGTGTTTAAATGTAGTAATCTTTTCTTCAAAATGTAAATTTTGCAGGCAGTATATTTTTTTTCTTTTTGCATATTTTTTTCAGTTACAATTAGATATACATAGTATAGTCTTCCTATTCTCCAGCTTCTGGAATAGCAGGCATATTTGAGTACAGATATGTGTATGTAAATATTTAATACGTTACAGCAAAGCAAGAACCAAAAATATAAAATTTGCACCTGAATTAATCTAAATAAATAAGAAAAGTATATGTCACCAAATTGTGAGACCATCTTTTTTTCTTCTTCTTCTCTCTGTGTCTTCTTTAAAATAGAAAACTGGCCAGCATGAGCAGTCAGGATGTTTTACTCATGGCAACAGCTAGAGTGAGAACTGTACTCCTTTTGACATCTCTTTGAATTTATTGCTACCTTTACTGTCAACATCTCCTGCCACTTGCACCAGAAAATTGCCTAACCTCTGAGACAAACAGAATTTTTATTTCACAGGAGTACAGAACTGAGTAATCCATGTTACCCAGCAGAAATCTCCGACTAAATGATCCCAAGCTTCATATTTCAAATTTTTAAGGAGATTTATTCACTTATGTTTGTACTACAAAATGTGGTACTTATTTTTGTTTTGGTCCTGATTTCATTCAAAACTAAAGTTTAGTGGCAAAGTTTTAATTTCATGTTTCATAGTTTATCACTGGACACCTATCTCTAAATCGTTGTCAATCTGTCATAATACCATTTGCACTAAACTGGAATTCAATTCATATTTGCAGAATAAATAAGAAAAATCAAGGTGGACTTTACTTCATTATATTTGTCATATTTTAGTAGAACTGTGCTAGGTCTGCAACAACATGCTGCAATGAACTCCTGTGGGTCTCAATGTACATTTCAGGAGAAAATTACATGTTGTGGGTGGATGCCTTTTACAATTTTTCAAACAAAAAAATTTGTAACATGCATCTAAACTATAAACTCTGCCAGTTCAGTTCAGTAAACAACATCCTTGAGCAATTAAACCAAAATTTAGGCCATTTATTTTACTGAGGAGACAACTAAGCAGTAAAACACAAAATGTATTCATAAGGAACAATCTTGTCTACTCATGAACTGTTATTAGTAAAACAGAATTTCCTTTTCAAAAAACCTTGCAGTTCATGACATAAACTGATTAAAAATAAGAGAAAAAATATTTTTTTTTCTCAGTATGCTAATTAATACAATTATTTACCTGTTTATTACTGGTAGAAGTGGTTTCAAATGATGTTTAATTGATAAATTAAGCTTTCTGTATTTCTTCTACTTCTCTGGTCTATTTCTAAGAGTTGTTATATATAGCTAGTCAGAAATATATGTTCTTTTGCCACAATAAGTCAATATATTTTCATAATTTTATTAAATACTACTACGCTTTTGGAAATTTTCTATCAGGACCTTGAAAGAAGAATTAAATTTTCATTCTTCTTCATCTTGTTGCATGGGAACCAGGGAGGACCTATATAATGTGGAAATATGTAGCACTTGGAAAATAACATAAATTATTATTGACAGTTTATTCTTTAATAGAGATTTCATGTATGTGTGTCCACAAAATCAGAGAATATGCTGAGTGGAAGACTCTCAAGGATTATCAAGACTAACTCCTGGCCCTGCACAGGACGCCTCAGGAGTCACGCCTGGTGCCTGAGAGCACTGCGCGAGAGCTTCTCAAACTCTGTCAGGCTGGTGCTATGACCACTTCCCCGAGGAACTCTTCCAGTTCCCAAACACCCTCTGGGGGAAAAATCTTTTTCTAATAGCCGACCTAAACTGCCCTTGACACAGCTTTAGGCCATTTCCTCTGGTCCTGTCACCAAAACCACCAGTGTCTGCCCCTCCTCTTCCCCTTGTGAGGAAGCTGTAACTGCAATGATGTCTCTCCTCAGTCTGCTCAGGCAGAACAGAACAAGTGACCTCAGCTGCTCCTCATACATCTTTTCCTAAAAATTAAAAGACCTAACAACTGAGAAGATCAGAATCTTTCTCATGATGGCTAAACTTAAACAGGGAATTTTTTTTCTTTTGTCTTTACTCTGATGGCTTTGTTTCACAATGTTTGAACATCGTAGATATCTCTAGATTGCAAACAAAAAAATCAATAAACTGAAAAATGTCTAATACTTAGAATTGTAACTCCAGAAGAAAGAATTTGGGTTATAACATATCCTGTTACATAGCCTACCCAGGAAAGAAAGGGACTCTCTTTGACAGGTGTTTTAAATCCCTCTATATGAGACGAGATGGCCTTACAAGGAATTGAGTTTTTGTTTTCCCTCCTTTCAGGTCTTTAACATCTTTGAGAAAACTAATCATTTCTGTGTTATTCTTGGGTGAAAGAAAGTAACCTTAGTAACAGGAAGATACATGTCAAGTTTAGCAGCTAACATAACAGTTAATTAAAAAGGTGTTCACGAGAGGGTTGGGATTTTTTCAGCTGTATGGGCTTCAATGCTGAAATAATTGGCACATAACAGCCCGCAAAGTGAAACCAGTGGGTGGTGCTAGCTGTACTATAAGGCACAGAGATACTGAGAAAAAGATTTGTAATTTTCACACAGAGATTGTTCATACTCACACTCATTTGATATTAGCATTCTACACCTTAGCAAAGACATCACCTTGAACTTTCTTCCTGATGATTATCCATTTTCTCTCCTTGACAATTGACAAGCTTGACAGACTCATTAAACTGCTGAATTTGTAATTTGTAGAGAACCTTCCTCAATAGCACCTGCGTAACAGCAAAGTGCTATAATGTGAACCTAGCATGCATTTTAATGCAAATCTTATCTTAAGCCAACTGCTGGCGCAGCAACTGAGGCTTTTTTCACCAGTTACAGAATAAAAATAATGTAACAAGTCCCAAGAAATTCCTGCACTGTGAGTCCCACGCCTTTTAAAACTTTTAGCTCCATTTAGCTAATAGGTTTGTTCTTCAATTCTGTTAATTAAGAAAAGGTAATAAAACCTTCAGCCTTAGCATAGAATCATGGAAACACAGAATGGGTGAAGTTGGAAGGCATCAGAGCCGGTAATCTGGCCCAACCTTCCTGCCAAGTAGTGTCACTCTTAAAGCGCATGGCGCAGGAATGTGTCCAGACAGCTCTTGGATATCTCCAGTGAGGGAGACTCCGCAACATTTCTGAGCAATCTGTTCCAGTGCACAGTCACCTCCACAGCAAAGTTCTTGCTCATGTTCAGGTGGAACTTTCTGTGCATCAGTTTCTGCCCCTTGCCTCTTTGTCCTATTGCTTGGCACCAAAGAGAAGAGACATCCTCTTGATATCCTGCCTTCAGATATTTACAGACATTGATGAGGTCTTCTCTCTGTGATCTCTTTTCAAGGCTGAACAGGCTGAGCTCTATAAGCATTGCCTCATAAGAGTGATTCTCTAGTTCCTTAATTACCTTTGTTCCCCTTTTCTGGTTCTGTTACAGCAGCCTGGTCTCTCTTTTGTCCTGAGGAGCTCAGAACTGGACACAGCACTCCAGATGTGGCCCCATCAGGGCTGTGTAGAGGGACTGGATCATATCCCTAGACCTACTGTCTGTGCTTTTACTGATGCACAGGATAATTCTAGGAATCCTAGGAATGCTGGGAATGCTCTTCCTAAAGCAACTCAGAATAACTTCTTGGCCACAAAGGTATGCATTTCTGGCTTGGACAGGTTTTTTCCTCTTTTATGCTGAATGCTGGGCCCTGGCCTCCACATCTATATGAACTCTGTACTTACACATACATGAATAGAGTTGAAATTAAAATTCATACATGATTCAATCTGATCCCTTTTTCAGTGTCCTTATTAGAATTTTATTTGGGTTGCAGGCAGAAAAAATATGTGTTCTGCTGTAAAAACACCACAACTTTAGCAGCTCTGCAAAATCCACATTGTGAAGTTTCTCAAAGTTAGCAGTCCTCTCTTATCCAGCCATGCTATGAAGGTACAGAATTTGGGGGATAAGACACGCCTAATTCAAATGGAAAACAAATTATACTTGAATTGGCATTTTCTTGTGCTAATTTCTCTAATATATAACTTAAATACTTCGCTGTCTACCTTTTAATATCATGATGGCTCTAGGATCATTGATTTCCAAAAAGGAAAGCATGGGTAAACATGAGGTCTAATATTAATATGTTGACATGATCAGTGTAATTTGGCATGTAATTGCATCTTTTCCACAAAAAACGAAAGTAACCCACAGTCTAAGGAAATTGCAAATTGCATGTTATTGACATGCAGGTGTTGTTTCTGGAACTTATCCACCAGATTATAAAAAAAAAAAACAACCTGGGCATGAAAAAGCAACACAACTGGAAAAAAAAAGTAAAGTCAAAGTAATTTCCTACATCCAATTTTTAGACACAGTTCTATTCATAAACATAAACCCTGTTTTCTCCATTTGCTAACCAATTCTATTCATTCACATATGTACTTGGAACGTAGAGGTTGAAAAGTAATAGAAATAACTATTGAAACCAAAAAGATGCAGATAAATTAAAATAACTTTAAAGACTCCCATTTTTTTTTTGTGACTCTCTTTATGCATAATTTTGATTTGTTTTTATAAGACACACTCTAATTAATTTGAGGCCACAACTTCTTTTTTCTTGCCAGAGCTGTAGGTTGCAGAACCCAAATGCAGCCTTGACCAGAGGGCCATGTTCATGTCTGTTTCATGACAGAAAGGATATAATTAGAAAATATCAAACAAATGTTGAAGTTCAAAAAGGAAACAAGGGGATAAAAGGGCACAGTAACTATTCACAAAGATTACCATTTTAAAACATTAATATTAATATTCATATCCACAAGGGCACTTTGCCCATGAATACAAGCCAAGCCTGATCTGAAACCTACAGATGGTGTACTCCAGCTTTTTAGACATTTCCTTTAATTATAATGACATATGTTAGCAAGGGTAGAGGTGGTCAACTTTAATGTTGTTGAATTCAATAGAAGAACACTTAAAATGACAGAAAGTGTCTCTGCTTTGTAGGTTAATGGGAGCGTAATAGACCTCAATAAACCTGTTTTCCTCTCCTTCCCATCAGCAAAGGCCAAGCTCACAAATGCAGCACATGAATCAAATGAGCAGGAGCTTGACTTAACCAAAGTTGGACAGGCTAAAGTTATCTCTGTTGTGCCATTGAAAAGCTAGGATACTCATGATTTTTTTAAATATTGAAAGATTGCAGGATTTTTTCTAAAATGTTAAACTTGTTCTGTGGACAAGCCTACAGGTAACTAAATTGTTGAAATATGATCTATTTTAGTAGCTCTAAAATACACTCCATTTAAAACTGTATTTCACAAAGTAATACTTCAAAATTAATCACCACAATTTTGTTGCAGCATTATAGCCCTAGTCCATTGAATAAGTCTCCTTGACAATGGTAAAGTGTGATTGCAGCCTGCTGATGATATTCTTATATAAGTTTCACCTATCCAATCAAGGCAGATCCAGTTCTGATAAGGCGAGCTCTTGCACAATGTAGAACCATGTCCTTTTCACCAGATGGAGAGTTTTTCCTTGTGAAGGTTGGAATGTAGTGATGATTTTGTAACTGCAATGGTCCTGCTGATTTTATGCTTTCCAGGGGAGTGCAATAATCAAGTTGCAATGACATCTCTGTTTGCCACTGAAGGCTCACACCTAGGCCACAGCTGTCTGATGGGAGACCAGAGCACAAAATATGCATGTTGGGATTTGTTGCCAATGTAAAGTGCTAAAAATTGCCTGTCAGTTAATGCAGTAATCCTGTCTGCCTATAGAAACTGCAAATCAGAAAGAAAATTTGAGGAATTAATCTGAAAATGTTTACACAAAGTCTGAAAGATACAGAAAATGTACCAGTAATATAAACTGTAAAATTTGCTCGTAAGTGGAGCTGTTTGTAACAAGAATGACTCATGAATGGTGAAAGATAAGACAATACAGAAATTTACATTTCTAGGGAGAACCACATATTTCTATAAATAATAGATTAAAAAAATAAAAAGGCACCTTTCAGAATCAGTTAGATAGTTTTTTCTTTGTGAGGTTTTAATGTTTTGTTGTTCTGAGTTTTTTTGCAAATAGTTCCCCAATATGAATTCCTGTACACTTAAAATAATTAAAGACAAACCTTGAAGTCTTACCAACTTTTCTAGTTCTATTTCTGGCAACAGTTTCACGTAAGCCCCATCAATAGAATGATATTTTAATTTAAATCTATTTTCTGGGGGGTTTTTTAACTATGTATGAAATTTGGATGACTTTATCAAAAAAAACACTTCAATATTCATCCACTTCTCTCTATTACATCTGCATAATCTCTGACCTCTTCTACTTCATGTATTATATTTAATGTACTATAAAGTACTATTGTAATTTAGTACTTAAAAATCTTACTTCATATTTGTGTTTGCGCTGCCATTACTCTTGTAACTGACTTTTATAAATTGATGTTCTTTTGTAATCTATTTTTTCTTCATTATTCATAGCATGAGCAGAAGAGCTTCTATAAAAAACAGCATAACTGTGCCTAGTGTTCACACAATCACTGAAATGACATAGCAAAGGGAAGTGATGGATTCTCCCTGTCTTTAAATTTTCAGACCAAGATTTTATGTATCTTTGAAAGGAATTCATTAGTTGAAAAACAATACCAAGAGATTTATAGACCTGTTTTTTTGTACTATATAGTGACAAGGTATAAATAATCAAATTATGTAAAATTGTAGTATTCCCTGAAAAATATCAAATAATCTTATGTGAGAGAATTTTAAAATAATATATATTTACACTAAAAATAATCTCTGTATAATTTTAATCATGATCATTAGTACATACATAGCCTAGTATTCTTATTTCAGAGATTATATGAAATTTTATATCTTAGAAAAAACCCTAACCAAAAAAGCTAACCAACAGGAACCAAAAAAACCCCAAACTAAAAAACCAAAACCAACCCCAAACAATTACAATTTCCATTTCTAATACAAAAAGGCTCATAAAACCAAAGCCTCTATTTACTAACAACCCTTTCTCCTCTACCTCTTGAAATCCAAGGAACAATTAACGTTGCAGCAGTTAAAAATTATCCATTAATTAGAGCTGGAAGCAAGCACCCATGAAATACAGGTGATAACCATAAATCAGAACAATTAGTCTGTCTAAAAAAGCAACATGATCAAATCAGAAAGTCTCTACCACCTGCTCATTTATTCTTAGGTTGCAGAGTTGTTTTCTGTTCTGAGGAGACAAATCTATACGAGATGACGTGAAATTTTACATCTATGCATCCCTCAAGGTTATTCTTTAAAATAAATTCTCTGCAGCTAAGATTTTTAGCATTTAGTCATCTTGAAAACTGCCAGTAGTTCAAAAAGGCATGAATAAATTAGGAAGAAATATGAATGAAATTAGGTAGGTCTTTGTAGGTTTGAGTGAAATAAGTTGATACAGCCTAAATCATACTTCCCAAAACCATTTCAATAGATATCAGTATTAAATGCTGTGATAAAATCTATTATAATCATTAGAAAGAATCAAGTAAAAGCTAAAAATACTGCCATATTAATGCAAAATAGAAAGAAAAAAAGAAGAAGATACCTTATGTTGACCTTCAATACTCCTGCAGGGACACGGAGAGAAACGTAAATAAGTAGGGACAAAACTAAAGAGGCAAAGTGACATATGTCATTTACCTCTTCACCCTAAGTGCTCTACATATGATGGAAGGACAATTAGTGGTATGACTTAGATTCTATTAGCCATAAATTTTATTAAACATAATTTCAGGTTTATTTCAGAGTAGGTAATTTTTTCAGGTCTCCTAAATAATACAAACCTTCAGGAATATCAAATTATATCTCCACTTCCCAGGGATAAAAAAAAGAAAAGAAAAAAAAGAGCATCAAGGACAATCAGGAATTTCTCACCAAAAATGGAAAAAAATACCTTTTCATGGAGGCCTTTGAGGTGAGCATTTATTATTTTAAGACAAAAGACGACACATTTTTATTTGGATAACTCTTTTTCTAATTAATACCATGACTAATTTTGTTACTCTGGTGTCACTAATATGTATGGGTTTCACAGTAGTTCAGAGAAAAAAGAGATCACAAAAAGAGAGCATAAACTTTTCCTTTTATAGCTCATGGCCATTAGTGCTTTATCTTCCTTCCAATCCTTAGCAAAGTAAGAATGATTGAAGAAAAACTTCTGTTGTGTGCAAGAAACCAGAAGGATTCTACAACCACTACTCATTAAAAGTGGTCTGAAATAAAAAGTAAAAACAACACTGAGTAGTTTTTATCCTCTCTGCAAGAATCCATGGCAACGATATTGCAGAATAGCCACTGGCCAACACACTGCTAAGGCATTATAAGTCAGGGTTACTAGAAACTGTTCCTGAAAAGAATAAGAGAGAATAAAAATATTCTAGATGGTGAAAATATCAAGTGTCGGTTACTCAAATTATTTAATCTCAAAAAAAGGTATAAACATGAAAAAGTCAGTATGGTTTGGAAATAAACCGTAAATAAATAATTGAGAAAAGCTGTGATTTGATGATCCTTATTTTCTTCACTCTCCCTATAAAATGGGACACAACTGCAGCTAAATATACCCCCTTCTACAACCATTATCCAGTTTTCAAATGTAAAACTACAACTGAAATAATCCTTTTTTATTTTTATGAGGCCAACTATTTCTTTCAGTTACTTCTGTTCAATTGCTGTAGAATGTCAAATCATTGCTAGTAATGAGATTCCTTTTTTTGACCCCAAAATGAACAAAAGCTGAAAGTCATCTATCAGAAGATCAAAAATACTCCCCTATTCTTCAGCTGGAAAACAAAAATATAAATGTAGGGAGTACAGCCAAACTAAAATTTTACAATTTCTTAAGGTTTCCTTTATTAATAAATCACATACAAGAATATAATGTCATGTCACATGCTTTGCAAGCATGTTACTCAGCAACAACTTTTCAGAGAAGGCACTTTGAAATCACAGTAAAGAAATGGGATCTGTGAATACAGAAGGGCAATAAAGAGAGACAGAGAATTCTAAATAGTGGTTTTCTGCTTTTTTTTTTTCTTCTCCTGGGAATGAGCCTGAACATTTATTTTTTACGCTACAGGGAGACCTTACAAAAAGCTGGAAATCCATCTTACATACTCAGCTGTAACTTAGGTCAAGTACTGTTCAGTAAACATCCACAGAATTGCATATGACAGGCAATCTTTCATAATGGCATCTTCACTTCTAAGCTGCCCATTCTTTAATGCTGAACTACCATAGCTGAATAAATATTCAGCTGAAATTGGAAATGTATCATTAATTCTATTCTATAAAAATTAATTATATTATGGGAGGAATTGAGTAGATGAGCCCAGATTTTGAAGTTCATACTTTAAATTTAATAAAAAGGTATAATTAGAGATTAGTTCAGAAAAGCAATGTAGTTCTGTTATATTTCCCCCACATTCCAAGTACTAGAATGTACTTCAGTATTAGTAGTGTCATCAGTACACATGATGCTGTTCAGTAGTTGATTGCTTGTTGTGCCATACAAATAATAGCTCACTACATGCAGCAATCAGAGTCTCAAAGTGATATAATTTGGTACAGTAAAACTGAAATTATGTGTTCCTTTTCAGGAGAAGAGAGCACAATGCAACCTGAGTATTGTGGTTTGCATTGCATATAGCAACACAATACACTTGATTCTCTTTTACAGCTACACATTGTACTTCCACTTACCACTGAGAAAACAGAGGTATCAAATGCTGCCAGACCATAAGTGTAGCTTTTTACAACTACTTTGTAAGAAAAATTACTACATTGGGTACAATTGTGGATAATCAAGTTCATGATTATTTTTCTTTGCAGGACACTATTGTCAGAAGTGAGCAGTTATTCAGGGTATAGTTTCAGGATAAATTTCTGTCAGAGAGAAAGCAGTTTAAGAAGCTCCTCTGAAATGGAGGCAGCCTTCTGAACTGAAGCAAAACTGTTGTTTTCAGGGCAAGACTTCATTGCACCAATACATAAATGTAAGAAGGGTTAGAAAAAGGAACCTCATTACTGGTTTTCCTCCAGTCATGTCAGCTATCTGGTTTACATCACAGTCCTACATAAATATCAGTTGGAACAATGTAGGAAGTAGCAAACAAGTGTGGAAACTGAAACCGAAGAGGAATGAGAAATGTTTATACTGAAAAAGGTTTGTTATCTGCTCAGCTCCAAAATTATTGACATATACAAATCAGAGTCAGCAGAAAAACTCAGGTAAGTGTCCTTGTGAATGAGGATCTCAACCTTTTCCTAGCAGAATCCTTTTAGCATTTAAAGACACTTGCCTGAGAAAAAGGATGCTGTAAAATATTTTAGTTATATGTCTAATATAAGAATTTGGTGCAACAAAGCAGCTGTATCCAAAATCAAGATAGTAATAGTCCATAATTCTCGCTATACAAAATCAGGCACATCACTGCATAACACAAATAAGATAACTAGTGAAAAACTGTTGATTTCTGATTATAAATATTATTGATTTTCTAACTTGTCTCCCAAAATGCATTTTCTTAGAGTTTTCCAATATACTCTGGGCTAAGAATATAAGACACAGAGGAAAAAAGGCATGATTTAAAATGGACGCAGTTAATAGCTTTGTTTTACTATATAATCTAAAGCACAATATAGATAAAGTTTTAGTCAAATGATTTCTTATATTCTTCTCTGAACTTTTCAAGTTGAGGACATGTGCAAAAAAAAAAAAAAAAGGAAAGGGATGGAACATTAACTGAGAAGAGATCTTTAAAGAACAAACAGAAGTATTGGCTAAAGACTTTTCCCTCATCTAGTTTCATCAATCATTTCACCAGGAGTTTAAAATTTCACAGTTTAATGCAATTTAAAATGCAGGTTCTAATCTTTGACCATTCTCGTCTTTTCCTTGTTCTGAAACTTGGAGTCTCCACATGAGCACTTTCAGATACTGAGTACAGGAGATAAGACTTCTAGATTATTTAGAACCATCTTATTAATGGATCTGACTAATACTAGCTTGTAATTTCCATGAAGGGATCATTTTTCATACTTCGTAGAATAACATACGCATCTACCAGCTTGCAAGAGTGGGTAAAATTAGGCAAAAAAAGATGACATTGACCAAAATTTCCAAAGAAATTTCATGATGAAAGCATTCATTTGGTGCTTATCTTTTACTTCCAGTGGTGAAGTGGTAGTATTTTTAGATTAATCTTTCAATAATGCACAATATTAATTTTTTTTAAAAAATCCAAACCCTCTGAACAAACGGAGAAATGAAAACCTAAACTATGGCACATACCTCAGCAAAGTAATCTCGAAATATGTCCATACTTGGGTCTTTGATTTATTTAAAATCACAGTGGAGTTTTCAAAGACTATATCTAAAGTTGGAAAGTACTACTATAAAAATAAGAATACCATCAATTTCTGTCTATACCACATTCTATGGACAGTCACTTTCTTTCCAAAAAATACAGACAATCCAAAGATAGAGATAATACAAACAGATAATTTATTTCTAAATTAATTGTTCTTGAGATTGTCATGCAATATTCACCTCCCAACCATTTTTTCCATTGGCAATAATCGTACAAAATATTATTGCATTTAGAAGTGCTTAGCTTCTTTCACAGCTAGCTTATGTTATTTATAGGAACTAACACTTTGTGTTTCAATGTTTAAGCCCCTTTCCTGAAAAGATAACATAAAAGATAAAGTGAGGAAATGCGTGTTAATTTTCTTACTTTGTTTTTTTTCCTTTTTGTTCATAGAAAATTTTAATAAGATAGGATTAGAAAACAAAATTAGTAGTGGAGCATCTTTGGAATTTAAGTTATAACAATAATTTTATACCTTTTGCACCTTCTTTCACACACATAAATATGGGAACCCACATAAATTAAACACATAACAGCATGGATAAAAAGCCTGACTAGTTGTCTAAACCACTGTGAAAATGTATTACAAATCTTTGACAGAAAAGTGAGGTTTTTCTCAAGAAAAACCCCCTACACTGTCATACATTGTTTGTAACTATTTGAATGAAGCTTATTCCCGTATGGAAATCTGGCACCAACTGTGTATTAAATAAATTCTTGAAATCAATAAAAGAGTAAACAGGAATTAAAACAAACAAAATTACTGTCTGTACATGTATACATATATATGTCTGAGGACATGTATGTTTTAAGAAAATGAAACCAACAAAAAAGCAAAATAAAACAAAGTAATAGCAGCAAGAAGGGCAACAAAAAATGACAACTCCAAAACCCAGAAAAACTTTTTACATTATGATTTTCTCTTTGGAAGATGGTACCTCTTCTTTTGCAGAATTTTGACCTGCACCAAGCACCAAAAATGATATCCTGGAAATTTTCAAGTTTTCTCCACCTAATTTTTCCAAAGAGATTTTAGAAGTCTTGTGTCTGAATTATTTGTTTAGTGTGCTATTTTTCATATTAAAAATTTAATCTGAAAATTAGGGGACTGTTTAAGTTATCTTCTGGAGAAAAAATTCTCACTAGAGGTTCTAAGGAATGCTTTTGCTTGTATGGAACGCTTCTGCAAAGCCTGCTATCATAAAGGAGAGAAGAAAATACATTTAGAGTACTACTTTAATTAGTACAGAATTTAAGCAACACATACCAAAAATTTTGAAGTTAAGTGCAAAATGATAAGTGATATAACCTAAACAGCAAAAAAAAAAAAAAAACAAAACTTTAAAATTACTGTTAACCAAGAAACTTATAATGAGTTATTTTGATTTATGGTCTCTATTTTCATTTTACAAAAGTAATCTATAATAATACAAACACAAAGCTTTTGCCTCTGCTTTATTAAGTAGTACGTGTAACATTTCATGACTTTAAAAATGGAAAAAATCCCCAATATTTGGTTAATGTAGCAGATCGTTTAAGACTAGCACAAGGTGAAATTTAAATGACTTTCAAGTAGGGAGATACAGTACTATTGTTTCTCTACTCTATTTGGCTTTGGCTTGAGTATTCTGATGTTGAAAATTCTAGTGGAGAGGTATAATTGCTAGTATTATAAATATGACATTATACAGCTATTACTTTCTAACCTTTAGATAGGCAAAGTGATAATTTCAAATAGATTCTATCAGAATAAATGAATGTGACTTTGTATTGACTTAAGTCTTTGAGCTGAGTGTATAGAACAGTTCAATTTTTACTTTGAGAGTTTAGCTTTATTTGATTGTGTAAAGAATATGCTACATGCATAAAATATGCTTTCCAGGTAGAAAGAATGGCTGAAGATTATTTGTTCACTGTGGTTTCAATAAGCCACTTCTATTCCAGAGACTGCTGATCTCTCAGTGGGGCAATTGGCTGAAAAGTTCAATTAGGCCTGCTGTAATGCCTACACACTGAAGAGAGCTATGCAGAAAAAGCCTGTGGCTCTAAATATAAGAGATGCTGGCTAGCACAAACCCAGAGAAGAAAAGAGAAGGACCAAAATGCTCTCTCACAAACTAGCACACAAAAGTGTCAAGGTAGCACAGTTCAGTTGCTCAGAAGAAACTAAAAAATCCTAAGCTATATAAAAGAAAGAAGAAACTTACTGTTAGGAATGATGTAGGCTGCCAATCTCATCACTATTTACCTCTGTAATATATAATTAGTACCTGAACTCAAAATGTTATTTGTGGAAAACCTCGTATAATCATGAGTTATGTAAAGACTGTTAAACTTTGGGGATATATGTAATCACCAAATGAGAGACACCAGTATAATATATTCATAAATCTTGAACATGTCTTTATAAAGCCGGTGTGACTTAATTTCATGCACTTCACAGAGGATAAAACCAGAAGGTGCATAACTTTGACATAGTTAAGCTTTAGGTTTTCCAAACTGAATTAAAATAGCAAATAGGGTCTGGGAAAGGGGAAGATATTGAAGGAAAACGAAAACATAGGTTTAGAGGGCATTTCTTGAATTCTCTGCTTATTAATAGTTTCTAGTTGTTGAAAAAATACCTTTTGTATACAGAGATATTTTCATTTGTGTGCAGGTTTTTTGTTTATTTTCTAATTAAAAAGAAATAAAACCCAACAAACTCCAAACCTTTCAGACTGAGAAACTGGTGAAATAATAAAGCACTGTTTTCAAAATTAAAACTAAAGCGTAAGTGGGTGGGGCTATTAAAAATTGAGAGAATCCTACTTACAGAGCATGCTGAGAAGATAGCTACCTTCTTTTCAGCTGTCTTCACTGACCAGACCAGTTCCCAGAAATCTCTGGTCCAGGAAACCAGGGTAAAGAAATGTTGGAAAAAAGACTTTCCCTTGGTCCAGGGGGATTGAGTTAGAGTCAGGAAAATTTGGTATCCACAAATCTGTGGGGCCCGGTGGGAGCGATGGGGATACTGAGCAGGATGACATACATGTGCTTCTCTTTGAGAGGTTGTGGCTATTGGGAGAGGTGCCTGAGGGCTGGAAGACAGCAAATGTTACCCTGCTCTTCCAAAACGGCACGAAGGATCCAGAAAATTACTGGCCAGTCAGCCTCACATCAATCCCTGGAAATGTAATAAAGTGCATCTTTGTGAAGATCTAATCTGCCCATCTTCTATGACGAGAAGATGATCAGGAGGAGTCAGCACGGATTCAGTAAATGTAAGTAATGTTTGAACAACCTCATTGTCCTCCATGCAGCAACTACCTGGATAGACGATGGGAGAGCAGTGGATATTGTCTACCTCAACTTCAGCAAGGCTTTTGACACTGTCTCTCACAACATCCTCACAAGCAAACTCAGGAGGTGTAGGTGAGGTGAATGGACAGGAAGGTGGGTTAAGAACGAGCTGAATGGGAGATCCCAGGGGGTTGTAATCAGTAGTGTAGGGTCTTGCTGGGGGCCTGTCACTGGTGGTGTCCCCAAGGTTCAATACTGATCAAGTATTGCTTAACTTGTTCACCAATAATTTGGATGAAGGACAGATATCTCCTCAGCAAGTTTGCCATCCATGAGCCAGTAGTGTGTCCTGGTGGCCAAGAAGATCATTGGTATCCTGGAGTGCATTAAGAAAAGCACTGCCAGCAGATCAGGATGTGATCCTGCCCTTCTACTCAGCCCGGCTGAGGCCACATTCAGACTTCTGTGTGGAGTTCTGCACTCCTCAGAACCAAAGAGACATGGAGCTCCTGGATCTAGTCTAGCAGAAGACAACAAAGATGATTAAGGGACCTGGAGCATGTTGTCTTATGAGGAAAGGCTTGGAGAGTTGGGCTTGCTCAGCCTCAAGAACAAAAAATGAGAGGGGTCCTTATCATTGTGTGTAAGTATCTGAAGTGAGGGTGCCAAGAGGATGGATCCAGGCTCTGCTCAGTGATTTCAAGCAACAGAACAAGAGACAATGGGCAGAAACTGATACAAAGAAATTTCCACCTGATTATCAGGAAGAACTTTACTGTGTGGAAGTATTTTACTTTCTTATGATAACCTGTTGTGCTCTCTTTCAACCTGATCCATTCTTTGACTCTGTAGTATGACACAAAAATGGTCTATTAAAAAAAATTAAACTGGGCCAAAATTAGATGGTATTATTTACTGCTAAATTATTGTCCTTTTTTGTGCATGAAAATCACATTCTTATTGACTTCAGAGATAGTGGTAGCAGTCAAAAATTTATATTTCATTGAAATCTTATAGTTAGTGAAAATTTTCATGCTTTCTACTGATGAAAAATTCCCATTTTTTTCGGCAAGGTAATTCTTATTAATATTTGTGAAAGTTCACAGTTTAAAAGAATTATTCCTCTGCAGTAGCCCAGAACTCAGTATTTGACACTTAGCTGGCTGCTGAAGAGACAAACTATAAATTTGAGTAGAATAATTTTATAATATTTAATACTTTTTTTTCCCATTTACCAGAGAAACCAAATTCATAAATGGAAATAACATGAGTTCATGACACTATTGATTTTTCTAGACTGGAATAGTAAATACAGGAAATTTCACTTGTGACAACACATAGAGATACTTCAGAGAAGCCTTTGGCTAGGAATAAAAATGGTGGGTGAAATTTTGGCTAATAGAATAAATTCCAACAGAACAAATGTTGTCATTTCAGTGTGACTATATCAGACAGTGGAAAAAGTCCTAACAAATGATAATTAGGATAGTATTCCACTGGGGAAATAAAGTGGCCAGTTTCTTATATAAAACCATACTTCAGAATCTGTATTTTTATATGTATTTTTATAACTGTTTTCTTATCCTGAAGTCCAGTTCTGTGTTCAGTAGTACAGTAGGGAGCAAAATGTTTTTCAAGATATGTCATTGGAAGACGTGAGGGCAGTGCCTATTACTAACACTCTCAGAACTCACAACATTGCCAACACACAGAAGCCCAAATTATGGCATTCCTTTAGTCTAGATACCTGTCATCAGAGCTTGCCACAAAAAATCAAATACTCCACTTTCATGTGCACACTAAACAAATATCACCAAGCATAAATTGAATAATATGGGCATTAAGTCCTTTTAGTGAATTACAGTACAAAAACACAGCTGAAAAGAGCTGTGTGTTATTGTCCGTACTTTAAACCATAGCTGCAATGTCTCTAAAGCACCTAAAGCATCTGGAAAGGATATTTTAACAAACTTGGAAAAATAATCTTACCAAATATTTTATTAGAAGAATGTAAGGAATCAATGCATGGCTTTTCAGCAGCTATCAAAAACATGGGAGCTAAGAATGAAGTTACCAAAATAGCTATAGAGGACTAAATCCATGGCTACATTCCTCTTTTGGACATGCGAGACAGTAATTTTGTGGTGGTGGTGGTGGTTTTGATTTGTTTGTTTGTTTGTTTGTTTTTGTTTGTTTCTTTAACTTTGTTTCCACCCCGATAAACTATAACCAAAATTCACAGAATTATTGTTGATTTGGATTTGAAGCAAAAATTTAGAGATACAGCGCTCTTTTCTAGCTGTTCTTGCTGATGGGGTTGTTGGTATTCTTGTTACCCGTCCTTTCTATATGAGAATACTCAATATTTTCCCTGAATAGAAATAATTTGAATTAGTGTTTTAGAAAGTGAATCAATGTACTTCCCTTGTTAGCTCATTAATTATAACAGTTCTGAAAACTGGCCTTGTCAGCAAATCAGCTTCAGAAATCTTGCACTTGGAGACAAATAAGATCTCTAGTCACCATCCAACCAACATGAAAGATTTTGCAGTGCCATTCACTTCTGCTCAAGAGATGATGCATGACACATGTAGAAATGGATAATTTCTGAGCTTTCTAATTTCTAACAAGTACATTGTAGAGGAAAACTTATTGATTCAGATATAAAAAATATTGGAAACTAATCCTAACTCATTATGCTATAGCACCATCAGTCTGCTTGTATAGAATATAAATTGCTGAGGGTTGCTCAATGAGTACTTTTCTCAGTTCTATCAACACATTTAGGTGAATCCCATCCAGACCTGTTGACTCGCATCTGTCTAAGTGGTGTAGCAGGCCACGGACCATTTTCCTAAGGATTACTGGGGGTTCATTCTGCCCATTATCCCTGTCTTCCAGCTCAGGGGTCTGGGTACCCCCAGAACAACTCATCTGATTATTAAAGACTGGGGTAAAAACACATGAAGTACTTCAGTCTCTTGCACATGCTTTGTCAGTATGCTTCACCCCAGATCAAATAATGGATGGAGAATTTCTTTAGCCCTTATTTTGTTTTAGAGTTATAGAAGCAGTTTTTATTTTCTTTCACAACAGTAGCCACATGAAGTTTTAGTTGGGATTTAGCACTTCTAACTTGCTCCTTGCATAATCTCATACTTGTTGTCCTCCTGAGTTACCTGCCACTTCCTCCAAGGTCACACACTCATTTTCTCCCCTGAGTTCCAGGCAAAGCTCTCTGTTTGACCCAGGCTACTCTTCCTCCCAGCTAACTCATTTTTTGGCACATGGGGATGGCCTTCTCCTGCATCTTTAGGAATTATTTCTTGAAAAATGGCTTTTCTGGACTCAGGAGTGCCTCACAAAGGATTCTGTCAGGCAGTATGCTAAACAGGCTAAATTCTGTTCTCTGAGAGTCTAAGGTGGCAGCAGACTGTACCCATGACATACTTCCTGCCATCTATATTGTATTGTTCAAGAAGGAAATACATGTGGCCAGTACAGGCGTTTTTGTACAGTGCAAGATCATCTTTATACAGGAATCAATGATCTGACATTTCAGGATCCTTTTCTTCAGTTTGTCTCTAGCTCCTTCTATGTAAGTAAAAAAAAGAACCACTTAGGCACAGCAAATTGATGTGCTTAGTGAAAAGCACTTTCATATTTTGCAACACTTTCAAAAGGCAAAAATGCAACTAGCATACTGAGTAAAGAAAGAAAATCCAAACACAACATATATACAAACAGTTTAAATCTACAGTGCCAATCAAGCTGAGTGTCATATTATATGGAACGTAAGTTTTAAAATGCAAGTCTCAAAAAATTTCCACGATTTTTTTTTCCAAAGGCTGGACTTCACTGCCTCTGGTAACTATTATACTTGACGTGGATATTCTGTTCAAACAGTATGCTGTATACAATATTCAAAAATTAAAATGGTCAGACATATTATTTATAGGATTTATACAAAGCATTTTACTACTTTTAGAATGCTCTAGTAAAATCTGTATTTCTCATAACTATTTGTATTGTTATTTTGCTAATTTAATATGTATCCTAAAATACAATTATGCTTATACATATGATTGTTTCATGTAAAAAATTGCTAGTTTGCTGATTCTGTATATTATGTGTGTATAACATAATATTTAGACATAGACATAATATATATACATATATATATTCATATATATGTATATTTATATAAAAATAAAAATAATTTGCATATATATTGACCAATGCTTTTAAAGCATATTTTAAAGCATGTTTTCAAAGCATATTGACCAATGCTTTTAGCTGAAGGAGGAATGGGGACACTAGAGAAGTGTACAGCTTTTGAAAGATAATTACATATAAAAGAAAAGTTTCACTTTATTTGGATAGAAAGTAGGTACAATTATGCAAAAATCCTTTGGCTCTGCAGGCAACTGAAAATCTAGTAGATAATTAGGAGAACAAGATTGTTTGCATTACAGTGGGTGGAAACAATTATTGTTACAATGATGAACCATTTCTTTTGGATTAGCAGACGTTTAATTTATAAGAAAGAGATGAGAAGACATGAACTTCTTGATATTGTATTTTGTAACACTCCCAGAGAAGAATGTATATATTCCAGGATACACACAAAAAGCCCCCAAAGCTAAGGGCAGGAACTCCCATTTGTTGAAGAGTGAAAGGTTTGGGTTTGTTTGGTTTGGATTTGAGTTGTTCCTGTAGATGAATCTTCAGTTGTCATGGAAAGCTTCACAAACAGCAGCTTTACGAAGACAGAATGAAGAAAAAATTGTCATTTATTCTGAATTTCAGTACTCCTTTCAGTCTGCGAACTTCTATGAAATAAATATCTTCCACAAACATATTAATTTTAAGCCTTGTGTAAAAGTTAGATAGTGATAAGGAACAGACAGCTATGAAAATTAATTAACGGCAATTTGAAAATGCATTCTGAGACAAAAGGATATCTTCCCTGTTCTAGGAAGAGGTGTTATAATCTAGATTCCACATAAGGCAAATTCAGTAAAACCTATTAAAATCCCAAACCTTGTATTTAGTAATTTCCTACTTGCTGTGATCAATGGAATTTAGCTATATTTAACCTATAAAACACAAAAGGGATCTACACAACTCTATAGTAACATGTATTAATATAAATAAAATAATTCAAGCTGGGTAAAATATCAGAAATGCTACCATTCCATTTAGGTTTGTTATTCATCTAGTGAAATTGTACCTGATAATACATATAAATGCTAGAGCTAGGCAATGCATCAGGTCCTTAAGCTGCTTTATGTTATGTGGATCTCTGTCTTGGAGTGTTATATTCATACTTGGTGGATGCAACTTTTGCATCTGGGCAGTCCTGGACTACAGAATCTTTATTTGTCAGCTTAGAGTCCACCAATGCACAAAATCAGAAATAAACATTGACTGTTTCATCACAGCACACACTTGAGAGCTGATTTTAGGAACTTTAAGCACCAGGAATCAAGTATTGGCAGTACAGCAACATCACTATAATCCTGTTGTGACAGAAGAGCTGAGTCTCAAATCCTCTCACAGGCTAGATCTGCAAATATGAATGTGTGAAACAGAGGTCAAAATACTACATAAATTATGTTTCCTTTTACTGAAGATCCAAAATAATCTTTTACTCAAAGGGTAGGACTGAGATATTCAGTATGTAATTAAGTAGTGTGTTATAGACCAATATTTCTTTTACAAATAGAACAAAGGAAGAATAATCCACATTACAGTGATGTGAGTTTTCAGTGGGTTTTGTAGCACAAAACCAGCAGGTGGTAGACACCAAAATGCTAAAGTATGTGGAGCCACAGGCTTCTATGCTGGCTCTGATTAAGATCTTGAGAATGATGAAACAATAAAATTAGTACAACCTTTGAATGACCCCAAGTACAGTGATACATTTCACCTGCATTTAATTTATATATGCTTGACATTTTCACTAGCTCAAAAAAAATCACACTATCGTCAGTCATTAGCTTAAACAGAGTTAGACATCTGGTGTCTGGACTACTTATGACATTGTAATAGACTGCAGTAAGACATGTCCTTTTAGGGCATAGTTACCTCAGCACTTCCTCTGGTAGCAAAACTGATTCAAGGAACTTCTTTTTGTGCCTACCCAGAGATAAATACTCCTGCCTCTATGACATGATTAATTTCCCCCATCTACTGTGTTGACACAAGTGTTTTTGAACCACTGGACAAACAGATTTACATAAATGATGCTATTCACAAGAAATGGGACATACCTGCAGTCAGAGCTTCTGCTAACCAAAATAATTATTGTCTACACAATCTTGGCGGAACCAGAAGACTTCCTAAAATTTGAATAACAAGAGCTTTGAAATTCTTAACTGAATAGCTTCGGCAGGAAAGAGGTGGGGAGAGGATGCAGGAGTTAAAATAAAAGGCTGAATTAAGTGACACACACTAGAGGCTAAGGCCCATGCTGAAAGTTCGCAGTTTCCTTCACTGCAGCATTGTTGACTTGTTGGTCCTTGAAAATTCTCTATACTATGACTGGAAATAGATACCAGGATTATACCTGAAATATGTCTGGAATTGTGCATCACAAGTATCTTGCTGTATAGCTGTTTGCCATTTGCAAGTACACATACTGATCCAGACCTGCTGAGTGCTGTGCAAAGCACATTACAGCTGAGGCCTTCATGGGCCTTGCCAATTTTGCAAAGGCTGTGCAGGATGTGTAAAAGGTGAACTACAGTCGCCCATTTAGGAACCTTACAGGCATAATGAAAAAAAGTCCGTTCCAGAGGGCCAGCAGTTGAGCTGTTTTTCAGGAAGCCGACTGCCCAGGAGCTTTCATTTCCTAGAGCTACTTATCTCAGCACAAAAATGAAAAACACAAAGGAACCATATATATTGACTGATACCATAAACTCTGATGTTCATTCCCAAATCATCCATTACAAACAAACATCAGAGAGATGGAAATTAAAAAGCAACTTTTGTTGTTGAGGGTTGTCTTGGTCTTTTTTTTCCTCTTATCTTTTTTTTTTCCTTCTTTTCTTTATCCCAGTTTATTTCAATGCTCCATTTTTGGTATTTTTCTTAATGATTTTCTGACTAAACAAACTCCTTAATCCAAACAAAATCTCAAAACCTCAGAACCTGTCAGTGTCAAATTTCCTGAGGCTCCAGCTAGCTAGAGGCAGAAACATCTTGCAGCAATTTTTATGAGTGTATGCATATAAAATGGGGCTTGCATTTCTGAATAAAATGGGCTATAATGTAGGAGAAATCTTAAAGTGGAAGAACGTGTTGATAATCTTTAGAATTATTGCACTGAATTTTGGTATTGACTTTTAATGTTCTAATCCTTGCTTCTGTGATTACTGTTTACTTAGAATGACAAATAAATAAAAGGTAAATATTTTTGAATTTTTTGTAATAAGAGTTCCAGGAGGGCTAGCCTTCACTTGCTACAGTGTAAGAAGTTAACAACACAGTTAAGAGCACCACCATCTCTTTTATCAAGGATATGGACAATTATTTTAAATTTATTATTTTCTTGTAGATTTTCTTGGTTTTGTGCTGTTTCCTTGAGAGAGCTTTCTCAGACACCTGCTGTAAGTGTGTTTATATACAAAGTAGTATAAGACCAAATCTGTTTAACTGGAAATTTCTAACTGAAAGTAGATCCAATCTAAGAGGTGAATGACTCATTTTTATTTTTAGCAACCTTTTTTGAGCTCCCACCCATTCCAGGTGATTATATCCACCTCAGTTGTGTCAAATCAATTACTTTTCTAGTTTTGGGGCTTTTTGTGGTTTTAGTTTAGTAGTGTTTTCTATGTTCCTGGTTTTTAACATTGCACAAACATTGCACAAAACTACTTCCAGATTTTTTTTTAATTTAGTTAATAAAATGAAATGTACATTTAAAGGACATAAATGGAAAAAAGGGTACTCCTATCTAAAGACTTCTCTTTACAGACTGATAAACAAGCAACTCAGAGTTCAAAGCTGACTCAAAAAAGCTACTGGTGAGATGAAAGTGGAACATTGTGGAGAATATATTATTAAAAAAAATTGTTGTTATTACTGTCCCATTTTTTTGTTATCATTCCTAATACAGAATATCACCATATAACATCTTAATCCAAAAGAGAAGAGTGTTCTGAACAGCCTAACAAGTGGTGAATTGTGTCCTGGCAGCCAGGAGGATTGGTAATATCCTGTGGTACATCAGGCACAGCATCACCAGCCAGTCAATTTCTCTCTGTGATGTAAGAAATAAGTGTTTTAATGCATTATAAACAATTAGAATCATCAGGTTTTTGCCATGTTTTTGCCCTCCAGCTGGGAGATGGTAACCACAGTAATGCCTCAATAGGCAAGGGCGAATTTATGTGAAAAGATCAGTTGGACTGGGGGACAAACAAAAGATAAATCAGTCATTTGTGATAGTTAGTGAAGATATGCCAAAAATAATTACATGCTGCACAGTACAACACATCAATAGCAGTTATGAATGTAAGTATTTCTGAGATTATGTGTATTCTTTTTCCATCACCCATACATAACACATATGCACAAATGAGATACAGAAAGTCTAACCAGACAGAACCAATCATGATTTTCCTGTCAGCACTAAGAGATAAAACAAAAAGCAGAAATATACATGAGAACAATTAATAGTGGACCAGAGTGGGCAAGACCAAAATCCTTCTGGAAGCCTTTAGCTGCCAAAAATGCCCTCTTCATTACTTTGAAGAATGTGAATATAGTCTTCAGGCTAACACCAGTGAAAAAAAGGTCATAAACAGTTTTCTAAATTCCAAAATATTTCTCCCAAACTCATAGATATAATACCAGTGTACTCGTGCACCCTTTTACACTCAGAAGAGTCTGAAGACATTGATGTGGATGTGAGTTTTGAGAGAGTCCTCAGAAAGTATTGCATTTTATCTCATGCAAGAAATAATCCTATTAAATCTTCCTGCCTGCATAACCTGTAAAAGCATTAATTCATTTCACTTTTCAAAGTAAAATTTTAATTTCTTAGCCAACCATTTATTCAGTAAAAATTTCCTCCTCTTCCTTTAGTAATCAAATTTGTACCTTTTATTTCTGAAAGATTGCCTTCAAGCCAGTGCAAATATTTACATACAAAAATGATAGAAAATAATCTAAGTAGAAAAGAACTTTGGAGTTTATTGCTCTTGAATACATCAAGGAGAAAGCAAGTCAGTGCTTTGACATGAAAATGGGCAATTGACCATCTTCAGATTTCTTCCAGGAGTGCTGTTATACATGCTCCTTCACTCCAAAGAAGGAGGACAAAGTTGGTCAGGGATAAGGGATAATGTTCGCTTCTGCCTTGTGAGTGGCTACATTCAGGTATTGCACAAAGTGCTCTGGTATTACAATGCCTTTGAAGTAGGTCTTCAGACTCTGACTGATACAGAAACAGGGTTCCTGTCCGCACCTTTTTCAGCAATACTATTTCTTAGGTTCTGAATTATGTATCTACTCATTTTAAGGAGGCATTCTAGAACAAAACTAGGATTTATGTTTTCACAACTGGATAACCTGACCTAAAAGATGCATGTACTCGGCTGGCTCAATAACTTACGAGCACTAAAACATATTATGACTTCTAATGCAATTACAATGCAATTGCAGAAGACTTTTAAAAACCATTGTTTTCCTTAAAGTGGCACAGCAAAACCTTTATCAGATCGAAGAAATCAATGAAAATGTAGTCACTTAAATCAGGGTGAACCTTGAAAATATGGAAAGGAAAGGAAACCCATAGAAAGTTCATGCTTCCCTCAGTTTCCATCTTGTTCTGTTATCTCAAACATGTCATATAGATTTAGCCCAGATATTTCTCCACCACAATAGCTTGACCTGTATGAGTTCAAACTAGTAGCAAATTCCAGAGAACCAAAGGCTCATTAATTGGTTTATACTGGAAGGGATCTTAAAGACCATTTAAAGAAGTTTGATTTCTACTTTCAAACCCAAGATAAAAATCTAAGGTGAAAAAATTTTAAAAATGCACATCATAGGAAGTAAAATATTTAGAAGCTATGCAACCTAATAAAAAGTTTAAAAGATCCTTAGGATGGGGTGATATACAAACACATATTCAGACAATTTTTTAAACCCCTATAAAACTTTTGATGTACTATATATTTCCTAGGACAACAACTGATTCTGATTTTAAAGCCTTCATTACATATAATTTAAGAAAGAAGACAAGGTAGTATAGCAACATATAAAGAGGCAGAACACTTTATATGATGAAATTGAGATAACAGAAGTCTTAATATTAGAGATAATATTTTGTATCAGCATATCAAATATGTATTTGTTAAGGTAATTTTTACAATCAGATAATTCTTTCCATTCTATGTAATAATAAAAGAAAATGTTTCACTCCTTGTCTGATTATGACTTTACCTTTATATAAAGAAAAGGCTTTATTAAGTTCTGACAGTCTTGTGCAAGCACAAGAATAATTAATTGTTTATTTCAATAAAATAGAAGGTTCAGACCTTAAACCTTGTCGTATAAACTGTGCAAACATAAAAGCAATGCAATCTGTAAATTATTTCCTGGGATAAAAATTCATACAGCAAAATATCATATTGTGAAATTACTAAACCTGTGCATTATTTCTTGAATAATATTTAGTTCAATTTGCCTTTTTACCCCCTAGATGCACAGGCTTAGATAATTGTAATGGTTTCCATTGACATAACCAACATCCAAAAATTAATACATTAATCCCTATTCCTAATACTCTGCATTTAATACAATGACCTGGGTGTCTTTTGTGAAAGGTTTCCAATGTGTTATATTGTCCCTGGCATTTATTTCTTCCGTATTTTATCACTAGATTATTATCTAATGTGGGCAATTTCCCATTGTAGTGCAATATTACATCTACTACCTTTATTTTATTCTCATATTCTGCTCATTGCTCTCCTCTGAAAATTCTTAATATTGTGGCTGTTTGAAGAAATACAGCGTATTACATCAACTACGAGATTTCCTTCACTGCTCTGAGAAATCTAATGTTGTAGCTCTTGGGCATTTGAGTCATTAGGGGAATTTTCATGTTCAGTGCCCTGAGACAGACTCAGCCTTGCATAATTCAAAACAACTTCACACCACTTATAGTAAATGGCCCATGCAGGAATGTTTGCTTTTCTCATCTGTCCTTTCCCCTTCCTCACAGTAGATTTTTAAACATTGTTTGAATTCTCTTTCCACAATTAATAGCAAAATAGTTAAAGTGACATCAACTGATTATCAAAAAACAATGAAAAATTGTTAAAAACTGGAAAGTATGGAAAATTAGACTTATCTGTCAGTGTTCTGCAAATAACTGATTTCCATGTTATCACCTTCATTCTCCACAAAAATTGAAGTGGGAAAGCCTCTTACACCAAGTGAAGCTCCCCCACAATCAGTTTGGCAGGCCTAAATCAGAACATGTAGATTTTGTTCTCGATTATATAAATTTAAAAAAAATTTGTAAAACTTTGTATTAGGATTTCTTGGAAGAGTTGAAATTAAAATTTTTGCCTGATTAGTAAGAGAAAAATATTCCTAAAAGGCATTAAAAAAGGAAGAAGGATATGAAACATCTCAAAGTCTGAGCAAAACAGGAAATTAAATACAGTAATAAAAGGTACAACATGAAGTATAGATTAGCTGAGCTATGCGCAGCTTTCAAAAAAAGGTCAATAACAAATCAGATATTGTTTACAATTAAAGTAATTTTAAAGAAATAAATGAATTAATGCTACTACTCCGTAATGCTATTGCTCATAGCAATCCAGGGACTAGTATGCATTGAATAAGGCTGAAGAATATAATTCAGCAGGTCTATTCCATGTCTGACTGCATGTGGTTGTAAAGAAAACTTAGAAGTTAGACTTTCCTTTTGCTCTCTCATTAAAGAGCTTTTTTCTACATTATATTTCTTTAAATTTTACTTTGAAATAGAACTAATTTAAAGAAAAGAAAAATACTGTGGTACAGAAATTAATGCAGCTATTAATTGAGCAAATAATATAATCAAGTCAATTTTCCACTTTCATTTTCTTCTTCATGTTCACTTTGATCTCTAAAATTGATCTATTTATATAAATGTCATGCACAAACCTTCACACTAACACAAGTGCTAGATCAGAAATCATGTTACAAAGGTTGCTGTAACTATAGATAAATTTGCAGACAACACTGGAAAACCTCTCCTAATTTACAGACTGAATTAAACAGACAAAATATCTTATTAAATATTTTCTATTTTGTCTCTGAATTTTGATCTATCTCAAGCTCCCACACCTGAATTCCACCATTACTTTTAGGAGTAAAAAGGAGGGCATTTTCTAGATCTGAGCAAGCATTAGCAAGGAAAAAAAAAGCGAAATTAGAAGAAAAATAGGAAATTCCCCAAAAATTGGTGAATCATTAGGTGTAAGTAAGACTTGGAAATGTTCTAAAGTTCTTGGAGAAACACCTTGGAAAAACACAGTTTGATTTAGGATTTTTACACAGGTAGGGAAGATCATGCTTAATTACACACAATGCTTTGAAATATTTCTGGTTTTATAGATAAGAGAAATTCTCCAGATCCTGTAAAGTTACTCTTATAAGTGCATCTGAAAAAGTTACCTCCACAAAAGTGAACCATTAACACAAATATTACTTCATGTAGGGAAACGAACAAAAAAAGCAAAAATATATTATAGTGTGTATTATGTACCATCATTCTCTTTGAATTCCCCCAACAATATAAGATTACATAACATAAAAAAAAAATAAACTGTGGAACCTTTTTCACTCAGTTCCTACCCTCCATTGTTGAATACCTCAGAAGTGAAGAAAATATTCTAGGAGGAACTTGCATTTTTAAGTGGTGTCAAAAAAGGGAAAGTTGTCTCTTTGAATTAAAAAAAATAAACAAATATTCTATTTTATTAGCTATTTCTGTAAGTAAGAGAGGAATGTTCACATTACATTACATTGTCTCTTATTTCTGTATTTTGTAGTGAATTCCTAGGCACAAAAACTTTCCTCCAGTATTTTTTTGTTCAAAGTCTTCTATGTTTCTGTAGACTATAAGAGGACTAAACCAACATGGTAATAACCTACATTTCATGTGTGCTTTTGTAGTATGGAGGGAAAGGCTGATGAAGGGTTGTCATGTTAAGGACATTTCCCTGCCCACCCATCCAGGAATTACTCTGGCACTCTGTCTCACACCCCTGAGCTGGGACTACACCGCTTCACAGCTACACCTCACTCCTCACACAGTCAGCTCACCCCAGGTTTCCTATAGAAGAGTCTAAGGTGTCCAGATCCCTAAAACAATTTAATTATGGCAAAGTAACAAAATAGCAGCTTGAGCTGGGTGCCTCCTGGGAGGGACTCTGAGAAAAGAAATCCTTGGACTTCCACGCCCTCAGTTTGTGAAATGAAGGTCCTGCTCTTCCAGCTGAGTGTCCAGTCACCTCAGCCTCTGCCATGTCTCTGAGTGTCCAGTCACCTGCACGGTGCCAAAGTCCCTGCACATCTTTTTGTGCAAAGGGTCAGCAGTTCACTGATCTCCTCTTGCCTGGAACTCCCAGCCCCCAGAGCTGAACCTGCAGCTCAGTCAGCAGCTTGCAAACTGACCTGCCTGCACCAAATGTATTCCTCAGCAGCCCTCAAGTGGTAATCTCATATAGCCCTTAATATTCTGTTTCATGTAATGGCAATCCAAATTAGGTTTCCCAGATTTGTACAGGATCCCAAATGGTAAGAGTTTATTCCTTAAATACAGATGTTATTTTTTATGACAGAGAAAATTTTGAAATAATTGCCTTACATTTGGTCATAAGTCAGTAATTCTCTCCCTTTTATCTTTTAAGGTCTACAGGTAGCCCTTTATCATGGTAAAAAAATTTACTATTTCAACAATATTTCAAGTCCTTTGGATTAGATGAGTATTAGCATAGCCCTCTAAAATGCAGCAAAGTCATGATACATCAGTCTGCTAAGGTAGTTAGAATTATAAATCCTGCTTCATTGAAGTAGAATAGAAATTTACAAAAAAAAGAGAATTTCATGGGAGGCAAAAAATGCATTTATATTAATATTTCACTATTTTTAAAAAATAAAATTAGTTTCTACCTGTAAGTCAAAACAAGTGTTTTTCTTTTTGTTTGGATTTTTCACATTCCCCTCATTCCTCTAAGAGCTCAACTCCCTGAGAGGATGGTTCTTCTGTACTTGTAAGTGTTCTGTAGAGTTTCTTTGGCAGCAATGCTTATAAACAATGAAAAAAAAGTGTTTTTAAGCCCCTAAGCAGAAATAGTCAGAAGCAGGACTAGCACAGAGGAATCCACCAGACAAAGCTTTCTAGTGGGCTTCTGGGTGAGAAGGATTTAACTGGAAAATTTAGCAGTGTGGAAATTTACGGGACTGATCTGCGGGTCTATGGTTCAGTAGAACACAGATAAAAGCCTTGCTGAAAGGACACAAGTCTCATTTATCAAAGAGTCCTAGAGTGAATGACAAACAAGTAAAAAGGTGGACACACTCCTATTCAGCTGTCAGAGGGGCAAGGTTCTGAGGACATTCTTATCTGCTCTGGGAAAATAAAAGTGGGTAAAAAAATCTGCTGACATCCTTTTCATTTAGTACTCAAGAGAACTGTGGTAAACCAGAGAGGATGGAAGATCCTTGTAAGTCTTCCCTTTCACAAAGTAAGAGAAAAAGAGTTCTTCTCAGTTAAAAAATAAATAACATAAAATCCTGGTTCTCAAAATACTAGACATCTTCTGAGAGCCTGAATTCTGACACTTTAAAGATTTTTTTTTCCATTTTATTTTTGCATTATCCTTACATTAAGATGCACTATTGAATTAAAAACATTCTCTACATACAAACAACATCAAAAGAACAGCAATTTATAAGTATCTCTCTAACGACCCTCTTTCTGAACACCATTTTGCGTTTTTTCCAAAATGCAGAATCTACAAAGGAAGGAACTACATGTTTCACTTACTAGAGGGGCTTCACAAAGAAACAATATCAGTTAAGCATCCCCCTCATATCTGAATTTTCACTTTCAGAATGAAATCCTAAGCTGATTTTTCTCGGTAAGATTAGGTCATACTAAACACAATATTTTGTGTTTTTGTAATATAATACGCTCTCTGTAGGACTAGATATTGAAAAATAGAAATACTAGAAAATAACTGCTTTTTATTCATTCAGGGCAAAAAAATAACTGAAGAAAAGCCCCATGGCATTTAGTTCATGCTTTTAGCTCATTCGGTGATTCAAACTACATTTACACCTCTTTGTCTTTATTTCCCCTCTTAAAAATTGCAATAGTCTTTAGCTTTACTGGGTTTTATTTCCCATAAGTAAATTCAAAGTAGGTATTATAATGACATAAATAGAAAAGGTTTTAATTTCAAAAACTTATTAAAAATCTGTCTCTAAAAAAAAAGAGAAAAAAATGCTTGAAGTTCAAATGAAAGACAATATCTGAATAAAACTAATCCCCAGGAGAATTCATGGCACCTGCCAGACTCTGTAAAGGTTTTATAAATGTTGTCTTCTGCAAAGTTGACTGCAAACATCATAAGACCTTTGGTAAATATGTATACCAGCCTTTTTGTTTGAGCAGAAATATTGAGCTTCCTGCCATTATGATTATAAAATAGAGAAGATTATTTCATGGGTTTTTTTAATATTTGATTAGTGGTGTCTCTCTTTTTTCTTGGGATTGGGTTTCAAATCACACACAGAATGAAGTGTTCGAAAATAGTCTTCCTTAGTAATACAAGACTGGCAAAACAAACCATTTAGAAGCCAGTCATGAGTAAACATACAGAAACACTAATGCTAGAAAATAAAAAATTTGGCTGTCTGATTCACAATAACAGAATGACAAGGAAAAATTCTGCTCTACATGAAAATAATACTGTTTATATTGCATAATGTAAAATGTTTATCTCTTTGGCAGAGGCAAAATACCACATTTTGTGTGTCTCCAATTATCTACTGATAACTGCATCAAATTAATCTTATCTGATGATTATTTCAAGAATTGTGCTCTTAGTATTTCCTTCTTTTTTAAAACAACAACAGAATAATAATAAAAAAAATCTTATAAAAATCTGCAAAACAGCCAGAACTTAAAATAAGCATAATTATCTTCTGTGAGATCTACTAAAGCATATGCTATGGTACTTATGCAAACATCATCATTAAGAGAGAACTTCTACACCTACCTCACCTTGCCTTCTTCCTGTTGTTGCCATATTACAGATTGAAACACTACTGTTTGGACAATAACTATATTGTCTTACTTTTCTTCATAATACATTACTAATTATTTATCTTTTAATGCGCTTTGAACATGGAGACTCAGCTGCAGGCCTTCAAGTATGTCAGGGAAAGATTTTTACCCAGATAAAAGCATGTGAATTTTTCATCTGACCTCCTCATATCCAAACTTCAGAGATATTTCCATCAGTGTAAAATTTACAGAATTGGAGTTTTGGCCCTAACTAACAACAGGAATTGTCAGAACACATTTCAGTAACAACATTCTGAATATTAAGAAAAGAGCAAACAGTAGTAACTTCTGCTGCAGACAAGCACTTGACCGCTGGCCTCAAGGACCAAACAATGCTGCAACATCCCTCTCCTCCAGACATGACACAGAAGCCATCTGAGGGAAGTTACTTCACCTCTCATTCACTGACCTCAGAAGTGAATTATGTACAAGAGGAAAAAAGTTTTTGTCATGGTTTTTCTCTACATTTGTCTTGACACTATAATAATGAAAATGGTAATTGCATTAAATGCCAATAGTTTCAGTTTGTTAATTCAGAAATTTACCTTTAGTACCAACCACAGAGTTGGTCCACACTGAATTACACATTACTGCCATCCCACCATCAATCCTCTGCAATGTGGTAAACGTAAATAATGAAACAATTAACAGAAAATCTGTGAAGCCATCATAACTGTAAAAGCTGAGATTAATCTTGTACACAAGCCTATAACTTCACCTTAAATTGCGAAACTGAGAAAGCTCAAACCCAAATGTATTACTTTTTTCTTATTTTTACAAAATAAATGGGTGATAAAGGCTGCAAAGTGAAAACAGCCCTTTGAGAAAGAGGCCTAAGACACTTGACAATAGATGGATTTTTATACAGCTGACACATAACATGTATAATGAATTTAGTAACACTTGACATGTAAGTTTAGTAGATATTCTTGAGCCAGTTTCACTGCTGCCATTTCATCTCTCCTGATGAAATGAAGAAATTGGTGCATTGATCAGTTTGAAAGATGACTAGGATTCTTATGTGGACAGCAGCAGATCATATGTAAAAGGAAGCTGTGCAGGAAATACATTATTCATGATGCAATTATAAAATCTCATATCCTAGAGCAATGGTAACTGTCTATGGGCCTCTAAACTTACATTTCACAAAAATTCTACAACTTTAAAACCTTGTGCTGAGTTTCCTGACATGTATTACAAAGCATTTAGTACTTGTTCCAGTTAGTTAATACGCTGAAATAATTCCCTTTGTCTTTTCAGAAAGGTAGGTTTCCATCCTACAGCTGAAAATATTAGTTATTCCCATTCTAAATACCTGGGTGGTATTGTTTGGATCTGCCCTCTGGGAGATTCACCCATTCTTTTCAGAAAATATAAGTGGTCTCATTATTTTATACTTTTTTCATTTATCTTGTGCTATTTTGTGTAAAAAAAATGTGAGGTTATCCACTGAGATCCCATGGGGCATGTAATCTTTGTAAATTGTTAGTCTTTAGAAAGACTAACAAACTTTTGCCAGAGAAATGAACAGACATTAAAATATCTAAAACAAAAGCCTTGCTAATTTTTCAGGACCTTAATATAATAAAGGGCTAGGATTTCTTATTGACTTTTAAACTTTTAAACTCAAGGAGAAAAAAGAAGTATTCAAAGACATAATAAGAACATATATGTAGACTGGTGTTTTCCTACCTGTTTTTGTTTTGTTTTTTTTTGCCACTAATTTAAGCCATATGCTGCTTAGTCATTTTATGAGACTATAAAATTGTTCTCAGTTTGTATACATGTACTTTTATTTTTTCTTTAATATTTAGGTGGGATGTAGATGTCTTTTAGCACATTTCAGGTTGAAATGTTCTCTTGTTTCTTTTGTTTTCACTTAGAAATACCATTTACAGTTTACTATTATTTTGACTAAAATAAATAGAAAGGACTAAAATACCAGAAAATTCTATTTAGTTAAGGAACATGTAACATATTAAACTGTGAAAGAATCCAGAAATTTGTGAAGAGAATACTAGAAAATCTTCTGTACGAAGAGACAGACAAAGAACTGAATAATATTTATCTTCACAAACTCAAAGATCACGTAATTTGCTCCATTCATTACTGAGATGTTCATACACTGGACCTCATATCAAAATAGAGCAGCTGAAGAAGAGTTTTGTAAGAATTCTGCTGGAAATCATATGAACATCAAGGTCTCATTACATACTAAGACCGAAATATTCTTTTAAAGCACTTCGAAGCCTAAGGAACACAATTTTTATCTTCCTAAGGTACAGATTCTGAAGCATGATGATACAACAAATGCTCTCATATGATTTAATTAACACCAATTATAATAGAATCTGTTCAACTTTTCTGATTATCAATGCAGATTTAGTTACATTTCAATCAGAAAAATTATCTTTTCATATGATTGTGTCAAAATTGTGGAGACTTTACCACTTCTAACTTCTTTTCGTATGAACCAATTTTTGTGTCATAGGTTTCTTTTTAATATATTTCCTTAATTCTATCTCTGATTCTTTTTCTTGAAGTTTATTTTAGCATAAAAAACTTTTCAAAAGTATCAATCTGAAAGTCATTAATATAACATTATTTTTGTTATGTTTCTTTGAAACAGGCAGTGTCATAAAGACATGAATAAAACCAGTAAACTGCAAATTATTACAAACATTACAAAATTTTAGTATATAATTGTTTAATTTTTTTATTACCTGCATTACTGAATAATAAAATTGAATTGATAACTTCAACCTTTACTTGCAAAAAAGAACATAATTATTCTCCTTTGCAGCCAAATACTTCTGCTGGCAATTCAGAGAAAAGAAATGGGTGAAGAGGTTTCCTAATCCAGCTTTTTAAAAATGTTTAGTTGACTTTGGGCAATGATTTAGTTATATCAGAAGAATAATGAAGTTTAAAAAGAGAATTTTCTGTCTATTTGCACATATTGCATTTCTAGGAATCTCTTAGTAATAACATTTTTAGAGATCTAGATTGATTTAATGATAAGAAACAGATTTTATCCATATAATAAAGGGATATCTATAAACTTAGTTCTAGCCTTCCCCCTATGACTAGCTGCCCTCCTAACAGGACTGCAAAACCAACCCTGTGCCTCACTAGGCCCCGTCCTGCCACAAGGCATTGCTGCCCCACGAAGCCCTGCCCTAATCCTACTCGAAACAGCAAGCGTACTTATTTGTCCATTAGCACTGAGTGTATGTCCAACAGGCCAACAATTAGAGTTTTTTCAGCATCTTCAAATATCTGAAAAATTTATTTAAAACAATAAACAAAATAATTTCTAAAATGAAAATATACCTGTTTCCAAACACTATAATTTAGACATTTTTCAAAGATCCACATTATCTGTAAGTCAGTTTTTAGGGGACTTTAATATTAGTCTGACGGGTTAAGAAATATTTAAAGTTGATGATAAACATTTGTCATTTGACAGAACAATACAGAATCAGTTGAAAAATAAATTCTACTTCCCTCAGACTAACAAGACTTTCCTATTATTTGTCCAGAAAAAAGACAAGGCTTCATTTTCATAAGGAAGTTCATCATTGTGTTTCTCATATCCTAAGATATTTTTTTATAATCATCCTTGCAAATATTAAAGAATTTATACAACCTAATCCAAAACATTTTTACTTTGTTAGTGTGCTTTGCATTTAAGTGCAGTCCAGGATTAATCTGGTGAGCTACAATTGTGCAAAAATTAGCACACACCTGCTAACATAATGTTAGCTTTATTCTGTAATCTCAATTTGGTCTGAACATGTTTGTTCTAATGGCACCTCTGCTGGCATGAAATAATAGTCTGCAAGTTAGTGAATCTGTATTTCACCTGGTAGTATCAGTAAACATGATGCTTAGGGACATGGTTTAGTGGTGGAATTGGAAGTGCTAGGTTAATGGACGTGATGATTTTAAGATTTTAACGTTAGCATTTCTAATCTAAATGTTTGTATGATTCTATTCTATGATGTATCTTGAATGGGTAAAGTATTTTACTGTGTTATGAATTAAAATATTGGTTTTAGGACATAACACTCACATCTTACTGTTCAGTATACTTTTTTCCTCCTATTTGGTTGGAATTATATTGCTAGTGTTGCTTACAACCATACAAAGTCAACTGCATGCATAGTTTTCTGTGTGAAAATATCCTAATTTAGGAAAATATCAGTTCTCCATTTGATCTCTAAATGTGTTGTTCAGACACTTCACATGAATGATTCATTATATTTTGCAACATAACACCTTTAAGGCTAGAAAATGCCATTTTGGCTTCCTGTCTTGTTTCCTCCCATTAAAACATTATTTCTGACCATCTAGTGGCATTATCAAGACACAACTTGAAGTACTGAAAAACAGCTCCAGAATAAAAATATGTTTATTTATTGAGTATGATACAAATAACTCAGTAGGCCTGAATTCAGTGTAGCTACAATATTGAGGATCGTATGCCAGATGTCTCTTAGCGTGCTCTGAAAGTATACTGTATTCTCACAAAACACATCAAAGGAAAGGAGAAATGAAACTCATTAATTGAGGTAATAAAGATTTATGTTCGAGCAGTGAGGTGATGAAAATTAATACCACTGTGCTGAACGGAACGGAACTGTGACAATTGAAATGAATTGAAGATATACCTCAAGTGATTTCTGTGGCTTTAGGAGATTGCTTTTAAATTTGGGGAAAAGAAAAATGAAGGATTCTCCCAGGAGCTAGCACAGATGATCTTTTCCCAGCATTGCTTATTCCTTTGCCCCTTTGCATCTTTTTCTGTGTGTGCAGTGAAACAAGACTCATTTTCCTGTCTAGAGAACTTCTATTTCTTTAGGGATTGGGATTAGTTTTAGCTCTAAATCCAAGTCCTAAACTCACCAAACCAAAGGCAAAATTCCAGGTGTGCTCATCTTCTGTGTTAAACTTCAGGATTATAGTAACTTTACTTTTTCCAAACAGACTTTATGGCATCTTTAACATATAAAAATAAGTATCAGCAGCCACCAGTATAATGCAGCATGGTAGTAAGTAGTCCATATCACAACATTGCACAAATTTTGCTGTTGAATAACAGCATGATGGGTTCTATACTTAAAAAAAACAAAAAAACCCCAACAACTTGCTGTTGGCCATTCCCTCCATATCAAGCGGTTAACAGATTTCTGCTCAAGCTATGCCATTGAGTCTCTGGCATCTGAACCTGTTATTGGGATAAAGCAAAACTATATAAAACAAAACAATAAAAAGTGAAACAATACAAAAATTGGACAGAAAATATTTCCATTTAAAGCTCACTAAATATGCCATGTGTGTGAGAGAGAGATGTAAATTGTATATTAGGTCTATGAATTTTTTTTCACGATAAGAAGCAACTTTCTAAGTGCTACAGAGAAAACAACAATTTCACATATAGATAAAGGAGAAACTGGTTAATAGATAGTTAAACACATACAATTTGTTTTTCCTAAGAGTAACTCATCTTCTTTGCATTGTCTTTTCTAGAGTAGAGTCACCTGAAGGAACAAAGTAATCTGGGAGTGTTTTCTGTTGCTGCTTAAGTATTTCAGAGTGATTTACTAAGAGGTATTAATACTTAAGTTCAATGTATTCAATAAAAAGTTATGCCTGAAAAAAAACCTAATGAAAAAGTTACTTAAATCAAGGTTAAGTCTGCATAAACAGTGCAGTGGGAGTGGCTTACTACTTTAAAAATAAATGGATAACAGATTTCTTTCACTGAAATTCAATTTACAGCAACCAGTTGTTATGATTACAATGAAAATATACCAAGGACAAAGAATTTTTTTTAACTTACTCTTCTCCAAGGCACATCCTGTTGTTTTGTCTCAGGATAGAGATCTAAAAAAGATTGAGAAACATTTGATATTACTGGCACTATTAATAACATTTGATATTAATAGTCACTGTCAAATAACATGGTTCCCTTTATGCATATACTTTTATTTGTTGATAGGTAGAGTCAGAACAAATTATGATTTTCAACACCTCATACACACATTAAAGGAAAAATTAGCAAATGAAAACATAGATACTCCTACAGTTCTATTTTCCTTTCTATTAAATATGCTTCTGCATTTTCCTGCAGATCTCATTATCATAGATTCATAGATTGGTTTGGGTTGGCAGTCACCTTAAAGATCTTCTAGTTCCAACTCACCTGCCATAGGCAGGGATGCCTTCTACCAGACCAGGTTGTTCAGAGAACCTGATCCATCCTGGACCTGAATTCTTTAAGGGATGGGGCAGCCACAACTCCTCTGGAAAAACTGTTCCAGTGCCTCACCACTCTTATTGCAAAGAATTTCATTTTAGATCATACCAGAGCGCATTTTAAATTGCATTTTTCATAATTGAATGTTTTAATTACTTCATAAATGAAAGTCTACAATTATGCAGAATTCAATTTTTGTACTATGGGTCACGATTTCCGGATATATACCTTTGTAGTCCTTGAAACTTATTTTCAAGCTTGAGTCAGTTTGCAGATATTAATGACATTTTAAAACTAGTTAAAATAAAACCTCTATACTGCAAAACACTTAAATTCACTGTTTTTTGAGCCTGTATAAAACATTTTATTAAATATTATATATTTTTTCATCATTTGGGGATTTTTATGATCTATTTTTGGTGAAGTATAACTCAAACAATAGTAATTTGATAACAATAATCAGGGTAGGTTATGAACCTTAACCCTAGTGTTCTTCCATCTGGATCCCTGATATTGTTGCAGCAAAATCTCATCTGTAGAATTTTGGTATGCCACTGGATAATTTTGAAATATTCATAATAAAGGATGAAAGCGTAATCAGATAGATCTGAAAATTGGCATTATATTCACAAGAGATTTGACTGCGTGCAATGCATATACTAACATTTCCAATGTGCATATCTTATAATATTAGTTTTTTGAAGAATGAAAAGTTCAAAAACCCTTTTCCTCAATTTTTCCCACCTATTTTTCTGTCAGTATGCACCCCTAGTATATGCACCCCTCGTATTAAAACTGTATATACAATGTTCACATAAGTATTCAAAAAATGCTTCTGTTCAGCAAAACTTATGGTGGTTACAAGTATGAATGGCTGTAAGGTTTAAGAATAACAACAAATATATATAGAGGGCCAACATTTACCATACCTTGGGTTTAACCCTGCAATAATTAGAAATGATGAATCTTAACTGTCCAAACAGAAGAAGATTGATTGTTTCCAGGAAGAACATATCAGTTAGTGGAGGCAGAGGACAAAACTAGTCTTGAGCAATTTGACTGTATAAATAAACAATACTTGAAACTGATGTGGGAATCAAGACTTTCCAAATATACTTTTGGGAATATGGATACCTGAGCAGAAATCAGGTAAATGTAGAAATTACGGGACTTATATCAGGAATGGTCTATAGTGAGTGCACTGCCTGACTGAATATACAGCTTATTACTGCTCTATACACGTAGTTTGCCTGTCAAAAAAAAGGCCCAAACAAAACAACAAAGGCATGCAAGACATCAAACTAGCCTGCAAAAAAATGACCAGCTCTAACAAATCTATATGCACGAAATTATTTTAGTCTTTAATATTTAGTGTTCAAATCAGTTGGGCTTTGAGTTTCCTTGTTTCATGAGCTTAATTACACTCTGGCAGGTTATTCAAACTTTTAAACTTTGCAAGGTTCATTTTGTAATTAGCAGTGGCCTTAATGTAAATTATTAATTTACTCCTTTTGAAACTAATGGAATTATCTAAACACTGTAAATGCCTTCCACAGCCCACCTTTAAGAGCAGTGACTGATCGTGTCACTTGTCAGATTTCTTAAAAGGTTTTTAGCAGTGTTTACTGATAAATATCTATATGGAGGACATGAGAAAGAGTGCACCATATTTTGGAAGAATTCCTTAATTTTCTCTAGGGTGATAGCATATCCTGGAAGTGAAAGGAGAGGTTGCTGAATTGTTCAGATTTAGAAGTTAGATTTAGTGTGTTTAACTTTAACTTTTAAGTTAAACATCAGTGAAAACAAGAAGGCCTATTTCAAAGTGCGTAATTCATAAAATTCATAACATTTTTTAAAACCTCCAAATTTGTAACCTGCAAGAGATTCTTCCACATGGCAAATTCCTAAAATTAGGATGTCATTCTCAGGCTAATAATTATGCAACACCAAATAGTTGTTCTTCAAAGCAGTCAAACCATTTACATCCTGCGATGGCTCATCACCAAGGGGAAGTATATTTTGCTGCCAAGTCACATGTTTCTCTGTGAAACAGGTACTCCCTTCTGCCACCCTTAATCCACTCCTCAAAATACTAATTTTAGTCTTGTGTTCCATTATCACCTAAAATCAGAGGTATTGGGTCACAGTCTTTCCAGACATAATCACTGGCTTCCAGTAACAGTTTAATCTTCTGTAACACGTGTCAGTTTCCCTAGATCTAAAGATTATTTATGCTTTACTTGAAAGACTAATGTTTTCAAAAAGGCAAAAAATAAAGAGTTAGTGTTAAGAAAATGGACAGGAATTGAAGGAAAAAAAAAAAAAAACCTAAACCTAAACAGACATCAAAGATGGTTTTTCAGCTTTTATGAATATGTTAATAACACAAATATGTTTCTGGGACAGTGATATTTGGCTACCATGAATTAATTCCTTTTTCCCTTATTTACATTGTTATCAATTGAAAACAAGGACACTGAAGCTATATGGTACAATACTACACTGTAAATGAAGACTATATTGGGGTGTCCACCTTCTTAATACCTGAACACAAAAGAATCTTACTTCTGACTTCACCTGATAAAGCATTAGACTGTGAGTGAGCTATTTCATATTCCTGCTCCTTTCATGTTGTCTGGAAAAAATAAAAAAAAAAAAACACCACAGAAGGGCATAGCAGATTTGTTCTTTAAAGAACTATCAGTATTTTGGGTGATCAGAATTTTGATATTGTCTTTAAATACCACATTTGTCGTCCTCTGAACTCCAAGGTTTGCTACCTTCTCACTGTATGTCCATGATGTATTTCATGTAGAAAAGGGGGGAAAAGCCCCCTATTCTGGACAGTATATTGCTGCACTCAAGACGTTTTTTCTGGTTTTGTGGAGTTTTTTTGTTGTTTTTGTTTTGGCTTTTTTATTTGTTTGGTTTTTAATGTGTTTTCTTGATTATGTTATAAATTATGCCTAAGCCCTAAGACTTGTGAAAGACATTTCAGTATGTTAAAGACAGGTGCAGATTTGTGATTTATAAAGGGACCTATATGTTAGCTGTTCAGGTGCTTTTCCAAGCAGCTAATTCCTTTAAAAATTCAGTCTGTAAGTCCTATCTCAGAGTTCAAAATTAAAGAGATGACACAATGCCTAGACAGATGCATCAACAGCTATTCTGAGATTACTATGGAGGCATCTTCATCAAAAGCATTTGTTCCTTTTGCTACTGGGACTGAGGGGAGATATAGGATATCTGCTATGATGATATATATGTGAATATTACTCCTATGGTTATACAACCACTGTGTAAAAATTAACCTTATTTATGGAATGATATTTTGTTATTAAAGTTGCAGCTGGAGGCCTTTAATCTGGCTCTGACTGTTGTGCCAACCATAAAGTGTTAGTCAGTAGTATGAAATATTTACTATTTGAGACAAAGAGGAGACAAACAGTGGTAAAATGGGAAAAAAAATCTATCAAAATTAAACCTGTCTTGAAAATACATTCAATTACTGTCAAAAGACTTGAGGTACTTAACCTTTAATGTATAAATATTTGCTTTATTGGGAATTTCAAGCTAAGAAACCTGTGGTAGTTAATTTTCTCGATCTCCATCAAGAATCTTCTTTGCAAAGGCCAGCCAACTAGGGAATATCTAATTGCTCACAACATCTTGTCAATTATAGGTAAATAGACACACTAGAAAAGCAAGAGGGCTCAGAATGGGGAAAGTAAATTAAAGAAGTATTTTTGTACCAAGATCCTTCTCTAAGGGAACAAGTGAATGATATTTTTTAAAAGCTATTGCTAAATATCAGTAAAAATGATGCTATTTCAGCATAAATTTAGACATGTGTTCCTCAAGTATGATAGTACAGTGGTGAGTAAGCATGCTGCAGCATGCAATTTGGGCCCAAATCACTGAGATTATGTACTTTTCTTTAAGTACTGAGTTCCTTTACCATAAGAAAGCAAAAAACTTAAGCAACAGTGAATCTGCATGCTCATACTCCAGTTGACTCCCATTCTGCTCTTATACATATGATACAGAATTACATTTAATTGTTATACTGATAATGGCCTAATAAATGCAATAACTATTCATCATATACATTCTGCATCATACTTTGTAAAAGTGCATCTTAACATTATTCTTTCAAAATCCCTGGGGGACTCCATTACTGACAAAAATAGTAGTTATAGTAATGTCTTAATGAGCTAAACAGCACTACAAGATATCAATTCCATCTAGTACATCCCAATCAGATCCATCACTATCTCAAACTCTTTGAGCCTTGCTTTGGGTGCTGAAAAAGGACTGTCACAGTCTAACCTCAATCAACAGCTAAGCTCCACACAGCCACTTGCTCAATCCCATACCAACGGGGAGAGAACATGAAAAGTAAAAGGTAGTTAAGCAAGGAAAGGAAAAGTTGTGCACACAAGCAAAACAAAACAAGGAATTAATTCACAGCTACCCATGGGAACGCAGGTACTCAGTTATCTCCAGGCGAACAGGGCTCTCATGCACAGAGTTACTTGAAAAGACAAATATCATCTTTCCAAATGTTCTACTCTCCCTTCTTCTTCCTCCCACTCTATATACTGGCATGGTGCCACGGGGTCTGGAATATCCCTTTGGTCAGTTGGGGTCACCTGTTCCAGTTGTGTCTCTTCCCATCCTCCCAAGAACACGCCAGTCTCCTCACCAGTGTGGTAGTATAAGAAGCAGAAAATGTTTTAGTTCTTTGCAAGTCCTGCTCAGCAAACAACAAAAAGATCTTGATATTATCAACCCTGCGTTCAGCAATTCAAAACCAGCCCAATTGTAGCCACAATCGTACCATATTATCAGACTGCAGCTCTGACATCAACATGTCACACCACTATACTATTACATGGATGAGAAGATAATATTAGTCTTTGATTTCTGCTTAATTTTTTTACCAGACAAAACGTTTTCTGTGCAATACATATAGCATTGAATAGCAATATTTCTACAGATATTTCATTAATATTTATGGTTCTATTTTATGCACTTACTTTATATATTTTTTTCTCTATTACACTTATTTTATGCTTTTCCTTTTGTAACCCTGCTGTGCAGACACAACAAAAATATGCGCAGTATTCTCAGACAGCACTGTTCATCCAATAAGCAAATTCAAGCTATGTGATTTGCCCTCTGATTTTCACCATGGTAAACTCATTTCTAAGTTCTACTACTACTGATTTGAACACCTCTCTTTTTAAGTCTGGATCTAAGATCATAACATCTCCAAGAACTGCAGGGCGTACTAACTTCCAACACAGCTGTAGAAGGAATATCCCCACCTGTTATCAGCTTGCTTATCTCACTTTAAGATTTTTGTGAAGGCTGCCCCAAATAAATACTTAATCCTACGTAAGGAAGGTTGTTAGTTAGCGCTAAAACTTACCAAAAAATGCAAACCAAGCCAAGCAAACCAAACCAACAAAAGAAGAAAAGCAATGTGTAAACACACCTATCTTTCTTTTAGTTTTACCATTTTCTGTATATGTAGAAGATATACCATGCACAAGTAGAGATACTCCATCTGATTCAAACATTTAGGCTAGACACATCCTTGTGTTTACATGACTTTGTCCTCTCAAAAAAAATCCCTATCACTGAAAGCCTCACATTTATTCTTCTCTGCTCCTTCTTTGCAGTCATAACCAATTAAGTTTTGTGTCTTTCTCCAGTCTCCTAAATTTAATAAAAACAGCTATGTAACTATGGTATCTTCATCACCAAAAGCATGGCCCTTTTTTACAATTGCATCTTTTTGGCTTATATACATTTACAATTTTTCCTGAGTAACTTGATAGGAATTATCTCATCATGTAGTTTGCACTCTATTTGAAACTCCCCCAGCAATGTACAGAACATTAAAAAGCTTTTCCTGCTATCCAGTTATCTTTTCTGGTTCTAGTTTTAGTATTATTTCTTTCTGAGAAAGTATCTCAGAAGCCAGAGTCTCAGTCCTCTAAAGGAAATGGAATTTTCTTCCCCATATCTTGGCTGCAAATGATTTCCCTCCTGTAGAACTGTAGATTGAAGCATGATGATTTTCAAGGTAAGTTTTTTGTCAACCTGAATCTTGAGACATCACAAATATTAGTGGGATAGGAAGTTTTTTTGGCACAGCTTACACAGAGGAAAGAGAGGACTCCCATAAAGAAGATGGAATAAAGTTAATTCATTATAATGCTGAACTTCAAAAAAATCTGTTAAGAAACTTTTTTACTCAAAGGAACAAGCGCTGACTAAAATAGCTTGCTTCAACAAACACATAAGTGGTAATATGAGCAAATGACAAAGGGACAAAAAGGCTTTCAAAATATGCTCTCTCTCACACACAGCATAATAGCCTATTGTTACAAGGAAGGGATAACATTCTATCCAATGCCTGCTTTTCATGCTATACCATTTTGTAAAACAGCTCTTTCAGAGATGTCTTCCTGAGCCAGCAGACTGACTTTGAGTTCATGACTCATGCAGAACCTAACTCACAAGACCCAAAACGACAGCTCTGCTTTTTGTTGTTGTTAAATTCTGCACAAAATGGGACAGTTTGTATAGGGAAGGCTGAGCAGAACCTCAGTTCACAGTAATCAACATTTTTTTCTCCCACTGAAAACAAAACAGCTAGTCTTACAAGTTTAATTACAAGTCATAGAGAGTTGGGACAGCTTCGTTGTAGCAGGAATATTCTCTACCTAGATATAACTGGAGTGGCATGGAAGTGCGATTGTCATTGCTAGCTGTTAGTATAAAAAAAAATTACCACTACTAGGAGAAGAAATGTCTCAGGAATTTTTGGGAGAAAGCTCAAAGCTAAAAACGGAAGATACTGATCTACATCAGTTTGAAAGACATTGGAGAAAATCCGCTGTAAAAACACATTTATTCTTATCATTTTAGTCCAGTTACAGACAGTTTCTTAGTGTAGTGTTCATGAATTTCACCGCTTAGCTCTGCACACAAATATGCAGAGCATGTGAAAGAAGTATTCATATATTCTAGAGTCAGATTTCAGCATTCAAAATTCAAAATTCAAATTCACTTGCTGAAAACTGGTACAACAAAAGCATATTAAGAGCCATGTGGTACAATACTGAGGTAGTCCCCAGCCTATGCCTATGCTAAGACCCAGCACCCAAATTTTGCACAGTTCAAGGTTTTTAACTGAAATTAGCTCCTCTCTGTCACTCTGTATTTAATGCTCACTAACCATTGTATTATATTTTGTACACTTCTGAAGCAGATCTTTCACATCAGTTTCATCCAGAAGGCATCTTGTTTGTAGTTCTAGGATACTAAGTGAACTGAAGCCTAGGCAGTGGAAGAAGATTCACATAAAAAGCCTGGTCCAAACTCTAATTAAACAGTGTGAACATGGTGTTTTTGAAACAGAGTTTTACTGTAACCCACTTTAGTTGTAAAACTTAGGGCAAACAAAGACAACTTTACATTTGTTGATAATGCAATTAAAAATGAAAGACAACTAGAGGAGATATTAATTCCAAGATCTAGTTGCTTGAGCAAATAATATTTCTAGATGCTAATATTTCTAAATGCTACTATTTCTGAAATGCAAAATTGTAAACAATTATTAAAACATCTGCATATGAAACAAGCTGTAAAACTATCTGTGACATGTTTGTGATGTCAACGGATGATGTGATATAGCAAATATTTAATACAGCGAGCCATCAACAGCAGGCGGATTTTTAGAGAGACCTACATTAATTTTTAGCCAGATTAGTAAACATGAGCTTTCATTTTCTTAAAACTAAATTAGAGTAAAAGAAATGTAAATACATTAAAATATCTTAGTTATAATCAGCCACCTATTAGTATATTTCTCCACTTTGCTGGATTAATTTCTCTCTTTTTCTCTTTAACTCCAAAGGAATTGTATGACACTAAAGACAGAAATTATTTCAACTCATAGACATGCAACCAGATATTTCTTGAAGTTTGAGATATACACAATTTCTGGCTTTATTAACTTTTCTGGCCAGGTCTACCTTAAATCTTCATAATCCATTATAATAAAATCAGAAACTATTTATTTGTTGTACAGCATCAACTACTATATCTGAGTTAAAGTGTCTCTAGCAAGGAATTAAATATTTGTATGTATTTTTTCCTTTTCATATTATATATGATACAGCAAAATAAAAATCAGAAGAACAGTAGTTCATGCCCTATGTAATACAAGTACTCATGTATAAAATTTATTTCCTATTATGTTCCATAAGGTTGAAGTCTTCTTTATTTTTGCTATTCACCTTTCAACAAGCCTTTTTACTGAATCATGACAAATTATTCTTTACATATTAGGACACTCAGTTCACACAAATTAAAATGTAATATAAAATGATGACACTGAGAATGCAAGGGACAGTCCTTTTGATGTCAGGAAAGAATTCATCATTAGGCCAAGATTTGCCCTTTAATTAAAACATTACCACACTGATAACGTTTAACAAAATGCAGTTTTGAGGAATTCAGTGAAATAACACTAAAAGGACAGAAGTTATTACACAGTTTTTGTCCTGAAGCAGCCATATTTCATTACACACAACTGAATGTTAGAAAGCAATCTAGTGTGTTTTGCCATCCTTGTCTCAGGCTCAGGTAATTATTAGTCTTAGAGTTTCTCTCTTTCTCTTCCCCCCGCCTTTCTTTTTTAACTGTGCTTACCCAAGAGGAAAATGAACCATGGTACTTATCAGCATAATGCATACATCAATGATACTGAAGGCAACTTTCCCTGGCTGAAGCCACAGGTTAGCTGCAAATCCATTAGTGACTAAAAATAAAAATAAATATTTGTGAATTTAGGCTATAGCTGAGTGATAAGTGCAGAAAAGTCACAAAACATGACGATGTAATTTGTATCAGTATTGGATCAGAAAAACTGTTAAAAGACCAAGCAAGAGAGGTGAAAAAATTATCCAGAGGGGGATTGAAAACAAACTTCCTAAAAGAATAGTGATAATTATGTCATAAATTTTTCCGTCATGTAGTTATTTGCACTCAGTCTAGACAAAAATATTTGCCTGAAAGGATTTGTTTTATCTGCATAAAAGGGTTGTAAACATCAGATTATAAAAATAATACAATCATTAAAATACCCTTAAGATCTTAAGGACAAAGACCTTAGACTAAAGAGACACTAACATTTCAGATTATTGAAGATGACACATTCAGGTTTTAAAAAATTATTAGATTTTTTGGACTTGCTTTAGTTTTGGTATCTCTGTTTTAATTTCAGGTTGTACAAATTAGATTTTAGTAATTGTCATTTCAATTTTATATCTTTCAAAGATATCTCCATATGAAAAAGGTTATTTTTTAATATTAGTTATCAATAGCCTATAATCTCTCCAAAGTTTAATGAAATTTCATAAATAACTTATGTCTACAATCACTGAGGAAAAATAATATATCACATACAAAAAATCCTATATAAATTTGACAAATTTCATTTTCTGGTAAAAAGAAAGTCTCAGAATGAAGAAGCATCACTCTATATGCAACTATTCTTGGAAATAAAAATATTAGTTTACCTAGGAATCATGTTTCCAGACAGCCAGATGATGTTTATATTCTCTATTATTTATTAATTAAATTAAAACATGTTTGCTATCTGTGTCTTTTGTCAAGTCTCCAAGAAAATCTTTAGTTACTGTATCCAAGGGTTAATATGATAGGTATAACTGAAACTCAAATGTTGGGCTTTTGCTGACTTCACTGAAGGATCAGCTATTCTTTACATTCCTGCAAGATGGAAGACTTTTTTTGTACATAAAATAACCTGGGTTAAAGCAGAACTGCACAAAATAATTTAGTTTCTCTTAACATATCCATGCTCACAACTTATACTGTTTACTGTGAAATACAGTGAACTTGAGATTGAATGCTCAAATATTTTTGCAATTAATCCCTAATTTATTAGTCACATCAAATATTTTACTTAAAACCTAGCTATACACACTACAGGATGATAAAGTTTAATAAACAGAATTAAAAAGTCACCATTGATATCATAAAAGAAAGGTATTAAATCTCTTCTTAAGTTTAATTATGAAAAGAGAAATCATGGGCTTCAGTAACAGTAACTTTTGTTTCTACCAGAAGAAAGCTAAAGATTTTTAAACAAAATAGAAATTAGAGAAATTATAATGTTTCTATAGCACCTTGGTTTTGCCTGAAAGGGCGAGAGAATTTTATTCTTATGACTGCTTTAAAAAGTTCATTAATATAAACATTTGATGTCAAAATCTTGCATGTGCACAATTTCAATTTAAATACTACCTTTGCTGTTGTTTTAAGATTATTTTCTAAATGTGGAAATGTCTTTTCCTACATTTCCAAATATATACTAATGTTTAGATAGGGTTTACTCTACCTTTTTTTTTGAATGAAATGTACTGCCACTATATAATTGCATTCTTGGCTGCTGAAAATATGAAAAATACAACCCAAAAGACAGATCTTCTGGACCAACTTCACTTTTTGTGGCATAACTGCTTCTCATGTTAAGTTTTTCCTGTATTTTCACATTCCAGTGATGTTTGTATGAAGGGCCATTTAGGAGGAATTACACACAGAACAGCATCATTTTAGATGCAGTCATTGCTAACAGCAAACCCACAGATTTTGTCTGTCTGTGTGTGTGCCTGTGGCTGTGTGTTCCATGTGTATTTTCTGTCTGTAAGTCAAAGTTCTTGTGCAGTGTTAAGCACATGGCTACAACCTACTTTACTTGCTGCAAAAGACAGCTTGATGAATTTGTATGACTTGGTCACTCATTTCCACAAATTCATAACTCCTGAGCTTAAGATAGATATCTAAATTGAGGTTAAAATAGATTTATAGCTAGAGCACAACTTACAGTCTGACTATATTCGAAGGCACTGTATAACTGAGGATGAGTGTAGGAATGACTTCTGGTTGCTTCTGCTAGTTATTAAGCCATTGGCTAACTTATGGTGGAAAGCATCCCTGGAGGTCACCAAGGCTAACAATCTCTTTGTGTGGTCCACCAGTAGTAGTCAGTGTGGTTGGCTCAGTATAATATATCCAGATTGTATATGAACAGTATAGGGTCAGAAGAACGCTAAGACTGGCACTTCAGGTTAAATACTTGATTGGTTTGGTTTGTTGTGGTTTTTTTGGCTTAATGTTTTGGGTTTGGTTTTTTTTTTTTATTGTTTTGGGTTGTTTGTTTGTTTTGACTTTTTCTTTGGTTTTGTTTTTGAGGGGGGTATTTTGTATTTTTTGGCATTTTTGAGAGGAGGTTTTTTACTTTTGTTTTATTTTCCAGAGAGACAGAATTAATTATTGTATTTTTAATATGGAAGCATTGGTTTCTTCTGGAAATATTTATCACATATTAATAAGAATCTTACTGAACTTTTTCACTCATTTAAAAATGGTGAAGACAGAGCAAGGACACCTCTAGTCTTCACAAATGCCAGTATGATTCAAGTTCCACCTAAAACTGCAATTTGTATCTATTCTGACCATTGGCCTTGCTGTGTACATCTGTTTCTTTTCTTCTTTATTTTCAGTAAATCTTCTTCTGTGGAGTTTCATTCTTACTGTGATACTGCTCAAGCAGTACAGAAGCTACGGGATTCTGACTGCCAGGAGACCTGCCCAGAAGATCCCCTTCCAGCCAATTGTAGATGTGCCTAATTCCACAGAGTCTACAGAGAGACCACAGCTGCTGAACATTGTGTAAGAGAAAAAGTACAGTGGAGAAAGAGGACCAGTAAGACAAAATCAACGTAGAACTAGAAAGCAAAGAATATACATTCTAGAAGTCCGAAAGTCCAGACACCACTGACAAGGCTGACTTTCTAAGAATGGAATCAATACTATAATAACCTCATAAGAGAACAGTTGATTTAGAACTTCTGTGAATTCATGATCCTGCAATCCACTGAATTCCCTAGGAAGAGGTGGTGCTGCAAATGAGAACCTCTACCTAAGAATGGAGAAAGACAGTCTTACTCCTGTTAGAAAAGGCAGATGATTATCTCACTGGGTAGAGTAGGTTTTCTAGAAACAGACTTCCTTAGCCTGGATAATTTTCAGAGTCCTTCCTTTTGGGTATCGGGATGAAATTTAGTCATGACACCTGTACTGGTAAGGTGTTTTCCCAGAGGCCAAGCAAAGTAGCTAGTGTTTTTTGGGTTTTTTTTATTCTTCTCTTAGTGCTGGCTACTGTTTGCTTTTTAGACCTTGAAGCAATTGTTACAGGTTACTTTGTCTGTGCCCTAAATTTATTTTCCCTCTGGAAGAATAATGATCTTTCTGTCTCTTTCTCTTGAATATGACTTCACAGGAGCTGAAAGTTTGCATTGAATATCATTTTAGCCCTAAGCTAATACAAGTTGGATCGGATGCCATCAGAGAGGTTTCCAAGAGGAGTGCCATGGAGATGACTATTAAAGACCCCCCAGTAAGAACAGGCTGAGAGAGTTGGTTGGGCTTGTTCAATCTGTTGAAGAGAAGGCCCTGGATAGATCTTCTAGAAGCCTGGATTTAGGACCCCTTTATTCAGGGAGTGTAGTGGCAGGATGAAGGGTAATGATTTTAAGTTGAAAGAGGAGAAATTTTGAAAGATTTTGAGAAGTAATTTGTAATTTGACTGGGAAGTAGATGATCTTGAATAAAGCTTCAAATATCATAACTCAGAATGTTCTCCACATCTTCTTTTTCTTTTTCTTTTTTCTTTTTCTTTTTCTTTTTCTTTTTCTTTTTCTTTTTCTTTTTCTTTTTCTTTTTCTTTTTCTTTTTCTTTTTCTTTTTCTTTTTCTTTTTCTTTTTCTTTTTCTTTTTTCTTTTTTATTTTTTCTTTTTCTTTTTTCTTTTTTTTTCTTCTTCTTCCTTCTCCTTCTTCTTCTCCTTCTCCTTCTCCTTCTCCTTCTCCTTCTCCTTCTCCTTCTCCTTCTCCTTCTGCTTCTTCTCCTTCTCTTTCTCACAACTTTTATTGCTAACCATGTTGTGATATGATATAGAATATCCCTGTAGCCACTTAGGGCCAGTTGTCCTGGTTGTATCACTTCCAACTATTTCTCAGCCCTCAGCCTCCTTGCGGGCAGTGTAGTATGAGAAGCAGAAAGTTCCTTGAGATTCTGTAAATGCTGCTCTGCAACAACGAAATAATTCCAGTGATTAACAGTGTTTTCATCACAAATCCAAAAACATACAAACTATGAAGAAATTTATTCTGGGCAAGGCCAGTATATTTGATGTCTCTTATACAGGCATCTCCTGTTTCTGAAGCCTTATCTGTCTGAGCAGATTTGACAATACTGGTTACTAGAACACTGGCTCTACAGTTTCTATTTTGCCTAGGAATGATCAAAAACCAAAGAATGATGCCCACTCTGCAACCAATATTTCTAGTCTATTCTCCACAGGATTTGTGATGCAGATGACTTTAAGAAATACTCAGACATTCAGGAAAAGGCTCGTTGGTCCTCTTGGACAGCTGTTGATTTTCTTAACAAAACACCCTAAAATGGAAACTCCATACTTCAGTTGAATTTGTCAGTCTTGCACTATCTCCTTTTAACTGATAAGTATATGATCAGCATGACAAATACGACTGTCCAACTCTATTGTGTGTTGAAGAGAGATGTTAAGACTCATCAATTATTATAGTATCTTCATAGGAGGCAGATTTTCAAGAAGTAAAACACATTTATCTCTGGGTAGTATTGATCAATCTCTCTGGAGCAATGAAACTCTAGGTTTATCATGCTCCATATCAGAAGAGGTATGTTCATGTAATAGTAAGTTCTCATCTAGAGGTTTCAGAAAGTTCTGGTGAAGATTATTCTGTGAACAAGTCAACTCAGCTACACACTAATGCTGACTTAAAGGACAATGAGAGTTCTTCAGAGAAATTTGTTATTGTTGGGTATATTAAGCCATCAGCTGAAAGGATGCCAGAGCTGTTTGAGCTGCCTTTGGACACCGATGGGCTGGCCAGAGAGGGGAAGCTATGAAGACACAGTAGCCAAGTCAGTTTCTCAGTTGAGATTGCAGTGAACAAAGCAGAAGTCACTTGTCATACTCTCTCATATATCCAGAGAATGTGAGTAGGTGTGAAAGTTCTTGTTCCCTACAGTAGGGAAGAAAGATGATAAGAACACAGGTGAAGGATTTATCTTCACAGGACTTCATGAGGAGTCCCTCTTCAGAAGAGACACCTGATCTCCTTGTACACAGTCTCTCTGATAATGCAGAAAAGTGAGGTCCACATGTTCACGGTCATATTGACAACAGTAAATCCTATTGACAACAATCAAGGCAGTCATGGTGTAGGACTAGGAAGAATTATCATGGCAAAGATCTGTTTAAAAGGAGACCATAAAGAATAGAGATAGTAGTATACACAGAAGAGACAATTCAGAGAACCTGGATAATATGCATAACTTCTCAACACATAACTTCAGTAAATTGCTGCTATTTCTAGCTCACTGAATGTTCTTCTTCTTGATACTCACAGTTTTGCCACATATTAGCAGTCTATCAAATAATTGCCCCCAGGAAGAATCAGCTAGTTTGTGATGTAAAGGTTCCATGGAAAACCATTGTTTTTCTTCTTTTCTGCTTGTTCCTGCCAGTAACTCAGTGGTGAATTTAGGAATTAACAAACAGCTAAGAGGTACATTATCCATAATGATCACATTTTGATATAAAATTTTTTCCCCTACTCTCTCCTTTTAGAATATTGTGAAGGATATCTAGACTGCAACGAGTTTAATACATCCAATCCAAAAGGTTCAGAAATGCATTTTAGAGTATTGTGATATTACAATACCAAGACTGCCGCAAGAACAAAGAGTTTTGTTTTGTGATATTTCTGTTCTCATTGTTCTGAGATTGTCATGAAGATGGATTCTATACAGTTTCCTGCTTTATTTTTGCAGTCTTTGTTATGAATATGGTCTGATTTTGTGCCAACCTTTGTCACTAGAATGAAAATGAGAATACATTATGAAAACTAAAATGTAATCAGCATTAAAATTCTGTGATAGCTCATTCTTGTGACAAAGAGATCACTGGGAAAGAATGGCACGAAATTAATCAATTATAGTGACAGTCTCACGATTGTAATAAGAATAGAAAATGGCACTACATTTTGTGCATTTACATAACTGAGGGATGGTTTAAAATTAACTCATTCATATCTGCAGATTCATTTATTTTCCTGGAAAAATAGAACTGCTACATTTCCACTACTGACCATAGATAGTGAGCGTGTTCAATACATAAAAAAATCTCAGATTCTGCATTTTTTTAGTCATTCCCCAAAATTTTCACAATCTCTTTCTAATTTTCTTGGTTCCTGCCAGAACGTGAAAGGTCTCATCATCAGTGCCTAATGCATAGCTATATATTCTGAATGTGCAGTGAAAATGAAAACAGAAACGCTCCTTTGGAAAAAAAAAAAACAAAAAAAAACAAGGATAGAGAGGGAGAGAAAGGAAAGGACCCTGAAATTCTTTCTTTGGATTATTTTGTGCTCTGTTTTGGTTTTTTTTGTTGTTTTTTTTTTTTTTTTCAGATTTTTTTTCTTTTTTTTATTATCTGGTTTAAAAAAGATTCATTAAAAAATGAATTTTCAGGAATACCAGAAGAATACAAATATAAGGGTGTTCAGAAAGTTGTTCTGTCTAGTTACTGGTTCTTTCTTTTTCTTGGTTATGAGGCAGTATTAGCAAACACCATCAGGAGCCCAGGCATGGAGATCAAGGGCTGAGGTCTCAGGGTAGATTAATTTGGCTACATACTTCACGTAGGCAGATTTTTACTGACAGAAGAGAACTACAGTGCCCTTCACAAATCAATGGGAGCTCTAGAAAAATTAATCAGGGAGAAAGTGAATGGAAACACCCAGAGTTGTCCTTGACGTAGCTGGATCTTGGTAAACCCCAAGACAAGTTAAACCATGGAAAATTAAAAAAAAGAACAAACTCTGAGAAGCATAAAAACTCATTCAACAATGGACAAAAGCAACCTTCAGCTAAGAAGGAGCTACCTTGCATGCAGACATGAAAGACTTTTGGCATGGAAGCCTAAAGTTTGGTCAGGATTTTTTGGGCCACTTTTCTCAATATCTTGCATTTCGCATTTTCCAAAGACCAAATAAATAGCAAGGAACAGCTGATTTGATATGGGTCAGCATGGTTTTGATAACGTTATAAACACTATCTTTACTAAAAGATGTGTTCATTTACATGTGACTTTGGTTATTTAAATGTTACAGTGCTCTTCTTGCGTCTGTCTACACGTTTATAAAAACTGAAGAAAATTAAATGTTCCCTGGATCTCCTGACCCTGCTACTTCACAAGATTTGTGAATATGAAATTGGAAAATGATACAGAATTTTGTCTGTTAGCTGGATACCTAACAAAAAAAAAAAAAAAAGCTTTCTGAAGGTTTCACTCCTGCTATTTGAATTCTTTCCATCATAGTACATTTTCATAGAGCTGAAGGTGGGATCTGATATGAAACAACCCACTTTATAGATAAATGTGGCTGTCAAGTTATTACACTGCTATATTTTCTCTTCATTACAGCTGTCTTACGGTTAGCAAATCATACAAAGTAGGGCTTCTGATACACTAAAGCATTCTTAACCACTAGGAAATTCTTTTTTTCATTCCTGCCAAAGATCACTGCTGAGATACACAAGCAAAATACTGCTCACAGAAATGCTGGATATCAAGAAAATGTGCATAATATCATTTTTGTAACATATTTTTAATAGTACTGAGATTTAAAAAAGAAAAAATATTTATTCCACAATTTGTATTTTGCTGCTAAATGATATTCAAAAATGTACCAAAAAAATAAATTATGGAATTTACAGAATTGCCATATAATCTTCTGAACTAATATGAGTTTTACTTATTTTAACTCAAGAATTTTCACAACCAATTCTCTTGTTAGCACTGTTGCTAAATCTATGTTTAATAGGGTACATATTTTTCATAGGCTTGAATTGAGTTAATTTTTTTCTTCATAGCTGGTGCAGTGCTGTGTTTTGGATTTAGTATGAGACTGGTGACAACACACAAATATTTTGGTTCTTGCTAAGTTGTGTTTACCCTAAGTCAAGGATTATTTTGTGCCACATTTTCTGCAACTGAGGAGCTCTACAAGAATCTTGGATGGACATGGCCAGGACAGGCAATCCATACTGGCCAAAGGTCTATTCCATGCCACAGATTGTCATGTACAGTATATACCAGAAATAGCTGATCACTGCTTGAGGATAGGCTGAGAATTGGTCAGCAGTAATAAGCTGTAATGTGCACTGTTTTTTTCTCTTAGGTTTAATTCTTCTCTCCCTACTTTTCATAGAAATAGTAATAATAATAAAACCTATTCATTATTATTATTATTAATTATTATTATTATTATTATTATTATTGTTATTACTATTATTACTATTATTACTATTATTATTATCATCACCATTGGGTTTGCAAGACAAGCTTTTGGAAGCAGCGGGCAACAGGAGCAGTTTCTCTGAGAAGCTGCAAGAAGCTTCACCACTGTCTGATGGAGCCAGTGCCACCTAGCTCCAAGATGGACCTGCAGCTGTTCAGGGCCAAGCCCGAGGGGGACAGCAGTAGTGCTGCTGGGAAAACAGACTTGAGAAGGGGAGAGGTGCTGCTGCACTAGGGCAACTGCAACCAGAGAAGTGAGTGAGAATATATGAGAGAAAGAGTTCTTCAACTCCCGAGATTGTAGAGAGAAGGGAAAAATGTGCTCCAGGCTGGAGGCTCTGCCCTGTCTGGTGAAGACCATGGTGAGGCAGCTGTGCCCCAATGGCCCACAGAGGTCCATAGAACACAGAGGTTCACCTGCTGCATCTGCAGGATTCCATGCTGGAGGAGGGGAATTCCCAAAATGAAATGTAATATATAAGTAATTATTTAAAGGAAGGAACATAGATAATTTTAAAATAATAAATCTATCATTGCAAAGATCTTAATTTGTTCCACATTCACTATTTTTTTTGAAGATGTTATTTTACACTCCTAGTTTTTGGTGATTTGGCAAGTCATGATTTGATTCCTACATCTGTATTTTCTTCTATGTCTTAGGAGGAAAAATGAAGACATTGCAGAGAATGACTTTTTCCTTGACAAAAAAAGACTAATGAGAGATGGTGGATGATCAATGTGTTATCACAGTGAGAGACTGTCTTGATAATTCCTAGCATTAGGAATTAGCCTTGGAAAAGCTTCTTCCTTTGCTAAGTTTGCTTAAATATAGAAGGTATTGACTAACACATAAAAATTACACTGGGTGAATTTTATTGGGACTTTTAAGTCTTTCATAAAATTTTCATGTCTTCATTCAGATGTCATAACTAATAGCTTAAGAAGGAAGTTTTTTTCCCTTGACAATTAAAATGTTCATAAAATCAAAAAGTATACTTTTCATCAACATGCTTGAAACAAATTTTGATGAAACAGATAAAGATAATCTTGTATTTTTTTTAAATATAATATCAGCTAAATCCCAAATTGCATTGAATTATCAGAGGAATATAGCTAATAGCTGCATAAATACCATTGTTGCAAATCAAAAGAAGGGTGATGTACTTTTTTCCTTTCTAGTTCCAATTAATATAGTGCGAAGGGCTCCAAAAGTAAACTAGCATGAACACTTAACTGGTTCAGTGTCAAATTTGAAAGTCAATCTAATGATCTTTTCCTCAAATATCAGAATTTATTTCTTTGTTTGAAGAAACTAAAATTTGATTCACTGTATATTACTGTTATCTTCTATCTGATCCCACTGTAGTTTATTAGGTTCTTAAGGTTCCACAGAGATAAACACTTAATCTCAATTTGCCCATGGGAAATAATATGCTAAATAATAGTATCATCCGATTAAGTCTTCTCAGGCAAAACATGTGCTTGGTGGCCATAAAATTCCAAATTAACATCCCACAACAAAATTAAAATTCAGTGTGATTAACTCAGATGATGATAACGTGCTCACAGCATGTAGTCTGCTCAAGTGTAATATGATGTCCTGATCATAAAAGTAAGCTACTTGTCAAGATGGTTTTCACTGGTTTCTTTTTTTTACATTTCATATATACCCTTTAAACACATAGAAAAGATTATGTAAAAATACCAAGCTAATAGAAATATTTTAAATGTCTGAAGCACTTTTTGCTTTCACATTTATTGAGTCTGAGAGCTCTCACTTTGATACATCAGTAGTTTACAAAACGAGATGAGTGACTTGCTGGTAAAGATTTATAGCATCTTCACATTTTGGACAGTGAGAGACAGTTCACATTTTTTGGACTAACATGGTTCAGATTCACTGAGGAGTTTTTAATGTATAACAGCCTTCAGATCTACTATCAGTTATTCTAAGGCATGTCTCTTTCCTCTTTCTTTGCAGTTAGAGGTAAGGTTTTTCTCCTGTTGACATTGCTAGGAAAAATTTCTGCCATTCTTATCTTTGTATTTCACTCTCTGAAGCACTAATAAAGAACTCATAGTTACTCCACAGAAATACTGACCAGACACCTCCCTTAGGGGAGAAGTACATTTGTGTGCCCCTTCTCGCAGCAAGGAAAATAGGGCAAATACCAGTTATTAATTGTCAGCTTAGAAGGCACCTTAAAGATTGACTTAGACAAAAAAGTGTCTGCAGTTAGATTTTTTTTCTTGAATCAACCCTGGGATTCAAAACGGAGTAGAAGAGCTTTCCTACAAAAAACAATTACAGACACTCTTCCTATACTGGAAATGGCATAATAATTCCTAGGACTGTGGAGATCTGCAATCTTCCTTGCATATGTTTCAAATTTTTTTCCATGACTGGTAGTGTCATGCTGTAGAATCTGAGCTGGAAATGGTTGTCAATTCTTTCTCACATATTTGAAAGTCAACTATAGCCAAGGTTTCTTTAAAAAATGTGTTTTGCAGAAACAAAGATTTAGGAGCAGAGGGAAGGAGCAAAGAATACAAAGTAAATTAGTGACTGATCACTAAATAGCCTGGTATATTTTAGGTCTGCCATACTATGAATATAATAAACCTCCAAATGTTTGAATGGTCTTATTGGTGATTGGCACATAACATACTCAGGGCTGAATAACTGTTGGAAATCAAGAGGCTAATTGGATTTCCATAGGGCTAGTTCTCTCTATGCTGCATTTTGGTAGATGAATGCAGAATAACTTTCCAAACAGATCACTAAATAATTCACTAGGAGCTTGTTTCTTTCTTCTTAGCTGGGAAGACAAAAAGAAAGGCCAGCAAGGGTCTGGAAGGAAGTATACCTTTTCTGAAAAGAACAGAAATAGTCTGAGACCATTATTCAAACGGATGCATTTTCTTATTCCTATTTCTTTCCTCACCATACTAAGACTGAGAATTTTTTGCTTGTTTTCTTATGCTATATTTTAAAATGCTCTTGTCTGTAAGACAGTGCAATATCAAGAAGAGATGGGGTCCAGCTTATGTTTCTCAGCTTTACTAATATCTTATATAGTTAAAGCAAAATCAGTGGCATGAAATCCAGAACTTTTGTTGCTTTCTCGCATCACAGAAAACATATGAGCCAAAAGCACAAAACTTTTTTTATAGCACCATGGTGCTATAAAAAAAAGTTTTGTGCTTTTGGCTCATATGTTTTCTGTGATGCGAGAAAGCAACAAAAACCCTCTTGTAAACAGTGTTTTTGCTTTGGCTGACTTGGAAAGAGGAATGCCAACATGGTACCTAGGAATCCAAAGAGGTAGAAGAGAACTTTCAAAGAAGAATTTCTAAGAGATTAAGCACAAAAGATTCCCAAGGCTAGGCCAAAGAAAGCATCATTGTTCACTGCAGTTCAATTCTCTTGTGAACTCTTGCAAGAAAACTCAGTTTTATTTTTTCCTTCCTTCTCGGCACCCACCATCCAATAACATTCCTTTAAATAATGAGGATTGTCTCATTCTTTCTTTTTTGTAGAAGTTGTGTAGTTTGTCAGTGGGAAAGTAAGCTTCTAAATAAGGTATTACAAAACAGAAGATAAATGAGGAAAGATCTGACATCGTATAAGGAATATAGAATATAGCAAGAGATATGGATGATATGGGAAGAAAAAGGGGCATCAACCTGAGGTAAAAAATGACTGAGAAATATTATGCTCCTATATGTACTTAGAGGATGACATAATGCTGCTTGAATCATATTGCACAAGGACCTGGAACACGTGCTTCTACCTATAATGAAGAAAGAGAGGCAAAAGACAGGATTGAACCAATGAAAATTTGTGAAAGGAAAGGGATCAGTAGTAGTGACAGTTTTAGACTTTATTTGAGAAGCCCGTTGCGGTGTTGAGCCTTAGCAAGCAGTAAAGGTCCACCCAGCTGCACATTTACCATCCCTCCTCTTCAGGATAGGAGAAGGAAATAAGATTAAAAAAGCTCATAAGTCAAGGAAAAGGCAGGAAGATCAGTCACTAATTACTCTTATTGACAAAAGAGACTTGGTTCAGGGGAGAACAAGTTTAATTTATTGCCCAATAAAATAGATTAAAGCAGTGAGAAACAAATACAAATACTAAAACAACACCTTTCATCACACTTCTCTCAGGTTAAACTTCAGTTTTCATTTCTGATTAAGTTTTTATTCCTGGAATCAGTTTTTATTCCTGGTTCCTCTGTGTGCCTAGGGCAATGCATTGGAAAGGTATGTTTGAGGGGGGGAGGTGTAGTCAGGACAGTGATTTGTCTCTGGCACTTCTTGCTTTTTTTCCCTCTTCCAATGTGTGCATCTTTCCACTGGCTACAGAGAAATATCTGTGGTGGCACCTGGAGTAACTTCTCCCTTTCCCTCTCTGCCCTTACTATTCACCCTCATGTCTCCCAGTACTTTTCCCCCTCTGGCTATAGAGCATCCTTGCCTTTTTTGGAAAGCATTTTCCCCACGAACTCATTCCCCCAGGTACCATGACCTTTTCAGCAGGGCACAGCTGTGTTGTGTGGTGGGTCTGCTGGAGGTGGCTGCACCAGCTGTGTCCAGCACAGGGCAGCCCCTCAGCCTCTTTCCACAGAGGCCACTCCTGCAGCACTCCCTGCTAGCACCTGGGCACCTGCACAGGGGGAAGAGCTGCTCGCTACTTGGGCATGTGGAAATGCAAGCAGCCTTGTAGCAAGAGGGGCTGCAGGAGTCCAGTGCATTGCCCTGGGCACATTTCCAATGCCTTGCCCTGGGCACATAGAGGAATCCATTCTTGTGGTGGGGTGACACAGCTCAGAGCAGTAGGATATCCATGGGCTGGGGATCTGCTTCTTTGAGCAGGCTAGCCAAGCAGGCTGCTGCCTGCCTGCACTTGTAATTTGTAGGGTTCAAGAGAGAAGTGCTTCAGTGAAAAAACCCTGGTGCATATCTAACAGTAAAATGGTCTGATTTCCCACAGTTTGTTCAGACACCTAAAGCACTGAGTAGCTTATGCAACACTGCATTACTGGTGACTTATATTCTTTTTTTGATTTAATTTATTTCACCAGTTCTAATGCTACATGTGCAATAAGGCAGCTGTTAAGTTGGTTGGTTGGTTTTGAGTTTGAGGGGTTTTTTTTGATGGGCTTGAGAGGTGGAATAGGTGGTTGGTTTTTCTTAATCTCGTTTTAAAATATTCCCCACCCTCTTTTCCGAGCTGCTTTACTGATACCTAAGTAGTTTCAAAAATGCCCTGCTTAACACTTAGTGGGTGAAACAAGTAACTTTTATTTATTAAATACCAGTATTCTACAGGTGAAGCATCTAGATGTCTTTCTTCTTACACGTGTAAAATAAAAATTTATCACTATAAGAGTTTTAGACAACATCAATACATTCTTGGGAACAGGCACTTTGGAACATGTAATTTTTCCTCTTTTTGTTTGCTTGTTTTGTTGCTTTTTTCTTCGGTGTTTTAAGGTAACTGCAGAGTTTGTATATTTGCAAATACTTACAGTTTTATGTTACCAATTAAAAAAACCCTTCATATATATAACAAGAAATTCTGAAATCACAAATGCTTAGCAGTCTTGTGGAATAAAATAAAATTATATTCTGCTGGCCTTTATCAACTTTCAGTAAAGTACTTAAATACAGTAAAATTTCTGGTTTAATTTGCTTTTTTGGTAACTCTCTGATTTGTTAGAACAGTGGTTCAAGAGAACTGATAATCCAAAGGATAAAAAGCAAAAATTCACTGCAAGTTTGAGACTGGAAATTGGTTTTAAGCATAATAATTTTACTTCAAACAGTAAAGTCAGTGATTATTACTAATGTGTTTTAGAGAATTAAAAAAAAGAGCGTTCAATTCTGATCATTAATTACACTCTCTTTTCCTTTCTCTTAATTTATTTTCAATTAATATATTTGAATTTAACTTTAAATTAAGAGATTTTTCTTTGTTGAAATTCTATGAGCTTTGTAAGGCATGACTTTATAGAAAATATTTTTTAGAAGGAAAGAGCACAAATGGCTGCATGGTCTGTATCTAAATTGCATATTTGGTATTGATCCAGAATTTTCATTATCCATCTGCATGCTCAGAATTAAGTGGGAATGGCCAAATGCTTTCTATATGTGTGCAGCTACTGCAGAAATGGTATCAAACATCCTGAAAACATCTGAGAAAAACAGAGATGGAGTTCTACTCCATATGCATTTTGGTGATCTACTTAATATTTTTACAAGACTTTTTTTTTGAGAAGTTTCTGGGATGGTACATACTTCAAACCAATGAAGAATCCATGATAAATTCCCAACTCTCTTTTCTCTAATCTTCAGTGTTTACCTAACAAAGATGCTTAGGGGATATAGGAGAAGGAAAGCAGAGGGATGGTGTTGATGAATTTACAAGTTTCCTTGAATGTGTTTTATTTTTGAAATTGCTTTCATGTGAGCGTGTATCTATGTGACTATTTGCATATGCATACAATTGCTCTCTTGATGTTTTAATTAACTGTTATTTCTCAAAGAAAAGAATGAATTTCCATTAAGGAATGTATATAAAAACATATTCATAACTAGATGTCTCATCCTGAGTCGGATTAGTATTTTGTAGACTATATATTTTACATATTTTTTACATATTTCTACAATAGCTTGCCAGCAGTCATGTATTACCAAGTGAGATCTCACTTCTAGGAATTTCCATCTTTCAGACACCTAAGTTGTTTCAGGTATATACATTTAAAGAAAAAAAAGAAAAAAAAATGAAAGATAAAGGGAGAAAAAGTAAAAAATGAAAGAAAAGGAAAAGAAAAAAGAAAGGAAAAGGAAAGAGAAAACAAAAGGAAAGGAATAGGAATAGGAAAGGAAAAGGAAAAATCTCTCAGACGCCGAATCTGTTGCCATGTTACTTTTTTTTATACCCTGAAAATTAGACTAAGAGTTCCAGTTCTTTTTTTCCCCACTTCAGGTAAAAATAGTTCCCACACTGCCACCTTATGGCTAATATGCATTTTAAAAGTAAAAACATTCCCACCCAGCTTGTGTTTTGACATTTTGGTATTTTTTCTGCTTTCCACTGTGTTAGTGAAAAAACTTTAACTCACTACATAAAGCAAATTAACTTTAAATTTAAACTGCACCATCATTACCTGACTGTATCTCTTCTCTTAAATTGTAAGGACAAGATTACAAGGCAGTGCACCCATGAGGATTAACACTAATCCATGTTTAGATACATGTGAAACTGTATGAAAGTCTTTGATCAACATCTCCTTTCCTTACTGTGTTCAAGACTGTATACTATACAGGATTTCTGAATTAAAAAAAAAAAAAAAACTAAATGGAACCTAAATCCATATGCCTTTTTTTTTCCATTGTATCTATCAGCAAAGGAAAATGTAATTGTGGCACACAATTAACCAACTGTATGTGAAAACCAAAGAAATATTTTGATTAAGTCAAATGAAAAGGTAAATGCAATCCATTGTACTGCATGATAGAATGGGTAATTCCAAAAACTCTGGTGTGAGAAAATGTCTAGAAGTAAAATTCTGCATCACTCTGCTGTTTAAAAAATTTAAAAACCCACAATGCCTGACAAATTGAAAACTGAAACTAAGTAATTTACCTTTATCAAAAAAATTAAGAACTATATCACATCATCCCTAAGTAAAACAATAATAAACTCAGACAAATTACCCAATATTTTTGCTCTTTAACTTTCCAAACAAAATTCTTTCAAATAAGTTCTTGGCAATGAAATGATCCCATCCAAAAAAGTGGTAAATCACAAATGACAGAAATACACTGAAGATACTGAAAAACATGAGTTTTAATAAGAAATATTTTGCAGCAATACAATGTTTGATGAAAAAGCACCTAAGCACTGTATCTATTTACTAAACTTATTTTGCAGTTAATACTATTATGTAAAACCTTTTTCTTAAGGGTCTATGAAAATAGAATCTCAGAACACATAAGTGGCATTAATTTACTTCACTAATACAAATATTTTTTAAAAAAGAAGTAATCCTTACTTGCAATTATTATCAACATACATTTGAGCATTAAATCACTATAACTGCACCAAATGACATCATACTGTTCATGTGATTGAAAAACTTTGTATCAGGCATCATATGTGATTTTTCACAGTTTCTCATCTGGAATTCCCTGTTAGTCAATATTCTCTAACATTTGCTTAAATTGTATTCTCTTGGAAGCATCTGTGGCATAAAGTGCCTTTGCTGAAATAATGTAGAAGAAAATCCAAAACTAATTTTTAACAGAGATAAGTGGTGGTTTGGTTTTGAATAATTTTTGGGGTTTGGTGGTTTGTTTTTTTTTTTTTTTCCTTTAGTTTTGATTCAGATGTAGTCAGAAGCGTAGGAGCACGCCAAAAAAAGTCAGCAGCAAAACTAATCATTTTTTTGGTAGCAATTTTAAAAAAACCAAATAAAAACTGCCAACACAAGGGAAAGAACCCAAAGAAAAAACCAAACCAAAACCAACCAACCAACCAACCAACTCTCCCAAACAAAAACAACAACCAAAAAAACCAAGCAACCCCCACCCCCAAATAAAAGCCCCAAAACCCAAAACAATTCCCTCTAAATCCAGCCCACACCAGCTGCTGAATATGATATAAAATAAAAGACAGAATTCCTTAGGAGAAAAGTAATTTTTGAACAAATAGAGAAAAACATGGGGAGAATAAAAAATAAGAGAAAACTTCCTGCAAGCAAATCTGTTTCATGCCCTTTCCACTGATTTATACAATAGATGGAGCCTAGCAGAGAAGACCTACTTTAAACTAGTTGTATAGGCCTAGAAAATTCGCTCACATTAATTATATCTGGAATGCTAAATTAATTTTTTTTTGAAGGGAATCCTACCACAAAATTGTGCAAACTGCTCATAAAGAATAATCCCTTAATAGCACTGAATAGTCTTTTGTACTTATATTCTTAAGATAGGGACCATTGCTTTTTTTGCATAACATTGAAAATAATATGTACACAACTATTTAAATCTGAAGAAAAGGCAATGAAATCAGTCAAACTGCCTGGTTTTGTGTTTCCATTGGAATGATAATTTCAATATTTATTTTTATTTTCATGTCATTATGTGACACCAGATTATATTTGTATAACTGGAAGAAAAATCAATTAATAAACTAAATTTTTAAGAAAGATTTGGTGGAAAACATTCCATAAAAAACCTGAACATTTGTGCTCCTAGCAAACCCAGCTCCTCTTTGATTAACTGCATAAACTCACCTCCAAACACTATAATTTCTATGTGCAGTTGTTCTCCAAGGCCCCAAATGTACCTGGCTGTGTGTTTATATAACATAATTTGTTTTGTATAGACCCAGGATATTTCAAAAGCCCCAAAAATTGTGTACTTTGAGCAACAGTGTGTTAACTGTTCATTTTGGATGTATTTTTAATTATACAGAACTCTAAAATATTCTGTGTGCCCCATTCAGTTTCTGGAGCAAATTAAAAATTATTTTTTACCAGATTACTTCATTAATTTACTCTTAATATCTCATATTGTATTATGTTGCCCACAAAAACTAATTTAAGTTCCTCAAACTTACCTGAAATATATGTAATTACTACTGCCTTTCAGACTTTGGAAATGGAGAACACGTAACACTGTAAAAATATTTAATAATTTGTGAAATTTAGTGTGAAAGATGAAGACTAGGAATTTTTTTAAAGTGTATGTTTCTCTTCCAGTAAAACAGCTCTTGATCTTTAGTGTAATCAGTAGAGACTTTAAGACAAAATTAAAAATTAAAAGGGGATGGACTTTTCAATTTGCCATGTGAAGACTTTAAGTGTTCTTAAAATCCCAAAACAGGAGTTTCAGGTCAGGTACCCAAAACAGAAATAAAATTTTAACCAATTTAAACACAGGAAAACACAGTATCATTCCATTATACACAAGGTTTTTATAAATTATGTTGTTAATTTTTCCCTTACAAATACAAATACAAGGAGTAAAGGAGAATGTAAAATGGTGTGACTGATAAGGTTTAGATCAAGACTGAAGTAGGTACTCTAGCATACAGCTGATGTGGGCAGAACTCAAGAAGATTTTGGGTTTTTTCCCTATAGCAGATTGGAACGCATGGGAAAAATTTTGCTTCTCACTACAGCGCTCCTTAACATTTTGTTATGTTGGGGAAGACCCATAAGAGGGACTTTTATATGGTCTTGTAGTGATAGGACAAAGGGGATTGGACTCAAGCTGAACTTCAGATTTGATATCAGAAAGGAATTCTTGACCGTGAGGATGGTGAGGCACTGGAGCAGGCTTCCCAGAGAGGTTGTGAGCTCCTGCTCATGGGGACGGTAAAGGCCAGTCTGGATGGGGCCTGCTCAGTGGAAAGATCCCTGCCATAGGAACAATCTTTCAGGTCCTTTTCAATCAACCTATTGTATCATTCTATGGTAATTTTTTTTTTTTTTTTTATGAATAAAATATATACTTTCAAGGCAGAACTCTATTCTAAGAAGTAACTTGGAAAAATATCAAATAATATTTTACTGTCAATTTTCTCAGTACTAAAGGCAATAGTTAAACTCTCTAACTCAGTATATCCTCAAGCTATTTTGCAGGAAAATAAATACCAAATATATTTCCTGACCACTTAATTTTGGTTATGTTTTCCCATGTTCTAATGTCACTAACTCCATTGGCTTCTCCAGGCCAACAAATTCCCCATTTATGGATTCCTTTTATTTTACTAAATTTTCAAAAGGATTTAAGATTTTTTTCTAATAACATACATCATATTAACAAAAAAGTACAACAAAATTAATTACTGCATCTTCTATCACCTTTAATGAATTTGGAATAAAGTGCCTCTGTTGCCCTGGGAAGAAATTTTGGTGGTATTACTTTTCAAAATTACTTGCTAGACAAGCATAAATTGTCCTATATACAAACACAGTCAATAAGTTCAACCATGTGTTCAGTGGCTGGGTAAAATTTAAGAGTTTAGAGACATACATTAAAAGTACCTGGTAGACTCCATAACATTTATATGGATGAATATATTTTGTGTAAATCCCAGCTATAAAAATTAAAATAGTACTGAAAAGGCAACATCACCAAATATAGCAATTGTTTCTTTAAATCCTCAAGATTCTGGTCACCATTTCACTGTTACTGTTGCTATATCTCTTACTCAATTTATGGTGCATGTTAAAAATGTACAACTTTCCTGTCTTTTGTTGTGCCTGGCTGTATGTGTGCACCAATGGGATGATTTTAGATAATTGTGAGAATTTTAATTTATTAAGCGGTAGGGTTTTAATTGAGCAATTGCGTTTCAGGATGATCAGGAGATAGTGAGAACTACAAAAACACTGATTTTGTTTTTCCCCTAAAAAGAGTGACATGGTCAATTCTTGAGCAAATACCTCAGGTATGGTAGATGGAGTAATTTAATGTATAAAATTATAAAAAACATTGGTAACATAAAGAAGATTACATAAAAAATTGAAAACCAAAGTGACATCCAAAAATTATAGCTTTCTTAGCAACAGGACTTATGAACGCTTTTAACGTTTGTGTGAGCTTTTAGGTGTTTACAATAACCCAATCACCTACTTTAGCTTTATGCCTGTGGTATGAAATGAAAATTGCATGAAAACAATCACTCTTAGGAAGAGAGGGAATCCTGTGTATAATTGTCTCAATCCACAACCACGTAATTCAGAATTATGTACATACTTGGCCTCTAACTAATTACCTCCTCTTTATAGCAACATATGTGAACATTGTGTGAAAGGAAGAAAACAGGATGATGTGTCACAAGATGAGTATTGGAAACAGAAAAAACAAGAGGAAGTTTCATCTCTCTGCAACTAGAATAAACAAAAGGGAACCAGGGCCCGTCAGATGAAGGTTATTAATTTGTATCTACTATATTTGAAGATTTAATATGGAAGCTGTAAATAAGCAAATTACCAGCTGTCAGAAAAATTTTCACTATTAATTTAAATGAACATCCTTTAGGCAAGCTAACATTTTGTTAGCCTGCAGGCTAATTCTAGAATAGAAAAATGCATAAATAAACAGTTAATGAATTTCAAAGTTCATTTTCCATGTTTTCACTAATATAAAAATAAACTTTCATTGCCAAAGCGCTTTGTTTATAAAATAAACTTCATGGTGAGTGGCCTCCCTGTAGGATACACAATTAAACAAATTCTTGTTATTCTGTTTGTCCTCTTTTTTTCTTTAAAGGTGACTTTTATGTTATGGAATTTAATTAGAACATATGTGTCTTATGAAGGTCAAACTGTAAAGCTTTTTATCACGAATATGAGACAAATAAAAGCTACTCTTGATTTATGTTTATATGCTGTACAAGATGTCAAGTCAGAGAAGTAACCTTGGTCAATTCCTCAAAAAAATCTGTCTGAGAGATGACCTTAGTGACTGGAACCAGAGTTTGTCCTCTGTAAGTCATAAGAGGTTCTGCTAAATGTGCTTTACTGCCCAGAAAAGGGACACCCTGTAAAAGCACCTGTTTATACTATGCCCTTTTGGGAATGTCTACAGAGTCCAAATGAGAGCAGAGAGGAGACACTGCTGTTAACACCTATTAAGCTTCTAAGCGCACGGAGGGAAATGCTACACTGCACAGACACCTAAGGCAGGTCAAAAAAAGGAGGAGTTTATTCACTGTTAATTGCCCTATGGTGCCACATTTTGTGAACAATTCAGAAAACTGTCTGGAGACAAAAAATCCCTACATTTTCACAAAATAGAAACTTATAAAAATAGAGTTTTATACACAAAGTTACATGATTCACACGTAGTTTATTTGTATCATTTCATGATCTCTTTGGGAAAAATAAAAATCAGAGGAAAAGTATATATATCAAAGAATATATCAAAAATATATCAAACAAACTTTGTATGAACAAAATGCCATGAGCTTACCAGCATCACGATCTTTAATTTTAATGAACTGGCATATTTTAAAAAATAACTGCTGAATACATATAAGAAAGAGTTAAAGCAGAAACTTCCAAAAAAGAAGTTTCTTTTAGTTCCACATCAGTCCTTTAACTTTACAAACATAGTGTGTGGATTTCTTAAAAATGAAAGGCTTTACATTCCTGATTTTCATGCAGTGGATATTGTAATTTTTCAGTGGGGGGAAAAAGAAGAAAAAGTGCAATTTGTCCTTTTTAATTCCTTGTAAAAACACTTATATTCCAGTACTGACTAAGGTGTTAGAAATATAATTATTATTGTGCTAATGAGGATACACCAGACGATTCTATGCTGCAAAGTAATCCAGGACATACAAGACATGTTCAGTTTCCATGGCCATTGCTCAGCTTCCAGGCAGTCAAATAGTTCTTACCAAAGGCTAAATAATAATTGTTGGAAAGGCATTTTTCTGAGATGCAGAACAAAATTATAGTTCTGAGAGTGAGCAAATAACTGAGAAATCAAAGCTTTAGTAGAAAACAAGTTGTAAGGAATGTAGAAAGACAGACGATATTTAACAAACCTGAAGCAAACTCCACTTTCCTACTTCAGTCAACTGCACAAGTCATAATTTCACTAGAATTGTATTTTCTGGGAGGATATGCTGACTCTGGTCTCTGAGCCTGCACTGTATATTATTGCTCTTTTGCAGAACAGTATTGCAAAAGACTAAATGCTGATTTGTACTACGAATTTATACACTGATTCTTCTCTGAAGGAAGCTCTCAGAAAATAGCTGACAGTGGTTTATGAAGTAGTGTAATTATGATATACCCTAAACAAATTTGCAGTCTACATGAGGATTTGTGGATGAATTAGAAATTTTTGTTCCTCTGCTACAAGATATTTGTAATACAGAATTATATTTTGAGAAATACATTATTTATTTCACTATTCAATGCCACAGAATGCAGTCAACAGTGCTTATCTGTTGTTTGGTTTTTTTTTTTAATATTTTCTACTGAGGCAAATGACCAAAGAGAAACAAAAATAGCATTATAAAAAAGAGTTTTAAATGAAATAATTTCTACAACATATCTTTCAATGAAGCAAACATTAGTAACATTTTGCTTCTGGGGATTGTACCTGATTATAATGTTTATTTACAGTACAAAATAATAAAGCTTACTGATCTCTGCACATAAAAATGTGGTAAACAAAAATATGCAGCCAAATAAGTTAAGTCAGGGCTTATCCAGAGGCTATTAAGCATTTATAATAAACTATGTGAAAGATTTACAAAGCCACAGGCTTATCTGGGACTGCTGTGAAACACAGCTCTCTCTACTTGGTTTAATGCAGAATCATGTGATATTCTCAAAGGGTAAACTCAAAGCTTGTTTGTCAACCATATCTTAAAAACACACAGCTTACATTTTTGGGAGAAAGAACATGGAATTCTGCTTCACATTTAGTACTCTATGTTTCACAGTTAATACTCTTCAACTTTTGCTCCATTATTTATATTAAATTCATAAGGGCGAAAGCAATTACTGTATACTTACTTAAAAAATAAAAGAGCTCTGAATTTATTTCCTGTATTTTGATGAGTCCTCAAGTATTACTCCTTTGAATTATTTTACAGGGCACATCATTATGCTTTTTCACTTAAGAATACATCCATTAAACAAGTTTTGAATTTTATAGTAATTACTTTTAAACAGAATTTCAGTCATAGAACAGGATTAAAATACATGTCTTTAAAATTGCACTACGTTGACATAAATACTTAAAGGACAGTAACTTAAACAGATCATATCCATGAACTGACAAACATAGAGTCCAGCCAAACAAAGGTTTTTAAAAAAGTTTACTTATTCTTTGAAAAAGCTAGTTACATTGAGAAAAAAAAAAAAATAAAGATTGTGAATAGTTATTTTCACTGTTATCTAGGATTACAGTTTAAACAGCACATTCTTTTAATTCAGTATTTAAATTTATTTGCCTAATTCTAAAAAAGATTTTTAAATGCAAAGGTAAGGCAGAAAAGCAGGAATCCTCTTCACAAATTATCCAGAAATATGTCTTTAGGGAAAAAATTGACGATTTTATGCATTATGCAATATGATATAATATTTCTCTTCTTCAAGCAAAAACCTTTGAATTTTCTATTTCCTATCAGGAAAGTAAAGCCAATATAAGAAGGGAAAAAAGGAGCATATTTTTGTCATATGAGAAAGAGATAATTTCCAATACACAAAAGGAAATAGACTTTTTGAAGAACTATTAATAAACCTCTCACAAAGCCTGTTTATGTTTGAAGATTTTTTTAGTGTCTTGTGGAGAAACATTGCAGGCATTTATGGAGCTGTATTGTTATCAACACACTTTAGTAATGATTTACAAACATTGCCAGGAAGCAACCTATAAGAACATGCAGGAGGGTTACTTTAGAAGAGGATTTTTGAGAAATATTGGTGGCTGCTGATTGGAACAGAGTACAGTTTAATGTGCCACTGAAATAAACCCAGCATTATCCGCCAAAGAAATCTGCCTTTTAGTGAAGCCTGAATCAATGAAAGCAGCATGACTTAGTGATGAGGATCTTATCAGACCAGCTTTATGATCCTAATTTTGGGTGGTAAGAACTGCAAAAGCAAACAACATCAAAGACAACATGAAAGATACCTATTAGTTGTAGAGTTATACATAGGTTTTGCTAATTTTCAGGTTTCTGTGGATAAGTACCAGATCGTTTCATGTGCTTCCCTGCTGCAGCAATTTAATTGCTTCAGAAATTTCATGGTGTAACATGAACTATTTTATAATATATTATGATAAATTCTTTTCTTCTTTGGGTAATCATTATTGGATGAAGCATAGTAATGCTGGCATAATCATTCTGTATTGCATATCTAAGAAACAGAATAGTAAATTCTTTTTGAAGAATACTGTTGTCCTGTATAGAGAAGGCAAAATAGTACAGTAATTAGATAAACAAAACTCTATCATTTTCAGCCAACGCTTTAAAAATTCATATGTTTGAGTCTGCTGTGTTACACTATATCAGGCTATGCCATACTGCACAGTGACACACCACACTACACTAGATTACTAGATACAATGCTATACTATATTATGCTAATCATTTTCATTATGTCAATGAAAGTTTGCAGGATTAACTCTAAACAAACAGCTATGTTATAGAACAGTAAAACACAAATGTAGCAGGTATTCAGAGCAGATATAGTAGAGATAAGACAGCACTGAGTAAGATTAATATTCACCAGAAGAGAGGACAAAAATCAGTTGAAAGGGAAAAGTAGGAAAAAAAGCTTGAAAGGTCCAACCAGATAGATTGTAATTGCCTGGGTCTTATAATTAGATTTAAGGGACAATTGTTTGCAACTTGAGTAAATGGTTATCAGTATCACATTATCCTGAGCAGCTCAATCAGTTGTTGCCAAGAAATATTAAAAAACTTAACCTCATTTTGAAAGAAAAGTTTGCTAAGCATCAACAAGCACAGAAGAAATTTAACTTCTTTTCATTATGAAGGCAAAACTTTAGGAGTAAGTTAGGATATGGGGATTCATAAACAAAAGACTGTATTTTCAACAGCTCTTTATATGAGATGCATGTAGTTAAAACATTTCCATCCTTTTCCAATTAATAATAACTAAGTAAGCATAATGTGAAGGGCAATTTTTACTACTTAGTCTGTAGAGAAGCTGAGACAATAAAATAGCATAGTTATACAACAGTAAGCATATAGGTAGGAAAATAATAATAAGTAGGACAGTCAGGGGACAATTCAAGTCACACCAATCACAGCAAATTATATATCTTTAGCTAAAGAAGCCACTAAACACAAATGCCATAAGTAAGGCTCAGCCTGATGGGTGAGGAGATGCAGGAGGTTAACATACTGTAACAATTGGCTTGAGGGAAATCAGGCGTCCTGGAGGGGACTTTTAATTAGAGCTTTCTGGACTGGATGTGGAATGCATTCCCATAGGAGTTCCTTAGTAGCTGATTAACGGGAGTAGTATTATCAGCGCCCTTGGACTTGATGGTACATTTTGCCTGCTAAGCAAAAGAGAAAATTCTGCAGGTATAGTCAGAGTCAAAATATATATACAGTATGACAATACTGTGATGTATGAAAATAGCAAAAACTACAACACAGTAAAACTAATCACAGTAAAATATATTTAGTCAAATCCATGATGGAATTCAGGAAGAACATACCACCATTATGTCAGTCATTCTTCAAATTTCATTCTTTAAGACTTAGCTTTCCAAATACTTGACACTTTTTGCAATCTATAAATTTCAAGATCTTTCTTCCTTCTTAATATTGATAACAAAAAGCCCCTAATTGCATTTGAAACATGTATTTTTATATATTCTACAGTTTTATTTCCTTTTTCTTTTTCTGTCAAGTTGATACTTAATCTTTTTTTCCTTGTCCATATTCACTTTATAGGAACATTTTTAAAGATTATATATAAAGTGGTCATTTAGTATGGCTTTGCTGATGTTGGTCTAAACAGACAAAAATAAGAGAAGAAATACCATCAACATGCATTTTTTAAAATTTGTAATATTATACAATTTATTTAGGCTCTTTTTTCCCTCTCCTTCTTGAGCACCATCTGCAGTATTTCAACCATGCAAAATGCTGTTTAGTGCCACAGGGAGACTTATATAATTTGTGTCAAGTTTCCCTGAGAGTAGTACAAATGGTTTGTTATGACACATTTGATCAACTCCTACTATCTCATAAGACTAACCTCAAAAACAGTAAAAAAACCTAGTCTTATTATAATTTCAATGAATTTGAATGAAAAGTCCCCTAATGTAAAAAACCAAACAAACCAACAACAACAAAAAAAAAGTAATCCCTCAAAAAATAACAACAAAAACAAAATAACAAAAAAAACGCTCATACAACTACAAACACACCCACTAAACAAGAAAAGCAAAACCCAAAAGTTCAAAATACATGGTACCACACCAAAATAAATCTGAAAATAGCCACAAGCAAAATAACCCCATTTTTGGACTAACATATCTACAGGGGAAAAAAAAAAGAGTAAATGAGTTGACACTGACAACTTCTCTGCCTTTTGGAGCTACTACACAATAAGCTATAACATTAATTTATTGGATGCTCAGAATGGACTTCTCATGCAGAAGTGTCCTTACAACAGTTAATCACACTATGTTAGAATCACCCATCTCTGCAATCAACATGCTACCTCTCTTTTACAATAAGCTTTTGTGAACTATCTTGCAGTTTTTGAAAGACACTCAAAATCATTTGAATTATTCCTGGGAATAAGCTGACAGACACTGATGTGGTGTGTGCTTCTGGGGATTTTTTCATCTGCAAAAGACACTACTTTTCATTAATGTCTTCTTAGTTCTTGAAAGACGACAGCTCTGAAGAAAATATTTCTATCCATTTAAACAAGACAACCTGACATATCCCAACAACACCTTCTTACTACCAATAGTAGGCCATGACATTACCTCCTAGACAGTCAGTGTTTGGTATGATAATATGGTGGAACTATAGATAAAGCTAGAATCTAGAAACTGAAGAAATTAAACTCATTTGGGTTAAATAGAGAACACGCATAATAATTAATTGCAAATATCTCCAGTGGCAAAACTGAGTGATTAGCATGGTGCATTCCTCAAAGGCAAGCAAAATGTGATCCTCTACCTAAAAAGACTCTTTTAAAGATTATGTTATTTAATGGATATGTTAAAGTTCTGCATCATAGTTATGAGGACTATGCTTAATTGGTCAGAGTTTCTCATGCGTTTGGTATTGAAAAAATCTAGAACAGAGCCCCACATTATGTTCTAATGCAATATGTAATGCAAAGTGAAAGCCTCATACCTTTTATTTTCTTGCTTTTGGGTTTTTTTTTGAAATTCCTCCTTCAGTGAACCTAACAACTAAAAACTTTCTCTTGCCTTAACAAAGTACTACCGCGTACCTTCACAAGTAGAATTTTCTTACCCCAAACCTTGAAGACTAATCCTTTCACTGAGATGCAGAGTTAATGTAAGCTGCTGTTTTCATCTGTATTTTTTGATGATATGTATTAGATGTTTTAGGTACTTTCCAGTGTATTAGTTGTTTTCCAACACACAGAAGATATTAAGCATTTTCTTTTATGAAAATCACTGAATTTAGTAAGCCATCCAAAGTCTGACCAATAATTGTTATTCCCTAGTTAACATGGGTTCCCCAAGTCCTACATGTTTGCTATACAACACAGTTTTAAAAATGCATAATGAAAATGGCATGGCAGTGTATTTAATTCCTGCTGTTTCACTTCCTCACTATAGACTTAAGCCTTAAATAATTAAGTGATATATCATCAAGCCCAGCTTGTTAATAATCACTAAATTATTTAATGTATTTGCTAATACATTTGCTGACAACCTAGAAATATATTCTTATTGATTAGAAGAGAGACTCTTGGAAGTTTTAGTGTAAATTCATACAAATTAAGTAAGAAAGAGAACAACTGGTTTTAAACATTTATGGTTCTCTCTTGAGCCAGCTTCTTCAGTTTCAAGTGAAGTAGGAGCTTTTATTCTGACATTCTTCAGTCTAGTGAGCATCCTATATAGAGCTACATGCTCATGTCCCTATTTCTCCACCAGATAAACTGTTTGGGAGAGCTTTTTCTCAGCATGTACTTTTAAAAATCATATGCTCCCATGGAAAGTTTCAGATTCCACGATTTACAAATTCACTCTGCAATCTATCCAAACTGTAGATAATAAAACACAGCTTATATTTTCTGAAAGTTCTAGTTATAAAATTCCACATAAGTTAAGAATTGACCAAATCAGCTTGCATATTCTTTTTGAAAGTATGGTAAATGCTTTCCAGTTTATTTCAGATGGCTTTATTCCTCTGCCTGTACCTATAATTGCACCCTACAGCTATGAATGCACCGAGGATTTCAAAACTGCTATCTCACAGGGTTAGAGAATTCTGATAAAATAGTAACATGAAAAAAATATTAGAGAGAGACTGTGAACTGATTTTTTCTAAAAAGTGAAAAATTCTTTCTGCATACATTATGCCAAGTTTATCTGAAAATTCAGTAGGGCAGCATTTAAAGATTCTTTTGGTTTTTGTTTACACATTTTGAAAATTTTTTGCTATTTGTGAGGTATCTTGAATTATATGGGAGGAGACCTGAATAGGGTATATGAAATTCAGGTTTGCATTTAGACCTGCCGTGACAATAGTTTTATAAAGAATTAAGTAGCTAAGCCAACTTATCAACTTATGCACTCTTGGAGTAAGAAATGGTAAAATTATTTCTAGCAGCTATTAAACTTTGATTAAACTGAATTTCCCTAATAAGTTTACCTTTTACTTATTTTTAGCATTATTGCCTATTAAGAACACCTTCTAATACAATTACTGCAACTTCTCCTATTTTAGAAACATCAATATCATTTTACATTCATTACTGCTGACATTTACTATCTGGATCAAGGACATCAAGGACAATAAAAAAGCCAGTAATATATATGTGGCAGCACAGAACTCATCGTGGGCTTCAAAACCTTTGAAACTGACAAAATATTTGATAGTGAACCAAAGACAATCTCTTTGCTGCATCAGCACTCCTGACGGAAGAATTCAAGACTAATTTTTAAGTAACTGCATTAACTGTAATGGTGGACCAGATGTATACAAGACAAAGTTGCTGATCTCAAGACCAGTGTCTGACTATATTGAGTCAGGGATGAAAAGAAAGACTCAAGTGTTCAGGTGGATCAGAAGGTTCACTTTAATGAAACTAGCAGGTCTTTTATAATGTGATTTGCTGAGGCGATACTTAACTGTTCTCAAAGTAGTAACATCTCACATTACTGGTGACTATGAATAGCACACTCTAGAGAATCATAACTATAAACAATGGTTACAGAAAGAGAGATAATAATTGTTTTAATTATTTTCCTCTAAGATTCCCAGGCTCAGCCTGGGAGAAATTATCTCTATTCTTTCTTCTAGTGAACTGAGAATATCCGCAAGTGTCTACATGTGAGCTCACCAGTTAGTTGCAGGACCATGGATTTGTGTTTTAATCTGGGGAGAGAGACATACTCTCAATCCTTTGTTGGTGACTTAATCGGAGTATCTGAGGTATTTCCAATCCTGTGACACTTTAAGCCCTAACCCTGAAAGCTCTGGGAAATTGGTCTTTTCACCAAAAAAGTGATTAGTTGTTCAGTTAAGATGATGTTCGCTTGTAGGAAAATAACTATGGCAGCCTTGACCCTAACTGAAAGCAGATGACCTAAGTATTTATGTGTTTATTAAGCATTATTGTACTTTCTATTGTAAGTATTCTATCTCCAGAAAATTTCATAAGCATTGCATTGGATAAGAATTTGAAGGGAACAGAGCATGAGTGCTTAAATTACAAAATAGACCATAGAGAGTTTGGCAAACACATTTTAAATTGTTCTCCTCATCATAGAGATTGCAGAGAATTCTCAAAGGTAAGAATGAAATTTCCTGACACATCAGCAATGTTGATGGTAGTTGGGTAGCAGACTGACTTATGGAAGGGTGAATGGTAAAAAAAACCCAAAAACCATGAAATCTCAGGCTGAAGAACATCTCTACAAGCAAGCAAATTCAATAAGAAATGTGTATTCATCACTCATCAATCAATGCTGCACCCAACACAGTGCCAAATCCCAAATTATTACATACCATGAATTTATCCAGTTCTTCAAAAACACTCTCACGGCGTTTGTGACAAAACACTTTTCAAAGTACTTTGTGATATGAATTACGCAGGCAACTACATGATGGTCTTTCACCACACTATCATCTGTGTCAACTACTGAGAAAAAGAGGAACTCAAAAGGAGTGAGTTATCATAAGAAATTAATATTTCATTATGACTTTACACATAGATATCTGCCGGCTTCTGAGAGAACTCAACTTAATGTCATATAAAGAACAAAAAAACCCCAGACTATCAAGACTAGATTTAAAAAAGAGGAGGAAGAAAACAATTTTAAAAGGCCACCTTTTAAATTTATTCTAAAAGTAAGGTGATAGTTTTTGTATACTTTTTGTATTAAAAACTATCTTTTATCTATCAAAGTTCTATTCTTTTTCTTTAAAAAGTCTTAATTTTTAAAAATAATCGGCATTTTTCTCTGACACTTATTTTTGCAAGATAAGAACACATGAATACCAAAATCCATTAATTTGTCAGCTGTCATTAGCTACAGCAATCAGTCAGGTTTGTTAGAACTAGATTTTCTCATCTGAAAAGACAGACATAGACTGAGAGGTATTGATCAATGTTGGTAAAATATCCTCTCAGGGCCCACCTCCCTGGACAAAATTTTCCTCTAGGGCTATGCATAGTCTTGCTGCACAGAAGTTTAAGGATCTCAGGCAAAAGACCAACCCCAGAATAAGTGTGTAGAGTCCATTTGTATGGACGCACCAGTATGAGCTGGAGCTAAAGAGGCAGAGACACAAGTACTGCATTTTGCACTGTGTCAGAGCCTTACATCTGCAAAGCTGAAGTCTTTGCCTTGAGAACACTTCACTGGTCACAAGACAGTTGGATCAAGTCAGAACAATGGATGGAGATGAAGGGTCAAGGAGTTATTGATTAACTTAGGGTTTGACTAATCAAGGGTTATTGATTAACTTAATTATTGAGTAATCAACCACCTTGCGTGGGGAGGATTTTTGACCAGCACTACTTTCTCCCCTTCCAGATATGTAACACACTGACTATTTCTGGATGTATGACTTAGTTTCTTTTCAATGCCGCGGTGTGCCTGGTTTGCTTCCGCAACTTGATGTCTTTTTTTGCTGTTATCCTTTCATGGCATTTGGGTGAATGAAATCTGCTCCCCTTTGAGGAAGTATGTTAAGAAGCTTCACTACAGATACTAAATATGCATACAGAGACTACTTGACAGTGAATACCATTTCAACTTAATTTCTGTGTTGCTTGTGATACAGCTTCCTGCTAATGGACTACAAAAGCAAGTTTCATTAAGAACCACTAAGTAAGTGCAAGACTTAGAAAGTAATGATCTACTTTCAGGGAAAAAAAAAAAAGAGATATTTAGACTGATTTCATACACATGACATATTATCATCCTAAAACATTTACATGTTTTCTGATATGTAGCATTACAGTCACAAAGACAGAGCTAAAGAGTTCTGAGTAAGGTCCCCAGATAATTTTTCTAATAATAGGAGGTCTAGCTCCCCAGAGAAGTCACTACTACTGTTGACCTGGAAACCACTAACCTAGTTAAAACAAGAAAAAAACATTGTATGAAATGTGATACAGAAAAAAATATATTACAATGGAATTAAAATAGAAGAACTTCATGTGTGTATTCTATCAGAAATTTATTTTTTCTTCTTTTCCTGTGATTCTTACTTTCTAACATACATTACATGAGGGATAGAGGAGTTATCTTCAATATCTGGGGCCAAGAAAGTGATTGAGATTTGCTAAAACTATAACCAGTTTTTGTCACTGATAGCCCACATTGTCGAATTTTCTTCTATTGGCTTGCTTTTTAATTCTCAAAATAAGATAAGCATCAATTCTTTCTTTAAAAAAAATTACAGGCATTTTGCTATAAATGCTAGACCTTCAAAAGTGTTTATGGATTTATCTGTTTTCATAAAAATTGATTGAGGGTAGTAATTTCTAATAGCATCAAATAAATCAGACGAGTATTTTTTGGAAGATACACAAGTCCTGATCCCAAAACTTCAAAAACATAATAAATCTGGGAAACTACTAATTAATTCTTATGAGAGTCAGCTTACATCTGCCTAGTGAACTAAAAATCATAGATTCATTTAGCTTGGCAAAGATACCTGAGATCATTGAGCTCAACCATAACCTGACACCAACAAGCCCACCACTAAACCATGTCCCTAAGTGCTACATCTATGTGTCATTTGAAAAATCGTAGGTATGGGTACTCAGCTGCTTCCCTGGGCAGACTATTCCAATGCTTGATAAAACTTTTGGTGAAGAATTATTTCCTATTCTTTCCTAATGTACAATCTAAACCTTCCCTGGTGAAATTTAAGGCCATTTTCTTACATCTTATCCCTTGATAGTTGCGAGTAGAGACTAACTCTCACCTCGTTATAGCCTTTCAGTTGTAGAAAAAAAGTAAGTCTTTGCTTCTACAGGGCACTAAAATTCTATTTTAAGCTTTCAAAATTATTTAGGCATAAAAGATCATAAAATAAAACAATTTTGAGGAGACTATATTTGTTAAGGCACTGACATTTTTCAGCAGTGGGATAAATAGGAAATCATTACATGTCCCATAATTCATTGCAGTAGATATTGCATCCTCTAAGCGGAGATATTAGTTGGGTTGTTTTCTTGTTGTTTTTTATATATATATATATATATATATATATAAGTAATTTAAAGGTATAATTTTATAAGTAATATTCCTTACTTAACTGTTATGTATTTATAAATGTAAATGTAACATGGAAGATGTGAAATATTAACAAGATGTTGGAGAAATCTATCAAATACAAGATCCTCATGCACTGTTATTTAAGGGTTTCTAAAAAAAATTCATGGAGAAACAAAGGTGAGTTCGTTGTTTTCAGGAATAGTTGCTGAAAAGGTAAGTAAAAGAACTAATTAAACTGACTAAAAAATTATAACTAACTAAATAAAAATTAACTAAATAAAATTATATATATATATAAAATATTGTGTTAAATAGTAAATAAATTGAAACTTCAAGCATGGATTTACTAATTAGGTGAAAGAATAGTTTTCTTCTTTTTGCATAGTGTAACCCTCAGCATTGTGCAGGACAATTACGAAGACAGCTCAAATCCTATTTACCTTGACAAACAGCAAATAACTTCAAATACAACTAGTGATGGGAGCATTTTATAATAGTCAGTTAATTGCAGGTTATATTTCATAATTCCAGGAATTAAAGAGATTAATAAAGAGGGTAAAAGCTGAAGATATTCAATAATATTTTGCTAGGTTTGTTGCTGTTGCTTTTTTTTTTTTTCAGAGAACATATCTTAGTTGAATTTATGTTTTAAATGTATAATACTTGCTTTAAAATGTGAAAAGAATCACTCTTCTGCATAAAATAAGCAAATGTAAAAATAATAATGCAGAATTCACTTTATTCTGTCTGAAAATAATTATTAGTGGGTACAATACATTACAACACATTACTTTGTCAGAACTGACTTTGAAAGAGCAACTTATGTTATCTGATAATAGGATAACATATTGTTATCATATTATAACATATTCTGTCCCCAGCAGAAAAGGGTGTGCCATCTCACAGGGACAAAATTCCCCACAGAGAAGCAGTCAAACAATGTAAACCAGGCAAGTGGATGATGCTATCTGCATCATGTAAAATTTGTAATGTTCCAAAAGTTGTGCAAAATGTGTGATCACCAATAACATATGGCAAGTACCTACAAGGTCTGAGAATTAGTCATTTTCTTCAATGCTTTCTTGACTATGGAAACCATAATAAAAATTCATGAACTTTCATAAATATTAATAAACATTTTATCTACTTCACACACTAATAAGTTAGACTGCAAAGGTACAAATAAACTTCAAAAAACTTTCCTCTCTTTAGTCTTTTCTAAATGAAAAGATGACTAAAAACTCTAGTGTCAAGCTTAACGGACTGTACCAATATGTACAAAGCATTTTATTGCTTAAATATAGTAAGCTTTTCATTCATTGTAGACCACACATTCTAGTGTCCTTCAGTTTTTACACATGTTCAAGATGTTTCATACAAGAAAAAAAGAAAAGGTTATAGAGATCAGGACTATAGCCTATGCCAACCACTTCTCTTTGGGACTACAGAGCTTCCTTAATATGTTATAAAATACTGTAATCACAAAATTAACATTTCCAAACATTTGTATCTACCTGACTTTGTCAAATGTATAGAATATTATTTACCTTTTTTTTTTCTGGGTCCTTTCTTGTGAGAGACATTCTTTCATATACATAAGAACAATGGTTATTACTGCAGTCCATTTCTGTGGTTGGCTATCATTTTAAGCAGACGCTATTTAGTGCTGAAACAGCTATTAAAGGCAGCCATGCATGTAACTGTTTCTGTGGATCGATTAGCAAAAATTGCTCAGTCTACTGATGACTCAATGACCTTTACTGTGAGCTTTTTCTCTTTTGCTTCTCTAACCAGCATTTCGGCTACTTTCTTGAATATGCTAAGAAATCCTAGAATTCACCAACTGGCTGAACTTGATGTCTGGTACCTCACTCTTACTGCTAGCATTTTACTGGTGCCTACACATTGTAGTACTTACAGAAACAAAATAAAATAAAACATCTACAGAACAACAACAAAGCAAAACAACAACATAAAAGCAAACAGAGACTGTATTTTCTTCTCTTTCTACTGCAATAAATGTATGAAAATGAATTATAACATCTCTGTAAAAAAAAAATCTTTGGCTGAAAAGGATATAAAGTCACATCTGATGTCTTAGAGGTTTCCAAAATGTACCCATACTATCTAACAGCATTTTATTTAAAGTGATATAACTTAAGAGCTACAGCAGTAGCAGAACAGTGTTACAGTGGTAGTTTTTTATATTTGCAAAGGGAGAGAATAAAAAAAGGGAATGATAAAGTGCTTTTGAAGGTCGCAGAGCACATACAGACTCACAGAAGCCCCTTACTTTAGAACAGACCTTTAAGATCATTGAATCCAACTATTAAACCAGCACTGCAAAGACCACCATGCCCCTAATCACCATAATCTATGCTTCTTTGAACTATCTCTAGGGATGGCAACTCAGCTACTTCCCTGAGCAGCCTGTTGCAAAGCTTGACAACCCTTTCTATGAGAACATTTTTAATAATATTCAATCTAAACATCCCCTGAGGCAATTTAAAGACATTTTTACTCATGTTATAGCTTGTTGCCTCAGAGAAGAACCAAGACTAATTTTACCACAACTTCTTGTTTTGTTGAAGAGAGCAATAGGGTCTTCTCTTAGCCCATTTTTCTCCATTTTAAACAATCCTAATTCCCTCAGCTGCTTCTCACAGGGCTTGAACTTAAAACTCTTCACCAGCCTCATTAAAGTCTTTTCTCTCTTCCATACACAAAATTCCCAGCAAAACCAGAGATGGCATGTAAGCAATGGAGAATAAGAAGGTATGGGAATACAGCTAGAAAGTAGGATTAAGAGTAGTGCTCAGCTTACTGACACAGACATGCTAACGGCAGGCTGCAAACCTTGGTAACAGAAAGCAGAACCCCGCAAAGATAAGGGTGTGCTTGGGTGTGCTTGGTCTGCTTCTTTTTGAGAAACCATGCAAGACCATACATGCCTGTGCAGGTCTGTGCAAAGCCATGGTTAAGCAGTGTTACTAGGAAACGTAAAATGTTGTGATTGCTGCTAATTTTAGCTATAGCTGAAAAGGTATAAATGCTGAACTCTGTAATCAATAAATTGGCTTCTTGCATACAAGCAGTGGAGTCTCTGTCTCTTCAATCGCCAACAAGAAGATCTTATTGTTTTCTCCTACTTACATGACACTGGAGTTGTTATCCTAGGTGTCTGCTGAATTGGTTTTTAATGAACAGAAGAACACAGAATGTATACATAATTTTAAAAAGTATCATAAAAAGGTTTATATTAAAATACTTTGCATCTTGCCGTACAAAATCTGTCTGGGTAGAAAGTGAATAAAGTTTTCTTTAATTGAAGAAAATCTAGCAGAAGATACATCACAGATAAAATTTAATAGAATAACTCAGATAGTAATGGGGAAGCTACATGAGATCTTTATCATTCTTTTACTCTGATGCCAGTTCTTTTTTTGATGAAACAATATTTATAATGGGAATATAATTTTGCTTTCACAAGAAAATAAAATTAACAGTTTATAAAATAGATGAAATGTTAAACAAAAATGAAAAAATAAAATCACCCTTAATATGTACTTACAACTTTTTGTCCTCCAATATCTTTAAACTTCTGTTAACATGTATTAATTCTTAATTGGCCCTGTCAGTGAGTCTGTGTAAAAGAAAGTGTTAAATATATGCTATCACATATCATAAGGTCACTTGGCTTGGGAGGTCTGTCCATCCTTTTGTGAGAAAACTTAAATATACTGGGTAAGATTTAACTATTTTCCGTTTTGAAATGTTTATTTTGGCACTAATACACATAACACAGCTTATTTTCTTGATATCGCACTTTGAATGGCCCTTGAAAGAATCATCACTTCATCTGGTGTCCTGGTTTTGGCTGGGGTAGGGTTACTTTTCTTCACAGTGGCTGGCATGGGGCCCTGTTTTGGATTTGTGCTGAACACAGGGTTAACAATAGAGAGATGTTTTTGTTATTGCTGGGCAGGGATTGCACAGAGTCATGCCTTTTCTACTTCTTGTACTGCCCCCCTGGCAAGGAAGTTGGGAGTGCCTGGGAGGCTGGGAGGGCGACAGAGCCAGGACAGGTGACCCCAACTGACCCAAAGGACATTCAAGACCATGTGGCATATCATCAGTATATAAAATAGGGGAGTCAGGGGGAAAGGAGGAAGGGGGGACTTTTGGAATGATGGCATTTGTCTTCCCACATTTCCATTATGTGAAATGGGACCCTGCTCTCCTGGGGATGGCTCCACACTTGTCTGCTCAATGGAAGCACTGAATTAATTCCTTGTTTTGCTTTGCCTGTGTGCATAGGTTTGCTTTCCCTATAAAACTGACTGTATCTCAACCCATAAGTTCTTATCTTCTACCCTTCTGGTTTTCTTCCTGATCCTGCTTCTGGGAGAGAGAGTGAGTAGCTATGTGGGGCTCAATGGCTGGATGGGGTTGAACCATGATATACAGCAAGAAAAATCTGCATGTGGCTTTACCAAGTTTTACTCCTTTTAACCCTGTGCACGTGCCTTTTGAAACACTCTAGTAACATAAACATCTGCACAACATCTCTTAACCAACAAAGGATCCACAAATTCCTTTCTTTCAACTTTCTACACACTGACTGTATTTTTAATCCTTCAATTTGACCAGTTTGTTTTGGTATCATTTCACTGTCATTGCTGTAGAAGTCTTCTTGAATTTTTTGAATTGCAAAAGAAGAAAATTCTACATAGTTAAAAATTTTCTCTATTTTTGTGTCCTAGTGTTTTGGAGTAGAGGCAGTAGCAATTGAAGACACCTGTGGCATCCTTGAAGGATAGACATAATAATCAGGATAGAAAAAATAATTTGCCTTGTAATAGAGTAATTTTGCTAAGATAACATGACTAAAACCAGTAAGTATTTCATAATACTGTTATGACACAAAAAGACACAATTTTACATGAGTACATGAACAGCACAGGGGCAAATAGTGAATTTATATAGTAATAAATTTTTTACTGTATGACTCTGTCTCTGAAACATGTTCTTATTAGAGACTGAAAAACCTCAGAATTTTTCACACTATATTTTGATATGATTTATGTATTGCATCTATATGAGACTTTAAGAAAAAATCCAAATGGTTTATGGGTTAGAGGGTGGGGTAGGGGATGAGCAGGAGTGAAAAGAATGGAATTTTTTCTACTCCCTAAATCTAGAATATTTTAAATTTTTTGCATGGTTTTATTGAAATCCTCTGAGGTTTCTTAGTTTTAATAAATATAAACTAAATGACATTATTTCAGCTTTCATTATTTTCAAGGGTCCACTCCCTTTCACACCATTAACTTCACTGTTAAATAAGGTTGGATTTCACATTACTGCCCTTTTTACCAATATGTGAGAAAAATAAAAGAAATGCTATAGTACTAAAAACTAGCTGATGGATGCAGCAGTTTTGTTTGTAATGGAATATTGCCTTGTCACATAGTCATGCAGAAAGTGAATATAAGTAGTACCTTCCTTCTAAAATCACTGATAGGAGCCTAAAAAGTACCTTTGTCACATGCTGCGTGCTACAAACAAGGTAAATAAGAGGCTTCTGGCTCAGTCTTTTTCATAAAAAGACAGATTCATGTTTCCATTAAATATTTGTACTTTGAAACAAAAACAAACAAAAAAAGAAACTGCAGCTGCTAGTTCTCATTTTTAAAGAACATAGAAGAATTACATAAAAGTAGGTAGATGATGCTATTGGCAAAAAACAGGAACTACTTTATTTCCACCTTTTCTTCGGTGTTTTGAGTGCAGGATGAAAGACTGAAACAGAATAAGTGTATGCTATATGAAATTATGCCTTAAAATTGAAAATTATTTCATAGCTGATAAATCCTGCTATTAAGGTAACACTTCAGCATTTTAATGTACGTTTGAGAAGGAGTGCGGTGATTTTTCTCAACATGACATTTGCAGAGACAAAGTTTGTCACATTGTGCTGAACACAAAATATAAAGGTCATCTGCTTAATTTCAGAAAAAATAAGCTAAAAAATCCAAACAAACAAAAAGTCCCAAGAAAATACACTAATATGATCTTGATTAAAAAAATCCCAACATAAACGCACGATCTCTGTCTTGAATATTATTTTTAATTGCACTGTCTTCAATACCAGACAAACAGGTCACTTTTTCTGCAGGTTATAGAATTTTTAAACTGCATATAAGATTTGAAGTTGCTAAGGACATGGAAGATATACATATATCTTCAATTTTATGTTTTAAAGCTTACATTTTGGGGTTTTGTTTGTTTTGTTTAGTTTTGTTTTTTAAATCAAGGAACTGCTGAAGTTCAGCAGCTCTTAAGTTTTACTGGAAAACATGATGAGATCCTATTCTGTGAATATTAGTCAACTCTGCTTTTTCTCCTTACAAAGGAAAACAAAATCAACAATTTTATCCCTCTGTAGATCATGATTTGTTTAATTATTTTTTTTAATAAAGATTAAATGTAGCCAAATATTACCAAGATATCTATGCCTACAATCTTAACAGTAATATTTTTTTCCATATTATTTCAGTGTCTTTCAAGAAACAAAAAAAATTGTATTTTTGTAATAAAAATTCAGATAATTAATCAAATGAACTCGCTATCACTGGGATTTTCTATATATAGGTATAGAATCAAAACTGACATCTCACCAATTGTAGGTACTTCACTACCTCTGAATTTCTGCTGTGGATAAAGGCAAGGCTATGCAGTTTCTGCTTTCCACATTTCTGCCTCAAAATATCCAATGAATAGAAATCATAAGAAAAAGGATGTGAAAGAATCTTAATTAATAGCAGCACAACACTCGGACTCTACAAAATCATGCATGGAAGGAAAGTTTTGAAGTTTCAGAATATGTTTTTAAGGAAAACCTAAGACATTCATCTGCTTCTTTTAAAAGCCTAATATGTTAGGAAAATTTTTAGAGTTTCCTCAATAATGCAAATACTTGTTTCATAGATTTGATAAATAAACAGCATGTTCAGGTTAGTTTCATTTTTTTATTTAGACTCAGGGGTATTTTTACCATACATATCTGCAAAAGAATTTGTTTGTGAATAATGATGAGTTCATGGGGTTTTTTTTTGCCAAACACTTCACATTATCACTTCAGCTAAATCAGTGTTTAGTGGGTGTAAACTCCCAATGACTTTACAGTCAAGGAAAACATTATGACAAGCAACTGCATAATAAATCTGCTTAGAGAAATATGCATGTTTACCATCATATCACAAGAAACAACCTTCTATAAAGATGAACTTTTGCCCTTTCCATAGCTCTCTCATGACCTTAAAATGTCATCACAAGAGTGTCCACACTCTGTGTTTAATTTATCACAATGACATCTGGCACAGAGTTTGCTCAAAGCAGGATCCCACGTGGCACAATGATCTCAATAACAGCATACACTTTTATGCTTTGTCTTTTTTATTCCTCCCTCGTCTTCACCTGTCACGGATGCACAAGAAATTTTTTTGGTTGTATGAATTGCACATACACACTTGTACTTGTAATCCTATTTTGTGAGGAGCTCCATCTACTATTCTATCTACTGCTTCTATTGTTCTTCCTCTTTAACTAGCAATAGTGGTCTATGCAGCAGGGAGAAAAGTATGCAGGCAGGGTAGGAGGAGAAAGAAAATGACCACTTCATCCATATATATGTAGGAATAGATTGGTTTGGAAAAAGCACAGACTATATATCTAGTCTGTGTTATATTCTTTGTATCCTTATTCTGGAGCGGATGCCTTCACTCAACTCCACTCAATGAGTCAACAGGTTATTTTCCAACAATGATATGTGCACATGATACATGTGCAATTAGTACATGCACAATTGTGATACATGTACAATTACTGTTTTCAGGGAGAAAACCAACCTAAGTGCCTCAGCAGTAAATGCAAGCACAGTTTTCATTATCTCTTTCTTCTACTTTCCAAATATTTCTGTACCTAAAATTGTAACAGAAACTCTTGAATTCATTATAGAAAACTTTAACAATATTCACTTCCAGAATGCTGATTTCTGGAAACATTCATAATTAAAACAATAAAAAAATATTTTGTTTGGAAAATTCAGATCTGAAATTTCCACAAAAAGACTGGAATTTAGTAAAATTAAAGAACATCTTAAAAGAGGCAGGACCAGTCATTAGATGAAAATATCCTTCCTAAATATTATTACAGCTTTCATGATGTGATTTATTTCTAGTAATTAAATTCAATTTCTGTGACAGTGTTCACAGGGGTTTTCAGATGAGGGAAGAGATGGAGATCTGACTCCATGTTTCAGAAGGCTTAATTTATTATTTTATTATATATATTACATTAAAACTATACTAAAAAATGGAATAAAAAGTTTCATCAGAAGGCTAGCTAAGATAAGAACAGAAAGCAATGATAACAAAGGCAGCTGTCCCAGCCTCTCTGTCTGAGCCAGCTGGGCTGTGATTGGCCATTAATTATAAACATCCAAAATGGGCCAATCAAAGATCCACCTGTTGCATTTCACAGCAGCAGATAACCATTGTTTACATTTTGTTTTTAAGGCCTCTCAGCTTCTCAGGCGGAAAAATCCTAAGGAAAGGATTTTTCATAAAAAGATGTCTCCAACAAATGTCTGCAATTATTTATTCTTTACTTAGCTGGTATTTCATCTCCAAAGCTTAACAGTGAGGTTGTATGCAAAAGCAACCATAACTCTGGATAATTAAACAGAGTTAGTATTGCTACCTGATTTTCACTGAGACAAAAATTAAATACTTATCCCAATGATGCATTTCAAACTTAATGAGGTCTTATGATGGTTTACTTTATCAGTGAAGAAAAGCATTACCCAAACCCTACAATGTTATTTAGCCATGTCAGTTCCTCTGCTTGCAGTCACAGAGAATAACAGGTATGCTGCATTCATGAAGCTGCATTATACACTGATATTTCTTATATAATACAACAAGGTATATTAACAACTGTGAGCAAAAAGATTTTACTTGCTTCTTTGGAATTAAAATTTGCCATCTTGTGAAACATTATTAGCTAATAGTACATATGAATGTCCATCAGGAGCATAAAATGCTAGAAACACAAAAAGAAAAAAAATTAAATTTCGGTAAGAGGAAGAAAATATTTTTTAATACTGTACATTACAGAGGGAGCATTGCAGGCATTTTCAGATAAAAATGTTAAATCATTCCAATGGTATTATCTGTGATAAGAGAAAGAGGAAAAGTCACGAATTCTTCATTAAGTTTTCCATAATTTTTATATTAATCATTAATAAGATCTTCAAAAACCACTAGTTCAGAACTTGAAGGCAATGAAAATCCAACTTTTCCCTGCTTTTTTCCATTGAAGGGTTGTAATATGTTGCTCTAACTGGAAAGAAATATATGCATTGGAAATGCAGTTTCTTAGTGTATAACTCAGTACTAATGAAACAAACCATCTCTTATTGTTTTACAATACAAAAATATTTTGATTTTCCTATTCTAGATGATAATTTAATTAGAGGGGAATTTTATATAGTTTAAATGCCAGGTGCTCACTTTTTCTCTCTGCATATAGCACAAGAAAACATTCAGCGGCCAGTTTATCATGAATGGATGCCCAGTTTGGAGAAACATAGCATTTTCTTAAAGGCCAAAAGATGGCAAATTTTCTCAACAGTCCACATGCACTAGTGGCTAGCCAAAAGACAGCAAATCCTAAAGTAAATAGTAGTCCACAGAGTTTGGTTTATTTTGGAGGTTTGTTTGTCTTAATGTAGCTCATTACATCTGTTACAGGAACACAATATTATATCCATGCTAAGAAAAGAGCTAAGAAAGGTATATCTATTAACTTATCTGCAACTAAACCTGGCTTCCTGTACCATGACTTCAACAAGCAATTTTCTGATCATAGAAGAATAGATGATGTGTATGAAAAATATTTTTAAATAAAGGATGAATTAGCTTTTAAGCAAAACTTTACTTATTTGCATTTTTATTATTCTTTCTCTTCCTAAAGTTAGCATCAGAATACTGGATGAACATGAATCTAGCTTAGCTGGAACAACTTCAGAATGCATTCTTGTAATCTCACAAAATATTATGGAATTTCTTTTTCTCCAAATGTTAGAAAAATTTCAACTCAAACGGAGCATAGGGGACCCTGCAGCACAGAGCATGCAGAATGTGAGACAGTTCCAAGGGCTGTTTAAAAGGGTATGAGTGCAGTGGCCACGAGATGTCATGGAATTTTCTGATGGAATTTTCTGAAAAGCGTTGTTTCTTTCTAGCCATGGGTCAGGCAATAAAATGGGAATATCGGGTGCACAATCCTAATTCCCATTTGGCCAGATGAGCTACTGCCAAATGTGTATAATTGATTGTGGCAGATGACTAAGGAAAGAAAGAGGGGAATAGAGACATAGGTGCAAATTCAGACAGGTTATGAACATTGGTAGTGGACCACTTGATGTGAGCTACTGCCAGTCCTTGAAACAGACTCCATAGTACCCTGTAATATAATTGTAGCTGTGGGTTTCCATACTATCACTTTTACTCTCTCTCAGATATGCTCCTCCAATTTGCCTGACATACCCATCATTTGCTTAATAATTTTATTTCTGGAGCCAAACCTGAATAAGACTGGTAATGTCTTCACTTTGTAAGTAAAGCCTATATTACTTTCTTGTACTACTGGGTCACTCATTACTGTGTCCAAAACAGGAAAGTCATCTAATCACCTAGAATACCTCTTCTCTTGATTAAGATCAGATGGAAGATCTTTTCTGATCTCCCTTTGACACTAAACTACCTTAATCACCTGAGTTGTCTTGACTTGAAAGGCAGGTGTCTGCCAAGGAAGGCAGAAACCTCCCTTGGAATGGAAAATGTAGCCTTCTTCCCTCCAAATTATTATAACTTTGAAATAATGGACCTTTCAGGCAAAGAGATAGGAAAAGGAATAACAGTTCCTTATTACTGTATGTGTGCATGTATAACAAGACAAACCAACCGCAGCAGCTGCGGCGCTGACACCGAGCAGAGCCCAAACCCGGCCCCGGCCCTCGCTCGGCCGCAGGCGCCTTCCCCGCCGGTGCAGTTCCGCTCGCCGCCAGCAGGGGCGCTGCTGGCTCCCGGCGGGCAGGGCGGGTGCGGTGACTCCCCGCGGCTGCAGGGGGCGCTGTGGCGCGAGCCCGGCCGCTTCCCTCAGTGGGCAATGGCGGGCAGGCCGGCGGAACGGGGCTCCCTTTGCAAACCCCCAGTGGCAGCAGAGCCCAGTGCCCCTCTGGATGGCAAAATGGGCTGCAGCAGGACCCTCGGAGCAGCCAGCTGGAACAGCAGAGGCGGCCAGTGGCCACACCTAGGGTGGCCACCAAAGACTCCAAAACAAAGACAGCAGAGCTGTGGTAGGAGATGCAGAAGCCCTGGCAAACATGGGGTGTAAAGTTAAGGTGCAGCAAAAAACCCGAAGCAGTGGCAGAAAACAGCGGGTTGGACAGCATCAGAAAGCAGCAGGGCTGCAGAGGGGCAGGCAGGTTGCTGCAGGCAGAAGAGTCTCCCTCCAGGAAAGGATTGGGTGTCAGGGTCCCCTTCCCAGTTGAGGTCGGGTGTTGGAAAGCTCCCAGTTCAACAGCTGCTCTTGGAAGTGGACGCTCACCCATGAAAAGGAGATGTAGTGAAAGACAAAAGGTCTGCAGAGGCAGCGAACCCTCTGGCCTAACAGGCCGGCACAGAAATTGTAGACTCAGGAGGGAGAGAGTGGGAGCGAGGCACGGGCCCAGCCCCTCACCCCCAGCCAAAATCTTGTGGTCTCTCTGCACTTCCCCAGAGAAAGCCCCTCAGCCAAGAGGCAGCAGCAAACTGCACCCTTCCCTCTCCTCTTCCTCCCAGCCACATCCTTTTTCTCTTAACTATTCTGATTAACATGTCTTAGGCAACAAATGGGAGAAAAATTCCTTAGAGAAAGAGAAAAAAAAGGAAAAAATCCAGACCCTCCAGCAGGAGTGCAACTTCCAGGAAAAGCTGAATACAGTTGATCTGCATGTGAATCACATCAAAGTTGCAGGTTAAATCTCTGTGTGGGATATTTACTTAGGAGTTGGACTTGATGACCCTTGTGGGTCTCTTCCAACTGTTTCTGTAACTCGAATACAAAGATCAAATAATTTTCATGTGTTGATACAAGCAACCATAAAGCCAGCCTGATTAGAGGGGGAAAATTACTGAACAGAAAAAAATTGCCAAAAGAGACTAACAGAGTGGCCCTCCAGACTGAACTAGAAAACTTGACATGCATACCAGAAATTTAAAATTTTAACTGTCCTCATTGAACTTCATCCAGGGTGCACAGAAACCAGAAATATCCTGCGATAACATCAATAAGTAAAAATTCAAGCATTTGTAATGGCAACTTGGTGTCTGAGAAGGTAGAAAACTCTCTGAAAAAATAAAATTTCTGTGAAAGATCAAAAAATACCGTGATCTTTTGGATACTATCAGGTGAAAAACAGAAATTAACAATATCTATTGGTTGCTTGAAGTAGGGTGCCTTATATCTCTGTATTGTAAAAGTCACCTCATTATTGCCCAAATGGACCCTCTTTCTCCCTCTCTGTGAACTTTTTGATTTGATTTCCACATGAGTCTTCCGCAGGATTTTGGACTCTCAATCCAGACTCTGTTTCAAAGAAAATTTTTGAAGTGACACTTTGCCCCTGATCAGTTTGTCTTGTCCTCCCCCCATTTCTGGATTGTTTGAGTCCTTCTGAAAGGTGTCTAATTTGCTTAATTTGCTACATTAATATTATATAAATAATGCCTATTTACTATATAAAAGCAGAGAAAATGGATTCAGAAACGAGATGTGGTTCTAACACCTACTTCCATATAAAATCTTATGTCTAGCCCTTGGAAATACCTTGCTTTCCAAAAGAGCCTGGACACATCCCATGACTCTGCTGAGAGTGACACTTTGATTGTATTGAATTCTGAATCCTGGATTCAGAATTTTAGTGTTAGTAGTTTTAAGTGTTAACTGTCCTTTTCCTACTATCACATGTTAAGAATTGTAAGACTGACTTCAGTCCCTTTTGATCTGCACTGCCTAAATCTGCTTGGATGTAGTTACAATTTCAGCTTCCATAATATGTGCAATGATTTCCCAATTTAATTGCACTTTATTTAAAGAAACATTCCTAAAGTAAACAAACAAACAAACAAAGATTAATAGTGCTTCATTCACTTTTTCCACGTCCCATGTGTTTAGATCAGATTTAGATGGGTGTAGATTTCTATCATAATTCCTTCAGTTTTACCTTGAATGGTGTACGGTATTTATTCACTCATTAGTTTATATAGAAATTACTTTGATCATCCTCTCTCTGTTTTTATACAAAGGACAGGGAAGGAACAGAATCACATGGAATATGATAATCAGATTTACTATAAGGTACTTAAATTGCATAACTGTATTTCATTCTGTCTATATTTACTTTGAAATTAAGGAAAATGTTTGATTTGCCTTTGCCTATTTACCTGTGACTGGAGTCACTGGAAATAGCAAAGTTATTTATTATTAAAAAAAACCACTTATTCCAAGTGCTGTCCTGTGTGTTGCTATAGGTACTTGTTTTCTTAGCAATCATAAATTTAATTGATAATTTAACTAGGTGCTAAGCACTTTGGTCTGATCTGGCAAATTAACTGCAAACTCTAAAATAAAATTGAATATTTAATTGGATCAAAATTTGTTTCCAGCAGAATTGAACAGACAATGCATTAATTGTAGACATTTTTTTATTGATGCACAAATTACCAGACTATAAGTAACTTCAACATGCTCTATGTTTTTTGTTGATAATATTCTTACTTTTTTCCCAGGATCTTTCCAAAAGCCTACTAGGAGCTCCATTAGAGACTAACTTGGTCATTCATACAGGTCGTCTCTGATACCTATGTAACAGCTATCACACTGACAAAACATGCTCTTTAAGGAGCTTTGATTGCGTGAGAAACTCCATTTATTTAGCATCTACTAGGTGTAGTTGGTTTTATACCTAACAGGAAGCATACTTACCTACCAAACTTCTCAAATGTATTCTGTTCTGAGATACTCTGACTTTTGTTTTCTAAGATAAAGTACTGGTTTAAAATAAAACAGAATATTTTCAGATATCTGGCAATATGATGGAATTCTATGACTTCACTTAAAATGCTGCCACATGAACTTGAAATCTATTAATGATTATCATCTAAAAGACTGAAGCTCTCCATCAAGTAGCAGCAAATGCATCTTTAAAAAAAAAACAAAGAGGAGAGATACATGCAGTTAAAGATTCATGTGATTTAACCAGAATAACAATAATTCACAATTAAATTTTTATTGAAACTACTTTATTTTGGAACAATTATAAAAATTAGGAGCTAGTTTCAGTCTGAGCCAGGTTTCATTTTGGTTCTCTAAAGGATAGAGGGAAAAAAGTGTTTTTTCTTTATGGTTGTACATATCTAGCGACTTTCTATGGCTGCCATACATTTGGAAAAATGATAATTTTGTAGATTGTCAAATCCCCTTGCAGTTCATCTCAGTGAAGGAAAACTAAGCACTTAGGTCAAGCATGATAACAAAATTTTGGTAAAAACCCTAAACAGATATAAAACAATGATTCCAATGTTTCCATTTTAACCTAGCAAAAAAATGCATTGTATTTTGTGTATTGTATGTCAAACTTTCAGGCTATGATCAAAGTATTAGTTCTACATAGCCTTTCCCTCCATAATCAAACTTTTGTTCCAATAGCTGTTTAAATCTGTGTTGTCTCTCCAACAACATAAATAAAAGAAATGTGGGGTCTGTAAAAGGGATTGCTCTACTTAAATATATTCATCAAGCTTAGTGTCTTAGGAATTTGAAAATTTGCTTCAATTTCCAGATCTCCGTTACTCATGGGATGTCACATTGTAGTTGCACCTATGGTCAGTGATCCACCAATATCATCACATATTGGGATATCTACTGAAAAATTGGTAAGGGAGGATTATTCCAAACATACTTCTGTAAAATCCTTGATACTCTTGGCTATTTTAGGACACTAAATAAAAAAAGATCTGAACCCATACTTGAGTTAGGTCATTATTAAATAAATTTCAAAAACCTTGCAATTATCACATTTCAGGGTTTAATGATCTGGAAGCTATAAACTAAACATATGGCCTAATTTATTTATTTACCAAGTCATTTACTAAATTTATTTTTAAAAGTTATTCTGTATTGGGCTTCCATTCCCAGTACTAAACATTTCATCCAATATATAATCTGCGTTGTTCACTTAAAATTAATATTTTTTCAGTGCAGTCTGATTATTACTATGTTTTAGTTCTGCACTTAAGAAAATGTGATTATGATCTTATACTTGGAATCTCCCATTGCCATCCTAACACAAGTGGGTAATAAAAATAATAAGGGATTTTCATACATGTTTAATAGAATCATGGATAAGAAAATATGTAAAGTTGCTGATATTTTGCTTTCATATGTCTGTCTTACATTTGAAAGTACAATAAGATTCTTTTTTTAACACAACTATCAAGTTTTTTAAAAAGATAACATTTATTTATCTAATTTATAATTTTAAAATTCGGAATTGATACCTCCCTGTAATCTTTTTTATTTCTAAGTGTTTGTGTTCTCATGCAGTACACAGAAATGTCTTCAAGAAGATTGAAGATTTTTAAGATTTAAAAATTTTTGAAAGTTGTAAGAATTTGAACATTCAGCTTGTCCTTCAAAGACTATGGGAGAAAGCTTGTCCTCAGCTTAATTTACCACAATTTTCCTTTCTTAAATCACAAAGAAATAGTAATTACTCAAAGTTGTTCTGAAATTCAGAAGGTTGATAAAATTCCTAAATTTTAGTTTAGGGTAAAGTTACATGATAAATATACTTCATCACATTCACAGTTTATCATTAGGAAATCACATAAACGTAGAGCAAACTATAACATTATAGTTATAAGCCGACATTTTTGCTTGAGTCCATGTCAGAGAGTGTAATAGTTCATGCCTCAAACATTGATATAATTTTTTTCTCATTATGGCAAAACTGTATAAAGGGACCATTGAAGCCCAGTGCTCCCTAACGAATGCATGACTGAAACTTTGGACTGAAAGTCAAAAACTCCTGAGATTAGATAAAGGGAAACGCATTCTTTGATCATCTCAGGCCTGGGGAGAAGTGAAGAAATAAACACGGAAAAGAATGCAAGCCTAACTCAGTAACTGTGCTAAGAATCATTGCTTTGGGGTGGGGGAGGCCATAGCCCATAGACCCATTTTCTGGGAGCAGGTTTGCACAGAGTTCTCCCTGCAATAAAGGTGAGGGGATGAAGTCTTGTTGTGTTGTAACCTCTGCTCAGGGGTAGTGAGCCCATCCTCCCTCACACAAACTGGCTAAGAAGCTCCAACCCTGAGAGGGCCACAACCACGGGACATTCATGTGAGAGGCAGCTGAGGGGTGCCTTAATCCATCAAAGGCCCCCGCAAAGTGCCCCCCAGAGTAATTCCTGAGGCCTTTCGCCACAGGACTGCATGTGATGCAAAAAATCCAGGGTCTGTTGTAAGAGACAATGGCAAATCCACCCCTCCCACGGAGGTGCCAGCGTTTTCATACCTGGCCTGAGCTAGAGTAGGAAATATGCTGAGTATATTAATCCATGGAATTCTATGCTGTTCAGGAGGACCGTCACCACCAAGAAGAGCAACTAGAGACGATCAACAGGACATCGTTGGGACCCATGGATGGTGATACTTCTTTATTCTGTCTGTGTTGCTCTCTTTCTGTTCTCCCTACCTATTTTCTATTCCTTTCATTGTTTCTCTCTCTTTTTCTCATACTTACTATCAAGTAAAACCCATACTACTGATTTTGGCATATGAACTTGTTTTTACCTTAATTTGGGCAGAGTCATTTCTAATAGCTTTAATAATTGGATCGTAAGAGTCCACAAATCCATTTTTCATACAACTAAAGCTGGGCCCTGCTGACCTTTGTGAAGTTGAGATCTTGGTCAGATCATGCTGTCATGTGGTACAGCTGCTGAACTTTTTTAAGATTACAGGAATATTCTACACAAAAAAAAAAAAAAATTGTTATGCTTTTCAGTGCTAATAAATCTGCAGCATTGTAAGACATATGTAATAATATGGTAAATCCTAGTGTCATATGTAAAGCTACAGGAAAGCATCATATGCAATAATAACTCACAATACATTAAATTCTTTAATTATAGTCAATCCTACTAGATTTGTATTTAGGAAAAAAATTCAAAACTAGTATGAATGGAATACAAAGTATGGTTTCACATTTTTGAGGGGAATTTAAAAAAAAACAAGCATAGAAAAAAAATCAGGGATATATGTTTGGGATAATAAAATACAAGCAAAAACATGCTATGATAAAAATTAGAAATATTAGTCCTAAGCATTCAAGCCATTAAGGATGGGAGTCAACATATTATTAACTACAGTCTAATGTATGCATAAACAAAAATTCACTGAGCACATGCAGTCAAATTCCCTTTTTAAAAATGGGAGAGATACAGTGGAGAGACACTTTAAAAAGTGTATGGGTGCCTCACAGTGTTTTTTAATAAAAACTTTTGAAATATCTTGATACCTAAATTCCATTTGCTTTCTAGTAATGGAGACAAATAAACCATTGTCAGAACTTTTGTGCCATGATGGTCTGGAAGAAGTCTTAAAAGTAGACAAATGAAAAATGCACACATGTAAGTGAATAGAAATAAATTTCAGAATTTTGACTTCCTTTTCTCTTTCATGTTTGTTCCCTCTTAATTAATTTTTTAATTTCAATTTCTAACATGGAAAATGCAGTGTGTCATTTAACACAGTTAAACACATCTGATTAACACAACCCAATGCAGGAAGGAAGTGCAAAATTCCAGCAGATTCCAGACGCAGAATCCAACGCAAGGAACACAGCTACAGTGAAGGAAAATTACTTATTAATTTTTCCACTAAATTAATGTTATTTTAAAAATAAAAAGAAACCTAAAAAAAATCATGGAGTCAATTGAAAAATACATTAACTGACTTACAGGCAGAATCATAACTGCAAGCATGGTTCTCAAAATTATTTCTGTATGAATAGCAATTTTTAAGTATTTTTCAGTGGTCTGCATACTACACATAATTTTTTACAAAAAAAGACCCTAACTTTCTGAGCTTTCTTTACCAAAAAAAAAGAGAATGTATAATTTGTATATATAAATATCTAAATCAGTTTATTCTTTGTACTCAGTTCACAGCATTAGTAACTGTGTTTCAACTCAGTACAGCTTTTCCTTTTTTTGATTTTCCCTAAGCAGTATTAAGCAAATTATTTCTGTCAGCTCAATATATTTGCTTCTATATTAAAAGACTGAACTGTTATAAAATAAGTAGAAAAGAAATACTAAGTCAACAATGTGGTCTGAAATACATGAATGATGAAAGCCAAAGGTTCCACTCTAACAGACATATCTCCCAGTAGTGTGCATGAAAAAATAGTACAAATATGTGGAAAGATTAACTCAGCCTGTATCCTGTAGATGTATTCTGGCTTTATCCAATTTAATTATAATTTAATATTAAACCCACAACAAGTTCAAATACTTGTTAAATTTTTTAACACATTGAAAGTTTGAAGACATACTCTTCCCAAATTAATTAGAAAAAAGCATCACTAAAGTCTGTTTAATTTTCGTGTGTATGTTTGCTTTCAGAAACTAGCATTTTGTAGACAGCTCCCTTACATGAGAAAATAAGAAATTTTGCTGTTCCCCATGCTATAGAATGGAAAAATGAGGAAGGAGTCTCAGAAACAGCAATGTACTCACCATGCTTTGTCCTCTAGACATATGGCTTATTTTTAACTTTGCTCTCTCTCAGCCATCAGAGTCACAACTGTCATTAAGACATTCAGTGTTCTGAACTTCAAAAATTCAAGTCACATTATTTAGCTAGGCATAGATTTAGTGAAGTGTTTGATTGTAAACATCCAAACCAGATTATAGAATCAATAAAATGGAAATAATCGATCTTGTATCTAGTATATCAAACCTTTTTCAATCATTATTTCAGGAAGGGCTGGAGACAATGGATTTGTCAAAAATAAAACCTGTTTAACAGATAATGATTAAAGAATAGTCTTCCTCAAGTTAGAACAATGAAATTAAAGCTGAAAACAATGCATATGAAAACTATGCCAGGTTAAAATCAAGATTCTGGATTTATGTACAGTTTTGTTCCCACTGAAAATGATTCAGTTAAGTTTATTCCTTATGTTATCTAAGGTACTTTTTAAAAGTGTAAAGTTAAACTTAAAAACATTCAATGCCTGCAAAAGTAACAACATGTAGAGCCTATTGTTGTTGATTATTTTCACCTGAATATCTCAAGACTGTTTTTCCTAGAAGTGATTCCTGTCTCCCTCTTACAGTATGTACAAATCATACGAGGTTTTCACACCACTACAAGCACTATAAAGTACTTCAAAATGTGCCAAATGCTTTACGATTTCCCCTCACTTTGTACTTACACTCACACTTTTGACAGTATTATCTACTTCATATATATATTAAAAAAATAGGAATGTTCTCATTCAAATTGTTTTCCAGATGGTCTAGGTACCAGATTTCCTGTTGAATCACAAGATTTACATATAAGTCAGTTTTCAAAAATCCAGTACCTTCCAATTCAGACACTAGAATCTGTTTTAGGAACAGTTTTGAGATGGATAAAAGTGGAAATATAGAATTAGTGTTGATACTCTCCATATTAAAAAAGAGAGGACTAATAGAAAATCAAATTAGTCTAGAAATTGCAAACTGGTCGTCAAGATACATCAATTTATAAGCAAAAAAATTTTAAGAAGACACTGTATTATGAAGCCAGGGGCGGTCTTCTCGACAGAGCATTGGCCCGGGACCTCTGTCCCCAGGAGGAGAGAGTACCGGAGGCCAGCTCGCCCAGACCGGCCACGGGGTAAACTCCTAGCTAGCAGGCTGATAACAGCTCTTATAGTGATTGTCAGATCTTTAGGATTTCTGCTGCTGCTAGGTTAGGTTTGCCCGGGCATAAAGGCTTCAGGCAGATGTAGAGAGAGGAGAAGAGAAGGCACCGGCTTGTTCCATGAGGATGGTTTATTCGGGGGATCATGACGGGTCTCAGCTCTTCTTCTTCCAACTTAATAGGGTACAGTATGCTACTTTTATACCCTTGGCCAGGCTCCAAACCTGACCAATGGACAAAGGTTAGAGGGACCATAAACGACCAATAGTAAGGTTAACAAGATTTTTCTCCTTATAAGGGTACAAAGATAAGTTGTGAGTCTGGGGTCCGGAAAACCTCTCTGCTGCTGTCAGCATTCCCATTGTTAAATCCTCCACGGTGCCTTGGGAAGGCCTGTGGCGTTTGCTACACTGTATACATTGCCTAACTGATGGCCAATCACAAAATTTTGACCCAGGGATATTACATTTACTTCTCGACTGTCAAATGTCAAAATAATTCACAGAAGCTTTGTAATCCTGAAGAAGCACAATACAGAATTATTTTATCCATTTAGTGAACAGAGAAACTGCCAAAGAGATTGAAAATAACTTTCCTATGTCAACTGGTAGTCCATTCTCCATTACAGGAATCAAGAATCATCTCAGGTAAATTTCTGTCCTGTAAATTACACAGTCAACACAATGCTGCACTATCAAAGAAAAAAGATTTTTTCTGACAGCATTTTTTGTAACAAACATTCTGGAACCCATAATTTTCCTCTTTACCTATCTTTCAGGGATAAACAGCGGACCCAAACGTAAAGTTCACCTTCTTCTACAGACTTTAGCAGTCTTTGATTGCTGATGCACGCACTTTGCTCATTATAAATTTAAAAAGGGAGGTAGATTTCTACCTGAAGAAGCATGTCTGTCAAATTTGTGGTTAGCATGGTGTTTTTTACAAAATTCTGCTATGGATGGCTAACATGCTGATTAATGGATTTTAAGAGCGAGTTTGCAGTTTTGAAGGATAAGTACTCTTTCCAATTTAACATTCAAAAAATTGTAAAGATTTTTTCATCCTACAAATATATGCACATTCATTTAGAGTTGGTATATTAATATATTAATAAATGACAACTGCTACAGGAGGTAGTCTAGCATTAAATTAAATAAATTTCATGACTCACTCACTCAAAATGCATTATCTTTTATATATATTATGCATGTAAATATAATGGCGCATAAATGACAATCTTAAATTCCCATGCAAAACCAAAAGCATATTTGTCCAATCAGTTAAAATATCCTTGAATTATTTAAAAATCTCCTTACTGTTTGATAAAATTATAGTATTATATAATTGTTCTATCAGTTAGAATTCTTAAAAAAAAAAAAAAAAGAGCAAAGGCTGCCTAACTATCCATCCAAAATTATAAGCAAAGTATAGTCTATTGCAAGTTACAGGACCAACAAGAGAAAACAAATCTGGATGTGAATCTTTAAAATGTTCCTTATCCTAGGAAAGTAATAATTATGTACTCCCAGCTTTAATTTATTTTTCTTTTTTTTTTTCTACAGGTCTTAAATTATAAAAATACTACAACCTGCCCTGTATATAATCATTATTGCAGCTATATTTTTGGTTCAATAGAAATCTCACATGTAAGCTTATTATATCTTTTAGACATCATGGACATGAAAAAGCAGGTTATTCTTGATGAAGCAGGCTACCTGGTTTTGGAGAGTGTTACCAGTTCCTAACCAGTCCTTCTCTTAGCTAACATATCTCCAGGTGTTTCAATCTGTTCTTGTTAATTAAGTTTTCCAGAGTTTTCTGGATTTCTAATCTTATTCACATGCTTCTCTTGGCTTTGCAAAGATATCACCTTTTCCAAAAGGTCATTCTCCAGAGCTTACGCCAGGACTTCATGTATGAAGAAAGTTATTCCTCACCATGTATTTCTAGAACTCCTTACTTATAAATGTAATTTTTAAATGTATATAGGCTAAATTCAATATTTGCTACTGTATTCATAAACACGTAAAACATGTAAGAACTTCTTTTTCTTTTAATTTTTAGTTAACTGAGTAAGATCGATTTATGACACCTTGATTTATGCTTGATTTATGGCAACTTCACAGGGCGTGCCACTTTATATCTCTTTTAACAGTAAGCTGATAATAGCCATTTTTTTAGTAAGATTACCTGAATAAATTTTCATCTTTCTTGTAAAATTTTCACTTGGACCTCCGTGCTTCCCAACCTGACTTGTGGAAACATTGTCATACAAGACAATGACAAGTCTTAGTTGGGTAATGACTGACATATATATTTTCTTCCTCTCTAAGTTTTGTTAGCCTGCTCTAGAAGGAAATGAAATTGTTTTGATATAGCTAGAATAAATTCAAGTTTGCTATTTCTCTTCTATTTTTTTCCTCCATATTTGCAAATACAGTTTATTTTATTATCTGTCCCCAAGTTTTTCTGAAAACTAAAGTTATTGTTGCATGACTGTAATTCTTCAGCTGCTACTTCTGAGAGCCTAAAATTATATTCAACATTTTTCAGTCTTCTGGAACCTGGTCTGTTCTCTGGATGTTCTCAAAGATAAGTGTTAATGAATGCATAAATATGTCAAATATCTGAAAAAGCCTGTTTTTTCAAGTAGTCTTCAACTGTTCCTTACTGACTACACCCTGAACCTTTATTCAAACTTATACAGCAATCCCTGATGTGGATGTTTAGGGGGACAAAGATACTGAATGATTATGCTTTCTCACTTTTATTTGTTAACAGCATTTTGATTCATTCAAGAATTAATATTCTGCTTCGTTTTTCTCCTCCTACCAATGCATCTACAGTTTAATTGCTCTTAAATTATAATAGTGTTTTTAAACTGGGTTAATCTATTATACCTAATATTGATTTGCCAAATCCTTCAAAGGAAGAGCCTGAAAACTTTGAATAACTGTAACTATAGAAAATATTTAAACCATTTTGATTACAAATCATTGTTTATCAAGAGAACATTTCAAGATGGGGAAGAAAATGGCAGGTCAAGAGTTTTTCCTCAATTTTAATCAGGTCTGTGCTTCAGGCACTTCAAATAAGCCTGCTGAGGAACCATAGCAGAGTCAATCTGAAAGAACTTGGAAAGAAGTACTTTCAAGAACCTACTGGTCACAGCTGGAGTTTAATTTCTTCTTGCCCACTGTTTCTAAACTGAAAATCGCCTCTTCTCACTACTGGGAACACCTCAGTAACTTCAACTGTTTACAAGTTGGAAAAAAGTCTTTGGGAACACAGACTAGCAAGCCTGTATATGTAATACAATATTAATATTTACTGTGAGACCACAGATAATTTGCTAGCATAACAAATAATATTTGGTACTCTTCCATAAATGGAGAAAATTCATGATCTGAAAATATTAGCCAATACAACAAAACACACATAAATTGATAAAGCATTGATTTACCTGGAAGAGCTGTAGTAGCTGAAATTTCCTGCCAGCTATATGCTTTATTAAAATAATAAAAACAAATTATGTTCTTTTCTACATTTTCCTTGCAAAAATACAACCTAAAATCATAAGGGAAGTTAATTTCTATTAAATTAATAAAAATATTATTTATTAATACTGTTCATTAATGTTCTTTTTCTTGATAATTATGTGTTTTATAAATAGTGTAAATTGGGAAATTATTTATTTCCATCCTGAGAAAAGTATGCAGTTACAATAATGGTTTTATTAATTAGTTGTGATTAAAAAAAACCCTACAAGCAAACATTCAAACAAGTATTTATTTTATGTCTTTCCTGGGACTCCTCTGTTGTATTTACTGGCTATATAGAAAGTGAGGCAATCAGGTCTCAGTTACACAGAAATAAGTTAAAAAACTATAGGAATTTATTTTTCCAGAACTATTATACTGAACAAATGACTTTTCCCTTTGTAGTCGTTTTAAAAACATATTTCAAAGTATATATTTCATTATTATCTGGGCTGGTAACATCCTACCATAATGCAATTGCAAATAAAATTCTTTAAATATCCTAGGAGAAAGAATGTATCCTGTTCTGTGCATCTGTACATTTTTTTGGTCATGCAGTAAATAATTTTTATTGATTATTGCGCACTAATTATTGACACACTGATTATTGCAGCACAGAAAAGAAAATTACTTGAAGCTTTCTAAGATCTTTAATGATAATGTGTGTAAAGAGAGGGACAAGACAAATGATCACATGAAAACCTGAGGCCTCAGAAATGCATCTTCAATGTGGAAGACAAAGGTAATGAAATCATATGCTAATACAAATTAATTAATTAATTAATAATATAGATAACCTTCAAATTGGAATGCAAAGGTACAGATTGAATGACAGTCTTTAGCACTACCTCAATATAAATAGAACAATTTTTCAGTTGAAAATATGGAAATTTAACAGTATGTGACGCATGGTAATAGTTCAACATTTACAGAAGGAAATAGTAACATGAAAGGAAAAATCCTCAACGTGATTTTTTATTTATATGTTAATTGATGTGTCAAACATTTTCTTATCAAGGCAAAAGCAAGGATTAGTTAGTGTTTGTAAAGTCAAAGCTGCCAAGAATCAATTTGCTCATCATTCAAAACTGTCAGGTACCACTGTCCTTGCAAATTTGTTTACATTCAGGATTTTTTTCCTAAGTTACAAACATTTTTAGTACTTTGATAAACCAGGGGAAAAATTTATATCATTTTGCATTCTTATTGCTACATTATTGAACTAGCCTTTAAAGTATGCATGTAAGTGGTTTTAAAAAGACTGTTTCTTCCCTGGACCTTTAAAATTTATTTGAAAATACTGGAGTATAATATTTTTTGTGACATTTCGGTATGTAGTTGTAAAAAAAAATATTTCAGCTAGAAAATTATTACAAAAAATCCCATTATTATGATAAATTTTAAACATGGTTATATCTTTTAATTAAATCACCTTGAAAAAGCTGACTTGAACTTAGTTAAATATGAGGTACAAGTGAAGAAGTTCCCTTGATCAAGCAGAAGATCAAAGAAAGAACAAAATTTCACTGGATGGTAAATTACTTAAAAGCTGTTTTGATTAAAGAATAGTACCTAATAATCAGTTTAATTGTGTTAGAGTCAGCACCCCACTGATAATAAAGGTGGGTTATATAGTCAACATGTTCTCTGTAAGTCGTATTAACATTTTATTGATTTTATGCCGTTCTGGACACAGATTTGCACTACAGAGACTTGTGGGATAAAGCTGATCTTGATTCTAAATTAATGATTAGAAAAAATCTCTCATTTAAAAATAAAAAGAAGAAGGAAGAGGAAAAACAAATAAAAATCAAAGACTTCATACTTATGAAAACTGCTGTTATCCAGAAGCAGAATTCCACTATCTTTATCCTGACTTTCCCTACTGCTAACTTAATTTCCATAGTCAAACATTTTCTTTGAAGAAACAAAACCAAGGTATATATGCAAGACTGAAATTCACTTAAAAAGTACAATTTTTGCATAGGCATTGACTATTAATATTTTCTATACTGAATTGTTGTTCAAATATAAGCTCTGTATTCTTCTGTTTTGTTTAGATTTAATTTCAAAAGTATTTTAAGTCTTCTCTAAGGTGAAACTTTTTAATGAACTGGCAACACACCTGGAGGAAAAAAGAGGTTTTGTTTACAGCAGAATGGCATATGTGATCCCTTTTTATCCTTTCATGTCTTATCTTGCACCAGGAGAGAAGGTGTTTGCAAGATCACTCTAGGCTGAAGGATACCAAGTTTATATTTAGGATTTCACTCTGTAAAGCAGTAAGGGATTTTGAGAGTCTCTCTTTTGTTTTCCAGATTGAATGGGACCACATGTTGGTGTGACAGCCTGACTATATGTTCATGGAAAAAAATGACTTGTGATAAGAATAGGGACCTTCCAACCATCTGAAAAATACATGCACCAGTCATTTCTCTCAAACCAATTCTTGGTAACCTTCTAGAAATAGAACAGACATGGCTGCAGCTGCTTCACTGAGTCAGGTCATAAGGGAATTTCTCTGCTTATACCCATAGGTACAAGTCAAGATGACCTCCTCTTTACGAATAAATGTGAGAACGCTGATACTGACATATTGTATCCATTTTACTTCTTTCTTTAAAGAAGGAACTCAAAGGTCCTGATTTAGGCGGCTGATATGTGGGGACATTCATATCCTCTGACATGTTTTCCAGATGGGGCTAGTGGGCAAGCAAATATCACAGACCAACCTTGCCATGTATTTGCTTCAGATTCAGTTCTAACATCATGCTGGATATTTCTTCAGTCTGAGTACCTCAGGTAAAAGATGCTATTCAGACTGGCTGAAGTTATTATGTTTCCTGTATTTATTTCCAAGATTTTTGACTATTCTATCATCTGACTGCACCACAGCAATCTCAAATGTGTCCACATCAGGCTGACAATGTACTGGGGTATCTTACCCTCATTGCAAAGAATTCCTTCAAGGTTTGAAAATCAAGTAATTATTTCACTCACTTGTTTAGAATACCATGTGCCTGTAAGTATTTTCTGTCTCACTGTGAATCATGCAGAAGAAGTTTAAAGAATTATAATTAATATGCATTAACAATATGCAGGCCTTCTTCATATTAGAAGTACAAGGAAGTCTTGTACATGAATATTATTCTTATTGCTTTGCATGACATCCAAGAAAGTCTTCCTACATAATGCATAAAATAAGGAGTTTTTCATATAAGTGAGGGTAGTAGACTCTCATGTCTTTTGGAGGGTTTTTTTACATTATTTTAGTGTAAAGGGTATCTAAAATTGAATATAACATCATCAAAAATAACCAGGAATTTCAGCAAGAGAAAGTGATTTGAGGAGCATTTTTTTTTCAATATCTAGCAAATTATAGGCAAATCTTTCTTGAAAGTTTGCTTACTCCTGTACTCAGGAGCACAAACTTTGACCAATGATGGAGAGAAATTAGAATGAGGGAAAAGTTTAACTCCTATTTTGAATTAATTATTATTTACCTTTCAAATTATGATAACTGATGAAAATTGAATAGCATGCAAAACATTTCATAACTTAGGCCACTTCTTTTAATTTCATGTGAGTTGATTTATTATCAAAGAGTGAATTAATAATCAGTCATATTGCTATCAATTTTTTGCAGTCTTTCAACATCACACCTCCTATTTATTTTGCTTTGTTTTTTGATAATTTCAATCCTCCTAAAATATCTACTAGAGTGGAAATTTCTGTCTTAGGAAATTACTGTGTCTTCATAACCCTATAAAAATTGTAGTGTGTAATGTTGATTGGCATGAAAGTAATCTACTTTTCTTTTTTTCAATTGGTTTATTTCCCAGAATCTACTTGGCTTTTGCCTCTTCTAATTCTGTATTGACCACTAAAATATAATTGATCTTCTGCCTCCAAATTCCTGCTGTTTCATGAGCTCTGTTACAATTCAACATAATCTATTTCTCACTGATGTAAAAAAAACATAATAAGGTCACAGCAGGGAAGATTTAGCTTCATTAAAACATTATTATTATAAAAAATAAAATGATCTAAAGTAAATTGGTTCTGTCCTTGTGGTACAGTTTGAATATATCCACATTAATCTGAGCATATAAAGCAGCAATAAATTTGATAGTCCTTGTACATTGCAAATGATTCTCCTTATCTTTCATTACCCCATGGGAGCCTGTAGGGGCAGATGAACTTTGCAGGTGATATCTACCTTTGCTGGATAAAAAAGATATGAAACCTCTCTGGAAGAACCAGAAAACACATTCAATAGAAATGTTTATTTCTGTCTCTAAATTGTTTTTATTTTGCCTGTGTCTGACAAATGTACATGACAGAATTACATAAAAGAAATCAGCGAACAAGGAAATTAATTTAAATTTTGACCCTCTCAGGCTTTCATTTACCATCAAAACCCATAAGAAAAGGACTGAGCATAGGACTGAAGATGGAGAGACAGCGTTTGTTCTATTAATCTAGTTTAACTGATACTAAAATCTGACAGAACAAATTACAAGTTGCAGGCAGAAAGGCTTATCAATTCATTACTACTTTCAAGGTTCTCCCTTTTCTTTCTCTTTGCCTTCAGCTGCTGGCAAAGGATAGGCTTTTGCAGTTCAATTTTTCAGTTTATTTTTGACTGCTTTTAATTAAATTTGATGGCCTGCTTCTGCACCAGGGAAGTTATTGGAATTGCACAGCATTTTGCTGTTATAATGATGGCTCCCTTGATGACTGTTCATTATTAGCTGCTTTTCAAAATGCTGCTCTCAACTCTCATTTTATAAATATTTAAATAACTGTGAATTTCTATAGCATAAATATCTGGGCCTAAGCGATAGGAATTCTATTGCCTATTTAATATGTTTAACATAATAATATGATTTTTAAATAAAGTTATACATTACAATGTTAATTGGGAAAGTGTTGTCCGTAAATCATCTTACTTGTAAGTGTCAGCAGAAATGGTAGTCATATTTCAAAGCAGCAGTAATCAATGAATTAGTCAGTAGTTTGTGAACTATTGCTTATGTGACTATAATTTTCACACATCTTAATTATTTAGAGCAACAGAAGAATAAATAAATACTGTAAAACAAAACAGAGCATTTATGATCTTTGCACTAAAAATGATACTAAAAGCTTGAGATTAACTTCAATGTCATCTGAAACAGATTTCTATTTTTAGTACAAATTTACCAGGAAAAAAGGATAGGCCAAAGAAAAATTCATTGTCATAACTTTGAGTAAGTGAAACAGGAGATTGTTTACAGCTACAGCCCTGAAAATCCTGAAACAGGCAGGACTTCATTCTTAAAACAGAGCACTCCTTTTTACTGTTCAATGGGTTGGCTACTTGTCCCATTTTCCATGGGCAGCGAGCCTTAAAAAAACATAATACTCTTCCTAATACTATAGAAAAGAATTTGGACATTCTTTCTGAGCTGACAAGTTCTTTGTTCTGCAACAAGTAACACTGTCTCCAGTGAAAATCCTCTTACAGGAGGGATACATTCATTTTGGGAAATACAGGCAAAATGTGGCATAGTGCTACTGAATAGCAAACAAATTTTGCCCATTGAATACAAAATGGAGAATAAGAGGTAGTTTGCCGTGAAGTTATAGGAGCTTAGAATTAATATTGAAAACTTATTTTCTAGAAAACAGAAAATTTAAATTTTAAACTTTCTATCTCTTTGCCAAAAGGTTTACCTTCCTGTTTTCCAGTGTTCCTCGTTGCTTTTACATATCAGGGGCTTTTAAAATTTTTTTTTCCTGTTTTCTTTCATATGGGCTAAAATTTATACTGCCTTCAGTTTTAGAAATTACCTGATGCTGCTGATTCCTCACCTATGGTTTTTACTCATTTAAAGAAATGTTTGAGGGTTTTTTTTACCTGTATTTAAACAAAAGAGTAATCATACACAGAAGGTAGAAATTCTTATTAGTTAGAACTATACCTTACATAATCAAAGTATACGTACAGGCTGGCCTTCTGTAGTCATTCTAATGGAGCTTTTCTGTATAAACACACTTAAAAATAATTTAAGTACTGCAAAAAAGGTAAATTCAAAGTGTACCTAATTCCTTTACAGATCTTCAGCAATCAAATGGCTAAATTTTTAAGATTCATTTAATTTGTTGCTTAATGTTATTTTACACTGGATGCATTCACATGACAACTGAAACTAAAAGCACAGAAATTCTCCTGCATGACAGGAAAGGTCTTTAAAAAGGTAGTAATATAGTTACTATACTGCAAGTATGTTAAAGAAGCTACTTTTTCATGAAGGTAATAGAGTCAGGTGTATCCATATTTTGTTTAACAGTGACAGCTATGATCAATCTGCCCTTAAAGACCTTTGTCCAGCCGAATAATCTATACATACCTCCAATATCCTTTACATTCTACATATTCAAAACTTTGGAATAAGTTTCAAATGAATCAGTTGTCCTCTGTGCTTCACCTCTTTATAAATCTTGATATTTCCTGACATATTAGGAGCAAAAGATGTGACACCCTTAATTTACTCATGTTTTAGAGTTTCCTCTTTTCAATAATGTTAATATAGTCCCTTCAATTTGTCAGCAGGTGGTATCCCATCTGTCATACACAAATCCTCCAGAAATGTCATACTACTGCTGGAAACCTGTCCATCATGATCCAGCTGTCCATTAGGATGGGAAGAATGCCAGTGTCCTCTCCTCGCTGATTCTCCTGCCCTCTACAAGGACTACCTTAAACACTTCAAAGGAAATACAAGTTGAAGAATTCCCTTCTCATTAGTTACATCTAGCTATACATCTAGCATCTCTTCTGTGTTCAGCCATATTTAATAGAAGCATATTTTTTTCCATGTGGTCTCTACTAAAAAAGGAAATTGCATTTAAAGTAACAATTACATAAAATCAGGAAGTCTTCTTAATTATTTTATCAATGATTTTGTGTGAATGTCTGCTATCTTTCCAGCTACCTGTGTACAGCCTTTCTGGTCAGACAGGAGACAGACATCTGCTACCTGTACTTTTTTACATTTGTAAAAGCACATAGAATACAAGATGAATTTGCATGCATGGTGGTTCCAGGCCATGTGTCTTTTGCAGCCCTGAGAAGCAGAGGAGAGTAGCTGGAGTGAAGAGGGAAAACTGTAATTTAAGTCTCAAGAGTTGGTTACAGACAGTGAAGCCAAATTGTGTGAATGGAGGTGTAATCTATGAATCTATTATTCAATCATCACTCCTCAGTCTTCTTTTTACTGAATGTGAGTGCCCACATTTGCCATCCTAAGTTAGTAACTGTATATCTGTCTAAGAAATCCATTGTGGTTCACTGCAAACTAAAAGTTCAGTCTGCACGTGCTCTTTCAATGATGATACAAAAGGTCAACAAGTAATCTGCCCTACAAGGACTGAGTTTCATGGGGAAAACTGAAACACACCAGGTCTGGAACAAGTTTCACACGGATTTCAGAAGGGACTTCCAAACACAAGATGAAAAAAACAGATGCATTAGCTGCCCTCTTGGAGCGTTGCTGAATTTTTCAGAACCTCACTAAACATGTAGAGATGGAGGGATCAGGTGTTGCATTTACTGCTAAAATGCTCTGAAGCAGTAAAAAACTTTCAAAGTTTAAAACATTATTTTTGCTGTAATAAGCAGTGATGTGTTTGTGTGCATGTTGGCTGCTTGACAACCTGACTGACACTATTTGAATGCTAATTATTTACAGACAACAGCAAACTAGATTTAAACTGATTTTTCAAAAAGGGGCATAGATAATGAAATTATAATGGTTTGGGAGGTTTGGACTGACCGCAGATAAAATCTAGAATGGTTTTGTTTTTGTAAAATGTCTGTTTGAATGTTTGCAATGTTAACAATTAATTCAGAACTTCTTTCCTATAAGTTACTGTAAATATTCCTGAGTGAAGGAACCAGATTTTTTTTAGAAATAATTCAGTCAGCAGCTATACTGCTATGGATAATGTATTCATTCACATAAGAAAATAAAAGTCAACAGCAGAAAGGAAACAAGTAAGAAACCTAATAGCTTTCTGAGGATGTCACTTTTAGATTTTATTATCTATTTAATTTATGGTTTGAGTCAGAAGGAGATGGTGGGAGATGAGATATAGAGACAAGAATGTTTCCTCTTATTTTCTGTTCTAGAAAATCCAAATAATATTTCTACAATTAGTACATATTTTATTCCAACAATAATAATTTTATTCCAATTTAGGTGAAAACTAAGCAATTTTTGTGCCTGCTCCTACATTGAGAGGAAATGAACTAGCAACTCTTTATGTTTAAATGCTTACTTCTGAATTTGAGTAAAGCAAATTAGAGAAAAGTTGCAGAAGAGAATATGCAAAATATAAAGCCTAATAAAAAACCAGATTTTCAGAGGAAAGGGAAGGTGTTATTTTCTTTCATTGTAAATGTTGCTATGTCAGCAAAACATTTAAATATGCTTTAAATGAGTAAATTTTGCTGCTTGTATCAGTTCTGACATTTTTAAGTCTCACATGTAAGAAGGTAAGAGATAATGCTTATTTAATGAGTAGCTAGATAGATTTTTTTTACCAAGTCCTGTTCTGCAATATTCACAAATCACATAGATAACACTGGCAGCATAGAGAAGATGATTTCTTTCTCATAATGACAATAAAGCATTTCCAAGGAGTGCAGAGATGCATTTACAAAAGCAAAAGCTTGGCTAAAACTGGTATTGACCAGGGACGTCAAAAACTACAAGAAACTGCTCAATGACAAGAAGGAACAGAAGGAAAATAGTGACTAGGACAAGTACTTACAGACTGAACAATGCTCACTGCAGTAAATAAAAACTTCACTACTGCCAGTAGCCAACCACAGGTATTATGGTCACTTTGCAAATTGTCATAAACTAAGCTCATCAGTCTCACTTTGTCTGAAACAGCCTTCAGCTGCCTGAAGTTGTGCTTAAACTTGTTTAGATACAATCTTTTCGCCTGGCCTGCCCATCTCTGTTTTGTTTTAGTTGGATGTTTTGTTTTCTTGAGTTTTTCATGGTTTTTGATTGATTGATTGCTTTGGGATTTTTCTCTTTTTGTATGTTCATGTGGAAGGGGGTTGTTTTGTTTAGTTTTGCTTTTTTTGGTGACCATACTTTTAAACAGAGTTTAATAACAAATACATGAAGTCTGTATGTAACATCCATGGGGTTTTCATAATGATTTGGTGAAGATGGCTTGCTGGCATGAAAACAGAGGCTGTTTGGAGATGGGGTGCATAATAGAGTGTAGAAGAGCAAAGGGAGTAAATGACAAGAAAAGTGGTTCAGATTGTACTGGAGACTCTACGGTTATAAAAAACTTATGAAGCTTTGGATCAACAGAACTTGATTCTTATAGGGCACTTTAGGGCACACCCTGACATTTGTTGGAAGAAGAATACAGCAGCTCACATGAAATCCAGAGCGTTCCTTAAATGGGACTGTTTCTTCATACAAAAATTAGATGTATCAAAAAGGAATGTGGCACAGCTGGACTTTTTGCTCACAAACCAAGGAAACCTGCTATGCAATTATCTTGGTTAGTCATAGCCTTAGCGGCAGTATTGTGAAGCTTGGGGTTGAAGGGAGCACACAAGACTCTAAAGATTTTAAAGACAAAGATTTTAGAAGAGCAAACTTCAACATGCTCAGAACACAGCTGGGAAGTATTCTGTGGAAGCTGCCCTGGAGGAAAAAGGAGCTAGTGAATACTGAGAGTTTTTCAAGAATGCACTTCTGGAAGGAAAAACCAGTTAATCCCCTTTAAAGATAAGGGAAGTAGGCAGAGCAAGAGATCCCCTTGGCTAAGCTACAAGCTTTTGAGTCTGATCACAACCAAAAGAGAGGCATATCAAAAATGTGAAAACAAATGAAGACCTATTGAGAAATACAAGAGCATTTCCAAGGTGTGCAGAGATGCAGTTACAAGAGCAAAACTTGGCCAAAACTGGAATTGACCAGAGACATCAAAAACTACAAGAAACTGTTGAATGACAACCAGAAGCAGAAGGAAAATACTATCCTTCTGTTAAACAAGAGAGGTGAATCAGTCACCAAAAATGCTGAAAAGGGAGAGATTCTCAGCACTTCATTCACCTCTCTCTGCACCAGCACTGCTCCACACGGGGAGCAAAAGTCCAGGTTGAAATAAACACAAACTCACCTTTGCTGAAGGAAGAGTTGGCAAGTAAATTTTACTGCAACTTCACCCCTGCAAATTGATGGGCCCTGACAACATCCACCCGGGAAAATTTAAGAGTGACTACAGAGAAGTTGACGACTCCCTTTTCAGAAGGAGTCATTTGGAAGAATATGGAGAACGGTTACAAGTTACATCCAGGGATAATCTGATTATATGCAAGAGGAAAGTTTTTTTCAAAACAATCAGACTTCTGAGTAATCTCTCCAAGGAAATGGTAGAGTCCACAGTGTTGGACACTTAAAATTCAGATGGACTGGGTGCTACTCAGTCTTGTCTAGACCATGCTTTTGACAAGAAAGTTTGGATCAGATGATCTCTGAAGGCCCCTTTTGATCCGGCGTTTTATAATTCTATGATGGTTATGGAGAGATATTCTCTAGTAATATATCTTTTGTTTATTCTTTAGAGTAGAATAAAATACTTAGTTGGAAGGGGTCTACAAATATCCATTTCAACTCCTTAGCCACTTCAAGGCTGATCCAAAGTTGAAGCCTGTTGCTAAGGGCATTGTCCAAACACCTCTAAATGCTGACACAACATCAACCACCACTCTACTTTCCAGGCTTTGACCACCCTCTAGATGAAAAATTGCTTCCTAATGTCCAGTCTGAAATTCCCCTGTCACAGTTTGAAACCATCCCCACTGGTCTTATCATTGGATCCCAGAGAAAAGAGTCAGCACCTTCATCTCCATTTCTCCTCAGGAAGCTGCAGAGCGAAATTAAGTCACCTCTGAGCCTCTTTTCCTACGAACTGGACAAGGCCAAAATCCTTAGCCATTCTTCACAGGACATGTTTTCCAGCTTTTTCATGAGCTTTGTTGCCCTCCTCTAGATACATTAGAAGATATTAAAATCCTTTTAAATTGTGGGACGCAGTACTGCTCCAACCTACCCAGATCCCTTTGCAAACCTTCTTATTGCCCAAGAGTCAACAGCACCTCTCAGCGTGGTCCCATCAGCAAACTTACTTTCTTTCCTTATGCATAATAATAACATCTAAACTGGCAATAGTATTTTATTTAGACTTTCAGTATTTCAATTATACTACTAATAAATTATTTTTTGCATATTAAATTGATACCTTTTCACACTTAATAAGATTTAGTCATCATAGCATACCGGCAAAAAGACTACATAATCACATGAAGGAGTCATGTGATATTGGGGTATCCTCCATGCAGACAAAAACATCTAAGTTTTTATAAAGAATATGTACAAAGGTATTCCCAGAGGCAAATCGTCTTGCAACATGCAGCAATCTTTGCTAGAAATTGAAGTAAACTATGATCTTGTCAATAATTACTCAGATTTCTAGTGAAAGAAGCAATAGTTTATCTTGAGTAAAAGCTGTATACTTTTAAAAAAATAACAGACATAACAAGATATTTTATCGAAGCTTCACCTAGGACATGACTGAATAGTTTTAGCTGCAACTTTAATGTTCAACACAAGGCAAATAACTTTGCACGAAAATAGTCAGCTTGAATGCCTGCACAAAGCTCTACTTAGATCAACTTAGCATCAACAGATAGAATCTGCCCAAATTCATATCACACATAAAAAACCATGCCCCATCCCAGAACTCAATCAGTTATATTACCTGACTTAAAAGGTACATAAAAATTCATAATATAAGATGCGTGAAATTTATGATCTTTCATATGATAACATCATATGAAATAGAGATGTATGACAGCTTTCTTGTAATACCAGTGTGTAGAATATGACAAAAAAATAGCAGTATTCCCAATGCTATAAATTGTTTTCAAAAATTGTTGCCCTTTTTAAATACAAATATTTGTTTGTGACAGTGAAAATGGACTGCTTGTTTCCTGTATTACTGACAGCCCTGCATAAAGGGCAGCTTCATTTCTAAGATCCTAACGTAGGATCTGGAAAAGTATCTCCCTGGACTTCCATGTATTTCCTATAATACATTGGGGAAATTAATTGCTTTTTCTCACCTGAATTTCACATTTGCATAAAAAGAAGAGTAGTTTCACTCCATAGGAATTATAAAAATAGAAGATGTCAGGATTCCACATGCAATGATATTCATATTACTATATTCACATGCCATCTCTGTTTGGTCTGCTCTGGGATTGCTTCATTTATTGAGTGGCTTGTACGTGTATTGCACATACAGTACATTAACCATCAGCAAATTCTGCACTTATAAATATGCAAAAGTACTTAAAATTCTATCTTCGTAGATGTTCTTGTTTCAAAGGCTTTTAAGTACATATTATTTACATAAACATCCAGAAGATGCTTTTGAACTTTTGTAAAATTTCTCAAGCCTGAACTTTAATATATTAACCGGTCTTAGTTTAAGAACTGCAGACAGAATTTTTGTCATGTTTAAAGGGAATCAGTTTCCTTTTTTGTCTATATATAACTTTTAGACTCATTATTGATGAACAAACAGTAAACAGAGTTTCGTACCCTTCAGACAATATCATGTAAACAACAGCTCCAAAACTGGTAGCAAGAACTGTTGCCCCTACTCACTACCTGCCTATTCAAAGCACTAAAAAAGAGGGAGACAGCAGCTAAACTTTTTTCTTGCCCTTATTTATGACTTGAATCAATCCAGAGAAATGTCATCAGTACATACAGTTTCTTTTTTCCCATGTCTAAGGGAAATGTCAGTTCAATATGCCTCTAAATTCTGTTATCTTCACACATATAAATAGAACAATAATAAGAGATTGCAAGATTAAAAGACAAATCACAACCAATTAGACCTTGTCAAATTTTGTCATCACATAGGAAAGCTGCTAAAATGTTAACCTTGACCTTCAGCATATATTAAAATCAGGGACTATCAGTTGATAATCAGTTAAGTGCTCTCTGTGGAAAGAATAGAAGACCTTGTCCAGTAAGGGTACTAAAAGCTTGTGAAAAGCTGATCCTGATGTTATCCAGATGCAAAGTGTTAACCTTTCACAGAGATAAAGTCTGAAACCCTGGAACAAGGGTCAAAATAAACAGGTTCCATTTTTGGCCCAATAGCAGACTCCTAATGTCAAATGTTCACTTTACTGTGACCTTGTTCCCAAATGTAGAATGAATACAATATTTATTTTCCTTGCCTTTTAGTCGATCACTGGGACAAAGATGGCCTAGAAAAAGACTGAGTATGCTGGTGTCAGGGTATTTTAAATTGCTGTAACTTGAGCAGCAATTGTCTTAAGCTCTATATCCTTCATTTTTCTGGTTTATATTTTTTGTCATTCATATTGCATCAAGCTAAATTGATTAATGTAACACATATTACATTTTTTATCCAAAAGTAGTCTCTCTATTTATCTCTTGTACTTTGCTCACTAGAAGTACTTGTGAAATATATAATCTAACACCCCCATTTTTCATCTTACTTTTTTTGTGTTCCAGAGTACATAAATATCTTAAATAATTTAGTCACACTCTCATCACACTCTCTTAATTCCAATTTTTTTTCACTACATGTTTGTTAATATTTGGAAACAATTTGAATGGTACATACTGAATATATATACCAATGTAAAAATGAACCAATGTAAAAATGATGTTCTTAACTGTGGTCTGCTACAATAGGCATCATGTGCCCAGTTTTCAAAGAGGAAAATAGATTTTCACTGAGAAATTATATTGTGAGCAAAAAGCTGATCTGACAAACTGATAACCTGCCTGTATCTTCTCCACAGTTTCCTACTAGCAATAAGAAAAATGGAATTTTTCAACATCAAAGAAAACAAAACTGTAAGTAGAACTGAGATACTGGTGTCCATGAATATTAAAAATCTAAGACTAGAAGGATGAGAGGTGCACTTTAATGTGTGTGCATAATTCCTGTGTGGGTGACTGTAGCACTACTGTCACCTTAACCATGTGAAAGATAACATGTGGACCTCCCTCAGAGATAATTTTTGGACTACCAAGGCTTCTTACTCTGTCCTTTACCCAAAATTGTCTCCCAGGAGAAATAGAGTGGGAAGTAAATTTAATTTAGTTAGCATCCAAATATTCTTAGGGTTTTTTTTTGCGCCAGTTTTTCTTCTATGTCAACAAACTATTTTTTGTCTACATTTTCTTGATCATTGAATATTTACCCCATGTTCATGTTTATATTTATGCTTTATAATATTTTTTCAGTACTTTCAGATAGTGCTTTTAATTGTCGAGAAAGGAAGAGGAATCAGAATGAGGTGGCATCAAATTTGCAAAGTAACATTATGAACAGATGAAGTTACACGCTGATTTAAAGATATGTTTAAGAATTCTACAAAAAGGGAAATCAAAGTCCTCTACAGTGCCATATAAAGTGTATTTTTTAATTTATGTTTGTTGCTAGAAATCAGTAGGCTTTGTAAATTTTGTCTGAAATAAATCTCCAAATGTGTAAGATATCACTTACTGGGAGTTGAGGCTGATCGGCTCTGCCACAGCTGGTGCCAACATTCTGTCAGTCAAATTCTTAACTGGGTTGTAAACAGTGAGGAAAACAGTTGTTTTTTACTCCCACCTGGAATGAAACACAGTGTCAGTAATTATTTTTCTTTCCTATCTTCCAAGTGCAATAAGACATTTATTATATTATCTTGGCCTGTCTCATTAGAGGGGTCATCAAAACAGTTACACAAAGGATAGAAGTATAAACAGTTTCACTCTTTGAATTTCTCCTTGATTGTGTGATACAATATACATATAAATAAGTGCTCAAAACAGTGTTTATTTTGTGTACAATTATTCATATATATATTCAAATATGTATGGACTTAAAAATGTTGATGCTGAAGAAATTAGTCAGAGAATTTTGCAGTAGCAAATAGAAGTGTTTCAGAGCAGTAGCTTAATGTAGGTATCTAAATAAGAAAGTTTCATTTTTATTTTGATCTTGAAGTACCATTTCTTTTTTCCAAGTTTCTTCTTATTACGCACTATAGACTTCAAATTTATGAGAAAATTATTTATAAAACAAAAGGTTAAAGAAGAGGTCTCTCAATTTTAAATTGCTCTCTATCATCTTTGAAAGGAAATGAAGATAAGAAGTCCTGACTGACTACAGGAGCAACTAATATAATATAATAAATATAATATAATATAATATAATATAATATAATATAATATAATATAATATAATATAATATAATATAATATAATGTAGTATCAATCTAATATATCAAGAATCTAATATAATATCAAGAAGATGGGGAAAAGATGGCTCTGAAAATCATAGTGCAATCAGTTTAACCTAAGTTCCTGGGAAAAAAAATATACTATAACTCTTCATGGAAGCTATTTGCAGGCAGAAGAAGGTCAACCAATAGCAACATGACAACAGAGAAACATCTAAAGGGACAGAGCTATTAATGGAAATATTTGGAAAAAACACAGTGGAAAAAACAGAGATTTATTACACCTAGAAGTAAATATTCAGTAATTTTGTTGTCTCGTGACCATACAATATTTCTGTCCTTCCAACTGAAAGAAAAGCAAATGCATTACAACTCTCAGCTTTATTACAACACAATTAATAGATTTCTACAGGAGACAAATTTTTCAGAAACTCACTGACTTAAAACAAGTTAATAGTGAGCTTTCATGCAATGATAGCAATTTGGACAGAACAGCAGTATTCAGAAAATCACAGGTGGCTTAGAAAGTTTCAGATCTTTATCCATCAACATTCCTTGCTGTAAAGGATATACAGGTTATGAGGAAATGATAGGTTATAAAAAGACTCTACAAGAAGATGGATTATTACTATATAGTTAGTTATGCAATGCTAATATAAATACTGGTTGGAGAGGCACTGCACATCTGACAAATTTATGGCCTTTAATTTAGTGTGTAAACATTTAGAAGAACTAGACCTTGTCACATACTGACATTATTTTATGAATTAATGTTATTTCATTAAAGACAATTGCACATTTTTATTTCATCAGAAAAATAAGTATGCTCTAACTTAAAAAAAATCAGTAATGCTTTTCCTGTAATTTAATTGCTTAAATAATTAATTAGTTCAAAACAATTGAAATAATCTTATAAAATTAATATGTGATTTCCTAGCAGCTGAAAACTCCTTTTACTATGTTCTAATTTTAATATCAAGAAAAAAATTCTTCCTCTTAGTTATATACATAATTCCAAAAAATAAAGAGTCTACATTATATCAGAAACATTTTGCAGCTCTGGACTTACACCATTAGTAGGGGGTTTAACCTACATCTTTCAGTGGTTGCCCCTTTCAGCAGAAGCCCCAACAACTTTCAGTAGTTGCCCCTTCAGTATAAGCTTTAGTGGAGATTGTTTATACATAAATCCTCTGTTCAGACAAATTTAATTTAAAATGCTTATAGATTTGACCACAAATAACTATCAGTAGAGAGCTGAAAAAGGGCTTTTGTTACAAGTCCTGTAATATTTTTGAATTTCAAAACATTTATTCACAGGCAGAATTCCAAAAGTGTTTGAAGACTTTGTCAGAAACCAACTATTTTTTTAAAAGTACAGGGAAATATAACCATGTCTCCAGACTGCAAAGGTTAATGAGTAAAATGTGCAACTGAGAATTAAATCTCTCCAAAGTGCTTCAAAGATAAATCCTCTTTGCTGTATATGTCATCACAAGTTGCATCTTGAGAACAATTAATAATTTCTTAACATAAAGTATTCTAATGGTGAATTTCCAAACAAGTCTAGTCTGGAATTCTCCAAGGCAGAGAAGTGCAGGAGACTGAATCATCACCAGAGGTTAAGAGGTAAAAACTTAGTCTCTTTTGTTACTCTTAAGCTGAAATTGGGAAACAAACATGTGCAGCAGCATCATGAGATTTCTCTCTCACACTTCAGCTGCGGTAGGGAAACAAACTGGGTACACATTTTCAATTCCAGTGAAGAAAACAATATTTTCTCTCAAAATACACTTTCCTTGTTAAATTATAAATTAAAATTGATTACTTTCAATGTACTGAATATTTTCCTATGTCTTTTCTTGGCTTCTCTTCCCCTCTTTTTCCCCTGAACTCAGTTTCCCCTTTCCTTAATTCCACTTCTACACATTTCAGTGTCAGCAAACCTATGAATGTTTTCAACATCTTGCCAATAAGCCCAGCAGTTGGTTTTTCTTTTTTCTTTTTTTTTTTTTTTTTAATAGGAATGCAGTTGTCGCAAAGTTATTTTTGCCTGTATTTTGCACTTGTTATCAGTTGGGAACAGAAGGAAATATCACTTTGGCTCCTGAATGAAAGCAACAGATAAGCATGATGCTTTGGGCTGTCTGCTACTTCTGTTATCCACTAACAGAGCACTGAGCTTTACTTCCTCTCTCTTCTATGATGTACATTGAAATTCCTGCTAGCAGGGTGGAAACATTTACATTTTCTTAAAAAACAGATTGAGGAAGCCAGATGGCAATATATAGTTGACAGTATTAGAAAAAAGGTTAAGCTTCAGCACTGACGTTTACATATGTGCTTCTGGTCACAGTTAATTCCAATGTGTTCCATTCAGACCTGTGACACTGCTCTCCAAAGACAAAAGCTAGATATTAAAGGAAAGCTTATGAAGCGCAGTAATATCTCTTATTAGATCAGTTGATAGAGAAAAAAAATTACAAGATTCTGGCACAAAAGCCCTTGTTCAAAAGAATATAGGGTAGAAGATTTCAGATATGCTAGATGCCACTTGGGACATGGATATTATAACTTCTTTGAAAATTTCTTTTTAAAATCACAAGAAATAATCTGAAATCCTGCCTCAGACATCACAGAAACAACATATCAGTGAACATTCCCAATGTTTATATGATATTCATGATTTCTGAAAAAGGGAAAATAGTACACAAGTTATCCTTAGTAGTGTAAATTAGATAAAAGGCAAATTATTTATAAAAATTCCATTCTATTCTTTTCACTTCCATAAATAATAGACTTCAGTAAGCCTTTGCTTATTTCTTTGTACAGAAAAGGTGGCTACATGAGATGATGAAAACTTCCCATTAAAAAAACTAAATCCTTTTCTCTATGTCCTTTCATTCACACTTTTGGGATATGACCCTACGTTATACAGTCTGTCTATTTCAACAACTAATCCACATTTACAGTTACATAAATTTCATTTATTCAACATATAATTCGCAGATATATATATATATATATATATATATATATATATATATATATATATATATATATATATATATTTATATATATATATATATATATATTTGGAGCCATTTAATGTTTCTATTATCTTTGATTATAAATATGGAAACATTATCAAATTAATAGCAAAAATAACGCCAAATAATAAAGCAAATTAATGAATACATATGTTTCATAAAACTTCCATCCCTGAAAGTGATACCCTTTTAGAGTAATTTTTGCTTTCCCAGTGATGGAATATTTTGGCATTTGAGAGCTTAATTTCTCTCTTTAGTTAAAGATGTCAAAACATTTTCCATTCAATAATTTCCTACAGCCATAGCCATACAATTTAGTAACAAATAAAACAAGCAACAAATAGAGAACAAAAATAAAAGTGTGTTCTCAAATGAAACATTTTTAGTTCTTCAATGTTTGTGTAGATTACATTTTAAAGTTTTTACCAAGAACATAACTAAATTAAAAGCATGGCATAGAAAAAGTACAGAAGTTAGAGCAATATTAAAATACACTTAATTTCTGCCAGTACCTGAGCACCACAGTTCTATTTCTAAATATACAAAATTTACAAATTTTAACACTAACACACACACATGAAAAGAACAAAAACATAAAACTATTATTTTTACATGTCACATGAATTTAGGAACTTTTATATACGACAGTTTATGGTATTTGCATTACAAAACACTGCAATTGATGACAGAATTTCCTATTTCCTCTTTATATTATTAATCACTGTACCTTTAAAAAAACTCTATTTATCAGAAAGAATTCATATACCTTTACATCTTGATACTCCTTAGGGAAAGAATCATAAGAAATCTATTTTACCCTATGACGCCTTTCAAGAGAGAATAAGCATATAATTCTCCTGCTGCTCTCAAAGTTGTAAGTTCTGCATCATACTACCTATTTTACTGTCCTCTCAAAACAAATTTTCCAGGCTTTCTTGATCTAACAAGAAAATTTTGATCAGCTGCAGTATCTTTTTGGTAAGACTGCAAGTCGTTATAGTAAGACTGCAAGTGCTTACACTACAAGGGATGACATGCTTGAGATAACAAGAAGCTTCACAAAAATACAGGCAAATGCAGAGACAGCAAATCTCTAACATATGTTCACAGACTGAATAGTGTTAATAAATACATTGATCCTGACTTCAGAACTTAAAGTGACTGAGATTGTCACATTCTTATTTATGCTGGAAAAGTAATGGTTTCCTATGAAAAAATAAAAACAAAGGCATCTTCTAAAGCATGGTGGAATTATAAGAGCTTTTTTCTGAGTACAGAGTCTAACATCTCTACCTGCTCCAAGATTGTAGTAGCCTACTAACTACTTGAAATCATAATCAACTATGGGTTTATAGAGCGAGATTCTGATTATGTTTCAAAATATTTTTTCATGATAATGCAAGAGTCCTAATTATAAACATTTCCTGCCTGTTTTGACAAGATACTGGGGAGGAAAGCAGCAGGGGTGGTTTCTGTGATAGCAGGGACTTTCACAACATGAGACTGAGAAAGTTCAAGGCAGTTCCAAAATGAATCCATAGTTTAATGCATCAACAAAGAAGATTCTGCCTCTCTGGTAACATATATATTGGAAAGGGCAACATATACTGTGTAGCAGCTATGAGAGACAGAGAGACTGAGAAAAAATGTGAGAGAAGCAACTTGCAGACACTAAGATCAGGGGAGGAGGAAGGAAAATGTGCTCCTGCCACTGAAATAGGGATTCCTCTACAGCCTGTAAAGACCATGGAGAATCGGATTTTCCTCCTGCAGCCCATGGAAGACCTTGTTGGAGAAGATATCAACCCTGTAGGCCATAGACCTTTCCACACTCAGAAAAACACGTCCTAATGGAAGTTGTTGATTGTGGAAAGTCCAGACAGGAGAATGTGAATAGGACCCCAAGCGGCAGCATATTTTCTCACAAAAGTTAGAGCTCATGGGGGACTCATGTTGGACCAGTCTGTTCCTGAAGAACTGAACCCCATGGAAATGATCCATGCTGAAGCTGTTATAAATGCAGAATGCTAGGTAAATTGAATTACTAAGATTTCCTTGAGGTTCATAATATTCTTATCTAACTAGAACTATGAAGCAATTATTTTATTCAACTTCACAGTTACAGTGTTTGCTGCAGTGTAGCTAATGGTACAGATTTTCCACATGTTTTATTTTTATCTTAAATGCATAATAATTAATCCGGACTTTGTTGGTTTATTTTCTTTATCTAATTTTAACCAGGTCATTTCTAGTGTGTTATATTTCTGTTTCCATAAAGAGTGTAAAGACACTAACAAATGACAAGAATTTTCAATTTTATTTTCTCTTCCGGTTCTGATGAGGAGGGGAAGTTAGTCAGTGTCTGGGTGGGGATATGGCAGCAATCCAAGGTCAACCACGACAACAGTCAGCCTTTTGATCTGAGTGCTGCCAGAGTTGGTAACTTCCCTTTGTCAGAGTACATAGGGGTAAAGACTGTATTCATTTTTCCTGAGTAGGTCATGACATCAAGGGAGGCCATGTGTGTTCTTCTCCAGGTTTTAAATATTGAAAGGATTTTATTATCTGAAATATACACAGATAATTCAAACAAAACTCAGCTAAGTTTTGTCAAGAACTGATTTATTCTGATCATAAAATTTAGATGCTGAAAAATAATTTCACATTATATCATTTCAAGACCTCCATCAACTCATTTTGCTGTAAAGAAAATTAAAAAGTTGAAAAAAAATCTCCTAAACTCTCCATCAGGCTTACCACGGAAAATTTGCTACTTGAATAAAAATTTGGTGATCAGCACGACCTTGATTATGTCAGTAGCTAAAAATATTTTTTAAGTCTGTCTTTTCTTCCAGTCTGTAGTTGCAGCTATAGCCTCTGATTCTCTAGAGGAGGAGGTGAAATAATATATCTAACCAATTACTCATCAAGACAATGTACTCCTTCACTTTGCTGATGACTGGCTAAAGCTTTGAAGCATGAAATTTGATTTTGTTACTGGTTTAATGTATAGATGCAAGTACAAAGAACATTAAAATGTCAATGCATTAAATTTTGTTTTCCCCAGTAGTCTTGAAAGATGATGATGATGATGATGATGATGATGATGAGCACGAGGAGGAGGAGGAGGAGAAGGAAAACGAGGAATCGGAGATTTAAATACATCATCGTCCAAATGAACAAAAGCAGTCCTATATATATCAAAACGATGCACAGAGATTATAAAATTTTCCGGAGTGAAGTATATATTTGAAATAGTTGTGTTATCAAAGATTGCATTGCATTACTCTGATATTATTTAAATATCTCAACTAGAATATATATTGCTAATTTTAATACCTGTCTAAAAGTTGGGTCTCAATAGCTGGCTGTATGTTATCATTTTGTCTTCAAAGCTAAACAGCTGCCCTCTCTTTTCAATTACAGTAGTGTGCATATACATATATATTCATGTAGAATTCATCCCTCAATCATCTCTCTGATTAAGCTAGACAACTTAATCTTCAGAGGTCTTGAATTTTAAGGGTCGCTTGATTCTATTTTCAGAATGAAAGCTCTGTCTTCCATCCCTGACAAACAGATCTATCCTTAAAACTCATGGCTGAGTGAATAATCATCATTCATGTATGCTGCAGTTTGGTATTTCTAAAATAAATTGTCCTATTTTTTAATAGGACATGGAGAAATTAATGCATATGGCAGGAAAATGACAGAAAAGACTGGAAACTGCTAGATGGTAAAATAAAATACAACTTTACTTCATTTTGATACTACAGACCCTTATTATTACAATCATAATGGTGACCAAATTGCTTATAAATACTTCTCAGGATAAAAAGGAGCATATCCAGAAATTTCTCTACCAATCTTAAACTGTAACCTTAGAACCAGACTCAGAGCTTATAAGCAATGAAGTCTGTGAAAAATACAATAGATAAGGTAGCTGCAGAGACCACAAATACTTCCAAATGACAGGAAGAAGGGAAAAAAGAGAAATTTCATATATAATTTCAACATACTGCCACATCTCTACTTAGATCACAATTTTCTAATGTGATATTAAGACAATGTCCATTAAATTTAAAACCAAACAAATAAACCAAAAAAACCTCAACAACAAAAAACCAGCGCAACATGTAAGTTTATTCCAGAGGTGAAAAAGAAGAAATAGTGCTCCTGCATTTGGAGGAACAGTTTGACTAAATTGTCTTCTGATGTGCTGGTATGCAGTATAGTGACATGAGGCAAGGACAGCTGGTGACGAATTCTCAGACAAACTTACTGTCAATGTTTTTTTATCAAAAAGCCATAGAATCACGAATAATTTAGGCATGGAACAAAGGAGTGATTTTCCTACTTCAGTTCTCCACTTAAAGCAGAGACAACTGCCAGTTTTTTGCATTTTTTTGCAAATTGCATTTTTTCAAATTTGGAATGGAGGTAATAAAAACAAGAAACCAAAGGCAACCTAGTTCACAGAGTCTGACTATTAGAAAAGTCATGTATTTATTAGGGTTTCCTTGATTCTTCTAGAAGCTGTTATCCTGTAAACCCTAGCAAGCACAGCTTAATACAGGAAAGATACTACTAAACTTCAAATTACTATTAAATTTTGAAAGCTGAGGGGTTTTTTCTGTTTAAAGATAAATGTTGCATCTTTGATTTAAAAATGGAATGATGTACTACCTCTCTAAATTTCCTATGCAATGCTGACTTCTTTAAAGAGGATGATGTTTTCTGATTTTTTTCTGCTACAAAATACAACCCATGCTATTTTTCTTCTATGTCTATCTGTGTGAGAAACAAAGGATATATGTTGTATGTGGTATATGAATATGTGGCTCCTGTGAGGCATATGTAAAATCCAAGTAGGCAGAAATTTAAAGTGAGAAATATTAGCATATATGCATATATTTAAAATTTTATGTATTACTATAGCAACACTATTAATTAAAGTTTAAGAAGACTACTAGACATTGACAGAGAATAATGTAGTAATTGTAAACCACATAAGATGACTGAAAAGTTCATCTCAGTAAATATCTCCAATGACTCCTTGTGACATTTTTTTTACTTAACAATGATTCTGTTTAGTCCTAAAAAGCAGTCAGCTGATACACGCATCCAAATGTTCTGACAGTTGGTGTTATCTAAAATGTGGTTGCATAAGTTTAAGATAGATACTTCAGAAAAACAACTTTTTTAATATTTTGTGATCTAAGTGAAGATATCAGACTGGCAAATTTTCAAAAATTCAAGTGATGCTGATGATGATATAAAGCATCAGACCTTGACCTGATGAAACTCACAGAGTTGCAGCTCCAAAAGGTTTGGCAATCATTTCTTGACTTCTAGACACTTGTTAAAGCAAGATAAAATCAGCCTGAATCAAGGCAAATCCAACAGATCCTAAAACTCTGCACTGTTGGATTGATCTAAAATTTTCTATCAACACTGGCAAAAATCAACACTGGCAAAAATAATACTTACTAGGTTTTGGGATTTGAAAAAAAATGTTTTAGGCTTTAGAAGTTCTAAGTTCCTAATTTATTCCTTTTTTATTTATTTGGCTTTAAACTAATCATGTGTTTGGGTTTTCTATGATTTCCAATAGATCGTGCTTAAAGTTTCATATAAAATTTAACTCCTCTGCTTCTGAAAATATATGCCAAAATAATCTGAACAAGTAACCTTAGTGAATGTCAGGGAAAGACCCCAAGTTCATTGTGCAAGGATAGAATCAATGAGAACTTTACTGTTCTCCTGAATATCCTGTTCATCATCCACTCGCTATTCATCCAAACAAATTCAATACAATTTGCTTACTATTGTCTTTAGTTTATAAAGCATGTGTCTGAAATTTACTGGTGCAATCTAGCCAAATGTATCAGGTGTGCTCTAACTTTCCTTTTGCTTGATAAATATTGTGAAAGGCTTGTTCAATAGAAAATAAAGGCATTATCAAGAAAGGATGTGATAACTAATACATTCTGATTTTATTTCAGAAATCCTTCAACCTGCATCTGTAATTCCTGGACAAAGACTGGTTATGCTATTTAAACAATTTTTAAGAATGGCATAAATCCATGTTCAAAAATCACATAGACGGATCTCATTTTTAAGCTCCACACATCACTGATCATTTTTGTCATAGCTCCAGAAAAAATACATAAATCCAAATAAAAAGTTCTGAAATTTATAGATTTAAGACTATCTTTCTTACTCTTCCTTCTGAAAAAGAAAATCTACTTTAACAAAAGATATGATTGGAGAGATTCTAATGCATTCAATGACCATAGGCATAAAGGTCTCTGGCTTATTTCAAGCATTCTTTGGTATTAGCTATCCTGCTTTCTCAGTTTCTGTGAATGAATCTGGGAATCAAAACTGGCTATTGGAAATACATACAAAGACTATAAAAAGCTACAATAGTTTATATCAGGAATCAAAATAGCGGTTGTCTGCTTCCAAGAACTAGGGAATGGTGAATATGTTACCCACACAGAAACTGTGTTGAAGATGTGACCTGGAGTAACACCTGTTCAAATCACTGTTATGTATTCTATCTTCAGGGAACTGGCAACTAGACTTGCTTAGCATGCAGTCCTTTATAATTTACCTTGAATTTAAAATTTATGCTGGAAAGGATGAGAAAAGATAATTTCCTCCTAAACCAAAAAAGTTCTCTCACTATGCTATATGAAGAGCAGATTTACTTAAGTGACACTTTCTCCCTTGTTAATGGTAAAATATTGCTGAAAAGTTTTCAGTCATCCCGTCACCATGGGTCTATGTTTGACCCTGGCTACAATCACCAGGTCCCCACCCACCTGCAGTATGATATGACAGCTAGAATTCAGTCTGCCTTTACAACTGGGTGATGTCCTGCTCTGGTGCTACTCTAGGGAATCCCCTATCCCACATAGCACCCTGAAATATATCGTGGAAAGTTAGATCAGAGGAACACAAGACAGATCACATTTTAAAACATATAACACCTTTATAATTATCTGGATGACAGAGAAAATGCTCAAGGCATTAATACAAAAAACCTCTTTTTCCCTTTTGGGAGCCAACCACTGAAAAATGTAACTCAGAAAAATTGTGTGATCTCTGCCCTTGTAGATTAAAAGCTACTCTGGGCATGTGCCTCAGAAACCTGGTCTAGGTGACCCTCTATAAACAGAAGTTGTCAACTAGGTGTAATCCAGAAGTTCATTCCAATTTCATCCTTTCTTTATGCCTGCTGGCTGAATCCTCACTATGCAGGAATAGCTTTTGACATCATAACTTCCATTTATTGCCTTGGTTTCTTCTATCCTAAAGAAAAAGTTAGTTTTCAATTTTATGGTTCTCCTAATATGGTAGGTGTAATAAACTGTTTTCAAAACCTTCTTTATGGCTTCATTTGGTAATAACTTAATCAAAAGTAGTCTAAGCCATTTCTATAGCAAGGGAAGAACTTGCAGTGATGCAGATTGAATAGTCAGTAGACTAGATGAATAGACACAAACACCAGATCCTACTGTTTCTTGTTTAGGAGCATATAGCAAAAAGCCTTGAGATATTTTACTGGTTTGACTAAGAAGATGGGAGATTTCTGCTATATGTGGAGTCCAAATAAGCCGGTTTGTTGTTAGTGTGAGACTGACATTCTTAATATAGGTTTACTAAGCCAAGAAATTATCTACAAAAACCAAAAATGAAATATTTTTATTTTATTTCTTAATAATGGATGAAGAAACAGAAAGAAGCTAAAGCCTTTTGTCAGACATAATAAAATTTAGTAAACAGATAATATAGTATTAGATTTTATAGGCTTGCAGGCATTCAGCTATTAAGATTTTGAACTACATTTAGTTTTGTATCTCATATAATTCTTTAGGAGTATTTTCTATGCATAATCTAATCATCAATGCTATCATGACTATGCTATTACAGCTGGCATATTATTTGCATTCGAACATACAGGAAAAATAATCTAAGAAGTCAAATATCTTCACTAAATTGAGAAACTATAACTACAACAGTTTATGGGACAATATTTCTTGTCCCATATTTTGACAGTGGTTCTTTAATTAATAAAAAATCTGACTGTTGATTGAATTAATTCAGTCCTTTCTCACTTATAATATATTCTTAATAATCCAAGTAGCAGTTAATTTCATCTTTTTACTTAATATAGAAGATTGGTGTAAATCTTACTATTAATCTTTAATATACTTGAAGTCTTATGCTTACATGTTGCAGATTCTTTCTGCTTACACAACAAAACCCAAGGAGTAAACACACATTTAATACTAAATTCAGATATTCAGCAAAAAAGCTGGGTTTATGTTCTACCATATCAGATCCTAAAAAGCACACTTGCCCTAGGCTTTTCCACAATCTATAAAGTCCATATCTTACACAATGCAAAACTCAGCTTTCTGTGTTGAACATTATCTTCTTGAACTGTTTCACTTCTGAACACATTAAATTACTAGTAATAAGGAGTTCAAACCTGATTTTTTTCCTAAAGCAATTCAAATGCAATTCTGCTTGTTAAGTACAACTCAAATCTGCTTCACTACATAAAACTAAAAAAATAAATATTCCTCAGGGTCTTTGTCTCAAAGCACTTTATGCTGAACAAATTTGTTCAAGTATTTGTTCAAATTTTCATCATAAATCAGATCCCCATGTAATTTCCCTTCTTCTCACTCTTATAAAATGTTATCAGATCCTACAAAATACCTACACAGTTGGCTCTGCCATTGAAATGAAAACAGAGTCAGCCATGACTTTTTAAAACTAATCATATCAGTTACATTTTCAGAACCTCTCTCACACCTTTCAGAATCCTGGCATCCAAAATTACTAATCTAAAGGAGGGCAAGGAGCTGGGAATGGGGAAGGAACAAGACTAAACCAAACCAGATCAAGGCACGCCACATCACTATTGCCACTCTTCAAACAGTAGATTCTTCTGTACTTTTATCTGTTCCAGTTTCATTCACTTCAGTAATGAGGCTTTCTATACACAGATCTTTTTAGCCTTTCTTAGTGTTTTTAATAATCTGTCACTAAAAAATGGCTTTACTTTTCCGTTTCTTTCTTCTTTCACCTACTTTTGATTATACACCTACTTTTGATTTATTTCAAATTCAATATTTTATTTGTCTGCATATGTCAGCAAGGTTGTATGGGAAAACTTTAAAGATTCTTTTTATTCCAGTTGTCATAAGTAAATAGTACAAAGATCATAATCAATATCCTTTACCAGGATTGATCTGCTACACATTATTATTGTTCTAGCTGTTATTATTATTATTATTACTACTAATATTATTTCCAATGCATAGTTTTTAAAGAAATGAGTACATGTGCAAAAAACATTTTTCTTCTCAGATTTCATAATGACACCTAGTCCAAGTCGAAATGGTCGTTCAGCATACATGATTTCTATCAGGTTTGGTATAAGGCCACAGGTTCTCTGCTATCTTGCAGATAGTGCAGGGTCTCAGGACCTTGATGTGCCTGCCCAAACCTGCACTTGTTTTACTTCACCTTAACAACTGTCTGATACCCAAGAGCCCATTGTCAGAACACTGTATTTCTGATCAAGAGCTGATGGAGCTCACAAACGTAATTGGTTGGTCTTAGCAGAGTGCTGGTCTGGTCTGTTAGCTAGTATTACTACAAAGCACTCACAGGCGTATGAGAGAACTACTTTAGGTGTCTCACATGTTTTACATTTTTCCTTGTTCTTTGATCAGATTTACTAACATGATGCTCATTTACAGCTGATTTACTTCTTCTTAGTCTCAAGTTATCTCCAGCTAAAATATAATACTGTCTCTGTCACATCCCTGTGCCTACTTTGCTCACGAATACTTGCATTTAAAAAGGATGAGAGAAGGGCTCTTTTACAATGCAATTAATTCTTTTTGGTAGATATGATTATCCTCCATTTAATGAGTGGTTCGTTCTTGAGATGTACTTGGGATTACACTAAAATTCTCACAAAAACGAATCGCTAAAAAAGCAAAGACCTCTTGATATACACTCTCTTCTAAAAACAAAAACATTAAAGTGGGATAAAATATTGAAAACAAACCAGAGTCTAATTATAGAACCTTAGGTAGTGACAATATGATTTAGAAGTTTCAAAAAAAAACCCCAAAAATCAGTATTATGTAGCAAAATACACAGACAAAATTGCTCATATTCAAGAAGTAATTCAACAACAGAATCAAAAAGCTGAACATAGTATTTTGGACATAGTACTGTCAGCAAACAGACAAAAACATGTTGGCTGTTGTTTTCCTCACAACTACTTCTAAGAAAAGAGCTACTGAACTTCAGTTATTTGATGTTAAAAACTATTGTTGTTTATTCAAATTAGGCCAAGAACGATTGAAAATTTTTCCTGTTTTCACGAGCTTGAAGGAATCAATGAAGTGGTTCTTGTTAGTTCTAAGAAATTGGAACTGCTCCACCTCGCTAGCAGAACAATTAAATTCCTGCTATAAAAGAAAATTCATTGCGTCTTTTCTATAAAAATAGTTCTGATGACTGCTTAGCCTAGACTTTGAAAAAAAATGTCAGGAAAGAGTTCTGGCTGCTTCATATAGGGAGACAGCCAGGAGCAAAAGGTGATTCCAAGTAGGCTTTAGAGTAGTGCCATCCTACGACATTGATCCAGAGCACAAATGCAGCAAGTCACGGCTGCTATCAAACACAGAAATAGTCTACTGGGGTAAAGTAGGGCTGAGAGCAGGATTGAAAGCTGTGTCCCAAGGATTCATGGTGCGTCAAGACTGAGGCGATATGACCCAGGGTACAGTATTGATCTGCTACACAGCTCAGATAAGGGCAGCAGAAACAGATTTTGCTGGGCAAGAGTTCCCCAGAGAAGGAGGGTACCCCAAACTTCTGATGTCCTATCAGTGATGGAGGCAAGCTTTGACTAAATATCTTTATTCATTCCACTTAGCACCTTAACTGATTCCACTGAGCACCCTAACTCAGCCCAGTAAACTTTTAGGAATGGGGCTGCAGTCAGGATCCTTACAGAAAGGTCAAAAAAAATTGGCATCTGCCAATAATTTGCAGTAAAGCTTTTTTGATTTCACTTTTCCTAGGTAAAATTTCAACTGAATGTTATTTTAGCTAGTTACATTTCTGGATTTAAAGAGTGAGTTTATTTATGGAATTGTGACTATTAAACTTGAAAAATATGTACAAAAACTAAGAAGTGCAATATGTGCCATTTTATTAATAATACTTATTTCTGGTATTTTAAAACAATAACTCCTTCTGTCATCTTGAAAAACACTGCATAGTTTTTCCAGGCTTATTCATTCAGCCATATCCTAATTCTGCAAAAACTCATTGACATGTTCAGTTTCCCAGTGCAGAGAATGATGTCTATGATTTTCATCTACAAAATTTAATTTAAGTTACAAATCTAAAAAGAATTATGCACAACTAGATATATTGTTTATGGGAAGAACATATTTTAAATCTCGATTTAGTTTTTTTATTATTTTTCATGTCTTTGAAGTCTACCTCTTATAATAACCATTATATTAACTAATGATTTCAGTAATGTTTTGTTCTTTTTTCATTTTTATTGGCCAACTTGAAAACTTTTATGCCAAAAGTAAACACTGATATAGAATTTTAAAATATTGCTTTAAGTTTATTTTAAGATTCTTATCAAGGTCTTCAAAATAATAACTTGAGGGTGACTTTGAGCAGTAGGTTTCATTTTTACTGTGTTGCTTATGTTATAGGTATTTCATATTGAGATTCTGATCTCAATAAAGATCTGTATTATGTGATCCTATGATATATGACAGGATGTCGTAAAATCAATGAAGTAGTTATTTACCCTCACCTGATATTTTTGTCACAAAACTTACTTAAATATACCTCTTAAAAACTGCATGCCTTTTCAAAAGCTTCATCTGTGACCCCACTAGGCCACTGTAGAAACTAGTTTATGTGGTCTAATGTACTGCTGTCTCAGTGCTCTGCAGAACAGTGTCATGATGTAATGAGGCAGAATTCAAAGATCATCCAGTGTTGTTATAGGTTATAGGGCGGAAGGGACTGAGCATAGAGAGTCAAGTCAAAAGCACTACAGACTTGAATAAGTTAGTAGCTGAGAAATTGTTTTGTCAAAAATCCAGAAAACCATACATGACTACAGGGTCCAAGTACAACATCAAATTTATTGTGTGATTAGCATTTTTCCACCAGCAACATTTTTAGCTGAATTATTAAAAGGCAGTCAAAGATAAAATGTCTGAGAGTCTGAAGTGGCTGATGCATGGGGGAGGCTGCAAGAAAAATTTATCTCTGCTGATGATACACAAATCTGGTGCATGAACAAGTAGGAAATTCAGTAATAAGGGCCGCCAGTACAACACATTCTCCAAACAATAAAATCAATAGGACAAACAAAAGTTAAATTCTGGAAGCACAAACAGATTTTGGCTTTTTAAGCCTCAAGAATTATGCCTCTTTCAGAAGGAATAGCCAAAATTTATTCCTAGACAGTTCAGAAGTACTACTGATCCATATGCATGTGGTCTAAAAGAAAAATTTAATGCTGGGAAAAGCAAATAACCTTTTGGATTAATAAAAGGATATTTTTCACCTGAATAAACAACAAATTAATAAGCTAGAAGGGTAAAAAGAAGGAGATGAGAAAATTCAGAGAATTACTATTATATTTAGTAATTATAGCATAGTATGCCAGTCAGTCTCTGTAGGGAAATAACTTACTGCCACATAGTAATTGAACGAAAGATATGTTGTTCAATAATTTCACTTCAGGCAAAGGAGCTTTAATCCCACCCAGTCAGGCAGCAATCATGGACCAGTTTAGGATACTCATATATCACTTGTATTTTCCACAGCCTTTTTTGTTTTCTGAGAAATTATTTTGAGGTTTCCCAGAATGCATAGTTATGACAAAAAGCCTTATTACTGTCTTGATCTCTGGATCGGTAAAGGACAAATTTTGATTCAAATTGTATTAGTTGTCTGTTTTGGGGACTCATATTAGTAAATTAAGAAAGGGAAATGGAATTTCCCTGCATTTAAAGAGTATTTTGATAATTACTTTTGTTCTTCTCAGACCTACTTATCATATTATACAGCAAACAAAAGTTCGGAGTCCACTAGTTTTGCCTTTTTGCTGGAATGAATAAGGTGCTAACAACTTCTTATCTAGAATCAAGATAAAAAATTAAAGGAAAATTCCTGTACACTGAGACCATGATTATTTATTTCTAATATTGGAATATCTCATCTTCACTGAGAGCTACTGTAATCCATGGCTATTTATTGCTATTTATATTTAAAGTATTTTCTTGGCTATAATTATTATGTGCCTTACTGATTCAAATCAGTTTAGGCTGAGTTAAAAAGGAGTCAGTTTCATATGGAAATATGTTTTTAATCTTTTGTTTCCCTTCTGAATTCTGCAAGTGAACTAAATGGTTCACTTAAAATTCTTAACCAATTAAGATTTCAACTAAAAATATACGGAAGTATTTTTTCTCATTTTCTTAAGTAGGAAAAACACTAAACTACTTTTCTAAAGAACACAGAAAAGTACAACAGCACACCACAGCAAAACTTAAACAATTTTAATAATCAAAACATTTTCAAATATGAATGTTCCAAAAGATTTGGAAATATCCAAAAATCTCGGTATCAATGAACATTCACAAAATACAAAGTCTTCAATCCTAATGCCTGTGGACAAGTAACACTGTTAGATGAAGAAAGTCTCAAAATGGAAAGGGGCATGAATGTAGGAGTGACTAACAAGGAGGTATGGTAAACAAAAAAATTAGAAACTATTTCAAAAGCGAATTATAGTTTAGGTGATCCTTGGCTGCCATGCAACGTTCTTTCACTGAAAAAAAAAAGAAAGGGGAGAAAAAAATTAAAGCCCAGCAGCCAATAAAGAGAGGACTTGAGATATAATTCCTAGAAGGTGGTTAGCCTAACTTTGTTTGCTCTTGGAAGAGATCATGAAAATAAGTATGTGCCTAAACTTCAAAATTAGACTTGAATAGACTGGAGAATATTGCAATTCTGTTGTGGGTAAAGAAGATTTAGTTGAAAAAACAAACAGGAAACACTCACTGTACTTTGTCATTAAGACTATCTGTGTACGATGATATTCAGTGTCATTCCACTACTCTGTATGATGCACAAGCAGAACACCCTATTTTCCTGATTGTGATGAGAAACTGAATCTTGAATTAGGGTTTCCAAACCCAGAATCAGATATGGGGTAAGGCTTAAATGAAAGCTTTCGAAGAAAGGTATTTAAAATTTTATATTTAAACAATTGCATAATTTCTAAAATTATGCAAATATAGTTTAAGATTGAAACATAATCTTTGGAGGCCAAAAGGTTGGAAAAATCTTTTATTTATTTATGAAGAAATTTAATTAAACAGTTTGATAATCCTATTTTTCCTTAAACACTGAAATATATATGCTTGGAATGCATCTATCCTAAAAGCATTGAAAATAGGACATTATTTTATACAGGCTAAAGGACTATAGTTCGTGTAATGTCAAAGCCATCTCTTCTGGTAAAGGGATCTAACTCTTCAGCATGATAGCTTCCTGTCTTGAGGTATATAACCTTCTTTCCATGTAGTAAAAATGCCTGATGTAAAATAACTTTTGGTACTGTAATCCCTCTTGATAATTAGGTACTTGCCTAAATAAATCACATTATTTAAGTAGGCTGGGATTGGAAAATTCCTTGGACAAGGTAGAAGATCAAAATCTGAAATTTTCAAGGAAAATTCTGACTCCAAAAAAAAAAAAAAAAACCAAAAAAAAAAAAAAATCAATGAAAGGACTTGTCATCATGCTGAAAAAATAAACAAGCAAGTATGAGGCAGACTAGATATTAAACAAAGGAAGAAATACGTCTATGCATGCTTCCCTGTCAGAGAATCTCGGGAGAGAGCTGTGCTACATTTCAGTGTTTTCTACAAACATGCTTGGTTGCTCAGTCTGCCATCATCTGCGTGGGCTGCATTCCAGATGAGAACATGTGGGAAAGCACAATGTCTAAGCTTCATGATCATTGGGGAGGTTAGCCAAATGTCTGAAACTGATAACTGGGAGCAGAGCCAGAAAATTCTTGGCATTTAATATGTAGTTAGGTTTTTGGGGAACTAAGCCAAGGAAATCTTTTTAGGACTCATCAGAAAAAACCTACTGAGTGTGTTCTAAATAATACCCTTGCTGTACTGTTGAGATATGGTAAGGATGGGTAAATTCAGCAGTCTATGTCTTGATGCAACTGCCATGACTTTTTATGAAAGTTTTTTCTAATGGAAAATGCAGATCAATCTCTCATTGCTCTTTTGAATTTAATATACTGAGTGATGATTTCTTCCTGTTAAGAATTTTTGATACTGCCTTCTTTTTTTGGAAAAAAAAAAAGTTATTGCAGTAAATTGAATATAAGCAAAATTTCCTTTTTCAAAGTTCAAGGGTACTATAACAAAAAAAATCTTTTATCTTCAATACAAAATAATTTCTATACTTTACTTAAGTATTACTCTTGAGATCAATTGACTCTTGCAATTGTTCTGAAAAAGGGAAAAGTAGGAAAACTATGTGTTAGTATAGACCAATCTGTTTTCAGCATTTTTGGTATTCTTTTGGTATTTTTTTTCCCCCCATAATATATTGTGCTATGAAAAACATCCTATTAGCCTCAAAAAAGTAGTATAAGTTCTGTCACTGGAATCCCTTTCCCTCCCTTTATTTAATTAATTAAATGGTAATTTATGTGTGTGTTCTAAATATGACTTTTTGTGGAGGATCTATACAAAAAGAATTTCTTTGTAATGTATATTAATGCATGAGATACCAATTACAGACAAAGCCTTCCTGGAAAAAAGTAGCTCATGTGGACTCTCCAAGTTCAAATATATCCAGAACATGTAGGAAAAAAAAATAGGTAAGATTTTTAGTCTGCTGTCTTAAATTAGTCCAGACATTTTACTCTAAAATCTTACTTCCCCTATCAAGCACTACCTTTCTTTAATCATACAATTTCTGTAGTCAACTTAGTAAATCTCTAAATTTTGATTCTATTTCCTTCTTCATGCACAGATTATTTAATTCTATACTAGAACAAGAAATAAATTTTATCTTCTCTGTAGAATTTTTTTCTAATGCAGTTATCTAAGCAGAAGAAAACCGCTCTACTGATATTAATTTTATACTTTTTCACAGTAAATTTTATTTACTGTAATACATGGTGAAATTCAACAATGCAGCTCAGGAGTAACATTAACTCACAGATATGCACTAACAGCATTTCATTATAGAAATGTCAACTTCTCACAAGAGAAATCAGCAACTGACTAAAACAATCTCCTACTTTTACCAGCAATTCTTGCAATTTTGGAACTCTCTCTGCTTATAATAAATCTGCTACTTAATAACATTAGCAGTAATTTTGCAAATAAGGCCTGACTGGTTATTTTTGTACCTACTGATAATTTATGTAGCTTGCTCAATGGAGAAAAAATAATGAAATTTTACTTTATATGCTTAAAACAGTATAAAAATACAGGCTAAAGAATAAATAGTAGAAGTGGGAACAAATTGTGAAGTCATTTGACATTGACCTACGTGAAAAATCTTTTTAATGCAAATATGTTTTATCTATTTTTTTTCCAACTGACGGTGTCAAAAAGCAAATCTTAGGTGAATGCTGCTATTATACACTCCTGCTTGATAATCTTTGTTGAATCACTAGGGTCAAAAATCACTGACCCTGCAAAGATGCAGGTCAAGCTGCTTTTCTGAGAGCAGTTGATAAAAGAAATTCAATTATGTTAGAGATAAGAGCCTACATTTTTCATAGTACATTAATAGGGCCACAAAGAACACAATTCCAGGAGTTAGTAAATATGATTTCTGAGTCTACCCATCATAAATATAGAACTATATTTACACAACTTTAAGAGTTTTACCAGCTTTCTAGGAATATTGAACCTCCTTTAAATATTAAGAAATTAGAATATAGAAACAACCTCCATTGGAAAACAATTTTCAAAAGTAGTTTTTTGCTTTTCCAAAATTGTCTCATTATATCTTGGTGGTTATATACTTTTTCTATGAGTGCACACTAACAGTTATTAGTAAATATGTATATGTTTTCACTGTGTTCCCTGGCCACTCAAGAAGAAAAAAAAATTCCTGCAAGGAAAGACACATAGATTAGTTTTGTGAGAAGATGTTATACTTCTACACAACTTATAAACTACAATTGTTTCAAAAACAATAACTTTTAGTACTTCATCTGGGAAAGAAATGCAGTGAAACTCTAGGGTGAAGGATAAAAAATGCTTTGCCACTAGGAAGTAACAATATATAGTATGGGGGATAGGAGATTTTAAAAAAAAAAATCAATAAAATGAAAATACTTTGTAAATTCAAAGAAAAAATGGCAAATGTTTTGTTGAGATTAATTTAAGCCATTTTTTTTTCTTGATTCCCAGTAAAAACAAAATTCAGGGATTTGATTAATTGCTCTTACCAGATTAAGAAAAAAAACTGTTATAATTTTGATGATGGGACTTTCTATTCAAGATACAGATTTTAACATGCCCAACCTGGAAAAGGTTAATCAACACAAGAGGATACATTTGCAGTAAATTTTATTATTTTCACAAATGCTGAAAAGAGAAAGAAATTGTCTATTTTACTTGCCTAAATCAGTTAGATTTTGTGTTTCAGTGAAATAAAGCCGATATCACAGTATTTCGACCTTTATCTTATTTGATTCTGGTTTTATCTCTAAATTATGCTCTTTCCTCAAAGATTTGACACAAAGAAGAACATGTAGCATAATTTTGTACTGATTTCAAGGTTACTTTGTACTGCTGAGTTCAGTGGTTGCAGATTTCTACTCACTGCTGGCTGTCCAGTTTACCAGCAACTAAGTTGATAAAGGATAACCAAAAAAGGCTTCAGGGTTCTCAGCTGCCTGGATGAAGGGACAGGAGCCCAGATAATGTTGTCCTTGATTCTTTAATAGCAAGGATGAATGCTGAAAGGAATAGAAAAACCCATATGATCAGTAAGTGGCTTAAAGAAAGTTCTTTGATTATGGGGCAGTTTATGTTACCAGGTCTGTTGGGGATGGATGGAGTTAAGCTGTCCAGAAAGTGCAAAAGGATCCTAGCCTATGACTTGGCAGGGTTGACTGAGAGGGCTTTCAATTAAGTCTGAAGGGGGAAGGGCCTGAAAGGAGTCTTGCTACAGCTGAGCCTGTGGGTAACAAGCCAAAGTAAGGGGCAAAATTGATAGCCCAGCTGAAGTGAATCTACTCTAATGCACACAGTATGGGCAACAAACAGAGGGAGCTGGAGCCCACTGTGCTGCAGGAAAGGCATGGTATAGTCACTAACTTCAAAGTGTGGTGGGATGACACATGACTGGGGTGCTGCAGTGGATGACTACAAGCTCTTCAGAAGCTACAGGGATGAAAAAGAGGTGAGGTGGTTCTGTACATTAGGGAGGGCTCCTGACTGTATAGCACTCAAGGCTTGTGATGATAAGGTTGAGAAACCTGGGGTAAGAGACAGGGGAACAGCTAACAAGGCAGAGATCCTGGTGGCAGTCTGTTATAGAACACCCAACCAGGATGAAGATGTGGATGAATTATTCTATAAGCAGCTGGTTCATGTTTCACTACCAGTGCCCTTGTTCTTCTGGGAGACTTTAACCTGATGGTCATCTGCTGGAAACTCAATGCAGCAGAGATGAGGCAGTCTAGGAAGTTTCCTGAAATTCATGGAAAACAACTTCCTGATACAGCTGGTAAAAGCCTATCAGGAATGAGGCCCTGCTGCACCTGCAGTTTGAAAACAGAGAAAGGCTGGTGGGAGATGTGGTAGTTGGGGTTTACCTTGGGCACAGTGACCATGAAATCATATAGTCGGTGAAATAAGGATGGACATCAACAAAACCTCTACCCTGAGCTTCCAGAGGGCAGACTTTGCCCTGTTCAGCATACTGATTTGGAAAGTTCCTTGAGAAGCAGCCTTTAGAAACAGAAGCCCAGGAAGGATGGATGTACTTTAAGAAATCTTGAAGCAGTCATTCCTATGTTTGAAAGATGAGCTGGCAGGTAAAAAGACAAGACTATCTGAACTTGGATCTTTTGCAGTAACTCAGGTAATTCTATCACTTTTGAAAAAAGAGGTAGGCAGCTCAGGAAGTGTTTAGGATGTCATTAGGTCATGCAGAAAGAAAATTAGAGAGGCAAAAACGCAATTAGAACTTAATTTGGCCATTTCTGTAAAGGATTAGAAAAAGTGTTTTTATAAATACAATAATAGCAAAAGCAGAGACAAGGAACTCCTCCATGCTTTATTGGACATGAAGAGGAATGTAGTTACCAAAGGAAAAGGTGGAGGTACTTAATGATTCTTTGACTGTGTTAATAGTAAAACCAGTTATCCTCAGGACAACTGGCCTCCTGAACTGACAGACAAGAGCAGGGAGCAGAACAGACCTCCTGTAATCCAGGAGGAAGCTGTTAGTGACTGCTGAGCCACTTAAATCTTCACAAGCCTAGAGTGGTGGGGCTGGTAGAAGAGCTTGCTAAGTTGCCCTCCATTATTTATCACCCTGGCTAACTAAAGAGGTCCCAGATGATAGGACAAATGGCCAGTGTGTTGCCTATCTACAAGAGGGGCTGGAAAAAGGATCCAAAGACTGCAGGCCTGTCAGCTTCACCTTGGTTCAGTGTAATCCCATGACACAGTACAACCAAGGCATCAGACCCAGATGGGTTTTAGTAAAAGTGGGTCCTGCCTGGACAACCTGATCTGCTTTTGTGACAAGATGACCCACCTGGTGGATGCAGGAAAGACTGTGGATGTTGTCTTCAGCAAGGCCTTTGACACTGTCTGCATAGCACTCTCCTGTAAAAGCTGACAGCCCATGGCTTGGACTGGTGCACCTTTCACTAGGTTCAGAACTGGCTGGATGGCTGGGCCCAGAGAGCGGAGGGGAACAGTGGGGCATCCACCGTTCTGGTGGGGAACAGAGCTGGTCCCAACGCTAATCCCTGGGGATGCCACATGGGGATGCTAGTGGCATCTCCAGGGATTAGTGTTGGGACCAGCTCTGTTAAATATCTTATCAATTATTTGGGTGAGGGAATATGATCAGCAAAACAGTGGACAACAGGAAGTCAGGGTGGAGTGTCAATCTGCTGCAGGATAGAAAATCTTTGCAGTGGGACCTGGAAAGGCTAGAGAGATGGGCCATGATCACCAGGATGCAGTTCAATGAAAACAAGTACCGAGTCCTATATTTTGGAGAAAACATCTGCAGGCAGCTCTACAGTCTGAGGGCAGAGTGGCTGGAAAGCTGCCTATAGGAAAATGACCTGGTGATGTTGATTGACAGCAGCTGAACATGATGCATTATGTGCTGAGTTGGCCAAGAAGGCCTATGGCACCTGGTCTGCATCAGCACACGAGGCCACCAGTACCAGGGCAGGGATTGTCCTTCTGCACCTGGCACTGGTGAGGCTGTATCTCAAATACTGTGTCCGGTTCTAGGCCCTGAAATTCAGGAATAACATTGAAGTGCTGGGGAGAAGGGCAAAAAAGTTGGGGAGTGGTCTGGGGAGCAGGTTCTGTGAGGAGAAGCTGAGGGAGCTGGGATGGTTCAGCCTGAAGAAGAGGAAGCTCAGGAGATCCTTTATCATGCTCTACAAATGCCTGAAAGAAGGTTATAGCCAAGTGAGAGTTTACCTCTTTTCCCAGGCAACCAGCAACGGGACTAGAGGACATAGTCTTAAAGGTGTATCAGGGAAGGTTTAGCTTAGACATTAGGAAAAAATTCTTCACAAAAAGGATGATTATAGGAATGGGCTGCCCAGGGACATGATGGAGTCACCATCCCAGGAGGCATTTAAAAAAAACTGCATGCACTACTTAGTGCCATGGTCTAGGTGACGAGATAGTGTTGGGTCATGGGATCAATTGACCCAATGATTTCAGAGGTCTTTTCCAGCTTAATTGATTCTGTCATTCCATGATACTTTGCTCTGTGCTATAGCTGTTCCAACCAACTTTTCAGAAAACTTCCATGTGATTTTCTTTATATCAAGTTTTTTTGTTACTTTATATGACATAATGAAAAATGTTTTGCATTCTAAATGTAAAACCAAGATAAAAAAGTGAAAAAAACATTTTTAGGAATGAGAAACTAAAATGGCTGCATTCGTGGCAGTGTGAAGAATACAGTTGGTATTGTTTTGGTGCAAATACATAAACTGTTTTTGCGGGTCAGACCTAAATTATTGTTTTGAAAATATGTACTTTAAATAAACTGTAGTACTTTTTTCCCATTTGTATTTTACAAAAGAAAGCAGTCTTCCCCTCACAAGAGATAGGAATAGATGTTTGAGGGCCATACAAAATGTCTTTTCACCCTTGCTTTAAATACTGATGTACTAATGATAATTGGGCAGAATACTACAGTGGAGTTTTTAACTAGATAATATCCTCCCCCCTTTAAAAAATATAAAAAGAAGTTTTCATTAAAATTGCATTCAAAATGAAAGTTTGATGTTTTAATACTTCTCTTTTGTAATTTTGAAATGTAGTATTTAATTGCTAGTGTGAATCCCAGGGAGTGTCAGGATCCTTATTTTCCACATCCCCTGAAAAAGTCAGACAAATTTCTGTGCCCTTTTTCCTTCTCAAATTTCAATCTGCAAATACTTTTGTAAGAAACCATAAACAGAGTTATTGAAAAATATCTGTGTAACTTACAAGAAAGCTCCATTTTGTTTTGAGAAGAACATCTAAGTTAAAAAACAGAGGAGATAGCCTAAAGACATTTAAGAAGACCAAACACATGTGCACACATGCACACACAAACACACGAAAAAGCCCCCAAAACTAAAAAAAAAAAAAAAATGTACTGCTTTGCAAAATTTCACAGATTTGCACTCAGCATGCAATGAGTTACTGATAGAAAGGAAAACTTTGATCTATTATTTGTTTTCCAGTAATTTTCTACTGAAAATTTTTAACTGTATTTGATACGGAGGTCATAATGTTGTCACCTGAAACTTACAATGATGTTCTCTGTTCTCACAAAAAAAAATTGCATACCAATAGCTTCAATGCTAGATTTAAAATATGTTTCTCTAAAAATATCTACTGATCTTACAGATAAGTTTTACAACAGGTCACTTCTGTGAAGTAGTTAAGAATTCAAAATATTAACTTTTATCTCCAAAGCATGATAGAAACACTAAGACAGAAAACAGAGGAGACACATTGCTCATTCATCAAGCTCAGCCAATATGCTGTTGGAATTCATCTATCTACATTCCACCATGTGGCTTTTTGGTAAGTTAGCTTCAATATTTTGGGCTCATATTATGTGATTCTAAACTAGAAGAATGGGAAAAGAAAAGTAGATATAATTATACAGAATATATAGATATAATTATACAGAACATTCGGGAGAGCGTTGAATGTGGATCTTGCTAGTATTAATAGAAGGGGATAATGTAATGTATAGATCATCTCTAGCATAGATATTCTTCCCAAAGAATTCTTAAAGTATCCTGATTTTTAATCAATAAATTTTCAGCTGCCAATTTTCACTGTTACAGTATCGAAGGATTGTGCCCTTCCCGCTATGGAAGACAAAGTTATATATTTTCTGGGAAGATGCTGATGCTGGTTGAATAGCGTTTTTTAAAGGTTTTCTGAATAAACTTGAGTATCCCAGATACACTTAAATACCTGAGCATTCCAAAGACCACTTTCTAGTTTACAGATACTGTCCCTGGACTTAGCATACAGTGAACAGTGAATTCCCTTTATATGAACTGTTGCAATCGAATAGGACAGCAAGAAGATTCCATAAGCCTTCTCTAAAGCTATGTCAAATACATTTTTCTTATGTAAGGCATTCTTTTTTTATCTAAATAAAATTTAATAACATTTACAAAAATGTTATTCACCTGAATAACCATTTTTATTCTACAACAGTTCAAGCATCGGCATCTAATCTGTTTCTCAAACATAAGTAACACCTGCAGTAATAAAATGAACCCATTTTTATTAGGCATTTTTCAAATGCTGAAACAAAAGTCTGAAGAAAAATCCCCACAGAATTTATTTTATTTTGCAAGTTGCTATACCTAAAGCCTGGAAGAGTATCCTTGTCAGCTAACTATGAAATATCTTCATAGAATCTAAGGAATCTAAGAATCCTAAATTGTAGAGATTTTTATAAAGGAAATTGTACACAAGATAATGATTCTTTAATTTTATGAAATTAAAAATACCCATCAAGGATAGTAAAGGATTAGAAATTTTACTACTAATTAGTAATTAGTAGTAAATTTACTACTTACTACTAATTAGTAATTAGTAGTAAGTAGTAATTTTACTACTCATAATTCTGAGAGAGCCCAATTATACCTTTATACCTAAGTAAATAATGAAAAAACCCTCAGATTTTCAGGGGGAAGGGTGTTTAGCACGGGGTTTTTTTGCTGATTTTTGACTCATAATATTTAATATTGCATGTAACAGTTCTAAAGAACATTGTCCTATTGAAGAGGTTAACTTGTTGCATGAGAATGAAATTTTATGCTTTGCAGAAAATATGTAAGTATTAATCTGGTGTTCTATAGGGATACTACAGTACCCATTAAGTCATACAGTAGTTTTTCATGCACAGAAATATATAAACAGATATATTGATTTCCCAAATTACTTCAAAAAGTGAAAACACAGAGCACGGGTATGGGAATACTGGGCATCTTTCTTCTTTCTCCACTAACGAGTATCTTGACACTGGTTGAGTTGAGTAAAAGGAAGGGTTCTGTTCTTCACCAATTTATCCTTAGCCCAGAACTATCTCCCTATATTGACTGAATCCCCTGTATTTTAGCTTTCAAAAGTTATGTGAACAGCTGTGCAATGTGTAACTTAATGTCTTTTTGGAAGGGAATTTTCCCTACTCTTACAGAAGAGTAGTTACAGTAATGGATTGCTCTGTACTTGAAGATTGCATCTGATTTTTTCCTTACCATTCCGCAATTATATTTTAACTCTTTCTGCCAAGCATAGCCAAGGAATAAGCTAATTTCTTCTCCTGTCAGCTTTGTGTCTCAGAAATAATTTGTGATTTGCTCTTGCTACATAGGAAAACAAGAAAAACATATGTATACACAAGACATATGCATATACAAGACTGAAAATAAAAGTGACTGGCAGGGTAGAAAATATAGGAAAATAATAGCAATTTTTTGTCAATCTGTGCCTCTGCCTGTCATGAAAAAAATATTTTATGTGATTTAAAATAATTGCATGCCAATGAAGCCAATAGGAAAGGTACTGCAGCACTGTCATTTCTGTAATTCCTGGGTATTCAGGAATTGCTTCTTGTCAAGTTAAAAACTTCAGATTGTATTGAAAAATAGGTCACATAGGTCAAATATTCCCCTTAAATTAGGTTCCAGCCATTACATGGAAGTGTTTAGTTATATGTTATTTTTTAAGACTTGTTTTTACTATTTAATTATTTGTTCTTAAATTGACATACATCTTAGATGTGTTCATTTTCACTGTGACCTGAACATTTACAGATGCTTTTTTAGACTGTTAGATTTTCTTAACTAACTTAATTTTTATGAAATCAGACACTTAGAAATAACTAAACCACTAAACCTCGTATATTCTTACATTGCATAATATTTCTACTTTTTCATGAGCAAAATATACTAGATTTGACAAGGACCATGGAGTAAAAGTGAGTTTTTACCCATTTTTCAAAAACATTTTTTCATGTCTTAGTCTTTATGAATATGTTCATACCCAAGAGGACAGGTGTTTACAACAGGTGTCGTTAACTGTGTTTATTATAACGTGACTTTTGAAAGCTTTGAAGATATTAATGATGGTAAAGATTCCTAAAGTCAATTTCAATAGCAAATAGGAAATACAACATCCAGTTATCCAGTTACACACCTAAATTCCTGTGGCAGTTGGGGGGCAGTGGGGGTTTGAAGATATTTGGTCTCTCCCTGCCTGCACCAGTGGGGGTATGAAGAATATGTTTAGTCCGTGGCCAAAGTTGTCATGATATTTTGTCATTGTGTTTTTCTGGATGTTTGTTTTTTGAAGGCTTCTATTTTCAGATGGACTAGTAATAAAAAGCAAATTTGAATCTCAAAAATTGAATGCCATAATAAGTTTTCTAACATAAAAGAAAAAAAACCAAAACAGTTAATATTATAATTAGAAAAATATAAAAGTTTTAAAATAAAGGTCAAACACATTTATAATGAGCATTTATATTTGAGCACACAGATTTTTAAAGGAATTATTTTGTTATGGTCACATTTCAGACCTAACATTTTGCAATTAATAGAGTTCAGATCTAAACTTAGGGCCCCAAATTTCTTTCATTAACTGCAGATGGTGATGATTCAAAGCACTTTACCTTATGCTTAAAAAGTGTAAGCAAGAAAATATTGTTTGGGGGGACATCCCTTTTTTTAATCCTCCTGTCTCTCAGCACTGCAAAAACAAAACAGGTGTCTGTTTGGCAGTGATTTATGAAATTCAAGGCTGCAATTTACATATTCTCATTCTTTTTATATAGTGGCCCCAAAAAAATGAGCAATTTTTGGTCCAATACATTCTTTTACATACTATTATATGATATTGATGGAACCTAAATATATTCTCTGACATTTACAACATAAAAAATTTACAACTCTTTGCTGTTTAGACAATGATTGGTAAGGCTTTTACTAGAGTTTGGTGAAGTTATTTATGAAAATAATTTTCAAAAATACATTTTACAATTAATTTTGTGATGCCATTACACCCTTTATTATTGTGTTTGCATGGCAAGGTTTTGGGAGTCTGGAAAGGCAGCTACAGGGATGGTGTCCATGAGTAGCTTCTAGAATATTCCCAAGTACCACTTGACTCCAAGATGGACCCATTACTGACCAAGACAGAGCCCATCTACAATGTTGGTAGTATCCCTGTGTCATAGTTTGGAACGGGAGGAAATTCAGGGAAGTGATGCAAAGCTTTTTGTGTAACTGACAGTCTGTTGAACTACTGAGAAGCTGGATAGGTCTCTGTGAAACACACATGTTAAAGACGAAAAACCCCGGGAACTCTCGTTTTCCTTTCTGGTCAGTGAGGAGGTGGCAGGCCCCGGCCTGGTCCCCCATCTTGGCCAGGCTGGGCCAGGCAGTCCTGCCACAGGCTGGGCCCTTTCCCCCTCTTTGGGCTACATGCCAGCCCCTCTCATCACACTCTCTACTGCATCAGACAGTCCATGAAATGTAGGATAATCCACATCATACGTCATGCCACTCCATCAAAAACCCAAACATTATCTCCTAAAGAGATGATATTCGGCCAGTACACTTACCAGGTACATTCTTGTTTCAGATACCATATAGCCCAACTGCTCCTACCCATGGCCAAGCTGCAAGCATTACCCAAAGACCCAGAAACTTATCTACTGTGTACAACACCAAATTTCGTAAACAAGGCATGTCCCAGTACACCTTTGAATTCCCCTAGTCTATAGAATTTGCCCACCTCCTAGGTATCATTCTCGACCTACAGCCTTCAAGCACTCGCAAGCCAGAGAACATGTTTATTGATTGATTGCACTTCTCACAAGAACCAAGCTACTCAGCATTATGCATGCTTTAGGTTATTGTCTTCAGGTGCATACTTTCCCCCTAACTACCGAGATCTACTTGCTCTTTTGTGCTATTGATTGTAACTTCAGGGCCATAACTTGCTTCAATCCTCCTCCTTGCTCTTCACAACTGGGCCCCAGAAGCTGTTAGGCAAGAAGGCGGGGGAGGCTGTAGAGCCCACAGCCGGAGCAGGTTTAGCCTTAGCTGTGAAGATCTTATCATCAAATCCCCTTCCCCCACGGCAGCTGACACCAGAGACCTTTGCAGCCTATGCAGAAAACCAAAGACCAGCCATGAGGCTGATCCTGACACAGCCCAGCCGCAGCTCCCCACCACAAGTAACCGGCAGGTCAGGTAGGCCTCAGGCATGATGTTCATCTTTTCAGTGCTTCAATCTTCCCTTAAGTGAGAGAAATGAACAAGATACAAGCATGTAAAAGAACAGCATGATGACATCAAAGTCAGTGAAGAAGAAATGTCAGATGGGAGGGAGGAGGAGAGGCTTTGTTTTTAGAGCTGGAATTGTCTTGTAAGCTATAGAGAAAGGAATCTTTTTCTTTATAACACATGAACTACGGGGAGATGAAAGTGCTCAAATTGATATCAAGCAAAAGCCTCCATGCTAAGATAAGCAGATGTTGAAATAGCTGTGATCCCATTAGAAATTTGAACAGAGAAAGAGAGAGTAGTCCTGTGCTTCCAGGAGACCTCTGTTCCCATGGATGAAGATGATTTTAGAAATAGATAATGAAAACTTTTGCTTTTGAACAGCTCATGTTCATTAGTCAACATAGCTCATCAATAAGCTGTGGGAAGGCTTGCAGAAATGGGAAGGATTTCACGATGGCAGGGTTCCCTGGGTAGATGCTATTCATGACGAAATTGAGAGCCACAAGAGAACTGGTTTTTCCTCTTATAGAGAAGTCTCTATACCTTAACAAGAGGGACTTCTCTACCTCAGTAAACTGAAGAAAAACTATTTTAGAAGTAGTAAACTGACTAGAAATCTTAAGTTTAGTTTCTTTACATTGTCAGTAAGAAAGAAAAGTTGTGGGAGGAGGAGAAGTGTTCTGAAAAGTTTGTTTTGATTCTTACTAATTGTTTTCCTTCTAGTTACTTTTAATAAAATTTTCTTTATACCCTCTTCAGTTTTGAGTGTGATTTGCCTTTCTTCTAATCCTATCTCAGAGCAAGAAATTAGTTTATTAGTGATTAGCCAACACCAAGCCCACCACATTCTTTAATACATTAGCCAAAAAAACCTCAAAATTAGTATTTCCACCCGGTTTCTAACTGAAACCACCACACTCTAGGGTAACATATTTAAGAAGGGAGAAAAAGTTATGTTGCAAAAGAAATTGTGGCCAATATAGAGAGTAATGAGGTCACAAAAGAGAAACAGCCCTTCAGACACCAAGGTTGGTGGTGGGAGTCAGAAGGAGTGGGAGAAGCTGCTACAGGTGCCACAGCAGATTTCCCTGCAGCCCCTGGTGAAGGCCATCATGAGTCAGGCTGTCTCTGCAGCCCATGGAGATCCTTGCTGCAGCAGGCAGGTGTGCCTGAGCAAAGGCTGTGACCATCTGTGGAGCCATGTGTGAAGCCTATATATTGGAGCAGGCTCCTGGGAGGACCTGTGGCCACATGGAGAAAGAAACCCATACTGACAGGTTTTCTGGCAGGAATTGTGACCCCAAGGGGAATCTACACTGGAGCAGTTCTTGAAGAATTGTTCAGTGCTCCACAATGGAGCACAAGAAGAATGTGAGAGGGAAGTAGCAGCAGAGATGTGCAATGAACTAACGCCAATACCCACTCCCACCCTGTGCAACTAGAGAGGGGAGGAGGTGGAGAGCAAAGTTAAACTTGGGAAGGTAAGATATTTTTAGGTTTTTGTTTTATTTCTCATTATCCTACTCTGATTTAAATGGTAGTAAAGTAAACTAAATGGATTTTGTTTTTCCCATGATGGTAGTTGGTGTGTGTCACCTCTTCCTGTCCTTATCTTAACCCATGAGCCTTTACTTTTATTTTCTCTTCTGCAGTCCACCTGAGGAGGGGAATGATAGAACAGCTTTGGTAGGTATCTGGCATCCAGACAGGGTAATCTGCTGAGCAATCACATTTCATTTGCCCTAATAATTAATTTGCCTAAGCCCCACTGTTACCCAGAGTAAAAGATCACCTTCCATCAAAAGGAACTGTTTTACACTATCAGTTTATCTCTTAACCCACTATTTGAGTTAACAGTGGTTTGTCCCCGACTAGGCTTCTCCAAAAAGCATTTTCTGTCAAGCAAAGTTACAAGCACATAACAGGTGCTTGATTTCTTTATGGTCTTTGAGACAACTTTATATATATATAAATATTTTTGGGGCTCTAATTGGAACTGTAGAAAGTTGGAAACACAAAATTTCAGACCACTTAAAGAATAGTTTAAAGTATAATTTTTTTCACTTTGGTTGGTTGGGCAAGAGTATTGTTGGGTTTTTTTTTGTTTGTTCCTTGTTACAAACAGTGATTTAGGCCACCATTAGTAGTTACAGAAAAAAAGGATAATGGTAAATACATTTTACTTTTGATGGTAGAATTCATAAAAAGTTCATCAAACACAGATGCATTAGATCTGGGAGAACTTTTTTTCCAAAAGGGTATTTTCCAGAGACTACAGAAAGCTTTGCCATTCCTAATATAGTTATACGTGCAAAAAAAGAAAATGGTACTGTTGTATTGTGTACTTAGTTACAAAGTGTATCTAATTTATATTTTTATTATTCATTATATAATATGGATTAACGAACAAACTTTTATTGCTGAACACAACTTTGACTATTTGTCACTGACACAGTGTTGTTTTTAAAAGTACACAAAGGTTCTGCATGATTCACAGTGGTATATTGTTTTGAAAATCTGGCATGGTAGTAATCTTACTAAAATAATTTGTGCCAGAGTCTGTAGTGATCTTTATATCAGTTAGCAGAGGAGCAACTACAATTTTTACCTCGCCTGAAAAGGAACCTTAGAATATTCAGGTTCGACTATCTTGCTTCTCTGCATAAAATTAAAACAAGAGAATGAAATGTTAAAAATTAGATATTTTGGGTAGTTACTTTTTTGGTTGGTTTTTTTGTTATTATTTATTTTGGTTTTTCAGTATGGGTACTTGCTTGCACCAACATTATGCATCTCATTTTTGAAACTTTGCAACATAATGTGGAGATCACAGGACTAATAACACCTACCATTTCCTAAATGTCTGTATATCTCAGCACCTAAATTGATAATTTCTATTGAGATAAGTAAAAAATAAACATGAAACGCCCCCCAAAAATTCATTAACACAGAGCTAGATCTGAACCTGACCAAGAATCTGTGCAGTGCAGTGTATTGTACAGATACAGCACCTAACTGAATACTACTTCAACATTGTAAATGGGCACTGAAATATTCTCTCTCCTCTCTGTTTCTGATTATATTAACATAGTGTTTTTTCAAACCTAGTCAGCATTACACTTTATCACTGCTAGTGCATGTTATGCAGAATTCAATCATTTGACATGGGTTTTATATCAATATTCTAAGAGCTGTACCATCAAAATAGTCAATTAATAGCTTAAAATGTTTCACCTTACCATTGACTAGCATATTCTCTATGACAAGAATTTATTTATACTACTTTTTCATAATTACTTATGTCCCACATAGCATGAGAATACCTTGCAACAACTACTGGGAAGCATATATTCCATTTCCTGACGTTAATAAATAAATGGGTTTGCCTTTTTGGCTATAAAAATACAAGAAATTTCTGAATTAAAAAAAGAAAATAAATTTTGTTCATGCACAGGGAAGTAATATATCATGAGAGATGTAAACCCCTACAAATACAAATAAAAAGCCCAATCTCAGGGAAGTACCACCCTGGGCAAGAACAACTTGCCAAGCTATTAGAATAGTCATATAGCCCACTGGTGACTCCTTACTTAGATAACATATTCCTAGCTCTTGACCTAAGTGCAGATCCATCAGGAGAAAAAAACTGAGAAAAAAATCAGTTAAGTATTGTTGACACTATTCAGTTTTATAATCTAACATATTAGATTAGAAAGAAAATGTACTCATATTAATACTTGTATTACTATTAGGAACACCAAACATTTGAATCAATATTCCCTGAAAAGTGAAGACTGTAAAAACCCTGTGAAGTGCTTTGGATTTTCAGGTGGGTATTGGCATAAAATTTTATCAAAAAATTTATCTAAACCAATTGCTGTATACTTAACATAAAATAAGTACTGCAGAAGGTTTTGCCACTAGATGTTAAGAGATTTATCTGGTGTACAGCATCAAGATTCAAGGATTTACAGGAGTGAAAAAATGATCTCCAACTTCTCTTACAGGATCAACAGAAGCCTGCTGGTATTTCAGCTTGAGCACTAACAGACTTCATGACTTCAGTTGAATTTAGCTAATCAAAGGCCCTGAACATTAATATGAACAAGCTGCATCTCTGTATTTCAGCTACATTATTGCTTCACGTTTTGAGCTGAAAATTCTTGGATTCACAGGACTGCAAATCCACCACCGCTTACCATCCCTACTGCTTTGATAATTTTTTCTTTCCACCCCACACCTTCTGTCCCGTTTACCTGCAAAAAAAAAAAAAGTGTTTTCCTGCACATGTGCAGAAATTATTGTAAATGTTGGAGAGATGTGCAAAAAGAAGATATGGCAAAGAAGTAGGATGGTATTTACACATATAATTGCAGCATAATCCACTTTTAAAAATGCAGATTAGCTGACAGAAATTTAATAAATTCCTTCTGCTCATTTATGATAGTCAAAGACTGCATCAGTGTGTAATTCAGAGGAATTAAATAATTTCATAGTACACTGAGGAAAACTGACTTGGCATAGTTGATTTACTAACACCAGCTATCCTCCTGCTGTCACTTTTAATCCTGTATAAACAATTGTCTCTAACATCCCCTACTGCCGGAGACAATTCACATTTTGTGAATGATGGGGATCATTCAGGACAACAGTAAGCATTTTCTTATATAATACCTGAAAACTTAAAGGATTAAACCATTTGATCAAAATGACAATTTGAATTTGGGTTTCTAATAAAAAATTGATTTCCAATTATTGCATAGCTATAAAATATAGCTATATTTTTATGAAATAAAATGTACACTTTTATTTTTTAACCTGTATATTTCCATGTATACCTTTCCATGTATACATTTCCATGTATTCAGAATTTTTTTTGTATGTCTTCCTGGCAGAGAACATATATTATAGACAAATACATATACACACATATAAATAAAACTAAGCAGGGCTAGATACTTCCTCTCAGAAGTATTTTGTGGCAATTACCCTATATTTTTCTTTTTCTCTTTCTTATATATATATATATTCTTATATATATAACATTTATATGCCAATCATGATTTTCAAAAGAGCTAATATATAGTTAAATTCCTTTATACTTCAGGTAAGAACACAAAAAAGCAAACCAGACTGCTAGTGAAAAATATGGTACTTCTTCCTTATAGGTTTTATAGATAATAGTAACTCATAACCTCATTCAATTCTCCATCCTAATTTTTCAGTTTTACATCACAGTACACTTCTTCCTATCAATGGGTTTGTACATAATGGACATGCCCATAAAGTTGAACAGTCAAAAGCAAGTCTACCACAGTAGGTATTTATAATTTTTGAGAGAGAAAAAAAAAGAAAATCAGAGAGAAATTTCAAAATAGATAATCAGCTAAGTTTCACAATTGGTCGTTTTATTAGTCTGAACCTGACTGCATGAAGTGAAAATATGAAATCTGCAAGAAATAATGAAAGCAAATCACTTCTAAACAGCGCTGGTCACTCTGTTACCATGTATATATTTTACATATCCCTACTGTAAGAGCTGAAAAAGCAACTACCTGTAAGAGCTGAAAAAGGCAGCCCATACACACAACTCATACAAAAGTAGCAGGGTAAAAAAATTTCAACTGTATCTTTCAACATATGGTGTGCTTATTTCAGACATTGTTCAAATCACAACAGGGACATGGCTCTTACGCAAAGGATATAGACTGTAGAGTGAGGGGAATCCTCAGGAAACAGTTCTAACAGGATGAACAGCTATTCTCAAGGTACAAACTGGGGCTCTCCCTGCACATACTCTTTACAAATTTTCAGCTTATTTGATGATATCTCCAAAAATATTTTTACTAAAAAAGGAGGGACTTTTATATATTTTCATATTGTCATATGTTAATTTGTATCAGAAGCACTATTCTAATCTGAATATTGACTGAGCTATTTGTTTGCCTAAAGAAAAGTTTAAAGCAACACAAAATTTCAAAAGATTGTGTGCTTCTCTTTAGGAGCAGTTGCAAATTACAACTGTAGCACAAAACAGAAGGATTCCCTAAAATAACCAGTCTCTGTTCTTTAGATGACATACTTATGATGAGTTCTCAGATAACTCCAAAGACATAATCATCAATGAGAAACTGTGAGAAAAAAGCAGTGTCTGTGAAACTGAGTTTCTTAGAGCAAAATACTCTAAGCAAAATACTCTACTACTTACATCGCCTGGGAGTTGTCAATAATAGACCTTACTAATACTAGGAGATAGCTTAACTGAATTTATTTCAGTAAAATTAGTTACTTTTATGCATCATGGATCTGAAATACGCTAAGTTAAAAGTGATAAAATCATGCTGACATATGGAAGGATTTCAATCTCTTTGGTCCACCCCATACTTTGATGTCTGGGAGTTGAGCCAAATATAACTTTGTGACAGCTGCCAAATCAGTGGGAAAATATCACAATCAAACCTAGATAATTAATTGTCCCCATCTATGATCAAGTCAAGATTATCCATCCCATTCTTGGAACTGTGCAGCCCGTTTGGATGCAGCCTTGGGCAATCTAATCTAGTGGGTGGCATCCATGTCTAGGTCAAGGGTGGGCTGGAGCTAGACGATTTTAAAGGTCCCTTCCAATGCATTCAGTGATTTGGTGAACTACTGCAATCAATTTAAGAGCCAAGAGTTTCTCGTCCTGGAGCAGAAGCTGTTAATAGGATTGAAAACAGAGGCTGTTCTCGATAATTTTAATTTGATCTGATCTTCCAATATAGTATGTTGCACTGTGCTTAGGTTTTTTTGTCTGTGCCTGTCTGTAACCTGTCTAATTGATATATGTGGATGTTTATAGAAGTGTTCTGTAAATTACATTTCTCATTTAGGTATTTCTATTCCTCTGAAAGTCTGTATTATACTTTGTTTTGTTTCTCCCAATAAGTAGCAAAAGACAAAAGGATACTAGGAAGGTCAGTGGCACTTTACACATACAAAAAGCTTAACAAATATAATTCCACTTTAGCACTAATATTATCATGCTGTCTGTCTTTGTCTTCCACTTCTCCTACACCTTGGTACATCTTCTTCATGACATTTTAACATTTAAGATCTTCATTTAAAGAGATTTTCTCCCGCTTGACTTAAAAGTTGTCTCAGTCTCTTTTCCTAAACTCCTAATGCATTCTGATCTTGATTCACCTTTCAATAGGTGATCTGATCACTAGTATGAAAGACATAAAAATCTTCTCATGATACTTCACATGGTAACTTTTCATGTATTTATCACTATTTCCCATCTCAGATTGACCCAGAAAAACAATATAAACTTAATTTTTCACTCAAATTTTCAGGAGATGTGTTCTAGCATCAGGATGGAAGTAGATTAGTGACTTCCATAAACAGAATGACTGTCTTTTATGTCGTGGACTTACAAAGGAAAGAACCATCTTGGCTTAGCTTAGCTTAATTTACTGCATCTTTTTAAATTTTCTGTTTTTAATATGATTGCATATCATATTTTTAATATGATATGATAAATGCAAACATCTCAAATATTCACAAATTTCTTTTTGCTTGTTTTTGATTCCTAAAAAAGATCAATTTTTATACATCCATAAAATTTTACTTTCAAACAAATAATCCAGGACATGTGACCTTGATCCATGCAGAAGCATTAAAAGGAAAAGCAAATTATACCAGCAGGTCACTTGTTGCTGTGGGGGATGATAACCAGCACTCAGGACCTGACTTGGGTTTTTGTCTAGGGAAGTTAGTGACTTCATGGGGATTCACATACAGGATCCAGTGGGGAGACAGTCAAAACTTGCCTGTCACCCTGACTGTTAACCCTTGCTGTTCTTCCTTGTTTGAACCAGTTATACTAAACGAGGCAACCTGGAGCATAACAGTTGTGACTACAGAGATCTGGAAGAAATAATAGGATGCTGGGACCCAGGTGGTATTATCCTGAATCCTGCAAGTAACAGCAAAGCATGCAAAAGGAAAGTAAATAGCAAGAAATATGACAAACGAATTCTCAGCTTAAAAATTCGTAGTTCAAAATTATATATGACATTTAAATTTTTATGTTATACTGATGGGTTGCCACATATAAATTACAGAAGAAGACTCTCTGGTGAAGAAATTATGTTTTCTATAGTTAATGTGAATTCTCATAAAAAAGTAGTAAATAAATTGAAGGATACAATCCTTGAAAAACAGTCTATTAAAAACATTAGAGAGAACCACAATCAGAAATCTAGATAATACTACACAGGAAAAAGAATATACATTAGGTGTGGGGTTTTTTTTGTTTTTTTTTTTTTTTGGTTTTTTTTTTGTTTGTTTGTTTGGTTGGTTGGTTTTTTTTGTTTGGTTTTTTTTGTTTTTTTTTTTTTTTTTAAAGAAGACAAATTGATCAATGTCAGCATTTCGAGCTGTTAGCTTTGGGTTTGGATCCTGCAGGCAAGAAGCTAACTTCACTAAGAGGCTAATAATTGCAAAAGAATTTGTCTTTCAGTGGATTAATTTTAACTTGTTTCCAATTTTCTTGTTAATTGGAGTAAAAGAAATATTTGTCACTTATTTTAATTTGTTAAATTGCTTTGAATTTAGCTTTTGTCAGTTTGCCAATCTAGAACTGCTTTAGAGAAGATAGGAGGTTTATCTTGTAACATCACAAAGATGCCGATGATAACATATAGTTTGCATTAAGTAGAAAATTGAAGTATGAAGACTTAAAAGTGTTTATACTTCAAAGCCATAATGGGCTAAAGGTAGTTTTTTTTACAGTATTTTATAACAACCCAGAATTCCCGCACTTTTATGAAAATTGAGTAATTAATATGATTTTTTTTCTCTTCCTAGGAACAATCATATTAAATCTGGTAAAAAGACTGAATGTAAAGCAGCTTTTTTCTCCCCATAGGTCCTTTACTTCCCTTATAAGTGGTCTAGAACTACAGAATCAGACAGGGATTTGTGTTGTGTCATGGTGGGATTATCTGCATAAAATAAGCAGCATATAATCTTGTATTTTTTTTCCACAGAGACTGCTGAGAGGACTGGGGCATGAACCTGATAGTGGTAGAGGCTGACAGGTCTCTATCACCATGCTTGAGCTGGTAAAGCGTGCCTCAAGAAGCAACAGAAATGAGACAGTGAGACATTGCAACATTGTAAAAATATCTCTCAAAATTAGTTTAAAAAGATTTAAAGAGCATACTATTTTAGACTTGCAATAGGGTGTCAAGGGATAGCCATTTAGCAGAGTTTTATTGTGATATTTTATGTTATTTTACCAGTATTTAATAAAGCAGGAAAGTTAGACCTACCAATAAATTACTGCAGGAGCTTGATGACTATTGAGGAAGTCACTCAAAGATTGAAAAGGATTGAGAAGATGAGGATATTCTGACACTGCAGATAGTAGAGAAGTTAAGGAAAAAAAGCCCACAATGTGGAGAGGCTGTGTTGAACATTCCATTCCTTCACAAACAACAAACTATCATGGGGAAGGGGAGGAGGATAAGGGGAGTAAAAGCCTTCAGTTTTTCTCTATTGAAGAAGTATTATACTACCAGTACAAATGTGCCATCTCCAAGTAGTGAAGACAATCAATCCCCCTACCTTATGCATGAACAGAACTAAGAACTTTCAAGGGAGTATCCAGGTGTTTTCCCAGTAGGTAGAAAATATATCTAGATTTACCCATAAAAATCTCCAGAATAATAAAACCAAGAAAAATGGATGACAACCCTTACTACACCAATTGGATAGATACTTAAAAAGAAGGTATATAATTAATGAAATTGTTTTAAGCTTCCAGTGTGATTTGGGCCAGAAAAATAAATCACTGGCTTTGAAACACTCAGTTCATTTCTATTCTGACAGTCTTGGTTCAGCTGGATTTATGTCCCAATTGTATCTATGAATTCTCTCATAGGAATATAACCAATATCTTTATGGCTGCTATAGCATTATTCCTGTTTGAACAAGTGTTAAGACACCACTGTTCAGCTGAGACTTTTTTTAGTTTCCAAAGCATAGGAAGGATGTTTCACTTCATGAACATAATCATTAGCAAAAATTATCTGAAAGATATCCTAAGAAGTATTTCCATTTTCTTTACAAGTCTATGGTTTGTAATAGAAAAACTTCAATAGTAATCCTTTTTGCAATGAGTATTTGCGGCTCAGATAATCCTATCAATGAAGTCTCTAGGTTATTTAAGAATTTTAAAAAACACTCAGGTCCATTTATCAGGTACAGCATCTGCTTGAACTTATCACATGCAACAATTAAACTAGTTGATACAGCATCTGCTTGAATTCATCACATGCCACAATTAAACTAGTTGTTTCAATTTTGCACAACTGAAGCCACTGTTTTGATCTCATTTTCATTTCCCAGCTAGCTGTATTTCCTTTGAGCTACAAATACACAGCTGGTCTTTGTTCTCTATTTCCCATGTATGCAGATTAGCTGGAACTAATAGCTATATTTCTGGCTAGGCTTCTGGTCTAACTGCTAACTGGAAGTTAGGAGATCATGTACAAATGGGCCAAATGCTCAAATCTCACACCAGAAAATCTTTCAGTCCAAAGAATCCAGCAGAGCAATAACTGTAATCACTACTACTCTATTTTTCTATCTTCTGTAACTGTAAACCTAAAGTAAATGGAAGGTTCAATGATGCTGGTCAGTATAAAGATGTGAAGTATAAAGATTGGTAACTGGGCATTTATTTTCTTGCTTTCAAGTTATTTATGCTTTTTTTAAAACTGATGAATATTGACACATAAAAGAGTGATACATCATGTATGCATGAATAATGTGATGTAACTTCAGTTAATTCATTTGCAAATTAATGTTTTTAAAGTTCTTATACTGAGAAATGTAAAAATATATAATGAATATTATATTTCTTATATCCCTTGTAGTAAACCATACAGTCAAATATTTTTCACATTGAGAATTGGGTGAAATACCTTCTCAAAACTCTCTTGGAATGTGTCACCATCCACTCCCACTGAAATTGAAAGGTTTCCTATCAGTTTGTATGGCATCAGTTAGAGAAAATAAGTTGCTTATCTATTTTATACAGCTTTCACTGGTCTAACTAGAAGCACTCTTCAAAAAGACATATTTCTATTGACTAGTTTGTATATATCAAATAAATTTAAACATTTTATCCCTTTCCACAGTTTACGTAAACTTTGCATATTTAATTTTATTCAAAACACGCTATTTTAGCTTGTATAATAACAGACAAAAATGATACATATATCTGAGGCAGTGACATATTTTAAATATGAACATGTAGGTTCTCAACTTTATACATTAAAACTTACACGTGAATTGTGTTCTCTCACCACAATTAATTAATGTTGGAAACTGACAGCTGGGCACCATATTTTCATGTGAAGCCTTCAATATCTATCCACTAATAAAGATTGACAAGGAGGAAACAAAATTCCTCTTTTTTCATCCCAAATCAAATTGCACCTAGCCTCTTATAACAAAAACACTTGCAATCACTTTTCTAAGTAAACCCAATGTGCCACTACAATTTGGGAAAAAAATAATACCTACAAGAATAGAAAATATAAAAACCTGAACTTTTGCACTTAAGAATCTGACATTGCTGCAATTTGTCAAAGACATAATTTCTGTCTAAAACGGAAATAAATCACAACTACAAAAGATAAAAATTTAAAATTCATTAAATTTTTAAATTTAAAATCTATTTATATACTAGAATAAAATATATATTCAAATTCTGTAGTCTCTCAGTGTGGTACTGTTTAACTACATGATGGCTTTAATGTGCCAGAAACTTTTATTCTCTTTGAGATAGCAATTAATCAAACAAATGCTTTCATATATAAAAGAAAATCTGAATAACAATTTTCTACTAGTAAATCAAAGCTTTTATAAAGAACACCCCAGACAAGGGTAAGAAGAATAGTCAGCATCCCCTAAGTCTATTAAAACAATGTGAATGCCTATCTTTGAAGAAGGCTATAGATTCATGCTTCCTCATGTCAATAAGCACCTACAGTGACCAGAAAACTGTGAAGCTCTTTTGGCTAACATGAGCTAACCTACACTTCTGGAGTAATTACAAATCAACTGCTTTCACATTTTTGTATTAGCGGGGGATGTTGTTGTGGCAGCACCTCCCCAAAACTCTTTCTAAGAGATATTCATGGGCTGATTAATTATGATGATTTTGGGGATTTTGTGGCTGGGTTTTTGGTTTGTTTTTTGTTTGTTTTGGGTTTTAGCTCTAGTGCACATAAATTATCCATGAGATACTTCAGCAGGCATATATTTAATTTCACCATAAACAATATTGTGAAATAAAGAAAGAAGGACAAACATTTTAATTGCAGATGAGTGATCACTGAAACCATTATGGTGCCTTACCAGACTAACCTCAGGTGCTTAATAGTAATTTCCTTCATAAACCTTATACGTGTATTAGTTTTATTCCTCTTTTTGACTTGTTTTTACTGACTTTTATTGTTTTGTTAATTGATATTCTCAGGAAAAGCCTCAATCTGTCTTTAACCAGCATTCACTGTTAAAATACTGTTTAAAAACTACTGTGATCATGTTCAATTCCATACCTCTGTAGCTTTTCAAGTTCTTTTTAACTTCCACAAGCTGTTGCAATTTTTAGAAGAAACAAATCAGGGAACATGAAACCTCAGTTTTGTAGAATTATTGGCAAATTTTATTTTTAGTGGGGCTTGGTTTACAGTAACTAAAAGCTTACTGTAGCTGTATAAATAACTGATTCATCCTATTTTAGTCTTAAGTTCTTTTGGGGTTAGGTGTTTTAATTCTCATTTGCATTTTAATTCATGGTGAAGTTCAAACTCACATTAGAATTTTGGAAATTTAATTCCTTGTTGAATTATTCAAGTTCTAAAGATACTACGATTATTTTAATAGCTTTGCTTGTTACTGTGAACCAAACCTTCTTTCTTTTCTTTTTTAATTCTCCCAAAACATAGTTCAAAATAAAATAAAAGAAGAACATTTGGTTTGTCATGATAGGGGAGTAGAAGAAAATCTTCCTGACTAGAATTAGCATTCCTGTAAATGGGTTTTTTTTATGCAAATACTGCTGGAACCTTCTGTACTTGTGCTACTTGGACAATATTAGGAGAAGCATTTTGCATGGAAGACATACAGTTTACGCTTTAGAATACCTACAAACTAGCAAGGCATTCTCCATAATTTACTTTTATGAGTTTCAATTTCAAATTAATTTTACAAACTTAATGGTTTGGGAAATTATTATGGGAAACAATAATTTAGAGTTGACCTTTTTTGAGCTACCTGTTACTTGATTGGTTTAGCTAACAATGTCTTTAATTGAATTTGTCAGCAACAAAAATATGTGTGCTAACAGCTGCTGACTTAAATTTTATAATTATTGTTATTACCTTAGATAAGAATTTAAGCAGGCAAAAAAAAAAAAAAAGAAGGGGAGTAGAACAAAGTCACCTACACTAGTCATCTAGTGTAGTATTTACAGAGTATATGTCTTCATGAAAAGGATTTAATATTTATTGCTTCTTTAGTAATACATTTCTGCATTAGAACAAGCTGTGACAAATATTTTTTATGTAGTGAAAAAAATCACAAGCTGTATATGAGGTGATGTGGGTAAAAAATTATTATATGTATGTTGTTTCCTTAGCCAAATCTTCGTAATATCATCAGAAAAAACACTTTAAAGTTCCCTCTTGAATTCTACAAATCTTAGCTCTTGCTTGCTATTTCAGAAATGGTTTTTGCAAGGTGCTGCACATGGGTTTGGGCAATCCCTAGTACCAACACAGGCTGGGGGAGTGAACAGATTGAGAACAGCCCTGCTGAGGAGGACTTGGAGGTTCTGTTGGATGAGAAATGAACTTGCAGCCCATTTCTGGTCTGTATCAAAAGTTGCATGGCTAGAAGGTTAAGGGAGGTTATTTGATTCTGTCCCTGTACTCTGCATTGTTAGACACCACCTAGAGTGCTGCACTGAGCTCTGGGGTCCCTGGCACAAGAAGGACATGGACTTGTTGATCTGAGTCCAGAAGGAGGCCACCAAGATGATCAGAGAAATGGAGCACTTCCACAAGGAAAGAAATTGTTCAGCCTGGAAAACGCAAGGCTTTGCAGTGACCCAACTGAAGCCTTCCAGTACCTGGAGGGAAGCTACAAGGAGGAAGATAAATTATTTACGACACCATGTAGTCACAGGGCAAGTGGGAATGGCTTCAGAGAGAGTAGGTATAGATTAGATATTAGGGAAAAGTTCTTTTCTGTGGGGCTAGTTAGGCACTGGAACCCATATCCCAGAGAATCTGTGGATGCCCATTTCTGGAGGTGTTCACAGCCAGGTTGGAACCCTGGGAAAGCTGGTCTAGTGAAATGCATCCCTATCCATGGCAGGGAGTTGGAAATAGATCACATTTAAGGTCCCTTCCAACCCAAACCATTCTATGATTCTATGAAATACAGACCTCTTCTTGGTACAGTGAATTATAAGAGTAACATCAATACCTGGGGTTTTTTTGGGTTTTTTGTTTGTTTTTTTTTTAAGAGATATTCTAAAAATGTCTAATTAAAATAGAATAAAACAACCAGACAGCTGAATTTGTATACACAGTATACTAAAAAAAATGAAATCCATTGTCCGATAACTAAGTTGTCACATCCAAATATTTAAAAAATAATTTGGCATTGATTTTTGAGGAGAAAATCCTGGGTGTTTGTTTGTTTGCTTGTTTTTAAAGCATCTGTCATTAAGTCATGTTGCAAAGAGAGGAATCATGAAATGTATCACTCTCTTATAGTATGAAACAATTTTTGGAGAATAGAACAGCAGTTTCCTTCAAATGCACTACTTTTCTCATCCCATCTGACAAACTTCTTCATAGTCTCTTTTTAATAGTGTTTTACCTAATTTCTTGCCATAGAAGTAAAGGAAATTTTATATGTTATTTCTAAAGAAAATATATTTGAGGAAACATGGCATTCATGAAGGGAATTGAATGCATTTAAAATTCTTTCCAACTCACACACCAAAATGAATTCAGGATCAGGCCATTTGATTTTCCTAGGTATGACTCTTTTTCTTATTGCTCTTACAGCAACACTTGCCTTTGTAATCTAATGCATAGTTTAAAACTGATTAATGAGACATAAAAGCACTGTATACTATTGGGAAAAATCTATGTTTACTGTATTTGAATAATATGGGACTTATCAGAAGCATTACAATAGAGTAAGTACCAGTCTGCCTACTTTCAACAAACCTGTTTCATGGCTCCACTAGTCCATATGAATGAATTATAATAATTGGTTAATTAATGACAAAAATTTTTAAAGCAGAACTCTCTATCCAAAGTCATTCTTCTTCTCTCAGGTTTCTGGAGTTATAAATCTTGTATTTTGTCTAATATATTGCAACAAATTAAACACATTTCAAACTCTGGGGCTGAAAAAAAAGTTCTCTTGTATTCCAGTTTTAGAACTGTCACCATAATTGCTAACCCATACTATAAGCAATTTCTCCTTATTCGAGAATATCCTATTTCAGGGACATAGAGTTATGTGCTATTGCTTATAAAATAAAAGTTTATGTATAAACGGGATTTTGCTATAAGTATACAAAACTTCTGGATTTTGGTGGGCTATTATTTTTTGCTCAGTTTTTAGGGTCTTTTAAATTTGTTTGGTTGGTTGGTTTGGTTTTACTTTTGATTTTATGTTTTGCTTTCTTTGTTTTACATTTTGAGACAGCACCATATCTGACAAGAGGCCGTGCTTGTCGTAGACAAAAGAAGTTTTTGAAAGACTTTAAGGCATGAATTGTCACAAAAGAACAAATATAGAAGAAGATTAGAAATCTGATCTTGTAAATAGAAAATGCAAATAATAATAATAAGCCAAGTAAAAAGCTGATGTCAGTGTCAGTATAATCTTTGCAGCCGTTCAGAAATTTTAAAGGGTTTTTAGCAAATTTAAAAGTTGTGTTTTTCTGATATATATGAATAATGCATCTTGTATTGGACTAACTATAATAAAACATTTTCTGTTCTGAAGGTATTTTCAAAACCCAATTTCTACCGGTAATAGTTGTACAACAAAAATGTGGAAACTGTAGATTTTAAAAACCTATGCAGGAAGCCAGGTGTTGTGATGGCCATAACACCAACCTGTTAGGAGCTTGTTTGGTACTATGGCGTTTAATTTCTCGATACAAGTCATGTAGTACATCATAGTGACATAATTAATTTAAATCCCTTCTATATAATAGCATGTTCTTTATCAGAAACATACTTCCATTTACCTGCAAAGGTGAAGACAAACACTTTGAACAAATTACTTTTGCCAAGTGCTGATATTATTCTTCCCCAAAAATAAGTAAAACCAGAAAAATCCAATGTTCATGATTTCTTGTACAATATCAGTATGGTATTGTCAGAGGGTTCAGATGTAACAGCAACCTGCTTATTTTTAAGCAGTAAAAAGGCCTTTTTATTCTTCAAAGATGTCATCCATATTACTATAGGAAATCAGAACTACAATCATGAATTCAACAAAAGAAACTAACTATAGTTGTTTATAGCATCGAAGCATATTGAAAGCACAGAGCAGAAAAAGAAAAGTAAAGGATTTTTGCCTTTTTGGAATCTTGAATATCAAGTCAATTGTAAAGATATTATGTACAGCTTTTTCATACAAGACTTCATATAAAGGTCAGACCTGTCTTATCTTTTTAACGTATATTGTCAACTATTGGGTCACTCAACATTACTATTCATGTTTACCAAAAGACTAGTGAAAATATGCAGTCATTTAGATTTGTTTTGAGTGGTTTATAAAACAGAAAAATTGATTAAATTTATTATATGTTTGCTAACGTAAAGAGAGAAGATTACACAGTATTCTGCATTATAAAGTTTCGTAATGGCATGTGTTATTTAGAATTGTATTATAATACTTAAAAATCTAAAACAAAGTTTAACATCTTCAGTACATTGTGAGTAGTTTTCCTGCTTTTCTATTTTTGAATGCCTGCCTTTACTAAAGTGCTGCCTCAAACAGCTGCTTCAAATGAGCATAAGTCTAAATGATCAATCCTCCAAAGAAGGTCAATTTTCTCTCAGGATCTGTCCAGGAAACAACAAAAAATTAGATGTGGGAAAGTAACTGTACAATCTTGTTTACTAATTCTCAACAGATGGAATGCTTTTAAGAATCAAAATAACAACGCTGAGCATTATATATATGGTAAAAGTGCATTTGAATTCAAAATTGGAAAGATAAATGAAAAAAATTACTGTGGATGCCTTGTCTTGAGAAGCTTCATATTGTATTTCATGACTTGCATAAGGCATAACAGAATTTCTGTCTCTGGAAAGTTTATCAGTGTCCTAAGTCATATGGTAATTAGCTTTACAGGTAAAACCTACTTTCACAAAGATCAACTTTACTAATCTATAAAATGAAATGCATTATAAAATACACTTCCAGCAGGTTCCTGGAAAACATCGATGATAACTTCCTGTACAAGGTAGTGAATGATACCAAAAGCAGTTGTTTGCTGCTCAACCTCATGCTAACAAATACAAAGGCCTTGTTGATGATGTGAGGGTTGGGTGCAGTCTTGGCTGTAGCAAACATCATATTGTGCAGTTCACTACTGAAGGAATAGGTATCAGGAGAGTGAGTAAGATTACAGCCATTGACTTCAGGAGAGCTAGCTTTAGCCTGTTTGGGGATCTTCTTGGAGGAGTCCCAGAGTAACAGGCCCTGCAGGGAAGAGGACTCCAAGAGAGTTCGTTGAATTTCAAGGATCAGTTCCTCCAAACACAAGAGTGATGTATGCCAATGAGAAAGAAATCAAGTGAAAAGGGCAAGAGACCTCCTTGAATGAATAAAAAACTTCTGTCATTATTCAAGAGTAAACAGGAAATACATAGGAGATGGAAGTGAGGTTAGGTCACTTGGAGTGAATATAGAGAGGTGATCAAAGTAGAAATGAGACTAGAAAGGGCAAGGCACATCTAGAATTAAATGTGGCCAAGGATGGAAAGGATACCAAAGCAGGCTTTTCAAATATGTCAGTTACAAAAGAAAAGTAAAAGAGAATATAGGCCCATTTGTAAGTGGAGAGGAGACCCTAGAAACAGGATGTAAAGAAGGCAGAGTTATGGAATGCCTTCTTTACATCAGTCTACACTGACGAGACCAGCCTCCAGGAATATCTGACCCAGGAGACCATGGTAAATGAATGTTGGATGGAAAACTTCCTCTTGGTCATAGAGGATTGGGTTAGAGTGAGGAAAACATGATATCCACAATTCCAAGGGCCCTGATGGGATGAATCCACAAGCGCTGAGAGAGTTGTTGAACATCCTAGACAGGATGCTCAAGACCATCTTTAAAAGGTCATGAAGATCAGGGAGGTACCTGAGGAACAGAATACAGTAAATATCACCTCTTCCAAAAGGCCATGAAGGAGGAGCCAAGGAACTACTGACTCACCCAAATCACTGGAAAGGTGATGGAGTGAGTGCCTCATTCTAGAGTCCATAACTACCACGTGGAAGGCAAGAAGCTGACCAGGGGTTAGCATGGGTTCAGTAAAGACAGGTAACGTTTGAACAACCTCATTGCCTTTCATAATGAAACAAGTAACCACATGAATGAGGAGGGAGCAGTGGATATTGTCTACCTCAACTTCAGCAAGGCTTTTGACACTGTCTCTCACAACACCCTCACAAGCAAACTCAGGAAGTGCGGATGAGGTGAGTGGACAGGGAGACGGGTTAAGAATGAACTGAATGGGAGATCCCAGGGGGTTGTAATCAGTAGTGTAGGCTCTTGTTGGAGGCAAGTTATCGATGCAAGGGGCAGAGGTCTCCTCAGCAAGTTCACTGATGACACAGAGCTGGGAGCAGTGGCTGATACCCCAGAGGGCCGTGCTGCCCTTCAGAAGGGCCTTAAGAGGGTGGAGAGGTGGGCAGAGAAGAGCTGTGAAATTCAGCAAAGGCAAATGCAGGGTTCTGCACCTGGGGAAGAAAAACCTGGGCAACACAACAGTGCGGGAGCTAATCTGCTGGGAAGGAGCTTTGCAGACAAGGACTTAGATGTACTGGTGGACAAAAAGCTGTCCATGAGCCAGCACTGTGTCCTGATGGCCAAGAAGGCCAGTGGTGTCCTGGTGTGCATTAGGAAGAGCATTGCCAGCTGGTCGAGGAAGGTGATCCTGACCCTTTAGTCAGGCCTGGTGAGGCACATCTGGAACGTTGTGTGCAGTCCTGGACCCCTCAGTGCAGAGGAGACATGAGAGATCCTGGAGAGGATCCAGTGGATGATTAAGGGACTGGAGCATCTCTCTTACAAGGAAAGGCTGAGAGAGTTGGGCCTGCTCAGTCTCAAAGAGACAACTGAGAGGGGACCTTGCTGATGTCTGTAAGTACCTGAAGGGAGGGTGATAAGAGGCTCCAGACTCTGCTCAGTGGTGCCAAGCAATATGACAAGAGGCAATGGGCAGAAAATCATGCATAGGAAATTCCACCTGAATATGAGGAAGAACTCCTTCACTTTGTGGGTGACCATGCATTGAAAGAGATTGCCCAGAGGCTGTGGAGATTCCCTCACTGGGAATACTGAAGAGTCATCTGTTTACAATCCTGTGCAAGGTACTGTAGAATGTCCCTGCTTGAGCAGGGAGTTTGGATCAAATGCCAAACTGTGGTCCTTTCCACTCTGACCCACTCTGTGATTCTGTGATTATCAAACACATGAAAATTGATAAAAATCAACTTTTTTTAGAAGGATGCTGATTTTAGGTATAGTTGCATGTAATCACTGCTACCTTCAGACAACAAAAACCTTTCTTTAATATAAGAATTCTAATATTATGTAAATTTGAAAATTAAAACCAGAACGATAACAACAAAAAACATTCCAATTTCGTAAGCAAAAGGATTTTAACAAGGTTTTGGAGGTTTTTGTTAGTGGGCTTTTTTGTTTTGTTTTGTTTTGGTTGGTTGGTTTTGGTTTTTTTTTTTTCCTAAACTATATTGTTCTCTGCCAAGAAACCATGGAGGAAAATAGGGTCTTTTGCTATGAAATTTTGGCCAACTCCATAAAAAAAATTCAGAGAAAAAGGTGTACTCTCGGAATTATTATTTAATCTTTTGGTATGCAGAATCCAAACCAGGCAATAAAATCTCTCAAAACTGTAAAGGATCTTAAAATGCCTTTTGTGAAACAATCAATACTTTTTCTTTAAATAATCCTAACATATAGGAAGATTGGTGAATATATTAACTAATTTTCAAACTCATGATTATACAATATACATATGATATTTATAATGGAAGATTGATATATTTGTATATCAAAAGGTCGCACTAAAAATTTTCTTTAAAAAGTTCTGTTCTCTCTATAAACTGACCCATGATAAAAGTGCTACCAATATGCTAAAATTAGACCACAGATGCTGTGCTGCAAAATCCTGTACTACCTGGTTGTGAAAAGTAAAATCATAGCTGCAAAGAAGCAACATTTTATTTTCCATTCAGATTATATTATTACAACCTCTGTTTTCTAACTCTATATTGCCTTTTGTGACTCATCTATTATGGTTAGCACACAGATACTGAGAAATACTGACCTGTATTATATATTTCTTTGCACTACTATTTGCTGTATGTTGCATATTTGGGAATACCAAAATACCAATATTTTCTTGGAAAGAAAAATACAGATTAAATTTTTTTTTCCTTTCATTTTACTGAAAATCATCTGTATTAGAATAGTATGAAGAAAAGAATCGAGTACTTTCAATAGATGCCTGATAAGTTCATGAAGATTTTTTTTTATTCCAGTTTTCCATCTATACATAGTGAAAGAACTCTAGAAGAATGAAATTACTTGAAGTACATATAAATTTGTGGACAAAAATATTTTCACTGGTAATGTATCTGTCTGTATTGATTTCTTTTTGCAATTCTATTAGGTTGCTTTCTTAATCACTATTCCCTCATTAGAAATGACACCTAGCTTATGTTAATATCAGTTTCAGTAAAAATATATTTATGAACAATATAGATTTTTATCAAAAAAGTAGGTTCTTTTTTCGTAATTTTAAGGTTGATTATGTGGTTAAGTGAATTTTGTGCTGATGGTTAGCTAAATGAACCAGAATTTTTTAGCTATAGCTACAGTGTTGCCTGAGTGTGGGAGTCTTCACTTTTTTCCATGACTCCTCATCCATCTTTAGCCACAGGACTCAAAACTTCTTATTGCCTTAAGGTGTAGTTGACTCTGCATAAAAGTCTCATCTTTGACCTTTGCGTTGTGATTGTGAGATGTGAAAAATTGTCAAAACACACAATTTTTTTGTAATGTAATTCTTTATCCTCATCATTTGAACTCATTCTATCATCATATTTCAGCTAGCCAAATAACTATCAAACTAAAAGAATGTATGTTCAATCTGAACAAATCTAAATTGGCTTCAATAATATGGCATAGAGGTTAAAGCTTGAATATACTTATTCTAGCTTGCCAAGCTATTGAACTGATAGTCAGTGTTAAGAATTCTATACTCATATATTATTATTAATAATATGAATTCCATCATAAAAGATTTAAAAAATAATTGCCTCTAAGTCTATGATCAAAAAAAAAGTAATAGACCGCATTTTCTATGCCTGTACCTAGAGTTTTCATCTTTTCCATCAATCACAACAAATTTGTTCTAAGTAATGATGTACTCTCTCCTCTTGCATGTATTTTAATTATCATAAAAGTGCTGCAGATGTATGTCTGTTCATCTAAATTTAAATATGGAATCTGAGACACAATGAAGTCTGAGGGACATGCTTTGTATTTCTGCATTATCAAAATTTCACCCTTAAGGGGAATATTATGTTGACATTTTCAGGGCTGAAACTCACCAACCAGAGGAAAACACATCACTGAATTTCTGTTCAAGAGAAATCAATACATAAAAGAAGCAACTTCTTCTCAATTTTCAGCAGGCAATTCTATGCTTATGAAGTTATGCTAAAGTACTTCCTGTAATAGATAGTTTGCACAATTTGGATTTTTTTCTTTCCGTAACAACTGAAATGAAAATGAATGGAAATTAAAAAATTGTATTATTGTATGCCTATGCCACAAACACAGAATTCTTAAACTAACACAAATATTAAACCACTGAGAGTATGTTGTAAATTTGGCAAAATTTTTTTTTCCCATTTTTAATTTCCCATTGTTTTTCCATTGCCATTAATTTCTTCAAGGTAATGTCTTAAATATGATGAAGTTACATAATTTTAGGAAATTTTATTTATTCCAGATTTACAGTCTTGAAGAAGTGGGAATCTAGCCACAGAAAATCAAGAATTCTTTAACTGTGAAATATAAATGTTAATAAATAGTTCACATTTATTTAACAAAAAAAAAAAAAACCTCAATCTGGTGCAAGAGACTGCAGAAATAAATTAGATTTTTATTTATTAGGTTTTACTTTAAGAATGTGAGTTTGTTCTAAGAATGTGTTTATTAGTTTGGGTAAAATAATTATTGCATTACTGAATTACTTGTATTTTTACAGTAGGAACAGCAACAAAAGGGGATAATTTTAATACTTCCAATAAGAGTAATCTATATTTTAGCTAACAAAATGAGATAAGAAGATGAACAAATGGCATGATTTTAGATCACATTGTAATCTGTACCATATTTTCAAAGGCAAGGAAAAAAATCCTTGAAAAGGAAACTTAGTATTAAAATGGAATTTCATTGTTGGTATTCATTCCAATAAATAGACACTGCTTGTGTGACATCACTTCTTTTAGATAACAGTGCAGTCAGTGACATTATACTTCAATGATTGACGAAGAAAAAGTCACTCAAAGGACTGATAAGAACAAATAACTGCCTGGTTTAAAAGTAACAGATTGTGGATGAACTTCATAAATTAAAATCAGAAATATTTTTCTTTACTTTAAATTGTCCATATATCAGCAGTAAGAGAGCAGAGAATTAGAATCTATGGTGTATCAGTGGTCCTACCTCTGGAATTGATGTACAAAATGTAACGACCATTTCTATGTCTGTAGCATATGAAATAACATGCAACTTCATTCTTCTTAGGATCTATAGTTTCAAAAGGTTTTCTTACACTCATTAAATTCTGAAAAATGAATGACTTTCATATAACAATTATATATAACTGAAGTTATAAAATGGTTATTGTACATGGTATCTAGCTTAGCAAAACCCACATGGTGTCCCATTGAAAAATGAAGATTTTTTTTCCGGCACTCGAGCTCCAACAGTAGCACAAAATTTAACTGAATGAAAAAGAATGAGCATGGTATATTAAGGCTGAGAGACATGGGCCACAATTGTCTAAAACATGACTCACAATCATTGGGCCTTTCATTATTCAGAACTTTTTTAACACCTAGGAATAAGTAACAATTTTGTCTGTTTTCTCTATACAGTATTTAAATTTAAAAATTTAAAATAATCCTATTTCAAATGAAAATTCCCAGTTAGAGAGTATTATATAAGAGTTACTGGAGTGTTGCTAAGATAACAGAAGCTATGATGTAATTTATTAGAGTTTTATAAAAATAGCTCATCCGGGGACTTTGACAGGTTGCAGTGATCTCTTACATCTACAAGCCTTCTTTGCAATCAGAAAAATAAAAGCCTTTAGAGTTTTGTAATACTCATATTTGTGTGGATATGGAATATTCTTGAAGGAGTCTGACAAATAGTTGATAAATAGATTTCTGAAATTTGGAAACCTGACAATATCTAGCATTCCTGAGTGACTCGTGCTCTACCAAAATAATTACAATAATCACCCAGATTTCCACATGTATGGGAACCTAGGATTTCTGGAAAAGAGAAACTGAGCATGTAGGAATCAACTGCTCTGTTTATATGATACACAGTTGATCTGTAAATACAGAAATAATCTCACACCTCTGTTATTCAGGCTTCCTATATATGAAGTAAATCACAGATTTACAGTTTTGGAAATTTGCCAAGAGAGCCTGGAAGAAAAGTTTGTCAGATAGACATTGAAGGACATTGTTACAGAAGTTAAATCTGAAATGACAATTCAGCTGATCAAAGTAATAGATCTACACCAACTTACCGCCTCACCAGAATGTCCTCATAGCACAGTTAATGACTGGAGGATTAAAAGTGTAAGACTCTTCAAGATTTCCCTGAAATAGAAAATCAAACATGTTTTATTTGCTTTTCTACAGCAAGACCAATAAATTCTGAAGGGTTCAAGAAAGAGAAAAATTAAATACACTGATAATAAATAACTTCTGCAAACAGTAATCATTGAAAAGCAGCAAAACAAAGTGGAACTTCCAGAGTAACTGTGATGTTAAAGAATATAAATCATATTCATACACAATTATTTATATTGAAATTGTCTGTACTTGATTGAAGTGGTTATGAAACAATTGTGTTCCAAACACATTGTCTTAGTCATAAACACTTTCTTTCTTTGTCACTCTGCTAGATGAGCCCTTTCTCAATGTACTGTTTTGCGCAAAAATACTGCTTCATGACTGAACTTATGCCATTAGCTCTTTAATTACACCAAACATATCACCAGAACCAGCAGTACTTGCACCAACATGGTAAATTATCTTAGGCATATGAAAACAGAACTGTAGTCTTTTCAATAGTAAAGTTATCTTTTCACATATCATAAACCTGTGAAAACCTCTACCATATGGATATCCATTCAAAGCACTCATTTAGCTTTTTCTCACTCACAGTCAAGCTTAAGAGGTGAGCCTGTGAAAACCCCATGATGTTCAACAAGGCCAAATGCAAGGTCCTGCATCCTGACTGGGGAAACCCAAACAAAAGTACAGGCCGGGTGGAGAATGGATTGTGAGGAGAAAGATTAAGGGGTATTGGTTGATGAGAAGGAAAACGCAACCCAGTAATGTGCACTTGCAGCTCAGAAAGCCAGCTTCAGCCTGGGTGACATCAAAAGTGGTGCTCCCAGAAGGTCAGTGGAGGTGATTGTCTCCCTCTACTCTGCTCTTGTGAGACCCCACCTGGAGTGCTGTACCCAGCAAAAGAAAGATATGGACCTGTTGGAACAAGTCCTGAAGAAAGACAGTAAGTTGACTGCAGGACTGGACAATCTCTTCTATGAAGATGGGCTAGGAGATTTGGGATTGCTCAGTCCAGAGGAAAAAAGGCTTTGGGGAGAATTTGTAGCACCTTCTAGTATCTGAAGAAGGCTTTCAAGAGGCCTGGAAATGGACTTTCGACAATGGCATGTAGTAATAGGCCAAGTGGTAATGGCCTTAAGTTTAAGGAGTATATATTTAGGTTAGATGTTAGAAAGGAATATGTTGTCCAACAAGGTAGTGGACTCCCCATCTATGAAAGGTACAAGGCCAGGCTGCATAGGGCTGTGTACAACTGGTCTAGTAGAAGGACACCCTGGCAGGTGATCTGAATCTAGAAGATCTTTAGGGTGCCTTACAATCATAACCATTCAATGAGTCTATGATTCTGTTTTCTTTCCTTTGGGGTAAGGCTGGGAGAGGTAGAATTGTTCCGTCTGGAGAGAAGAAGGCTAAAGGGAAAACTCATCAACACATATAAACTACTGAAAGGAAGATGCAAAGGTGGAGTCAGGCTGGTTTCTTTGGTGTCCAATGAGAGGACAAAAAGCAATGAGAAAAAGGAAAGACAGAAAGAGCTGTATGACTATCAGAAAACAGCTTTTCTTACTGTAACTAAGTACTGAAGCAGTTTGCCAAGAAATTACTGTGGAATATTCATCTTGGAAATACTGAAAAGCCATGTGGACATGGTCTTAGGTAACCTGCTTTCAGTAGTTCTGCTTGAGCAGGGAGCCGGCCCCCGACCCAGCCTTGATACTCTGGGATACTGCAATACTTTTTACACAGCACAATATTTTTTACACTGAGTTTGTGTTTTATCTGCTCACTCAGCAGACTAGGATTGATAACTACCTTCCACTGTTTTGTATATCTCAGTCATGTAATTCAGAAATCACAATATTCCTAAATCATTTAGGAGAGAATAAAAGTAAATACCAATAAACGACCACCAATGATGAAGAATGTTTCATCCTAAAAACTCTCTTCCCTGAAACATTCTATTTTTGTCATAATACAGCAACAGTTTAAGTGGTTTTTTTGTTTTGTTTTGTTTTTTTAATTCACCGCATATGCAACATGAAGACAATTGTTGTAAATAGGCAGGTAGAAAACATTTGTTATAAGCAAGTGTTAAGTAGTATAAAATACAAGGGGAACATATGTTTGAAGCATTTATTTAATATGATCTTGCAGGGATTTCAAATGTGGTGAAACATGGCTGTATAGGACAATGGACTGAGTTAATAATTTTGATGTCAGAAGCACTTCACTATCTGCTTTACTTTCCACAGTCAGATCAGAAGCAGAGTGAATAGAAACACACCAATAGTAATGTTGTCAGTGCTGAAGGCTTAATGACATGGTTCAAATTACTACTTTGAATGTATATATTGTTACATTGTAACATTGCTGCGTTTATGACAGAGATTTATTACGCTGATACTAACACCAGTTAGTAATTCCTTTTTGTCAACAAAGCATCAATTATTATTTTTTCTTTACCTAAGTTGCTTAACTAATCACCACATCACAGGAATGCTGATTAAGCAATATGAACTCATAAAATATGCCCTGAAAACTGGTGCACTATGCATTGCTCCTTTTTCATAAAAATGTATGCAAATATAAGATTCTTCCATTCTCTTATCAGTTCTCTTTGTTACTCTATATTATGCATTTTAGTTGCCTGTATTAAATTTGTTTGGTCCAATTATGTGGTCTTTCATCACTTGAAAATTATGAACCTGTTCTGTTCACTGAAAGACTATTTTCACATTCAGTACTTTCTCTTTCTTGTAATAGTACTATTTTTCATCAACATTTGCTTAAAAAAAACAGAAATTCCAACCAGAAAACATAAAAATACTGCCTAAAAAATTCTTAATGTTCTAATTTGTTAAGCACAGTTTATATAGATAAATTTATGCTCATTTTCTTGAAGAATAAGAAATACATTCTGTGTATATTTAAAAGAAAGACAAAGGACTATTTCAGAGTTGTAGTAGAGGGACAAAAGTTGAGTAAGACTAACCTTTTCCTATATTTGGAGGCATGCATACCTTTCACTTCCCTCTTCCTCTCCACTGTTTTTCTCTAGCTACCATTCCATGGCTTTTTTCTATTTTTACTCAATTTCTTTTGATAGTTTCACAGTTAGGCCACATTCAGTTTTTGTCTCAGTATCAAAGATATCAGTGTATTGGCATAGCTTTGAGCTTAAATCATGGATGATTAAACTTCAAAAACTGACAAAATCAACAGCACGTCTGAATATCATAGGGAAGGTAGCTCTGGAAACTCATCTATTTGATTTCCTAAACTTGCCAAAACAGAAAAATCTCTATCACCGGCTACTGTTTATTTAAAAGATAGAAAAAAAGCTAAGAGGATGGTGGGTTACCTTGCTAAAAATATCAAGGAAAAAATGTTGCTATACAGCCCCAAGGATCAATAGGCTTGCTCCTGCTTAAAAGTAAAATAACGTATGAAATTACTGTTTTTCTTTTTTTACAAAAATGCTCCTTTCCTTAAAAAAATCTTTTGTGTCTCCAGAATCTTTATTCCTTGTATTTAAATATAAAATATAAGAAAGCAGATGTCACAGTTCCCAAATTTTGTTTCTAAGTCTGTGTCACACAATGCTAAAAGCTCTTGAGGGAAAAGATGTGGTCTCTGCTGAGTGACTGCCAGTGGACTTTGGGGGTAGACATTGCTGTCAGACTCTGTATGACCATAGCCAGGCCTCCCTCAGGTTTGTAACTGGTAAATTGAGTTGGCAGTCTTCTTCTATGTCACTGGCATGCAATGCAAATAAGTTCATCGAAGAATACTGTGAACACATGAATCTACGGAAATGAAGGTAAGTCATTTAAATTTGACCTAATTAAGGTTAATTCTCTTGTGGTCGTCCTTTAATCTTCTTCCTAATCACTCTAGTATTGAAATAATGAAAACGGGTATTCATTGTATTCCACATCTTAGGCAGGCAAAACTAGCAGCTAACATGGAACAGAGAATACCTTCATTGCTTCATGCTTTTCTGCCCTGACCACTGTTTCTCCCTTGACAGAGTCCATGAGTCTAAAGAATTCAGCACTGTTACTTAGGAAAAAAGAGTTTCATTTTCTGCAAGTTTACCTTTTTGATGGCAGTCTGATAAATGTTACACCTGGACAGGGAAAGGGGCAGAAGGATATGAATTGGTACTTTTTGTGGTAACTAGAATGTAACTTGTTTTTTTCAAAAGTAAAACCTCTCTCAGGCACCCGAAGGTCATGGTAAGGGACAGACAAAGCCCTTTAGCAGCTGAAAAGCCTGTCAGGAATATGACATAGTAGTCAAGCTCTTTTTTTTTTTTTTTTCTTTAAGGGAACCAGTCTGGTTTTATACATGGATATGGCACAGAATAGAAAATGAGGCCCTATATGGACTCATGACTAAGAAGCCACTTTTGTGCTCTGGAAAGGAAAGAAACACCTACACCCAAATAAAAAAAAATGAGAGAAGAAAAGGAATAAAATAAATTACTTATAATTAACTCAATGCAAACAATGGTCATGCTGGGATAGCCTAGTTCTGACTAACATCATTTAGATGCTGGGAATTTCGACCAACTTAACACTGTCTGTAACATTAGTTAGCTTCAGATTGAGATTATAAAAAGTGTGCAGAAAATCTTTAAAGATGGAAGAACTGAAAAAATAAAATATCAGGTTCACTATAAGCAGGAAAGGTGAGCCAGAAGCCGAATCCTCTACACGCTGGAGGTACTTAGTCTGATGTAATATCAGAGAGTAGACTCCATGCTTTTATGATTTTACTAAAAATGTTTAAAAGGATGAAAAACTGCATCAAACCTTGGTATATATCTTAAATTCTCCTTTCATAGTAATTTATTTTCCCCCACAGAATTGGAAGTTATTTATATTTAGGATTTTTTGGTTTTGACAAAGAGATTATACTGTCAAAAATTGCTTCCTTATTAAGAGCAATTTTCCCCTTGCTGACACAATAACTGCCATCAACATCTGGCAGTCATTTTCAGGATGTGTAAGTACACTCTGTTTACTGTCATCCTTGCAAATATGAAGTGTGAAAAATATGTATTTCTCAAATAAAGTTTAGAGTAAAATATTCCTTATTTAACCATTTGCTTTCTATCAAGAAAGAACATCAAGGGATGTGTCTTTGCCTCTAAGCAGCAACATGAAGGAGGAGGAAAAATATAAATCTCTCAAATCAAAACATGAAAGTGTGAAGAATGATATCAAAATCAGGATTTTCAAAATTCAGAAAATCTGATGCCTAATTTACTTCAATTAGTTTCCTTAGAGAACAAAACTGCAAAATCTTTCAAAAAGACTAGATAAACCAGGGGGAACAAATACTGGTCTAAAAAAGCCAGAGTAATTCCCACTTCTACAGGTAGCAGTATACATGAAGGATAATGAAAAAAGCTGATTAAGAATTTTGCATCTGATGTGTTTAATGATACTAAAAGATATTTTACCCTTAAATATTTTCTCAATATTTTCCTGATCCCTCAATCATGATTAATCCTGGCCATTCAATGTCACCTGTGTATATAGTCCAGAAAGACAGTAGCAGGTGATGGAGCTAAGAGAGGCCTATTAAGACCTCTCACTTGCCTAACCTTGTTTTCACTGACAGACTGAAACACAGTCTCCCTCTTAACAGTACAACACAAGTAGGCAGTCTTCCAGGAATGATTTTACTGCCAAGTAAATCAGTGTTTCTTCTCCTGTAAAGTCATTCTCAGTAGTATTCTCATTGCTATTAAGAGGTAGCACGATGAAGAATAATATCAAGAAACATGGTATTGCCCCAGTGGGAATATAGTAGGAGGCAAAATAGAGGGGTTTCAGGCTGCTATTTAGAAGAGATTTAAGCTCTAGTAAACAGGAACCTGTAGAGAGATAAAGGGAAAATGTATTTAACACTTTTTCACCTATTAGAATACCATCAGTGTTGTTTTACCTTGCATTTCACAAAGTTTGACAATTTCTATTCCAGTGCTGCAGCAAACCAAAGCAGTAAAAGAGCTCCTAAATCATAAGAAAAAAAAAAATTAGTAGGTCAGATCTCCTCTAAGAAAATATCTGCCAGTAATAATAATGTAAACACTAGCATTTGCTCCTCATGAGACAGAAGCTCCTGTCAGACTTATCACAGGCTGAGGTGAAAGCAGCTGCAATGGCCAAACAAGGGCATCAAGGGCTTGGGCAGCCCTTAAGGCCTGGCTTGTTGCAGGGTCTGCTTCTGCCCGGTTCCACTGATGTGCGGCCAGGTCCCAGTTCCCACACCTGTCCTGCCCATTCCCTCATACAGCTTCTGCAGAGCAGCGTGGCTTCCCCACCACCACTGCAGCTCTTCCCCCTGCTAAGGGAACACACTCCACAGGCGCACTGTATCAGGTCTGGTGTATCCGCAACTCCCACACTGTCCTCCCAGGGTGCCCTCACCTTCCTAAGCCCCTACCTGTGTGTGGGGCTGAGTCCTAAGGCCAAGCCATGGTGAAAGGCACCACAGCTGTGCAAGAGGCTGCCTGTACCCACCCAGCTAGGAGCCATGGGTCAGCACTCATAGCAGGGCTGGAAGCCACAGTCAGGCACTATGGGACCTTGCCCCAGGATGCGCCTTCCGCTGTGATTCCCCTCAAGCCAGCCACAGTGGAGCCTGGCCAAGAGCCTGGGGCTGTGCCCACAGCTGCAGCTGAGCTGGACATCTGCTCCACTTTCCTTCCAGACCCTGTCACTAGGAATCTCTGGGCTGACCCATGTCTCTCCACCTCTCTGCTGCCTCCAGGACCCTCTCTTGCCCCTGTGCTTCGCCTTAATTCCATAACCTGGCCCTGGTGTGACTTTGTCATAGGCCCCTGCTCCTGCCCTGGTTCCAGGTTCCACCACAAAACAGAAAAAAATTAATTTAGAAGTGCTGTTTTTCTTTTGTAGATGTGGAACAAGTATGCCCTTTTCGCCAAAAATGTAACTTGTTAGACCCTTTGAAAAAAATTGAATTTTCCAATGTATTAGAAGTTTAATCATGGTCTCGCTTCTGCAGTAAGAAATTAATCCAAGGTGGTTTTATTTGGTTGGGTTTTTTTTTTTGGGGGGTTTTTTTTTTGTTTTTTTGTTGGTTTTTTTTTTTGTTGTTGTTTTTTTTTTTTTCTTGGTTGTTTTTGTTTGTTTTTTTTTTTTTTTTTTTGAAAATTATTGCATAGTGATCTGGGGGCATTGACATCAACTTGTCTCTTAATTGTTCTATTATTAAGCACTATCAAATAAATTATCTTTTTCTCTTTTTTACAAAGCCTCAAGATTATTTATTGTCTAGTCAGTAAACTTTATGAGGTGAAAACTGTTAACAAACATTTTCTCGCAGTTCTAGGCATAGAAGACATCACAGGTAAAATAACTATTTTTTATGGTCTAACTTGTGCCTTGGAGAAACTGTGGTAGGGACAATGCTCTGTATTTGAAATACAGGTAAAAGCTATTCTTTTATGAAATCCACCAATGTTCTTGATATAATTAGAAATTTTGTAAATAAGATTAATTTTCAAATTTCCTTCTGTTACTGCCCTTACTTTTTTATCCATTTTAAAATATTTTGTTTCTGTGGCTATTTTTGTTTTCAATGGCTTTTATTTAAAATGTCCTCTGTTGTTTTGTTTCCTTTATATATCTAATGAATACAAATACTACTCAACAGCATTTGGCATTTATGAAAATGGCATATTATCATACAGAAACTGTTCAGCAATGTTGTAAATAACAGGGAAATTCTGCTACTAATGTGTCAACTTGTATATCATCCAAAATCTCCAAGACAGGTATTGGTGAAATGAATTCGCAAAAAGATAAAAATTAATTGTGGGTGGAGAGAAACCGCAAAAAAACCTTGGAAATTCTGCCATTATTTCTTCTGGTCATACACCAAGAAGAAGTTAAAAAATATAACCTGGAACAGGATTGCAGGAAATTTTTCACTTTTCAGCAATGCTTCTAATTTTTGTTGCTGCTGTTCCTTTTAATTCTGGTTTTTGGGGTTTTTTCTTCTGTCTTTTTCTATTGTCTAAATAAAACATCTGATATATTATGGAAAATTTCAAATTAGTACATATCAGAAAGTTATGTTCTGTAGGAAGAAAAATATATATTTATTAAATGCCCTACAGTTATAGAGTACACTTTTCAAAAATCTAAATAAATGAATAGAATTCCCTGCTGCAAAAATTCTTGATGAGCATTTGAAAATTAGAAAATAAGAACCATTTGAAAATAAGAACCATATTTTAAGTCCTTAAAGTGATTGTGTGGTCCATTATTGTCTGAGTGAAGCCAAAGTTACCAATACAGGTTGGCAAATAAAAGCCAAAATGTTGTTTTACCCATTCCTCTCTTCTGACATAATCTCACAACTGTATCCTATCCCTCTAACTCTTTTTAAATACACAAGGTTTCTATGGACAATTGATACAAGTGATCTTACACCACAAATGATAGCAACCTGGGGTTAAAAAGGAAAGGGAAAAGAGTCCTCCAAAATAATCTGAATTTATTTGGCAAGAAAAGAACAACTTTCTTTATGGAAATTTTAAAAAGGGAAAGGGAAAAGGGAAAGAAAAGAAAAGAAAAGGGAAAGAAGAAAAGAAAAGGGAAAGAAGAAAAGAAAAAGAAAAAGAAAAAGAAAAGAAAAGAAAAGAAAAGAAAAGAAAAGAAAAGAAAAGAAAAGAAAAGAAAAGAAAAGAAAAGAAAAGAAAAGAAAAGAAAAGAAAAGAAAAGAAAAGAAAAGAAAAGAAAAGAAAAAAGAAAAGAGACCCCAACAACTAAACAGTAATGTTTAGGCTACAAAGTCAGAAAAGATTATTCAATGGTTACCAGTGTAACACTTCCCCAGTATATCCATTCTACATGCAACATAGCTAAGAAATTGTCAACAGATGACTTAAAGCTATTTAGCTTTACTTTTACACAAATTCATGTTTTCTAATTGAAGTCCTTTCATAGCATTTGGTTCAAAAATGCAACACCCTTTTTTAAGCTAAACAAAACCATATTTGTGGAGCAAATTAAATGTTTTGTAGTATTATGTTGAAATATGGATTACAGTTGCATTGTTTAAAGTAAGCAAAATAGTTTTTATCTCTCATATTTGTCAAAAAACCAGAATTTGATGGGATTCTTTTAGACTTCTGCATCATTAATCAGCTTTAGCTTTACTTACAAGTCCTTTAAATAGCAAATAACAAGAAAGCTAATGTCAGTGAAAGAATTATATAATATAATCCTTGGACTACATATGTATTTTTGATCATGTTTATGTATAAGCATAGTATAATTGTAATCAGCTACATCTGAATCCTAGAGTGGCTTATTCATGTATTAAGGTATAATTAAACAAGAAGCTCCCCAAAAGAGGGATTTTTTGTGTGATCGAGTTAAGTCTAGGCATAGCTGAATAAACTGTTAGATAGTGCCACAGGCAGTTGCTGTCTCAGTAGTTCATGGGGTTTTTCTCAGCAGAAGAAAAGAGTCACGTTAACACTCCTTTTTATAGACAGATTTAAATTAAAATCAGTTAATTATTTATAGGAAGCTGCAGCATACACTTAATTGGATTACTTTTAAATATTCTATTTGACAGTATCCCTTGAACAGGAAGACATTATGATCTTCTGTGAATAGAGAATAATGTCTGAGCTAGACTGATCTTTGGGGAGGCTGTGTATATCCTGTCCAATACCGCTTACACTACCAATGTGCCAAGTAAGAAGAATGACTATGAATGACAAGTCCACTGCAAGGAAATCCAAGGAAATCTGTCTCAGTAAAAGCCTGAACAGCTTCAGATTCATGCAGCTGTTTAAGCAAGTTCAGTTTAAGTTTAGTTTAAGCAGTGCATCCTGTCACCTAAATAAAAATTAACTACAGCTTTTATCCATCTTCCTTTATCTAAATTGTCAATATAGTAAAATAATTGTAATCGAACATATATCTCCTGGCTTGATTGGTTTCAGACAACTTAGTGACACCAGTTGAGTTTGGTCATCTTGAAAATTAAAACTGGAGAAGAATAGTCTGTGTAAGCAATTCAGCCATCAGCAGCGGAAAAGAAAAAGGAATTTCTTCTCTGAGTTTGTGCTTAATATGCATGTTTATAGTCTGAATTAGGGTAGGTGGAGAGTTGCTGCCATCTGCTGGAAAGATTTCTTTCCTGACTTTAGCTAAAATAGAAGGGTTTTTTTAAGAATAATCTAATGAAAAATTAAAGATATCACCATTGATGAAATTTAGGTGCTTAACACCTGTGAAGCCATCTAAATGTTCATTATTCTAATGGTGTTAAGAGTGTAAAATTATGAAAATGTGGACCTAAATCTCTTTGCAATTCAAGGTCTGAAAGGAGGACTTTTTAATTAAGCCATGTTCATAAATATGAACTAGAGAGCATAAATCCATTCAAAATAGGGACAATAGAAGATGCAAAAAGAATAGGAAATTAAAATTAAAAAGGCTTTTTGCAGACAACCATTTGTTTAATTTTATAGTATAAATATCAGTTCTACTGTTATATTCATTATTATATGTAAAAATGCTAGTCTAAAATACTGATGCTATGGATAGGTAGCAGGAACCTCACAGTGAATACCCAGATTTCTCTAAGAATTGGCAGATTCAGAAAACAAAAAAAAAAAAAAAAAAAAAAAACAAAATCAAAACACACTAGTTTTGTCCACTTGCCAGGAGACTGCACTTTATATCCCAACACACACAGAGTAGTTTGCAGTGCAAAGAAGTTTGATGCTGAATGTTAGCATAAGCAGTAGTAGGTACTTTACAGGGCCCTAGGCACTTTTTAAGAGCTTTTCTGTCTTCATTCTCAGTTCTGTTTCATCTATGTGTAGTCCCAAATTCAGTCAACACTCGGTACTTCTTCCCAGCTAAATGCCTGTAAATGTTAATTTTATCACTGTCTAGTGATGATTTCAAGACAACCAAGTTAGATGTTGAATGATTTGGACAGATTTGTGATTTAGATGTGAGTACACAGCCTCACAGATTTGCAAGTTTTAGCCAAAATACATACAGGCATTCATATTCCTTAAAAAGAAAAATAAAAAAAAAATCCTGTGTAATCTCTGAGGCTGGGAAGAAATTGCATGGTAAGATGGAATGGAAATGAGACCTAGAATGAGGAAATCAAGCCAGTTGAACCATTTAGAATAATATAAATACACAGTGGAGGAATATGGTGAGAGGAATTACGATCATGTAGTGAAATGATAGATTGATATCAGGCTATCATGCCCGAAGTATTTGCTGTCCCAAGAAAACTTACATCAAATTATATTGTAATTTGAACTGTATGGTAAATAATTTATTTCCTGCTATTCTGAGGTTTACATTTCATGTCTTTTACAGCTCATTACTGTTACTAAATTACAAATACCAGCTGTTCAATTCAGCCCACTGGATTTCAACCTAAGGGTTATTTACAGTGCCCTACTGTAAACTTTGTCTTTAGGTCCAGTGTTCATTACCTTGATACTGAGACCTTAAATGTGGCCAACAGATTAAATGTACTGGAAGATAATTTTTTAAATGCACTCAGAGAGGCACACCTCCACCCATTTTATCAATTTATTCTGATGAGCAAGAGCAGTATATTTTCCATCTTCACAAGCTAGGTTTTGGAAAGTAGGAAATTTGCAGGTATACTTCCTTATGGTTGGCACCTTCCCACGTACTTATTGTATTCACACCATATTTTCAGGCCTCTACTGGGCCACACTAGGTTTTCTAGGAGTTATTTGGATAATTGCAGAGAAAAGCATTTCTCAAGGAATGGGGTACATCTTAATGGGAAATGTAGGACAATATTGAGCAAGGGATATCCCAGCTACCAGAAGCAACTATACCAGTGTCAGTGTGATAGTATACTTGGGCTAGCTAGAGAGAAAGACATGAAAAGCAGATATAGGAAGATGCATAAGAAATGAGGTAAGGAGACCCCTGTGTAATCACTACGATTAAAATTCGTACATTCAGGTTATGTTACTAACCTTAATTGTAACTATATAGTTTCTGAAGTCTAGAAGACTTACAGAAAGATTAAATGTCAGAGGCACACTCAGTTTTAAGGTAAACCTTGAAGCTGAGTGTGCCTCTAACATTTAATAGACAGATGTTATGCAAATATTTTGTCTAGAAATGTCAAGAAGATCGAGAGGTTTTGAATAATATCTATGTGTAATTTTTTGTAATCATGCAGTGAATCTGTGACACACTTTTGCAAGAAATTGAAAAACTACTCAGTCTGGACAAAGTCGTTCCTTGTAAATACATGAAAAAAATGTGCAAGGCAGGTTCAATCTCCTACTACATTAAAAAAAAAATAAAACCACAAAACTTGTGTCTCTGTAAAAGACCTTTGTATTTAGTTGAAAGCATGCATTCCTATAAGAAGCCATGCATAAATTAGAAAAACAGAACCACTCAGGCTTTCTATACCCTCTGGTTTTAGCCATCTTAATTTAATACTGTTTAAGAAAAAAGGCAAACTTGCAGCCTTGCTAAAAGCCACTAGTCTGTGCTGTTGTATAAGAAATCTATATTAAGTCAATTCCTTACAAATACAATTGTAATAATTTCCATAAGCATGTTTTGTGCCATTAGGTGACACCTATAAACAGTTTGGAAGAGTTTTACCTTTTATTGTCCACTATCTTCTATATCATGAAAATATTGAATTAGAAAATATATTATATTGAAAGCATCACATCTGTTTTAATTCCATTTTGGCATTTTAGTAGAAGTAATATATATATATATCAGACCAACAGGTAAATCTTCAAGCTAGGAACTCTAACAATTCAAATATGCAATAGGAGGACTGCTTAATGATTAAGCTAAGTCTTCAAGTGGGTGTTAATGCTATGAAAATTTTCTTCCATTATACTGATAGTTTAAGAGGCAGAGGAAGAAAAACTCTTCCCAGAGGTAAAAATATTATTGATACCCTTACTGTACTAACACACAAGTAAGAGATTTTTTTTCCTACATTTTGTTTCTATTCACAAACTGCAAAATGATTCTTGCTATATTTGAGCAAAAGATTTTTAATGGAGACTACATACTACTTTTGTTAATATGACTTTTTTCTTTAGTCTTTTCTTTTATTCTTAAGGATTTATATTAACTTTATTATAAAATAAGAGCACCCTAAAAACATAAATATGAAATAAATATCCTTCTCTCTGAATAAAAACATGAATTTTATATTCTACCGTAAGGTAAATTCTTTGCTGATGACACCTGTAAGCAACTTTACAGAAAGAACAGCCTTCAGCATTTCCTTTATTATCTCTGCAAATTATATGTTTACCAGCAGCTAAAGATAATCCTTCCATGTCTACAATATCTACACTCTATAACTATTTCCATTTCCTGTGTAAGTTAGTTACTCTGTCTGTGAAAAATTCTAAGAGTATAATCAAGGTGGTTTTTATATATTTTTAGTTTTTAAAAACCAAAAGTATCTATAGCTTTTAAGATATTAATCCTGGAAAATATGTGTGCTCATCAGATGTTTGCAGTTTAAGCAGGAAAATTAGACCTTTTTGTCACATCATCATTTTGATTCCTTGTCAAAAGAAAATATCACCAGAAGTCTACAATTCTGGACTGTCTATCCAGTTAAAGAATATATACATTGTGCAATTCTCTTTTGTTCTTTTTCAGGACTACTGTCCTTCCTGTCACACAGATTCTTACCTTCAGAAATTTAATAAGCTCAAATTATAGGCAAGAAATCTAAAGTATTTGAGGCAATCAGCAGATCAAATATTCATGAAAGTGGGTAATTCAATTAATCCATGGACAGTTTGTTTCCATGGTTGTTTTAATACCCATACCACATTGCTGAATGTGACATGAGAAGTGTTTAAATATTTCACAGCAGAAATCTGATTTTGAGTGTCAGTCCAAACTTAAACTGCACATAATTTGTATACCATCAGTTATTTAGCAGCCTTATTCAAATAGGAGGAGGTAGAGAATTTAGAAATTTAGTTGGACCCAGGAAGAAGGGAGGGAAGATTCGGAGTTATTTCTCATTGTTATATCCTGGTTTTATTGAAAATAAAATAAATTAATTTCCCCAAGGTCAACTGTGTTTTGACTGTGACAATAATCAGTGAGTGATCTCTCCCTGCCCTCACCTCAGTCCATAAGGATTTTGTGGTATTTTCACTCCCATGTACAACTAAAGAGGGGAGGGACAGAGCAGCTTTGGTGAGCATCTCTCATCCTTCCAGGTTCAACACGCAGTACATACAACTACTCTTTTGAAAAGACTGGATATTAGGTTTTGAAGGGTTTAAATACTAGAGTTTTAATGTCTGTAAACTGGACAGGTATGAAGTTAGTGGATTTATAAAGACTCAGCACACTGAGGCCTCAGACGCCTCAGTTTCCTCTGAAGTAAACATCGGTACAAGATCAGCGCTGCACAGGAGCAAAGTAAGAACTGGTCATAAAGTACCAATTTTGTTTACTTTGACAATCTGTGTAATCCTAAATTATAGGCATGCCTCTAAGTAATCTACTGTTTGATAATAAAGTGTTAATGCAAAACACGTCAAAAATCCTCACAAATTTCCCAAGCAGATTTTACTAGTTACAAATTTGATATATGCTGATCACACTTTCAGTCATGCAAGTTATGTACATATCAGGTATTTGAGGCAGCAAAATTCATCAGTTTAAGCAAATAGTCTTCATTTTATGATATATGTATGTAAAGATCATAAAAGTTCATAGAGACAGCTCTGACCATTTTTAATGCTAGTAACTATATGAACTATAATATATGGAGAATATGAATATACAAATACTGCATTAACTTTCATGAATTTTCACACCAGTGTAACACATCAGTTTTTTGTGTTCAGTACTTGTAAAAGTGAGAATGACAGGAATTTTCTAATATTCCTTTAATGAAGATTAGCAATGTTACATTTCTGTTTTATTTCTTAGCCAACAAACTATTTAGAAACCAAAGAGAATATTCAGTGGGCCAATAAGCAACCTGTATTGGTTGAATTTCTCTGGCTGACTCAAGTAATTTCTCTACTTCTCCAAGGCATCTACCCATTTGCAGTGACAGAGGCAGGGTCTTAAGAAATTAACATGTCATTCTATTATTTGTTTATCTTTAATAGTTACTATTGATTTTCAAGGCTAGTTTCCAGTTCTTGATGGCTAGTTGATAACATTTAGGAAGATTTTTATTTTTTATATATTCAAAATGAGTTTTATGTCTTTCACAATGCTCCCAGGGCAGGGAATAGGGGGAAAAGAAAAAGGAATAACACATTTCTGGCCACAAGAATGAATATGGGTATTCTATCATTCTTCAAGCCTCATTAGTGAAAATAAAATGTTCCATCTTCACTAAACCTCCCACTCCATTAATATATGTTTTTTCTCCATTTTGTTACAAGAATTAAAATGAAAAAGTAGATTTTTAGTTAGATGTGAGAGAGAGACATTAAATCTGTTTCTGCAAAGTAACAGATATTGCAAGGTTCCCTAAAGAAACATTATAAACCATAGGTGTAATATTTATTTACAAAAGAAATCACAATATAATCCAGAACTAAAAAGCTGTACGGAGAATCATAGCAACAGGAAATTGATGTCAAAAATCAAACTGATGAAAGGCAGAAATGGAGATAAAGTACTGATCTCTCTCTCAAAGAGAAAAAATACTGTGTGTTTTGCAGAGACCAACATTCTAAGTTTTGTCTTCTGGAAACTGCAGTTAGGAAGACTTCCCCAAAGGACTGAGATATAAGAAAATAATGATGTCAGGAGCTAGAATGGACAGATTTAGGATTGAAGTCTTAGAGCTGCAAGCAGGCATATGTATCTTTGCAGTTGTCTAGTAAGTCTTCAGCAAAAAAAAAAAAAGTTCAACTTGCATAGATCAGAAAAATACATCTTTCTAACTGTTGAAACAGCACCCTGTCCAATGCCCTGAACAGGTGCAAAGCAGCAGTTGCACAGTTGGCAGTAATATAATGCAAACAAATTTTTGTTAGTTCAGCTCTATGCAGTGTAATAAATTATGTTAATTTTACAATGTTCTATGCTGGTTTTTTGGGGTTTTTGTTTGTTTGGGGTTTTTGTTTGTTTGTTTGTTTGTTTGTTTTTATCATATGAGCATTACTTCCACCTGTCTGGACAGTTTAAATAAAACTTGGGCTAAGGAAGATCTTCAGCAGACAGAAACTGACCTTGCAATTGTGGCACAGGAACTCTGCTCTGGATTTGGTCCCTACAGTGTAGATTAAAATTAAATTCTTCCTTTATCATTTCTGTTCTTTTCTGTTACAGCTGTGTCTGCAGTGCAAAACCGATACAACATTAAATGCTGAAGTCCTGGTAACATTAAAAGAATTGGAATCTGGTGGTTAAAAGCATCTTAGTCTCCTACAATAATAATTCCTTTTCCCCTCCTTTATTCCTTTTTGTCCATTTGTTCCAGTTTCTTAAATTATTTTAACACCTTTCCTTCTTTTCATCAGGATGAAGTGAAAAATACTTGCCTTTTCTTACTAATGTGTGTTACGTGCCCGGAATACATAAGTTCTTGTAACAAATCTACAAAGATTACTTTGTCACTATAGAGAATATGTAGCACAGAAAATCCAGGAAAAAATGCTTAATTTAAAAAGCTTTGTGACGGGAATAATGGAAGAACAAAAATAGCCATGATCATTTATTTTCTTAGTAAACTCTCTCAGAATCATTAAAAAAGTTCAGTTGGAAGGATCAATTTTGGGAGGCCTGCAGCACAATCTCCTCTTCATAGCAGGGTTGCTCCTTAATTCAGACAAATTTGCTCAGAGTTTTCTCCAGCTGAGTCTTGAAAAACTCCAAGAATGGAAATGGTATAATACCTCTGGGCAACCTGTTTCACTGCTGGGCTGTCCTCCTGCAGAAAAGGCTACTTCTTTCCAGCCTGAGGCTCTCATGTTAAAGTTTGTTTTGCTGCCTTTCAACTTCCTGCCACCCACCACTGTGGAAAGCCTGACTGCATCTCTTCTTCCCCTTCTAGTGGTGCTGGCAACACTCTTGGATCCCTCTGAAGCCACTTTCTCCCAGCTCAATCAGCCCTGGTGCCACAGCCTCTTCTCACAGGGCAAGGGCTCCAGGCCTCATTATCCTATCTGCAGTCCCTGAACCCACTCAGCTATGTCCATGCCCTTCACATATTTTAGGGATCAAAACTGAATATCCAGATATGGTCTAATGAATGCAACATAGAAGAATATAATCTCTTCCCTTGATGGCCCTGTTCATAAAGACCAGTGTATTTTTGGACTTTGCTGCTGGGGTGCACTGCTGATTTCACACTATTTTACTACAGCCATAATATAAAAATATGGGTACCTTAATCCATCTTTTCTATTGCATTCTTTCTTTTTCTTGAGAACAAGTAATTAAATTCTTGTGTTCCACTGAAAAATTTTAATCACTTCCTGCTCTGCCAGTAAAACAGCAGTTTTCTTTACCTTTTTCAAGAGACATACTGTTTATACATGCCAAATTTCATAATCTTTCTCTAAATGTTGTAATAGTGATTTTCAGTCTTCTGTACCAGATTTACTATTTCAAATTCTACCTACTTTACTGCTACAGAATCATTCCTTTTTCCCATATATGAACACTATAGGCATTCTGAACTATCTTCTAATTGCATTATAGATGGAACAGTTTTCCAGTTATCTACGCCTTGCAAACTTATGCAATAACTACTTCACTTGTGTTATTATTTTTAATGTCAGTGGTGATCATCTGTATTAAAAAATTCAAAACAATCTTATCATGGTATGATCCTTCATCACTCTATAAAAAAAGAGCATGTAAGCTAAAATAAATAAACAAACAAACAAAAAAGTAAAAGGAAGAGAGAAAATATAGACATATCAATTTACATAAAATAATATAAGACTACTTTTTCCTTTAAGCTGTAAAAAATATAAGGAAAATTGAAATAAATTCCAGACCAGAGCAAACATGTACCTTCAGTCTGTCTACAGACAGTAGCAATATAGCCAATGCCTACTTTTCATTGAAATTAGATATTATTGTATTAAAAAAAAGGATGACATAGAAATTGAACCTACAAGCTGATTATTTAGAATCACAGAATCATAGAATATGCTGAATTGGAAGGGGCCCATCAGAATCATTAAGCATGACTCAGCCCTACACAGGACACTCTAAGTATCAAAAAGCATTGTCCAAATGTTTCTCTAAATCTGTCACAGTGGTGCTGTGGCCTCTTCTCTGTTCCACTGTGCAAACACCATCTGTGTGAGGAGCCTTTTTCTAATATCTAACCTAAACCTCCCTACTCAGCTTCATGCCATTCCCTCAAAACCTCTCATTGATTACAAGAGTAAAGAGATCAGTGTCTATCCATCCACTTCCCCTCATGTGGACATTGAAGATTTCAGTGAGGTCTCCCTTAAGTTTCATTTTCTACAGGTTGAATAAACCAAGTGACATGAGCTGCTGCTCATAAGGGACTCTCCGGACTCTTCACTATCCTCATGGCCCTCCTCTGGAAGGTCTCTAATAGAGACCTTAATCTCTTGTATATGTTACACCACCCAAAACTGCTCCCAGTGCTTGAGATGAGGCTGTCCCAGTGCAGAGCAGAGCAGGACAATCCCCTCCCTTGCCTGGCTGTGATGTTGTCCCTAATGCCCCTGCAGGACATGGGTGGCCCTCCTGTCTGTCAGAGCACTGCTGACCCATGTTCGACCTTGTGAAAATCAAGACCCACAGGTCCTTTCCTCAGTGTTGCTCTTCAGTGTCTCATTCCCCAGTCTATCACACGACCAGGGTTGCCTGTCCTAGGTGTAGAATCCAGCACCTGCTGGTTGGTGATTGACCATTTTTCTAATTTATCTCTGCAGGGCCTCCCTGCCCTTGAGGGAGTGGACATCTACTTCCATTTTATTGTTGTTGGCAGCCAGACTTCAAGTCCAGCATTCAATATCCAGCATTTATTCCAGCAAATGTTCTACTACCTAAATACTCAGGAATTTTACAGGTATGTTCTAATAATGAGCACAGTATCCAAGCTACATCTCAGAGATAGCACTAATAGTATTTAATCTTTGGTTCTGCTAATTGAAAGGTGATGTTTCCTGAGAATACTTTGAACAATCACTTTAGAGTAAATTGCTTCACCTCATCCTAAGTTCCAATGATTTTTTCTTTTCTTCTAAAGAAAGACAGGAAAGCATAACTTTATATCATGTGCGCTGCAAATTTCTCTATAGCTGTAATTTACAGAGTTTGATACTGTTGTTTTAAATTGATATATAATCTTTAAAAACTGGTACAGGATCTTTATAAAAAGAGAATTTGCATCTGTTATACTTTTCTTTCCCTTTTATTTGCTTTACACAAAGCAAATAATTTCCTTAAAACTAAAAAAACCAAAAACCTTAAGATATTTATAAATTCATCGTTGTAGAATATAATGCTGTATCTCTAAGAAATTCCCCCTTTGGATTGTCCTGAAACTAATGGTGAAATGTAAGCAAGCTCATGTCACAAACAGCTGAAATTATGATGTTTGTGGAAAAAAGTATGATCATTAAATAGTGGACAGATGCTCTATACATTTTGGTACTATCACAGGATACTCATGACTTTTTATTAAGGACAAGGATAAGAAAAAAAACCCAAATATTAGACTGAATACTGATGTGGAACTGTTTCAAGTATGAGTAGACAAGACATCAGCACTCAAGATGAACATGCTTTATCATTTTAATATGTAGTTCTATTTCTCCTAAGTACTTTTATCATCCATAAGATTTTCATTTATACTTCAAATTATCTGTATCTGTCATGAAGCTACTCTGAGCCTTTGTGTGAAAATATTCAGTCCATTTTTCCTAGGCTTGTGGACTTAGACTGCATATGCAATTCTGTGAGGAGGGGCTATTTTCAGAAAAATTTCTAGCTATTCTAAAGATAAAAGTGCACTGAGTCTTGAGACAATACAGCAAGCTCAACAATGTTATTCCATCAAAAAGTCATTGGGGAAAAGGTTAGTTATTTTGTCCTAGGTTGTTTAAAAATTTTCTTGATCTAGTACACTGCTATGTGGCCATGAGGATCTGTCCATGCATCATAAATTTCAGGAGTCTTAAAAAAGTCTCAAGGATCTTTATTTAATCATTCACTTACTCTTTATTTAAATCTTCATTTAGCCAAATCAACACTGAAATTGACTTGAGGATATCAGAATTCAGTAGTTTTATTACTACTCTTATTTAGCCCAAGGTTTTTTGTAAAGAAAATTAATAATATAAAATATTTGCTAATGGAAGAGACCCTTAGAGGAAAAGTTCTTAAAACATGTGTGATACTGCAAAGTATAGTGAATTTCAGAGGAAACTGGGAAAAGTTCTTTCTTCAAAGATTTATGAGTATTGACAAGGCAAAAAAAGCATATTTCACCATCAACAGTTACAGTTGTAAACAAATAATGGAAATTATTAATGAGAAATACGATTTTCTTGCAATAGTAGAGACAGTTTTATCAGCAGAACTAGCTGCTAATTTCTCAACATGTAAAGTGTTTTCACAAATGGAAGTGTCTTCTCACCTTGAACCACCTAAGCATTTTATTACTATTCATTTTTTTTCAGATACATACCTTTTGGAATAGCATTTACAAGAAAAGCATCCCACAACAAAACTCGCATTCATTTTATTAGTAATTATTTTTTTCACATTTACCTAACAGCCAATAAAATGCCCAAATTTATACTCACTCATGTACCTGCTTTTGTGAAGTATCTAAAACCACACAGGTCTTGCTAAAATCTGCCTATATTTATTTTCTGTACTTTTCCCAATAATTCCTACTAAAACATGGATATGATCAAACTGATATTATTTAGTTTCTAAAGATCACCAGGAAATATTAGTACTTTTACTAGAAAGTTTATTTTTCAAAGCTACATTGTTTCTGAAACACTTATCACTTTTAACCAATCACTTGTCAGATCAGTTTTGCAATAAAATAAATGAATTTGTTTCAAAAATAAATTTATTTGTTTTTGGAGAGTTTGATTTTTTTTCATGGGAAATACGAGTCTCCTTCCTCTCTTCATGACACTATGCATTTAAGGAGACAGATTTTTCATGATTTTACTCCCAAAAGCATATATGAATAGCATGTACTTTGTTTACAACCTACTGATATTTTCACAGTTACTTGGGTCAGAAACTTTCACTAAAACACTATGTATCAGTTGCATACTCCCACAGAAGAATTTCCAGAAGAGTTGATTACTCTTTGAGGGTATTAATGGAAAATCATTGTTTCTCAAGAAATCAGCGCTGTTTCCTTTTTTCCCCCTTGCCTGAAAATCAAATATTTCCTGAACTCAAGACAATGCAAGCTGCTCATTGTCTCTAGCAAGTCACTGAAAAAATTCAAAGCTGTACATAATGACAGATTCCCTTTTTTTCTCTTCTGTATCTCAAGGAAAAAAAAAAGCGATTTTTAATACAATGCCTAAAAAGTTCAACAAAATTTTCAAAATATGTAGACATATTTCCATAACTTCCTGGGTGTTTGGAGTTTAGGGTTCTTTTTTGTCTCCCAATACCCTCTGTGGTTACTCAGAATAGAGAATCTTCTTCTGCTACCATTTATAATCTATTCTGCGCACACAACCAATACAGGTAACATGTCGTTAGTTCGAATCACAGCACTCAGCATTCCTGCTATTCCCACAGAAACAGACACAGATATACAGAATGCTTTCTATTTATATTCAGCCAATAGTCATTTATTGCTTCATGAAGATGCACATCTTCAGCAGCCTTACACTTAAAGTGACACTATAACTGTTAGGCCCCATTATTTTTACTGCAATTTAGGCAATTAGGGTGTCAAAAAAACAACATCATAATTTTTATCACAATGTGGTAATTTTTTTTTGTGATCATGCCTCCCGTACCTTTAGTGGATTCAGAATTGTGTTAAAACATAGAACACAAAATATTCCTAATCCCTAGGGTAGATTTTCCATATTCTTTTCCATATTCTTAATAAGAACATGTGTTCTCCTTTATGGGAGTAGCTCAATAAGATCTTGAAATGAACAAACTTATTTTGCAGCAGAACCTCCTCCCTTCTTCCTTGTTCACCAAGAAATAAGCTACTTACATCCCTGCTTTGCAAAAACACAAAAGACAACCACAGAAAGTGAACAGAATTGATAAGTACTCAGCTTTGAAAGAATGAGAGTGGAGGTAAGGAAGGGAGTTAAAATTATTTTTGTGTCTGCTACCGGACTCTGACCAAATATATCCAGGAAAGACAATAAGTAAGTAGAATTATGGCTGGAAAAGCTTTTTTGCTTTCTTGTCTTGCTTTGTATCTATATGATTTCCTGATTTAACAGGCATTCTCCGAGAACTATGATTCACAAATTATAATCTATGTCTCTTCTTGTCTGCATGTTAAGCATCTAAAAAGGGCTGAATAGATTTAAAATCTGAACAAAACTCTTGCAGATTACATCCAGTCATAAAAGCAATTAGTCAAAATTAACTTATTTACAATTCTGTTGAGGTTTAAGAGTTTTGTTTCCCTTAAATCAGAGAGAGCTATATAAAAGTGAGATAATATAGGAAGTCAGGTACAATGTTAACTGTACAATCTGTCTCCCTGCCAATTAATAGGATTTGAATTATTTTCATATAAATAAAGAATTAGTTTCTTGAATTCTGCTTCTAACAAAGTAAGAACTGATAGAAATGTACATTAAAAAATAAATTCCTTGGTGGGCAGGGTGGGTGGAAGAAAAGGCAAAATTTCACAAAAAGCCAGTAGTCTGAATTCCAAGGTGGAAATAAAACCATGGTATGCATCATGTTCCCCAGGCTTACATGCAGTTATGTTTTAATTTGAAATTCTGACTACATTGAAAGGTTGCTAAAAATCTCCCTTGATCTAATTCTCAAAAAAAAAATTCCTATGTCTATTACAGTTACAAAATCACATTCTTAAAAAGCATGAATATCATTAAAAGACCTTCCTACTGTCTCCATGAACAAGTAAAAGAATTCAACAAAATTGTTCAATATCAACAGCAGCAATAGAACACTTTTCCTGTGTTTACTGCATGTGTATTTAGGGAGAAATTCTATACCTTTTAATTTATACTGTGTGACTAGCTGAAGTTAAAAGGATTTCCAGTAAGCAAACTCTTTGCAGCAATAAATATCATTTATTGATAAATATTTCACAGAGGATAAAATCACACATTAAACTGCTATTACTTTCATACCCTTATAAAATTGTTTTCTTCAATGGCAGGCATTTTACTTCTTGAGCAATACTAAAATTTGAACACAAAACAAAACAAAAACTAAACAGAAGGAGAGCAGTTCACAGAATTACAGAGGAGGCAACAAGCTATTGGTCCTTAGTCTGCCTGGATCTACTCATCGATTTCTCACTGAAGTCTAAAGTATGGATATGTCTTCTAAACACCAACAAATTTAGTTCTATATGATAACGAAATCAACTAATTTCAGGGAAATTTAACTCATTTCTCTGAAGGCTTTTGGCCTAACAGTCATGAAAAGAAAATCCTGGGAATATCATGATCCAGTGAAACATCTCTTCAATAAGCTGACTATTGGTTCACAATTTTGAAGTGAACACAAGAAGAGACTTAAATAGAAACAGCTGGTATGGGGTACTTTAATCTGAGTTAATATTTAAATATTACCTCAGTAATCAAAGATTTCTCTACTTTGAAGACTACATAATCCAATTTGTGATAAAATGAGATGCAACACAGGACCTCCTATCAAATTACTAACTTGACTGAATCAGAATTAAGCATAAAGTCTAAAAACGCATTATTTTTAGTGGCTTACAACATTTTAAATTCCTTAATTGAGTTTATACATAAAAGATCTTTATAATGAGAAAAAGGCAGGCAAAAAGTCCTCTCATTTTTTCTTATTTTATTTTTTCTTAATATAACAATTCTGCTTTTTGAATTTGCTTGTATTATGGATATTTTTCAATCACTTAATATTAATACTGATAATGAGCAGTTAAGCCAGAAAATTCTATGTCTGATCTCTAGATAAATTTGCAAAATGTTGTTGCAGCTAGAATTGAAAAAACTGAAATTGTACACTGTAGTTTTTGGTCAAGCACTATATTTCAACACTTGTTAAAACAAAATTAACTTTGATATATTTTTCTAGATTATCATAACTTGAGTTCTGTTCCCTATGTCCAAATAAGTTTAACTTCTAAAGATTTTCAATGTTTTTTTAAATTTATTTTGAAACTAGTATTCTCTAGATCTGTGTGGATTTGGAAAGAAAACTGTCCTGGTTCAACATAGAGTTAATGATTTATATGTAAACTGCTACTATTAAGAAAAATATTTTTAATCATTAAAACACAAAAACACTTAGAAATAATGACAATTTTAGAAATACTTTAAACTAGCAGGTAGGTATTCTTTTTGGACATAAAAGTGGATTTCTATAAAGGAAGAAGTCAATTCTATTGTTTAGCAAATAGGATTTATCTTCCATTAAAAATTATCTAATGCCTCTACTGTAATTTTGACTCCTGTACATGAAGATGTTTTCCACGGTATCCAGTACTGGATGAATAGCTTCTTAATTCAAGTTTTGTATAGCTGGTGACGTTGGTTAATATCTTTCAATATCAATGTTGTAGAGTACAGTATCACAGAACAGTTACCTTTGGAAGGGTTATCCTGTCTAACCAGCCTCCTCAAACAAGATAAGGACCTTGGAAGCTCTTGGATACCTCAAAGGATGGAGGTGTGTACCCTGTGCTAGTTCTCAATCACCCTGACGCTGAGAAACTGTTCCCTGATGTTCAGATGGAAGCTCCCGTGATTCAGTTAATGTGCATTGCTTCATGTCCCATCACTGGGACCACCAGGTACCTGTGGGCACCACTGAATGCTTGGGATTTTGTATTACTTCCAAGGATGGAGACTCCACAACTTCCCTGAGCAACCTATTCAGGTGCTCAATCAGCCCAAAGTAAAAAGAAAGCTTTGCTTATGCGGACAGTACTGCATCTCAGTCTAAGCCCATTGCCTCTTTCCCTGTCATTGGCCACCATCAAGAAGATCCCGGTTTTATTTCCTTACACCCTGCCTTCAGATATTTGCATACATTTAAGAGAACACCCAGAGTTTTTCCCTAAGCCAAGCTGAACAGTCCTGTTTCCCAAGTCTTCCCTAACAGGAGTTTCTCCAGCCCACAAATAGTTTTTGTGGCCTTTTTTGAACTCTCTCTAACATGTCCGCAGCTCTCTGATACTGAGGAACAGCAAAGTAAACACAATGTAGTCACATGGCCTCACCAGTAAAAAGGAGGATCATGTTTGATCTGCTGGCCATCCTTCTCCTAGGCTAAGAAGCTGTTGGTCACCTCGGTTCCAAGTGCCCAGTGGTAGCTCATGTTCAACTTGGATGCCTCTGTAACCTTCTCTTCAATACCATTTCCCAGATGGAGGAGCGTGATCTTATTCCTTTCCTGCCAGGTGCCAGTTTTTCAGCATTTTCTTAGCTTCATTAGCTTGGTGTCAGATTATTTCTCAAGGCTCTTGAGATCTCTTTTCATGACAGCACAAACCTCTAGTCTATTAGTTACCCCTGCCACTTCTGTGCCATTTACAAAACTGCTGAGGCTGCACTCTACCCCATTCTCCAGATATTTAAAAAGAATACTGAACAGAGTCAGACAGGATTTGCCCCTAGTGTATATCACTAGCTACTGGTTTCCAAGCAGATTTTATTCCACTCACTACCATGTTCTGGCCTTGTCTATTGAGCTGTCTTTCAAATGATCTCCCTGCGCACTTCCAAAAATTATCAACAGCTTGCCTGTGCAGACATCGTGGGAGGGTGTGACTGGTGCCACCTTTTTCTGACCCCTGGTAATAATTTATCATCATTCTGTAAAATTTCCTAAAAGAAACTATGTCTTTAATGTCAGATGAGATAGGCTGTGTCAAAAGACATAGTGAAATCTATGAAGAGAGTATCCACTGTTTTGTCCACCAAATCTGTCCTTTCAATATTGGTTATCAAGTTGGTTAAGCATGACTCCCTGTTGAAAAATTCATACTGACTGCTTCTGGTAGTTTTTTTCTTGGTTGATTGCCTGGAAATTATTTTCAGGATCCTTTCCACAGATGAAGGTGATGCCTGTAGCTCTCTGGGTCTTTTTTCCTTCCATTCTTGAAGATAGAGATGACACTTATTTCCTGAAGTCCTCTTGTAATCACCATGATCTCTTGAAGATAATCAAAAGAAGCTTTTCAGTAACATCAGGCCTGACTCATGGGCACAACTCATCAATGTCCATGTCCTTTACATTTATGAATGTAAAAGCTGTTCAAGTTTTCCCTAGCCTTCTTCTCTTTCCCCAATTATATAACTTTCCTACTTCAGATGTTGTTCCCTGTTTTAGATATCTGGGACTTTTAAAGACCAGTTTTGCTAGTAAAGATGATAGCAAAAAGAGGAATTCAGTACCGTCAGCCTGTTCCATGTCCTTTTACAGCAAGGTTCCCTACTCATTCAGCAGTAGGACCATATTTTCCTTAGTTTTCCTTTACCTGTTGATATGTTTATAGATACCTTTTTCTTGACTTTGATGTCAGATTCCATTTCATCAGACAGCAGGTCTCCATGCTTAAATAATGTTGTTTTATTCCTACCAGGTTACCTGTCCCTATTTCCTACATTTATATATTTTTATGTCTGAGTTTTGTCGGAACAAGCAAGTTCCCACATGCAAGCTGCCAGATATTTTGCCTGTTTTCCTGCTTGTTGGGATAGACTGCTCTGAGATTGAAGGATGTGAGTCCTAAGCATCAACCATTTCTCCTGGAGCTTTCTTGCAACCAAGGCTTTATGTAATGGGATTGTTTCAAAATGAGCCTCAAAGCTCAAGCCAATTGCTGTTCTCTTGAAGTCAGGGTTGTAACTTTCTTTTTGCTCTGCTTCCTCCTTTCAGGGTCCTGAACTCCACTATCTCATGGGAATGGTAATCAAGGCTGCCTTTGACTTTCACAATCCTTCCTTGTGTGACAGTATGAAGTCCAACAAAGCACCTCTACACTCTGGATTCCTTTCTCACTTGAGTCAGGAAATTGTCACTTCAGGAATGTCCTTTATGGTTTATGTCATGCCCTGCTGTCCCTGTTCCAGAAGATAATGGTGTGATTGAAATCTGCCATGAGGATCAAGACCTGTTAATGAAGCTCTTTCCAGCTCTCTAGAGAAGGTCTCACCTTGTTCTTCTTGATCAGGTGGTTTACAATTGACACCCAATAGACACTGTTACCCAAAAGCTCTCAGTTTGTTCATCATCCATCTCCAAGAAAAACTCCATGCCTTTCAGCTGCTCTCTTAAATAAAGGGCATCTATCTTCTCATATTCCTGCTCTGTCCATCCTAAAAAGTAGCCCTAATAACTCAGCTGAAGTACTCCAATCATGTAAGCTGTTCCACAGCTTCAACATAATTCCAACCAGATCAAAGTTCTGCTACTCTACACGGATTCACCATATTTCTTTCCCATGCTACATGTGTTACTATATAGGCACTTCACACAGGCATGCCTGACGATTTCCCAGGAGGTGCTTAGGGGGAGAAAAAATATATTTTGGTATTTCATATGGTGTTTTAAAAGTGAGTCATCACATAAACAATAAGTTTAGGAAAATTTTCTCAAAGTGCTTTTGAAATAAACAGAATTTTGACTGGATAGACAAATAACATAGGAACAGATAATCATTCTTTCCAAATCACTTAAAAATATTTTACTCTATTCATATTTTGGTTTCAGGAAGAACAGAGTTTCTGTGAACAGAAAAAAAACTACCTTTTAACAGAAGATTTCAAAATATTTATTGACCTAAATCAACATATTAGTAGTGGGACCAATTTACAGATTACTTTGTCACAAATTTTTTGATAAACATTGATTCCAACTTTTTACTCTGTTTCCCATGAGTCATACAGTAATTTTATTTGTATAACAGAGAGTATATTACTAATTAATTTTGTGCAATGAAAACTTTATTAGTAAAATATACACTAGTTACTCCTCATTATACGAGAGCTTTTAAAACTAAACTCTAGATACAAGATGCATGAGGGAAATGTCCACTTTGGCCAGAAGAGTTACCTTACGGAGTAAAGGTCAAAGTTTTGTAAACAACAGGAGGAAAAATTTCTGTCTGCTTGGATATTGGAGGTAACAACAATATTTGTCAACATTATTTTGGAATTTTTTGCAAAGTAAGCAGTAAGCATGCATTGGAAGCAATAAGACACTCCTGTCTCATATTTTGAGTACTGAATGGAGGTACAGCTGAAGGGAGATAGAAATTAATTTTAATTAACTTTTGTCAAATGTAAATATTCCCATGAAAAAATAAATGAAAACTCAGGGTTCTGCACAGGTCTGTTTCACAAAGAAATACACTGGGGCAACATAAATTTGAACCAATATTTACGCTTAGAAAAAAGTACTAAAACAGATAGAAGCCTCTTCTATAAATGCCCATTTATTTTCCTATTATCTTGTTAGACCAAATATTTCAGACACTTTCTAGAATTTAACAAGCACATATCAGAGTGATTAAGATCTGAGAGCTGATGACAATGCACTGCATGGTCACATGAACTTGTCAGAATGGACAGCAATCTTGAAAATAAAGTCTGGACAGGTTGAAAGTGGATGCTATCAATAACTGTGCGAAATACAAAATTGAATTTTAACAAAGCCAAATGCAAAGTCCTGGCATGACATTACCAGAGAGCCCAGTCCAGACTAAAAAATGTGTGGCTGGGGAGAAGCCTTTCCAGAAGAGAGTGGACAACAAGCCCAGCAGGAGTCAAAAAGAGCAAATAGGATTCTGTACTACATCCCCAGGGGCATTACTACCATAGATATCATGATCATCCCACTCAGTGCTTTTCAGGCCATGCCTAGAATGTACTATATTCAGTTCTCAACCCCACAGTTCAAGAAAGATGCAGACAGATTGGAGAGGCTCCAAAGGAGGACCACAATAATAAGCAAACAGCTGGAGAATCTGACTAAAGGAGTTAGGTCTCTGGTGCCTGTAGAAGAGAAAACTCAGGGGAAAACTGATCACAGCATTCCAGTACCTAAAGTGTGGCTACAAAAAATCAGAACTTAATAAAAATCAATGATGATAATTATCACTTGTTAGGGAACAACAACAAGAACAAAAAAAGTGTATATTTATTATGGAGTTTAAGCTACCATTTGCAAATCAGTTTTCTGTGTAACATATGGTATGCAGAAAGTAAAATAAACCAGGACTATTTAGCTCCCAGTTACCTGAAGCAAACAGATTGCATGTTGCAAACCAATTGTGCTGCGCGACTCACCCAGTGCATCACAGCTTGGTTTGAAAAATCTTAGTGGTTCAGCTGCAGCTTAGTACTTATGTGTAGTTAAGAAAACATGCAGAAACGTGCAGACTACATATATCCCAACAAGGAGATCAAATTAACTTTCTCTATAACTCAGAATCCTGTAAGCAGAATCATGCCAAATAGATCAGAAAATTCAGACTGATTGATCGTAGAGGTCTTTTCCAGCCTTAATCAATCTGTGACTGTGTAAGAATATGACAGTTCTGTCAGTGAACTGACCTGATAATTCCTGAGCTGACACTTGTATCACATTCCACATATTATGTAGGATTCCTGTCTTCTCTGCCTTTTTTTATGATTTTTCATTATTCAGGGCATGAGATCCAGCTTGACTTCTGTCAAGGGAGCTTATACTATTTCATATTCTTTCAGAAAAAAATAAATCCATTAATGGAAAACCCAAATTTTGCCTTCTATAATAGGCTGAATGTCTCAAGGTAAAAAGATACCTAAATAATTATAGATTTCTGATATTAGTCATTCTTGTCATATTAGAGGAGACACCTATAAACATGTTTTGTTTACATAAAACAACAGTTTCCCTAGCTAATTCTTCGACAGAATTTCAGCAAGAAATTAAAATAATGGGTCTTACTGCAGCAGATTTCTCTGATGACAGTTAGCTAATTTTCAGTGCTTGAGAACTTAAAAAATATTTTGACAACTAGCAGTGAAAGCTTTCAAGCCAATTCTACTTCCATAGAAAAGTGTCACAACTTTTTATTATGTGTTGATTATCATGGATGTTTATGATGTCTATTAGAATAATTTTTTTACTGTGAGGGTGGTGTGATACTGAAATAGGTTGCCAAAGGAAGTTGCAGATGCCCGAGTCCTGGCAGTGTTCAAAATCAGGTTGAACAGTTTTGGCAATCTGGTCCACTGGAAGGTATCTTTGACCATGACAGGAGAGTTTGTATTTGATGATTTTAAGATCCCTTCCAACCCTTGACATTCTATGACTTTGGATTAAGAGGAATGAGCAAATCTGATTTATTACAAAGTACTGTCCAGTTTCTAACATACTTGAGCTCTACTTTAACTTCTGTATTAAACAGTAATGAGTTTATATTCAAATAATCGCTTACTAAATAGGTAAGAAATAGTAACATCTCTGTGCAAATAGATACATATTTTATTTAGTGAGAACACCAGAATCCACATACCCTATACAATTCAATATACCGTAATTTTCACCTGACAAATAGTCTGATTTATTTCAAGGGCTACATCAAAAAATAAAGGCTGATCTTAAAGTTCTAAAGCTCAGACTTACTGAGTATCTCTGCTGTTCTATCCTGCAGCTTCATTCCTTGTAACAATCCAGCACAATAATGCCTTGAGCAGTCAAGCACCATTTCAGGCACTAAATCAGTCCCTAATCTCTAATCTCTCACTAAGTCAATTGCATATTGCAATATATCTTCCTATGACCATCCATACTTGCATATATATGGAATCCGATGCATATAAACACTTACAGATGGAAAACTACGCCCCATTTCTCATTTCCCATCTCTCAACCCCTTTGTTGCCTTTGTTGCTATCCTTAGTGACAGCTGAAACAAATTCCTTAGATATTCATTTCTGTTTAGTAGTATCTAATACCAACACTTTTAGTATATTGCTCAGCAATCAATGATTTTGAGGCTTTTGTTTAGCAGTTGCCCGCATTTATAAATATGTATGTCACTAGAATATGTCAAGCCAGATCTTCTGTATAGTATAATCCTGGGTTATATTATTATTATTATTATTATTCTGTTATGCTTCTGCAGCAGGAGGTCTAAAGTATTAATTCACCTCATACTTCTTAATATCACAAAAAAATTATGTCTTCAAATAGAAAATATGTTTTATTAAAATCCTACAGAAATATGCAGATGTCTTAAATCAATTCAAATTTCCTTCAAGCTGAGAATAAAAAAAAATTAGTTTCCAACAATCATTCCAATTTGGTTTTGGTTTTTGTTTTCAATTTGATAAAATTGAAAATTTTTCATTTTTATTTTCATCCTGAAATTAAATTTTACCTCAGACCCAGATCAGACTGGTTTTTAATATCGGGCCCCAGATGCATGCAACTTGACTACCAAGAGCTAAAATTTCATTTTTGAACAAAATATACATTAGTTTATTGATGATATATTCACAGATGCATCCAAGATAGCAATTATGATTTAGTTTTATCTGTTTAAGTTACAGTAATGGGAAAGGAATCAATAACCTCAGACGGGTATGAGATCATGTTTCACCCCTAATAGATACCTAAGTAAGGACTTACATACAAAAGTGAAAACTGTGAGAATGATTTATCTGAAATTCTTATTGGCACATTTTTCAGTCATTTATGACAAGTTGTGAGTATGTCTAACACCTTTATATAAAAGATACAATGTTTTAGAGCAATAATCCATTTTCCATTTTTAGATATAACCACTTGAAGTCCTTGCCTACCTCACAACTACTATTTTTGGGAATACTTCCAGAGGATTAAAAACACTGTGTTATCATCCAAATATTTATGACTGGTTTGCTCTAGGAAAAGTACCATTCAGGTATTCTTCTGAAAACTGACTACAGACAGTCAATATATGCTGCAGGCTGAAATTACAGTTGATGAGATTTTCTTTGTAAGAGAAAATAAAAACAATCTGTTTACAAAAATAAAATTCAAGGAAGTATTGGTATTAAGAGGTGAAGAAGGGGTCAATATTTACAATTTGAAGAACTTATTAATAAATAATTCTATTAGTTTTACTATATTGAGAATTAAAATTGAACTTAAAATGAAGAGGAGTCAGTATTTTTCTAGGTCTTGCTACAAACTTTGTTGAAGTGGAACATGTATGTGCCCAGGAATGTGTCTTAATGACTGTGATTTTAAATGGAAAAATTAATTGGACATTATCAAATTAGCAATATCAAATCCAAATGGGGAAATAAATGAGGAGGGGAAAAAAGTGAATTGAAACAAAATAAGTTAGACTACAATGATCTTTGGTTCAAAAATTTTGATACCATAGAATCAAAAGCAACCACAAAGTAGAATAATTAAAAAAAAAAATCACCATCGTAACCCCTAGGTGGGTTTTGTATTTTGTTAGAATACTGTTCCAGAATTTTCCCAAGTTTCCTTTATTGAAGATTCACCACTTTTATCAAATTATCCGGAGGAAGGGATCAAATGCACCCTCAGCAGGTTTGCTGGTGACACTAAACTGGGGGTAGTGGCTGATCCACCTGAAAGCTCTGCTGCCATTCAATGGGACCTTGATCAGCTGGAGGGGTGGGCAGAGAGAAACCTGGTGAGGCTCAACAAGGGCAAGTGCCAGGCCCTGCACCTGGGGAGGAACAGCCCCAAGAGCCTCCTACAGGGCAGCTCAGTGGAAAAGGACCTGGGACTCCTGGTGCATCACAAGCTGTCCATGAGCCACCAGTGCCCCTGTGGCCAGGAGGGCCAATGCCATCCTGGGGTGCATTGGCAAGAGTGTGGCCAGCAGGTCAGGGAGGTGATCCTCCCCCTCTACTCAGCCCTGGTGAGGCCATTCCTGGAGTGCTGTGTCCAGTTCTGGGCTCCTCAGCACAAGGGAGACAGGGAGCTACTGGAGAGGGTCCAGTGGAGAGCCACAAGGATGATCAGGGGTCTGGAGCTTTTCATCTAGGAAGACTTGGTCTTTTTAGTCTGGAGAAGACTGAGAGGGGATCTCACTAGAGGTAATAAATATCTCAAAGGCAGGTGACCATGGCATGGTGCCAGACTCCTCTCAGTGTTGCCCAGTGGCAGAAGAGTAGCAGTGGCAATAAATGGAAATACAAAGTTCTACTTCAACATGAGGAAGAACTTTACACGGAGAGTGGTATAGCACTGGGACAGGCTGCCTGGGGAGGTGACGGACTCACTCTCCTCTTCTGGAGACTTTTAAAACCCACCTGGATGTGTATCCATGTAACCCACTTTAGATGATCCTGTTAGGCAGCAGAGTTAGACTAGATATCTCCAGAAGTCCCTTCCAAATGTAACAACTGTGATTCATTTTATTCTATGCAAATTCCAATCATGGACAACTTCCTACAGTAAGTGTCCTGTTGTTTATATTGATTTTTTCTCCATTTAATATTCACATCCTTTCTAGTACTCCACTCCCTATACCTCATATCTAGAAAGAAATTATCTTAATTACTTTGTAAATTAATTATTTATTTTAATTATTTTGTTGTTTTAACTCTATAGGCATTTTCTATTTTTGTCAAATGAGCAAAACTAAAACTTTTCACCTGTTTCCATTATATTTTGATTTCTTTGAATTTGTGTTCATTTAGTTTTCATAGCAGTTTTCCTCACAGATTAAATTATCCTAGGAAAAGATACTAGGGATTCCTAGGGTTACTCTGTATTTCAGCAGTACTGACAATATGAAGCATTTTACCAATGGTTTTACATTATTTATTTTATTAGATGCCAAAATATTGACTCTTATTTCAATATTATTATTAATATTTCTGTTGAGCAGTGGGTCAGTACAAGAATTACTTAAATCTCTACACATTTCCATCTCCCAAAGATATTCAATGAATTTAGTTTAAGCAGCAAAACTCCTGAAAACTCAAAAGTTTCCATGACGGAAGAAACTTGTCCTCTAGAGAGCTCTTTTTATAGGATACAGGAACCATAAAGTCAGACCCAACATTAAAATATGCATTTAAAGCAGAAAAAAAGATTATCTTGTTAAGGAGAACTCTTAATTATGATAAAAAACAGCACATGCTTTGAAGACCCATGTAACTGATCTAACCTTTAAAAGCCAGGACTGATTTATCTCTCCACCACCACATTTTAATAATGAATCTCTCTGATAAATGTGCATCTTTTTAAAAGACACACAAAGGGCTGTATGTGCTTACCTTGTGCGACTTCCACCATTGATTTAATGACATCACTTACAGAAATAAAATGGATAGGACTGCAGTTTCTATATATAAATGCTGAGCATTTATTTTTTAGAGCTAGCCCTGGTTTCAGATGCACTCTAATGATGGAAATAGATATATATTCAAAGAAACAGTACTGACCTACTATCTGCACTTTTCTCAAGCTATTTTCAGCACCTTTGCACATTTACATTTCATAAGCAGAAAAGGAACATTTCTCTACCTTGCTTTATAAAAAATTGGGTCTGACTTTGGTTTCTGTCTGTCTAGAAGCATTCTTCACTGAATATAATTTCAAAGTCTGATCATTCACAGCTTGTCTTTTGGCTTGTGGCAAGGATATGGCTTAGGTCAAACTGCTTGTTTGGGGGCGCTTATTAGTAAAGCAGTATCACTGAAAAAAAAAAAAAGTTTGGAAGCAGTTCACTCTCTTGTAAATCTCAGAAATCCTCACACACGCCTTACAAACAAATGCATACCTGTAATGTGCAAATCCATACTAAGCAGAAGAAACAAGCTGATGTTTCCCCAGGTAGTAAAATGTAGATGTTTCTTATGAAGGTTTACATACCTTCAATATATTTCCTATAAACCAATACTGTTCAGAAGGTTGTATCTTTATCAAGTATGCTAATCTTTTTCTTGCACAATCTTTTAAGTGCTCTTAATATTGTTATGGTTTGTTTCATATTTCATTATGTCTTTCCACTGCTAACCTGCAGCTCAAGTTATTTGACTAAGTAAATGAAGTCTTTCAGGACGCAATGTGACTGGACTAAAATCCAATCAGATAATCACTGTTATCATAGAAGGTCAACTGAGGTCAAAGACAGCTTACACACAGCAGAGGCATGGAGTATGCTATAGAAGTATCACAGCAGCAGGTGATTACCTTCAGTTCAGGTGCTGATGAATTTCTCATCAGCTAACACAAAGCCGACATGTAAAAGCATGATACAAAGAATAACCCTAGAGCTCATCCAGCTTGAAATTCTGAACATGACTTAAAAAGCACATAAACCAAAAGGAAACTAACAGCATAAATACAATCAATGAAATAATTAATTACATTTATGAAGACATGATACAAAAATGGATTACCTATTAGATGAGAACCCAAAGATATTAAAAATTCTACTGTATTTAAATATAGCTCACAGTACAGTAAAAGAGAAAAAGAAAGCTAAAATCACAGAAATAGAAAACTTAGACATAGATATTCAAGAAAATTGCTAGCTGTCCTTCACTCTATAATAGTTCTTGTAGCAGTGCTACCACTTCATGAATTAAAGATAGAAAAATACATCATGGATCTTAGATGACTATTATAATGAAATTAATTAAGAGTATCATCGAAAACTGGGTAAGAAATCTAACATCTGTTTTCATAGAAGATATGTAATGTAAACTAAATGCTAGTAAAAAACTTAGGAAGATATATCAAAATGAAGAGGTAGAATTATTACAGCAGGTTAAGTGAAAAAAACCCGAAACCCAAAAACAAAACCAGAAGTGCATATAGTATTATAGATAAATATGAAAAATATGTCTAAACTTAAATGTAAGCACGAAATTTTAATACAGATATTAGTATGAGCAAAAGTAGACTTCTGAACTGCTTTAAAGTCAGATTAGGATGGTAAAGAAGAAATGAACCCTGGATTATGTTCACTGCAAGATGAATTTACATTGTCATATTATTTATATCTGCACACCTGTTTAAGATTATCCTGTAACACAGAGGAGTCAGAAAATCTAAACAAAGTATTAATTTTAAACATCATTCTTACCCGCTTATTTTCACAGACCGGTGTGATGTTCCAACTCTTATTATACCTATACATAACCATGTACAGGTCCTAGTTACCTCTGAATCTCAAATTGTATTAGCAATGATTGGAGAAAAAGGTCATCCAGTTTACTAATGTGCTTCTGTGTGGCCAATACTTTGTATTAGAGGCTGATGACAAAAAATCTGAGAGAAAGATATTTGAGCAAGTATTTTTCTGAGTAAAAATCTTTTAATATCTCAAAGAAATATAAGAAGACAGGGATTCCTTGACAGAACTATTAGATGCAGAGAAAAGGAAATGTTTATAAATAGTCAGTTTATTAGGCAGAATTTGCATAATGTTATACAAGATAAGGCAAATAAAATTAACAATCCAGAAAAATATGATTCTTTAAAAGGTGGTAATATAAATTAAACTTCAATACAAACTGCAGTGAATTGAGTTATCGCTAGCCCTTCTTCCTTTGGGCACTAAACAATTACAAGACAACAAATCAGCCAAAATAATTGCATTTCTCTTTAAAAGTCATGGATGGATTTGATCTAAATCAGTGAATAATGTGAAATTAAGTGGTCTGAATATCTGAGAAGAAATAGTATCTTGCAAATCTTATATAAAATGTAATATTCATATAGATGATAAAGTTCTGATATAAAAGCTGCACACTCTTTCTCTCCCTTAAAAAGGAGAGGACAAATCTGTAGATTTTTCAAAGATGAAAGAAACTTCAGGAAGTCACAGACAATTCAAAAGTAAAAAGGAAAGATAAGCATTTAAAACACTTGACCTACCGTCAAAATATAGACAGGAAAGAAAAAAAGAGATGTAAAGGAGATGCAAAAAGAGATTGTGGAATATGTTAACAATGCAATAATAAAAATTAGGATTAAAGGTTATTTAAAAAACCACACACTGTTCTTTAAAAAATAAAAAGGAAAAAACATCTTTTATTCCCCTTTTAACCGAAAAAGAAGAGAAATATAGTAAACAATCTATCCTCATACTGAAGTGAAGTTTAAAATAGCTCTAGGAAAATAAGCTATTCATAAGATCTCCTTCCCCTTCTCACAATTTAAAGGTTGGGGTTTTGGTTCTTGGTTTTTTGTTTTGGCATTTTCTTAAATTTCTAGTTTTTAAATTTTCTTAATGGAAATAGGTCTTATTTATATATTTTTAAAATTTATCTTTATATTTGAAACTATTCGTTTTGGGGGAGTTTTTTGGGTTTTTTTTTTTTTTTTTTGTTGTTTTTTTGGTTTTTTTGGGTCATACTGGTTCCAGATGTGTCAGTCTTTATTTTGCCTGAAATTACTCCAACTAGTCTTAATTTATGATTTTAGGAAGATCTAATGTTCACATCTAATGTCCTGCCAGTTGCAGTTGGGAAATACAATGGTATACTTCTTTTGTCAAAATTAAAATGGAAACTTCATCAGAACTTTATCAGGTTGGTATTCTGGTGCCCTGGAAAACTTAGTCTCATTTGAGCAATTTTTCATAGAAGTGGTAATGATGGAAAACTATGTATCTTCTCCTTCTTCTTCTTCTTTTTTTTTTCTTATTTAAAAAACCTTTTTTAAAAACTACACTTATCAGCATTCAGCATGTTTTTTCCTTACTGTGCATTGTAAGCACAAGTTATTAGAGGAATATATATATTTAGAGAGGAGAGGCCATAATTTGGTAGCAAAAATCCTGCAAAGTGCTGCATTTTCAGTGAGGAGTTGCATGTGAAAGTGCATGTCACAGTCAGGTCTTCCACACCTGCCTGCAAGAACAAAAGGAGCAAAAGGCTGTCACTAACTGGAAGGCAGGCTGGCAAAGTAAATCAAATCTATCTGAACCTGCAGCAACAGAAGATCTGTTAAACATACCCCAAGGGGGATAACTCTGAAAACTTTCACAGCTCATAGAACAGGTTGATCTTGAAATAACCATAAGAAACAGTCAACTAAAATCAGGTCTGTAGCATCTGTTAGGCAACCTTCCTACAGTCAGCGCTATTCACAGGGTAATCTCTACTGAAATTGTACTGGGAAATAAAGGAGGAGAGGAGGACGAAAACATATACATCTGTTTTGTTTCTAAATCAGAAACAAAGAATTATTGTTCTGAATGCCAGAAAAATTAAGCTCAAATTACTGTGCAAAAGGATTTTGCTGTACTGGGGACTTTTAAAACAGTTCTGTAGTCCAATGTCAATCTAATAAGGACAAGGGTAATTGGCCTGGTTTGCATGAATAATCCTATTGATTTCAGCCGAACTACTTATGTGAGTAGGCCAATTATATTTTTGTTCTTACTCAATATTCACATATCATTCTTCTAAAGTCTTGTAACAATTTCTGAAGCTCTTAAAAATTTGTCTAGACTTATTTCTATTTAATATTATGTCAATGCTCATATTCTTTATCTTCAAGATACCTGTTTCTTTTTCATTAAACTATGTGATTAATCTCTGACACAATGATAGACAAAACCCAAATAATACATATGTGAATATCAAAACAGTAGAGTTATTAATCTAGAAAAATGAAACACATTATATTACTTTTTAGAATAACATGCTATTATTCTGAAACACATCAGTTCTATGTCCTACCATTATGACTCAGTCAGTGTACAGTGCATGAAATCTTGCTGTTCACAAATACTGTCATTGTCATTTTCTTCCTACTGATTTTAGCACTGCTTATTCAAGTCCTAATACAAATTATTTGTTTTATTTAATAATATTGTGCACAATTTGAAAGAAGTGTCTTCTTTCTCCAGTCAGCAAATAACTTCTCCTCAAATTAAAAAAAAAATTCAATAAGGAATATAATAATGAAAATATGACTTATAAGCTGTTCTGTATTTTCCGTACCAAATGGAAATGCCAAATAATTTTATCAGAAATAATATTATTGCAATAGGCATCAAAGAAGCAACGATTAGCCACTTATTGCGAAGTGTTACCAGCATTTTTTTTCTATTACAAAATTGCGTTATTGTTATGTCTGCAACAAGAATTTTACATTCTTACATTCTTGAATTAGATTAACACGGTGGCTGTGAAGATCCTGAAGAGTGTTCCAGGCACAATGCTTAGTGGGGAAGGAAGAAGGTCACTGCAATTCTATTGTTTCAAAAGTTTGGATATCTGTGCTCTTGTCTGCTCTTGTTTGTCATTTATTAGCTACTGTAGGAAAGCATAAAATTCTGAATCAAGATGAACTGGTGGAGCACAAGTATGCTTGATGAAGTACATGGGAGTTTTTTGTAAGCAAAACTCCTACTAATATGTAAAGGCTTTTCTTGACATACAAACTCATTGCTACAGTCCTATAATATCACTTGTTTTACTCATAGACTATTATACACTATTAAATTGCATTAACATGATTGCAAGCTTAAAGCCTGATTAATTATAAACATATAATAAAGAAGATTACATTGCATTATATTTCTTTGCAATGAATCAGCATTTATTTTGTGTGAGTTGAATTTTTTTCACCCATTAGGAATGATCTATGGGCAAACATTCTCTCACATTTTATTGCTGAAAAGAATGGCAAAAGCATTGACAACCAACTGCTACGGGACTACATTTAATGAAATTTAAATACTAAAACTGAGCTCCATATCTGATACATCTTCTGCTCTTGGGTGAACACCTAACAAAAATCAGCTAAGTTCACAGTACATGGATGATTCCTAGAGGTTTTTTTGTACCTGAGCAAGGAGGCACTGTCTGATCTTGATCATGTTGCACCTGTCCTGCTGGTAAAACAAGAAAATCACCTCACAGCAGTAGTAAATTAGCAGTGCCCATGATCCTTCGATTGGTTCCTACTCATATGAACACATACGCAACAAAACACTAAATAAAACTGAAAAATCTCAGCCCATTGAAGTTTACATTCATTTCTGACATGACCACTAGCAGACCTAGCATTTTATCTATAAAGACCACTTTCTACAGACAGAAAGAGAAAAACAAGGTGGTGAAAATAGTGTTGGATATTCCAGAGGCTTTTGCCTATACATAATGGACTTCCCAAGCAACAAGTTAGTATTCTGAGATATACTGAAAACTTTATAGAGAAATTATATGCTTGATTTGCATTATACATTAGGTACGAATATGAAATCTAATAGTACCTATCTTTATCCCTCTTTCCTGACATAATTTAAAAAGCAACAAATGGAGAAGAAACTTCATCAAAGAGCAAAGTATAAACACAGACATCCATGGTATAAAAAGAAGTTTGGAAAAAATCCTTTCTGCTTCAAAATATATGACCATAGATAGAATCTTAGCATTATAAATATTAGTGTGCATTAAAAACATATGGTAGCACAAGTAAATAGACACCACCTTTACACTCTTCTTTTGTAGGGGCTCACAATGCCATTTCATTTAGATATCCAGCATTTCTGGACATCACATGACATCACATTCCATGGATGTTTAGCACGTTATGCATGAGCTGTCAAACAGACAAAGAATAAGCAGGAGAACTATAAGTTCAAAAAAGATCACTATAAGTGGTTCTATAAGTTATAGAACCACTATAACCATTTTTTTTAGTAAGATTTAGGCATTTCTAATGTAGCTTTAGGCCTGTCTCCATCAATGTCTAAATGAACTAGTAAGAGAAAACTATATTCTGAACTTATTCTAGATACTCTTACAATTCACATTTTACTTCACGTTGGTAATACCATCATGTTGCAAATATGTCACATTTCATATGCCACAATATTTAAAAAATAAAAACAGGAAAACCCAAATAGAAAGTTTTTTGTTAAATATGCTGCTTTACAGGAAAAAAAAAAACAAACCACAATAAACAGCCATATTTGTTTTTAGAAAATAAGGCCTATTTACTGTCATTACAATTTCTCCTTTCAATAAGTCCAAGACAAGCATTTTCTCTTATTTCTAATTTATCCTTCCTACTAGTTTCCCTTCTCTTCACACTGAGAAATTTGGAAAGAAAAATAACAAATCACTACCTGTACTGCAATTAATTACAGGAATATGATTATTAAGATTTTATATTCTGTTCTACTTTTTTAATGTAACAAAGTCTTAACTACTGCTGAAAAAAAATAAACAAAAGGCATAATATGGACATTGTAAGGCACCTAAAATTGCATCTCTGAAGACATTATTCTCTCTTAAAAGGCTTTTGTACCACTCACCTTGCTGGGATCAGTTAATTGTACAGATGCATGAAAATTTCCTATATATACATAGTAAAATATGGGTATTTATGTCCTCAGTGGACACTTTGGAGGATGACTGAAAGGACTTTATTTCCCAAAAAGTCTCTCTCAATTGTCTACGTAAGAGGTCTGGATTAATAAATTGGTGGCTTGTATTACTCACAGGAGAACCCTTAACCTTTGTTCACTTCATTTAAAATAAACCTGTTTGTACAACAGTGGGACAAGTCCACTGAGAACATTCTCAATGGTTCTCAATAGAACCATCCCATCAAGGAAATGAAGGATTTGCTGTTTAGCTCTTATGTTTCTTGGCCCTCAATGAAAACATCTCCTTGGCTTTCTGAATACTGGCAGACTGGCAGAGTTTAGTTGCCTACATTACTGGTCCATGCTAACACTGGAACACTGAGGGCACATCTTCACTACCAACTATGTCAACCAGCTCTGATCTGTAGAGAGAAACACTTGGTGCTGAAGGTCTAGGATTCATAGAAGACGCATTTCAGATATTTTGTTTGTCCATTTCCACTTGGAATTAAGTACAATTCTGGTACTGTAAAGTCTTCCATCTTTGTATCATATGGAAAGAATCTAGTTTGCGCTTTCCAGTGCAGCTGAATTCAAAGCAAGCTAAACGGATCAGGAGATTTGCTTTGGAAAGCAGACCTGTTATTAGGTATGTATACATAGTCTTTATTCTTTTAATCTCTAATATAGTTGACCATTAGTATTCACTGAAACAAAAATAAACCACTACGGCTACAACTAGTTTAGTACTGTTGATCTTAATAATGTAAATTCTGAACTTTTTGGACATACCCACTAAATATATTTGATCTTAAGATGATGTAACATATTTATATTCCAAATACATAAAAGCCTAAAATGAAGAGAAAAAGAAGTTAAATCATCCTTGATAAAGATTCACAGTAGCATTTCCAAAAGATAAGAATTTTTTATTTTAACTTTTTCCATTAAATAAAAAAAATTAAAGTATTTTTAATTTAATACTTTAAATTAAAAAGTATTTTTAATTTAAAATATTAAAACATTTTTAATTTTTAAAATATTTTTAAAAATATTTTAAAAATTAAAAATATTTTAATATTTTCAGCTCAGTAAAGATTTTTAAAAAACACAAAATATTTTTAGTGTTTTCACGACTAAAAGGGAAAAAATGTAATGGAAAATAAGTTTATACTTAACTAATGAAATAATTCAGTTTTGTTTCAAACCAAAATATTTCGTTGTATTTTTATGCTTGTGTTCACACAAAGTAGGAAAATGAATAATGAGATGCCCTATTCAGATGTATATATTTTTTTCAGCAGAAAAAAAATACATTTCTTGGTTTAAAACCATCAAAACTTAAAAAAAACCAAACCAACAAACTTAGATACACTTGTAAGCAGATAAACAGTTTGCAGTGAACCTGAACATCACAAAGTAAAAGCAGTCATATTAAAAGCCTCTTTACGTAAAGAGTGACTCACACAAAAATCCAACTAAAGAATGAAATAACAGAGTAAGGCAACCTGTTTATTATTTTGTTTCTTACATTCCTCTTAATCCATGTCATCAATGCAGTTTGCTGGCTAAACTGCATATTGGCCTAATGGGCAGTCAGCAAATTTAAAATAAAGCAAAAAAACTTTGAATAAAAATGCTTCATCAACTGCCTCTGGTGAAGACTCTCTATTGTCCATTTTTTTGGCAATAGCATTGATGTAATAATGTGAAAACATACACATTTCATTTGAAAAGAGACTGTAAAATTTGAAAATAATTATTTTCATGGTATAAGGCATCAGTCGTTTTAATTGTACTGAAAAATAGCAAGAAAAAGGAGTGGCTCAAATCAAGAAAATTCAGTAGTTTTGGCACATGCCACAGTAGCACCAACAAAACTTAAAAGCTGCTTTTTGGTGAAATGCTTAAAAGAGGTAATTAAGGAATGAAGAATTTGACAGGCCTTGTATAAATAATTAAAACCATTTGCAAGATGAAAATATATATATATACCTGAATTTTCCTAAGTTGTCTGTGAGACTTTAGAGGGAGATAGGTATCCAGCCTTCATAGGAATCCTTGAAAATTCTTTGTGCTCTTTGTGTTTCCCATATTTTTTTAAGGGAGAAAGAAAGAACTCTCTTACCGTGTTTTGTACTTTTGATACAAAATAGAGATAAGGTTTTTTTGTGTACAAGTGTGTTAACTCCCGTGGAGTTAACTGCACCAGGGGAAAGAGACTGTTGATGTCTGCTTTATGAGATAGAATATATCCAGTGTAGAGAGAAAATGTGGTGTAAAATGTGATGATACACTTCTACAGGAAACAATGCTGTGTGTAACTGCTAATTTTATCACAATAAAAATCAATCACTTCTATTTCCTGTGTGCTGTTTTCAAGCAATGCATTATTTTGAAATATAATAGATGAAGCACAAAAGAAAGCATAGAAAATTACTACAGGATATGTTTTAGTGAAAGGAAAGCTTTGGACTGCAGCTACATGGACTGAACAAAGCCAGGTTCTTAGATCCCAATATATGAAACAGTCTTTGTCTTTATCACATTTGCCATCTCCTTTATTCATATCAGTCAAGTCAATCTAAAGATTGTTTGTGGTCTATGTCAAAGAACAAAGCCATTTTTATCAGTTCTATTCTCACTCATTACATGCAAATCAAGTAACTAATTTGATCTAATCTAACTGCAATTATCTAATTATCAGTTTAACCTGGCAATCAACATGGCAGACTTGGATTCCTTAGGATGCAGAGAAGAATATCACCTGCCAAAATCATCTAGAGAATAAAGGAAAAATTTTCTAAATTCTTGAGGAGAAGTTGTGTGCTGGGAAGAGAGCACCTGTCATAATCTGCGTTGTTTCAGCAAATGATCTGAAATCTGGGTAGAGTTACAGAAGAAAGACTGCAAGCACAAGGAATGACTTGGGCTCTACCCAAGGAAGTCTATCTCAAGGAAGTAACTCAAAACTCTTGGAAGACTGTGAATAAAATTAGAGTATCTTAATCTTCCTGAAACTGACATTACAACCATCATTCAGTTCTCTCAATATCCAATCATTTCTTTAAATACTATGTAAGCTTATTTTTCATTATTTTAAGTCTCAAATTTTCCAACTAGCTGAGTGTCCTGCAGAATGCCTTGCAGATTTAAGTGCCGATGAAGAATTTTTAAAACTATTTGATAGCTCTTTGCAAGACCCGTTACCCCATGGAGAGGGAAATCAACACTGGAGCATGTTTTCTGGCAGGACTTATGATAATGCTGTCCCACAGAATGCAGGTCCCCTGTAGCATTATCACAAGTCTGTGCACTGACCCACGGAGCAGCCTGTTCCTGATAGACTCTCTCCTGTGCAATGGACTCAGGGTAGAACAGTTAGTGAAAAACTGCAGTCTGTGGGAAAGACCCATACCAAGAAAGATCATGGGGGAGTGTCTCCTGTGGGAGATACACCACACTGGAGAAGGAAAAGAGTCTGAGGAATCCTCCCACTGATGAGAAATGATCAACGGAAACAATGTGTGATAAACTGGTGCTAACCTCCATTACCCTTCCTACTTTGTCACTCAAAATGAAGAGGGAGAGAAACTGGGAGCTCAGTAAAGTCTGGGAAGGTGTTTTCAAGATCTGGGCTGATTTCTCATCATCCTACTCTAATTTGATTGGCAATAAACTAAATCAATTCCCCAAAGAGTAGTTTATTTTGCCTGTGACAGTAAATGATGAGCAATCTCTGGCAGTCCTTATCTTGACCCATGAGCCTTTGCTTGTATTTTCTCACCCATCTAGTCAAGGAGTGGAATGTTAGAGTAGCTTGGTGGACACACAACATTCAGCCACGGCCAACCCACTCAAAGTGTGTCTGTTCTGAACACACATTTTACAAAAATGTGCCCATTATCAGCAGTAACACTAAAGATGCAGCTGTACCACCACCATCAGTTCACCCAGCAGTGACAAATAACTGCTTCAATAAATGTCTTCAAAATACAAGGCTTATAAAAGCATAACAGAAAAAACTGGAAGTGTGAATTGATAAAGTGGAATAATACTGGAAGTGTGAATTGATAAAGTGAAATAAATTGATAAAGTTCTGTCACACCAAGTCTACTGCGTAAGCAGATAATACTATATTGTATTATACTATATTGTGGATGTGTTGCCAATATAATATTATATTATACTACTAATGCTATATTGTGGATGTGTCGCTACCTTTCATATAATGTTTAGTTATCATATTCAGAAGAATTTCTTGACAATTACTTCTGTTTACCAATAGTGTCTTTTTTAATTTCCACTCATATGGAGTCTATGGAAGTACTGTGTTCTTCTATGCTCCAGAATCACAAAGTACTCACCTCAAAAAGCTTATCTTTTTAGGATCAGAAAATTATTCTTTTTTATTTCTGAATTATAATTCTCTTTCCACACCAGAGATTTATATCTCTTGAGCATATTCAAATGCTATCTTAAGCTGCAACAAATACATTAATAGGACTCATACTCACATACTGATAAGAAAAAATTCAGAATTACAAAATAAAACACCTTCCTAATACTGCAGTACCCTTTTCTGGTTTTTGTCAGTGGGACATTAAGTTTGTACTTGTTTGCACCTTTATTGCAGAAGTAATTTAATTATAATTCATTTATAAAGGAGGGTAATCTCATGGTAATTTTTAGATGTGTTTAACATCATGGCTGGATTCTTATTATAATGCATGGGACATAAATATATGCTCTTGTAGTTTTCTGTTTCAACTGTTTTCAGTACTACATGCATATGCAGGTATCCAATGGCTTTTGCATAAAATTGACCTATCCTAGGAAAGAGGCAGAAGTTCTAATACAGGCTTTTTTTTTTTTTATTTCTCAGTGCAAAATATCCCTCATCATGTAATTAACATTCTTTTCCCAATTGAACACCATTCAAAAATTTCCATATGTAAATGTCAGTTTTCCTTTTGTCTAGGAGCACAAAACAGAACTATGAAGAAGTGTTTGGTTATTATTTGAGTTCCAATCACACCTTTCTCAACTGAATCTTTAGTCAGACAGCTTGCAAGGAGTGCCACTGCACACACTTGCTTACATTAGTTGATAACAGTAAACTAATCCAAAGTTGCCTCAAAACAGTTGTGCAAACCTCTAGATTAATTCTACCTCTTTTCAAATTTGTGTTTTCATTGACAAGAATATTTTTAAAAGCACATTATCATATCAGCAAATAATGCCTCACATGAATTCTGTCCATTTTGGGTCCATTGTCTAAATAGACGTGCCACTCTGTTTATAAGAAAACACAGAAGACAAAGCAAGTGTACTATCATCTACTTTAGAACCAGCTTAAAGGTATCAATTTATCACTTTATTATGATGCAATTATAACTTTATAAACAGATTAGTGGACTATGGGTGCAAATAAATCAATGTGTATGTAATCCTTGCCTACAAAAATTTTCCTACCATACTGCCTAGCTATGCAGTCAGAGGTTGAAAGATTAGTCTCCTAAATGAATGCATAAACCCAAGTGTTTTTTTCAATTAATTGTTGTAATAATTTATTACTTACTACCAAATAATAAGAATTCAGCAGAACTTATAAATGCATTAACTAAATAGAAAACAGATGGTATAATTTATTGGAGGGCCACAGTTATCTCTTGGGTTTACAAAGCTCCTGTGAATGCTTTGCAGACTTTTGTCATCTTATTTAAAGATTCATCCAACTTCTGGGAAATATTTCCATATATAAAATAATGAAATTATAAAACTGAATAACACATGAACAATGGACCACTCTGATAATATAAAACAGACAATTATCAATTACCAAGGTTCTCAATGTTTATAAGAATTTAATATAAACATTTATTAAGGAAATCTACATAAGAAAATACCCTTAACTGAAAGGCTGCTGCCTTATGAAATTCGGACATTATTAAGATAAAATTTTTAAGAATAATTTTTTTTTTCTGTACAAAGAATTTTTCATATGTTGAACAGAGAAACACACACACACACACACACAAAAAAAACCCAAAAATCTATCCCATCTCTGCATCCTTTAATGAACCAAGATAGTAACAGCTTAGTCTATTTTCACAGGACTCAGTGTAATGGTCCACCACCAGTTCTCCAAAAGCCAAACTTTTGGCATCTAACCACTTTCTCCTAAATATGAGGGGAGTCTTTCCTGTGTTAGCCTGGGTAGATTTAACTTGCTCCCTAGCAGCTGGTATAGTACTGCATTTCAGATTTAGGATGAGAATAATGTTGATAACACACTGGTGTTTGAGTTGCTGACAAATAATGCTTACCTTGTCCTTATAAGACAAGGACTTTCCAGCTACTCACACCAGCCCATCAACAAAGAGACTGGGAGAACACAAAAAAGCTAGGAGGAGACATGACCAGGACAGATGATTCCCATAGACCACAGGGATATTACACAGCATATAGTGTCATGCTCAGCATATAAACTATGGGAGAAGTTGGTGGGGGGGCTGCTGAGGAACAGGCTGGGCATCCATCAGCACAGGCGGTGAGCAACTGCTCTATGCACCCTTCGTTTTCATTATTATTGTTTCTGTTCTTGTTCTTATTACTATTATTTATCCTATCATTAGTATTATTAGTATTTTCCCTTCCTTTTCTGTCCTTTCAAACTGTCTTGATCTCAGTCTGAAATTTTTTAATTTTTTTTTTTAAAACGTTGTTCCCCATCTCACTGGGAGCAAGGGGATAGTGAATGAGCCACTGTGCAGTATTTAGCTGCCTGCCAGTTTAAACTATGGCACCTCTTGAGTCTTCTCCTTTTTCCAGACAGCAGAATCATACACTTTGTCACTCTTATGAGAGGGAAATGCCACTGCTATGTAGGCACCTAAGCGGATTAAAGTAATACTATGTAACCATTGCTATCTTTTGATCTCAAAGCACTTCCAAACCAGCATAAACATACATACAACTTATATATATATGCAAGTTTACATGTATACACATATATTAAAAATCTACACAAAAAATGTTTCTTCAGAAATAGAATAACGCTCAGCATTTTGTCATGAATAAAAGGACATAACTGAAACTTTGTATTAACTTTAATTTTTCCTTGTCTTAGCAATTAACAGACAGTCATATGCAGATTTTTTATGCTTAGGTAATTCTACTTGAGTCCTAAAGGAATTGCTCTTTCCTTCTTTTTGTAAAGAAAGGTTTTCAGACTTTGAAGTTGAACTGAATGCTGAAAAGGTGCTCAAAAGACCATATTAGCTATCAAAAGTCTGTGCTAGTCAGTTGAGACTTTTCTTTTTTTATACATGAACATAACTTTTGTCACAGGATACTTTGTGAGGAAAAGCTGCTGTCTATGTTCACAGGAAGGTATTGCACATTGGTATATTGGTCTGTGTATGGGTTCATTCATGCATTCATTTTTATATTTTATATTTTAATCAGTTACTCTCACTTTGTTTTGTACAAATTCTTTTTCATAAGAACACCAATACTGAAAATACCTAGAACAGCAGTAAATTCATTAAGGATTTTATTAAGTCAGCTTGTCATCAGGTACAATTCATCAATTGCACACATCTTTCTGCTCTATTTTTGCTAAATGCATCTTCTTTGGAATTTAAATTATGACAAAAAAGTGGCTGACTAATCTGAATTTCTCAATTTATTCATGTTCAATAAAAACCTGTTCATCAGCTTAAACTCAGCTAGGAGTTCAAATCAAATTTAAACCACCTGGGAGTAAACAAAATTGCTCTTCTTCCCTAGCATGTCAGCTATGGATAAAAATAACAAGCATATTTACAAGGAGCTCAAGATTCTAAACCTCTGTTTCTACCAACAGATTTTACTGAAATGATTTAACGATTAGAAAGAAGCTCCCTGGGTGTATTTTAGATTAAATATTTTGATCCATGATTAAAGAGAACAGAGAGAAAAAATAGATGTAGGTTCCTATTTGGAGATTACAAAATGGGTTTGCTTTTCACTGAAGTCAATATTAAGTAAATATTCATTGCACACAAATTTTAGATATGCTGTCACAATTGCTTGAATTTCTTTCAGTATCTTCATCATCCTCTCCCTCTCTTCTCTCTTCCTTTCATTTACAGACCACGTACAAAGCTTTAACTGGAAAAACAAGATTACTGAGATTCTTGGAAAAGCCACATATGAGATGTGAGGCTTGGCTATAAAATACACAATTTAAAATATTTTTTTGATAGCTACCTATCTAATTAAGTACTATTTTGCCTGTGTTCTCTTTAATTTTGACAAGACAGTTTTGTTTAAAACCACAGCAAAAAGAGTCTGGGATTGGGAAAGCCAATTGTCAGGAATATTTTAGGTAGTTAAATTGCGCATTCATCACAACATTTCTGATACAATGCAGCACTCTACGCTGGACTCTTGCTGCTCAGAAATTGTTATGTGTGAAAGAGGCAGGATGTGCTCACTCACTGCAGGAGCTGCTCTCAGGCTCAGACCATTATCCTTGGGACTTGCCTGAGCTAAATTGAAGGTGTGCCTGATCATGTGCTCTGTCAGCCTGAATTGACACAGACAGCTGAACTATTTTGAGGCTTGACATTGGATCTACTCTGTCTCTATAGAACTGATTGGTACCAAATTGTCACCAGTCCTACTTTGCTCTGCATTTGGATGTTGTAGAACTCTGCCCTTGACCTTACAGACATCCTTCTGTCACTACTTGCTCCTACCTTACCTTCACTTAGCAGCCTTTCTTACTGCTCATAAAGTGCAGACTGTTAAATTACAATTAATGTATTTTTAGGTAAAGTATTGCAATTATGAGATTTTGTTCCTGCATGGAGTACACATGTGATGAGAATCATTGTGTCTCACCTGTTGTAAATAATTGGTTTGTATGTCTTGGTATAGGTAATGGATGATAATGAAGCCCACATCTGAGCTGCTGGCTAGCACATGAAAAACTGCTGAACGTGAATTGCAGGAGACTCTCCTATGTGACCACACCCCATCATACCTGATGAAGATGTAACATAATATCCTTTGTTTTTATCTGGAAATCTGTATCTGCCTCAGAGTTAGTAAGAATTTTTCTTTGCTATGTAGTCATATTGTTAAAACAGAATACAAAATACATTGCTTTCTAGAAGCAAAAGGTGAGCCAATAGTTGCAAGCAGCTTTAGCCTCTGTCTCCTTGAGTGAGGACTCAAAAAAGGAATAAGATGTACCACTAAGCAGATTATAAGAAAGATAGTATGAAATGAAAAAGACTTCTTTTACATTTTATAAAATCTTCCTGCTTGAAAATTCTTTTAACAAAGATGAAATTTTCTGTGCTAGAGATGTAAAGCTGTATTTCTGATGGAGTTCATAATACTGCAGCTCTGAAGGATTCTTGCAAAGATCTCAAATCAATAATCACTAACTAATTGTTAAGGGACATTGACTCTTGAACTAGAAAAAAATAGAACACAAGGATGAGAAAGAGAAGAGAAAAATGCAGTGACCCACCAGTTACCTATCACATAAATGGCAGACACAGGATCAGAATTCATGTGATACTAAGTATTGTTGGTCAAGAATTTAGATAAATTATCTTCTTTCATATGATCAGTGACAATGAAATATTTATCAGGAAAAGGATTTTTGATGTTAGTAAACTAAAAAAATTATTTTGCAGTTTCACAGCATTATTGTAGTCAAGGCCAAACATTGTGGGCATAAGACAATCTAGTCATTAATGCCCTGGTCACTTTTAAGGTGGGTTTTTGCTTTTGCTCCAGGTGGGAGTAACCTGAATGTTGATTTCCCACAGCAGAAATGCTGTTCAAGGTCAATTGAAAGCAAAGATTTTCTGAACTTTCACAGATAATATTTACCTCAAACTACATGGGGAAATAGATAGATTTTGCTAATTAAAAATGTAATGCCAAATGACATAAAAACACTTATTCATGTTGGTAGTGAGTGTTTCAAGCTGAGTAAATAGCAAGAGTTTTGAATAGAATAAAATATCAGATTATCAAAATCAAGTAATAAAAGCATGCATAGTATTAAAAATGTCTGCATATGTGTATATATACATATAATCCATCAGTGTCATTTTAATGACTGAACATGGAAGAATTTTAGCATCTAATTTATGCTACACCATTTATTCTGCTTATTTACTTGAGTATTTTTATGACAAATTTAAATAGAGACCTAAATATTTATTAAGGTCTGTAAATTATCATGCTCATCATTTTAAAAGAAGCCAATTCTTTATGATGTTTAGCTCTTCTAAACCCAGAAACTAATAAAAAAAATAGGATTCTTTTTTCAGCAGAGGAACAACTATTATTTTGCAGATAACTGCAAGAACAGCTAGTGCCTATGCAACTATTCAGCAGAGTTTTACATAAATTTAAAGTTAAACTCGTTTACTTCTAGACCTGACATTAATGCCAATCAAGTCAACAGTAAAATACATCTTAGCTTTGTCCTAAATTACTGAAATTATGAGCATATATAAATTTAATAATGAAACACAATTTTACTAGACAGCACATACTCTATTGATATCAACCTTCCCAAAGACCAAGTGGAAGATCAGCTATTTCTTACTCTCTTTAAGAAAGAAAGAGCAAAAGTAACAGAGGCAGGAACTCTTAAAGAGAGGTCAAGTAATTCACTGGAAGTTATGATTTGTTTCCTATTAGATTTATTTCCTATAAGAAAAGAGTTGAAAAAGGTTCACTGAAGTGACTTTTGAAGGATAATGTTAACAGACAGCTGGTAGCATTCAATTTAATCGACCATGGCTTGATCTTGAAAATATTTTGCTTTGGTTAAATGGTAAAAAGTAATCTGAACTTGGAAAGCAATGGCCTCATTGAAGTTATCTTCAGTTAAAGTTTCCTCAACACATTTGTTTTGATTAGTAACTATTAGAGTTCTATTAATAGCTCATGAATGAAATACTGAGTTATCTTCTGACTGTATTTTTTACACATATTGGAAATCATTTCATCAGTGGCCCACAGGCATTAAGCATTAATTCAGAGAATTTTTAATGGTTCCCCCTTTTTCCTTATTCTTTAATATTTTGTGGAAATATATAGCCATCTTGAATTTGAGTAACAGTCTGGTTTAATTTTTCTTTAAACACATCTATTTATAGTTGGCTTCATTGAACCATTGGCCTGCACAGCAAGTATTTAGCCTAAGAGCCAGCTCTATCCTCTCTTCAGCTTGAAACTATATGCCTAAAAGTCATCATGTTTATGGTTTTGGGTTTTATAAATGAAGACTACTTCAATAAGTGAACAGATATGCTTTCTTTCAAACCCATCATTATGAAAATACATGTATGAATTATGTCCAAACTTAAGATTTTAACTTGCATTACATCATATTCCCAAAATGTGGGATATTTCATAAATCAGAAATATCCTGCAATAGAAATATGGAGATCAGCCACCTTAGAATGGATACATAACATTAAAAACATAGAATTCCTTAAAAGTGCATTAATAAATTTGTCTTATTCCAATTTAAAATGTTTTATTTCTGTGTCTGCTACATCTGTGGATGAATATTCATAAAGAACACCAAGTAAAATCATATTATTTTTCTGTCCAATGATAATAGAATTATGTATTGAAATTTTTGTAAAACCAAATTAATGATTTAAGCAAAAGTTTATTTGTTTTACCGACCAAATCACATTAAATTCCTCCTTATATACGTAATAGAAATTAATGAAATATTCTTGCAAAAAAAGCCCAAACTTCTATTTCTATTACCTCTTTTATTATTCAATGAAAATATGTTTCTGTTCTGGAGACAGGCAAAGGAATGGATGCTTCTGGTCCCAAGATACCATAATCTGAACAAGTCAAGGTGATCAGATGTCATTTTGACACATCTCAGGGCAGGCAGGTGCCCTGTATATGCTCCTCTGAAGAGTAAAAAGTGGATGTTGATTAAAGTTCTGTTACATGCTACACTGCCAAGATACATGTGCCTTAATCCTCCTTTCTCCAAAACCTGCCTCTGATTTATACCCATGAGGGCGTCAAGAGGATTCTGTCCATCTTGTGTATGTGAAAATAAAACAATTTGGAGAGATTCAAGTGAACCCTGGATGTTCACGGACAACCTTGCCTGTTAAGAAAACTTCCAACATAACCTTTAAAGGAATATATGTTTTCAAGTAGGTGGATTTCTTCTTAATCATTCAACATATTGTTAAAGAAAATGTTATTGGGTTTGTTATTATACTTTGAGAAAATTCCTTCCACCCCACCCCAGGAATATGTAGTATCATTCACTGCTTCCAAACACTATGAAATCAAAACAGGATTTTATTTCAGGAAATGTATGTGAGAGGAAGTTTTATCTTGCTACCTACTGTCAGTTTTAGTATAGATCTTTGCAAAGATGGCAGAATGGTGTATTCTACATAAATTACCAAGTCTTTTATTAGTACTATGATATGTTTTTCCAGTTACTTCCTGTTGTCTTGGCAGTACAACTCTGTTGTAGCTTATTCAAATGCAATTGTATTTGTTTTTCACCTGCAGTGCATTTGATTACTAAGATCTTTTTTATAATTTTTTTGTAGATGAAAACGTGAATTTTTGTCTGAATTTTTTGTCTTCTGTAATTATAAAGAACAGCATGTAAACCCTTCATGCTGGAAAAGCAGAATCTGAAGAATAACAAAAATTACAACTGAATATCACGTCAATGAATACTTTTACACTAAAAATGAAAATATCTACTTTTACACTAAAAATGAAAAAATCTAATTTCTACTTTACTATTTACAACTAAATGTAGACATGCTTCAACTTAGAACTGCAAAGTGGAAACTCCCCTAAGCTTCACCAGTCTACACCCATGATATATTCAACAGAATACACCCATACAGCAGATCTGATATTCATTATGCAATCAAAGCAAATACTAAATTAAACGACTGGGCTGTTTCATAACACTGTTCACACAGGAACATTACTTTATTTATTATTCATCACAGCTTCTGCTGTGACATATTTTAAATATAGGATTGTAATGACTGTTTACTTCTGCCTCACAGGATGCTTCTCTGTTAACCACAATACATTCTCATACATAGAGATTGCTGATGAGAAGAGAGGACTTCATTCTTTTTCTCTTTGACAAATAGGTTTATGAAAACCATGAAGCCTATGCTACAACATCCATTCCTCTTCCACTGTCTATTCTAAACTATACTTTAGATCTCAAAGCTGTGCATACACGCAAGTAGTAGAAAAATATATTTATGGCATATTTTTCATCAAATACTTGACTATAACTTTTTAAAAATAAAGTGCATGTAAAAAAAAGCAAAATATGGCACTTTGGGTCTAATGGGCTAGCAATACTTAACATAGATTTATTGTTACCATATATTTACCAAAAATATTATTGCATTTATTGTCTCTTTGTGCTATGATTACTAATATCAGTCCCAGCAGTAGACCTTCTTACTTTTCTTTGACTGTTGGCAGATTCCTTGATACAGAAATAATCTTTTGAGTGTGCTCTTCATTGGGCTGTGTGGTGAACTAAACAAAAAATGGGAGAAAAGGACGAGCTGCTTCATCTATGGTGCCACTGAAAGAAATGCCTAACCTGCATAAAGTAACTAACCTGCCCAAACTAACTAACCTGCCCAGTGGTACTATGATGCATACCCTCTGTTTCAGTTGAGAATAGCTGAATAAATCTTTTGTTGATTCTTTGAATAGCAAGAAGCTATGCAAGGAATAAAGGAAGGAATAAACTGAAGCCTAAAAGACTTTAGGAACCATAGCCAGTGAGGTCACTGCAAACACCTTCATTCAGAGGTGAAATGGAAATAAAGTACAAATGAAAAAGAAAGAAAACACCTTTTGCATGGTAATGTAAACCATAAAAAGCACATCCTTTTAAACAGAATTTTATGATGCCTTTTTATGCTGACTGCAGAATCAGTTCAAAGTACCTATGAAAATAAATTACAAACTCCTTGTTTGCTTTTTTTTTCAACTATTTTATGGAAATTAAACTTTTTGCTAACTCTATTTATATTGTATATTTTCTTATACTGGTAGAATATCACATTCAGAAAAGACTTTTCTTGAAGAAAATAAGAAACAGCAATGTAACTTTAACGACATATCTTCTAGTGATTAATTGTTGCTATAGTTCTCTTTCCAGGGACTGTAGTTCCAAAGTTTGTTTACAACCCCCCTAGGAGTAGGTTGCTGCTGAAAATGTGTTGGTCTTTGTTGATGTCTGTCCTAGATACTTGTTCCTAATTCTACCTTAGTTTCTGTGCAGTAATTTTATCTTACTGAAGCACACTTTTGTTGGGAAGTAGAGGGGAATGGAAATACAGAGTAGTAAATTTAACTTTTCTTTGTGACTGATTCCAGTGCAAGAACAGATAAAACCAAAACCTGGGAGTTTGTCTGAAATTAAAATTTATCTATACACTTTTTTTTATATAAATATATAAACACACAGGTGTGTACTTTTTATCCACATGGTTCCACATATATTTGTAGAAGTATGCTTGTTCAGCTTCCAATATATGATTTGAGCTTTGCTTAGTACCTACCAAATTTTATCTCAAATATAATCCAGTCGTACAATATTTTAAATTAAAAATCAAAACTGAATGATGAACACATCTAAAGAAAAAAGACTGATATGAAATTCCATCACAGAACCAAAAGCTTAAAGTGATTGAAAGCTTCAAGGTTTCAAACCTATGCAAGTGTTTGGTGAAGCAACATGTTTTTATACATTGTCATAAGTCTTAAAAGCTGCGCAGTGGGAAAATTTGAATCTGTAGACACCCGGGGAGGTAGAAGACACCTAATTTGAGAGTTCAGCTCTGTAAAATTAATGTGAAATTAGGGAATGCAGTCTGAGATTTCCAATTTTATTTCTCATTCCTGAAATGAGAAACTCTTTTTATCTCCTGCTCTTATTTAACTTCAGTATTTCCTCTTCCACTTAAGAAGGAATTTTTGGAATAACTGAATATATTTTTGGAATATTCTTAATTAAAACTTAACACATGTAAAATATATTGTTTTGCAGTTCCACAAGTCAGCTCATACAGAAAAAAACCCAAATATCATATTTACTATATAATTTTTTTCAGTTTATCACATCAAGCCACTCATATTACTTATATTTGATTACCCCAAATTGTGTGGAAAAGGTAAATGAATAATTACATAACAAGAAAAAGTTATTTAAAGTATTATCAACATAACAGAAGCTTATATGCAGCAGTATTATTCAAAAAAGATTTCTGAATACAAATATATCACATTCTGCTTTATAGCATTATTTCATCAAAGTAAAATGCAGTTTTTTTCTATTTCTTATGACACAAGGTACATCAGAATTAAAAATTTTCACAAAAAAATGAAAACCAGTTTTCTTTGACAGATATGGAAAGGTAATAACAAGTAGGCCTGAATGATAACCAAAAAAAAGATTTTATCTTCTTTACCTCAAAGATAATTAACAACAGTTAAACCTGAAAGGTAGCCCTGCCACATTAACTGGCTTTGGCAAGAGAGTAGAAATCATTTAACAGCTGTAGATTAGATTAAATCATAGCTGGTCACCCCAACCATGCTTTCCACTTTGTAAGTCATGAGTACGTAAGAGTTGAAAGACAATCCTAATTCACTATCACTGTTACTAGTAAGGACATACAAAGACAACAGAGTAAATGTGGAAATATGTCCTCTATAGCACTAATTGTTTTGACTAATATGTATGGGGCTGTTACCACTCTGTAATCCACTCAGAGAAATTCTAACTTTCTTTTTCAAGTTAATGCACAGCTACTATTTTCTGTGCTTGAGGCAGGTCAAGCCAGGAAATACCAATAAATCTTTTAAAAATGAACTTACATGTAGAAAGTATTAATAAGATAAATAGACAAAAAAAAAAAAAAAAGTAAAAACTCCATAAGTGGAGATAGATTTTAAAAAAATCCAGAGAGAATGCTGCTGAAGTGAATAACAATGGGAAATTTTCAAGGATTTACATTCTTAGAAAACTTGACTTTTGAAACTTATCACTAAAAAAGAAATCTACCAAGGTTAATTCTTGAAATAGTGGCTTTTTTGTGGTTGTTGTAGTTGTATTTGAAGAGGGACCACACTATCTCAAAATTTTATTTACTTTTTGGCTCTGCTTTCTAACTAACATTCATAAAAAATCAACTACATGGTCAGTTAATGCATTGTTTTATGCTTAATTGAGCAAAATGCCATTCTAGTATTTTAACACAAATTTCTGTGTAATTTATTTGACAAAACCATTTAAAAATTTTTTTTAAACTGGATTTTGAAATTTCTGCTCAAAGTCTACTCAAAGTGGCCATTTGTTTTTCTTATAGAATACAGTACAATGAACAAGAAAGCAACACATGTATAAGACTCTAAGGTTCAACTGCTTTATTTTATGTTGATTCTTCATGAAGTTCTTATAAAATCTATAAAGAATATCTAAGGAAACACAGAAAATATCTGATCACATTACTATAACACTTGAAACTTTGTTTAACAGGAAGTAAACTTTGTGATAGATGAAAATCAAGGTCATTCTTACAAAGAACATTTATCATCTAACAGCTTTTTCTAGTAAAACAGGTTAATGCTAACATACACTAGGTTTCTTTATTATTTTTTAATATTGTTTCTCCTGAAAATCAGATTTTCAGTTTAAAAATAACCCCTTAGTTCAAAATAACCAAGCAACATGAAAGCACGAAGATGAGCTACTGAACTGCTATATCATTAATTACTCTACAAAAATGTGATTCCTTTAAGTATAAGATCATCTGTCTTTCAGACAATAAGCATTGCCACAAGGTATGCAGAATTGATTTATGAAGAAAATTTGTTTTCTGAGGAAGGTGACAGGTTTAATAAGGGATGAGATTTTAAGAAGACTCTAATTAATGTAATTAAACAATTACCCCTTAACTATCAGCCATGTAAACTAAAATTCATATTGTCATCCCTCATAAAAGAAGAAAACAAAACAGTATAAGGACATCAGTACAATAAGAAATGCTAATACAATTTCCTAAAAGGTAACCTTATCAAGTTTGTCTACCTTCTCATAAATGGATATTCTACAGTATATATGTTCCAAAGGTATGCTGCAATTTTCTGCCTCATGCAAATTGTTCCCAAAACTGCTGCACAGTTCTTGCAATGTTGATATGCTCTGAAGACTTTTCTAGGGTACCTCACAACTGTCTTCCTGATAAGTCCCTATATGAATTTTGATTAAGTAGTAGTAAAGTAGGTAAGTAGTTTTTTCAACAGCAATGACAAGATACAATGAGTATGTTTCTGTATATCCATGAAAACTGATCAAAACTATTGCAATTAGGCCCAGTTTGACTACAATGTGGATATGAAGTGTGGGTTTCCTGACACGAAAAGTGTGTATTACAGCCTGAATGTTGATTCTTCCAAGTCAATACAACAATTATAAGACTATCAGGTAGAGGTGTTTTATCAACACTATTTTCAAATGAATTCTCAGTGGACCTTGCCCAGATGATGTTTCTGGAATGCAGATGGCAGGTTAAGGTCTAGGAACAGGTAAGAAAATATGCACATTGACAGTTTTGATGAGATTTTGGGTACAAAGTACATGTTCACAGAAACAGGTGCAATGTGCAAAACAATTTTGTGTACATGTTTAATAGCAAGCATTTTGGAAATTAATGGAGTCCATTACTGAAGCTCAGGTTCCGTATCCTTCAAAAATATGTAGTGTTTTTGCAGTAGCAGTTCTGAAGAGATATATTTTGCAGTAGTTGTTTTCAAGTTTTATTTAGAAGTTGTTTTGAATGTTTTGGGCTTCTATCATGATAAAGGACACAGAAGTTCTGTGTCCAGTACAAAATATCAAGTCCTCATGTATCTAAGTCAGAGAAGATAATAAGCTGCATTCTACATAATGAAGTCATCAATATAGGTTTGAATGAGTACTGAGTTTATCAGTATCTGGCTATGAAAAATCATGTATAGCAAAGTAGGATTTCTTCTGACCATCTCCAAAATGCAAAGAAATTACTTTTACCAGACAAATACAGACATCAATAAGGACATGATAACTTATGCCTAATACCTGCTGAAAGACTTGCCTTGAAATTCCAGACCACAGACAAGACACATACTGCTCAGATAATCAAGAGTAATAGAATTATTTTTATAATGACTTACAAGTAATTATAAAAGAAAAAAAAAGGTGAAAGAAAAGTCCATTCTATCAAGAAAATAAAACACTGAGATTTATTAATACATTAGTCTAGGATTTCCCAACCAGAAAATAGTTGAATTATAATATTATTTAGAATGCTGAAATTTTCTTTTCTAGTAGGATGTGTTCCAATTTCTGAGTTAAAAAAAAAAAAAAAAAGAACAAAAATAATGTTTCATAAGGATTAAACCAGATACATATTAAGTACTAGTCACACATAAAATCATTCCACTGGGAAAGACTCTCCAGCACATGTGATAGACTTAATTTGTCATGAACCCTAACCTATTTCATGTGCTGTACCATGCACCAGTCTCAGTTGAGAAAAATACGATTTCTCACTTGAATTGGCATTTCTTTTTTTCTGACTATTTGTTTATTTTACAAACACTTTATCAAGCCTTATTTTCAGTACATTTAATATGGATTTTGTTGAAAGAATGTGAGGACTTTCTTCTCCTTTAGAAAAGAACACTAGAGGACTTACTTGACCTTTTACTCAATAACTGCAGTATAAATCTGCTGGAGAAAAATAGCTACTATTACTTAATATAAATTATTCCTCTTTAGCTTACTAGTTCATAGGTCACAAGGATAGCACTATGGGGTTTCCCCTTGAAGTTGTTGGCATTCTGTTTATGATGAAGAAACTTTGCAGTTCAGGCATCTCTCATATTTGCAATACTCACTGTGATTAATTTTAGTCCTTATAAAGTATTTTTAGAAGTATTGTTTTTTCATTGTAGAACAGAAAACACCTTGTTCCATGGCATAGTAGTGGGTAGGTATGCCAGGTTTTCTAACAGTATAGGTAAATGTATTTTTTAAAATAATTTATATAACTTCTTAATAAATTAAATTCTAGAACAGTAGTACATTGAAAGGGCCACACTTCAGAGAACTGGACACAAGACTGAAATGCCCACTTCCCTTATAGAAGAAGGCAATTGACCATTCTGAGATATAGTGGAAATAAGATCTGCGAGACTGTTGAATTTAAACAAACCTTCACAACAGATTGTAACCAATTTCTTTTTCAATGTATCTTTTTTAACTTCAGTTCAGACGCACGTAAAGATATTCCATATACGCTGGGTTTTTGATAAACTACTTAAAATGTCCTATAACAAATTATTTCCTAAAAAGGTGACAAGTGGGCAGAGTAGGTACAAGGTCTGAACTAAATTGCCATGAAATGTGTAAAAATCAAAAAAAAAAAAAAAAAAATCATTCCAAATTAATATTCTTCAGTCACCATGATATATGCTTCATCTATGCACCAATTAGGGCCAACAATGTCTTTTCATAGGCCAGACTTCAGAGACTTTTTTTTTGAAGTCTATTAATTTTAAATACAAATACTCTAACTGGAAGCAGTTAGAAGGCTAGAAAATTTTGCTTTCTGAGACAAATTTTGTTTTTCAGTAAGACAAATTAGGTTAGCTCTCTTATTTTACAAAAGAGGAAAAGAAGTATATCTAGTCTAACACATATTGGATTTCTAGTCTGTGATTTGCACTGGAAAACACAGGGGAGGGAAATTCTACTTTAGTTTCTCTTCTTCTAGTGATTCCCAGAAATTTGCTTCATGGCTAAAAAATGCAAACATTTCTGTTACTGTGAAACTCATTTTCCAAAGTACAGGCATCAAATAAAATCAGACTTGAATCAGACTATGAAGTGATTAAAAATTAACTATTTTCCTTTGTAAATTTCAATAATCATCAAAAGCTTAAAGTGAAATTTAGCTGGTAGTGGATAACTGTTTTGTTATTTTACTTGTTTTGTTTTATTTTGTATTAATTCTGGCTAAAATCAACTTCCCAGTTTTTATGGATGCAGTTCAATTACTTAGCAAAATTTAAAGGCTGTGAAAGACATTTTACTGTTACTAACACATACTCAGAATAAACCAGAATTGATGTTCACACCTCTTCCGGTTTTGTATGCACTTGTTAATGCAATAATAATTTATCTCCAATTATTTTCAGAGCCTGAGGCTTTTCCCCAGGTAAAAAAAACCTACCAGTAGTGAATTCTGCCAAAAGAAAAAGCAAGTGTTGTGCTGTCATTTTTCTTTCTTCTTTTTACTTGTCTTTAATAATTAAAAGACTTTCAGATTGATAGTCTTGCAGGCATTTCTACTGAAGTCAATAGAAATGCTCACATTTGCAAACTATTTTGACAGAAGGATTTTTGATTGTTTTATAAAAAAATAACAGGTTATACATAGCTGAAGAGTGAATTTGTCAGTGTTTATTCAGTGTTTTACTACTGAAAATAATGACAAAGTGCAACTTTTAAAATCATGGCTTTATTTAGGACTATAAACTTTGGACTCACTTCTATCACTATATTCTGTTGTAACTGGTATAAGTTCACAGATGGTCTTCAGTTGAATATAAAACTTGGGAGCATTTTGGTAGTCAAAATATTTTCTAGTCAGCATATCTCATTAGTTAAAACTCTTGTTTTGGTAGCTGGCATTCAAACAAAATACATTTTAAACTAAAATTTAATTATATTTTAAATTCATTATTGATTAAACTGGATGGCATAATCTGATCTAACATTTTAATCACAGTTTATTTCAGTTAAATGGAAATTGAAGACAAGGAAACTCATGGAAACTGTAAAAGTATCAATTATAAAAGGTGAGGGGGTGAAGGAGGTTGGGGGACGGGATCCACATTTATAGGACTCATAGTTCAGCAGGAGCCAAGGAAAGGCTTTTTTTTTTTTTTTTTTCCTTAGGAAGATAGGAGATTTACCTGTAAGAATCAACAGGAGTACAGATAATGGTTAAAAGAGATATTTAGTAGGTATTTCAGGCTGATCATATCTGAAGGAGAGAGTGGCGACCACAATACAGCAGCAGATGGAAAAGACTAGAAGTTCAAGAGGAAGTTAAGGTAATAGAGGATGAAAGGAACAATGACTGCTTGAGGACATGGTTTGGAAGGAATTCAGAGAGAAACTGATTCCTGACAGATTAGCATGACTAGCATTGTGGTGAGCTGAGAGTGGCAGGATACCTTTGGTGAGATAGAGATATAAGAAATGGCTTCACATGGGACACAGGGCAAATTTAGGGCATACAGGCTAAAGAACAAACAAAACAGGTATAGATAAATTTTCTTTTGGGCTTTTTTTGTTTAGTTTTTGTTTGGTTGAGATTTTGTTTGTTTGTTTGTTTGTTTTTGATAATACAACTGTTCTCCAAAGTGAGCATTTCTATTGTCAGGCTCCTGGATAAAGGGCAATTTCCACAGAGACAAAGAAATGGGGAATGCTGGCAGCAGAGCTGAGGGCAGAACACAGCACAGGATCCCCAAGCCCACACACAGAGTCAGAGCAGACTTTGCCCTGTGTGTCCCAGGCGAGCCCAGGAGGCTATATGCAAATATACTCATATTTACCTGATAACACATTTTCCACTAATGGTCTTTCATTCTACCAGTGCATAGTGGCTTATTCAAATGTGAATTGATTCAGAGTAATCGTCTTTAGTGGTAACTTAAGAACTAAAGAGCAAGCAAGAACTGTTTTCATCAGAATAACATTATTCTAATAGTTCAAGAGGCTTTTTATTCCTTAAAATGATGCTGAGCCAGTTGCTGCTGCTATCACTTTAAGTTTTCAAAGCTAGAGCAAGAAAATTTCATACTCTTTTCTCTGAAATATGAAAGAACTAGCAAGTCACATAAGGATCACCAAGAGTCTTCATGATGGAACAAACCACAAAACCACAAAAAAAAAGTATGTAATTCTATACTAAAAAAAAGGAATAAATTTCATAGATTGAACTATTGACTTGATCTGCAAAGGAAGAAGGGCTGGGCTTGTGAAATTACTGAATTTTGGATAACAAATAACCTAGACTAACCTAATACTAGATGAATAATATTAAATTACATTCCAGTGATAAGGAAAGAAGCCAAATGAATTTATGCTTGTTATTTATATAGTGTGTATGTATGTATACACATAATCACTATGATAATACATGTACTTATATCTTTTTACATCTAATCATATAATCATATACACTTTATTCATGTATGTGTAGCATTCCTAGCAAGTCATACTCATGTTTTCCTCCTCTTCTATTCCTTACCCTCTCCTGTCACAAATCTTATCAATAGTGGGGTGCTAAATGAGGATAATTTAAAAAAATAGTATACTGGAAACCTTAGACATCAATACTCATTATCAAGAGACAAATATAGTAACTTAGTAAATCTGTCAAGTGGAAGATTCGCAGCTGGACAGAATCTTTTAGTAGAAAAATATCTTATTTATCCACTTACTTCAAGACAGAAAATTAAGACCAGTCAATCACTGAAAACCAGTAATTTTTGAACATTTGATTTATAATGTAGATTATAATTTAAAAGTCACATCTGAAATACTTAAGAAAGGAGGAGATTAAATGAAAATCTCTTTAATTTAAACACTTTTCAAAATCTTCTGAAAAAAGGTCTTTTGGAGTGTAATACAGACACAAATGAAAGAGAGAAGACTGTGCATTATTTTAAAATAAATTAATATTAATGATTTCATTTTCATATGAAGATCAAAAATTATTTCCACATACTTCTATGCATTCTAGTACAGAATATAATATTCAAATCTCAACAAAATACTAAGATTCCTGTGAATCAGGAAATGGAAAACTGCAGATTTCTTTTCTTTCAGTAAATCATCAAAATGAATCTTTACTTTCTCAGTTTAAACCAGCAAAAGTGCTATGCTAAATCCTTGCCAAAACATAAGAAAGTGATACACATGCACTTATTAGATATTTTTTAACAAAGCCCAATTTCTCCAGAAAAATTATGGAAAAAAAGGACATGAAAAATATTTGAAAAGAAGGGGTCAAAAACCAGCATTTCAAAAGAAGGGGCCAATCCACTTTTGGGGAACTTTTTCTTGTTCACTAGGAGAGCAATATAAAAAAGCATAAAGCTGGTAAACCTCGATATTAGGTGATTTTCCTAACTTCAGGGAACTATTTCAGTTTGGAAAAAGAAATGACAAAGAATTATAAGACTGAGGAGACAGGGAGGTATCAAGGAAGACAAAGAGGTAGCAGAACTCAACCTAATGTGGAATATAATTGTCTTGTCTAAGACAGACAAATGAAGTGTAACTGGAAAACAAAGTCAGGAGACTGCAAAAAGAAGCTGACAAATCCTGAGGGACTTGAACTCATGTTGGAAGACTGAAATTGATTGACTAAGTACAATTCAATACATAAGATTGCTACAGGATTACATAAAAACTCCAGGTCTTGCTTTTTTGTATTAGAGTGCAGCCTTGACCAATAGGTTTTTGGATTTCTTTAATGGATTTTGGTATCTTTTCAAATTTCAGTAACAGTCTGGTTTTCAGTTAGTAAAAGTTAAATGCTGGCCATAATTGTGTACACCTCAAGTTACTACTATATAGTAATAATTAAGAGAAATACTAGAGTGTTGAATAAATACCATGTCAAATCCATGATATGGATAGCTTTCTTAAAACACCACCTTAACTTCCAAATAAAAAACAAATCCATAACATTAAAACCAGTATGCTTATGTAGCTTTGTGAACATTACTTGTGTAGGGGTTAATTTTGTGTATGGGTTACTTATCAAGACATGAACTTTATTAAATTTTAATAAGTAGATGTCTGCAACTGGAAATTTTTACACAGCAAAGTATTAATTTGACAGGTAGTACACTCAGATTATTCAGGATTTTTTTGCATTATATGCCTTCATCTTGCTATGGAGTGGCTCATACTTGCTCAAAAGACTTAAGAACGGCAAAAAATTCCTGTCAATTTTACTTACTTCACATCTAAAGAAATCAGCATAAAAAACCCCAAAAACCCTAATTCCCACCATTTCTAAAAAAATCTTTTAGGAAATATTCACCTTTTTTTCCAAACACAACAGCTTTCTGCACCAAAGATTATACAAACTGAACTTGATTGTAATTCTTGCTCTCAGGGGAAGCTGCTTGCTATTTGGCAGCTCTTTGATTTGTGATGCTTTGATTTTGTAGCCTCTTATCTGTTTCATAATTCACACTCTCCTTGCCTTCCTTAGTAGCAAATATATTTTATCTCAATGGCAGACCATGCTGAAAATGAAAATACAAAAAACAAAAAAAAAAAAAAAAGGAAGGCGTCCTTTATGTTTCCCCTAACTTTTTTGCTTAGTACTTCTATGTCTATGGGATTTTTTTAGATGGTTAATACTTAGATAGCATCACTCTGTGTGCTTTTTGCACAACACAGTGTTATACCATTTAGTACCTATATTTGTCCCACTCTAGATAATTTTGAGCTCTCCATGCAATTTTGGCTATTTTTCCTATGTCTACATACGTAGACAGCAAGATTGAGTGTTACATCTTGGAAGCTTAGCATGTGTGTTGAATTTTGTTGGCAATTGCTAACATCATTGCCACTTTTTATTGTCTTCTCACAACATTTTATTAAAGGAGAAAACAAACATTTTCATTTCTCCTCATTTCAGTCTTAATTTCACAATATCCACCCTTAAGAACCAGATGCAAACTTCAATTACTTTTAAATCTATGAAAGACAGAACTTCTTATGTTTGAGTTCACTGTACCCCAACTACTTATCTTGTTATGCACATTATGCAAATAACTATTCTAATTTTCCCTTATAAAATGTGATCATATATGGATTGGCTTTGATAAATATTGAATTAATGATAAATTCCTAGCAATGACACCAGAAGGAAGAGCTATGCTCCTGGTGTAGTAATGGTTCTGCTAATTCATTTATGATATAAGAAAGATCAAGAAATACATGAGTTTGGTAGCATTTTGAAACATTTCTACTCATTTTGAAACAAATACTGTCTCAAATATTCATTGCCACTTCAAACTGGTTATACAAATCTCAGGAAAAATGTAACAAAACTTGCCCTGATATATTATTATTCAAAACTAACCAAACAAAAAGCCCAACAACAGCAAAAAAAACCACATCAAAAACCACTCATATTTCTAAAGATCAAACTTTCAATAATATTAAAATAGTTTAGTAATCAATAATATATCATATTTCCAGCTTTAATTAATTAAGTATGGATTAATGCTAGGGCGATAAACAACTCAGTTACTAGAGAATTCTTTACATGAAAAATTCTGTGATTTCTTCCAATGGGAAACCACGAGAAACATAATAAGATATTTTTTGTTACTGAACACCATGATTCTTGGCAACACTTATAAATTTAAATTATTGGCACAGAGCTATCAAGACTGAACTTGTACTGCAAAGTACTATATACACGTGCACAAGAAATAGGCATTCTTGCAATACAGCTTTAAAAAAATTATAAGAAATAGAGTCTATCCCACGTATCTGTGTAGCCACCAGGGTGATGTAGAGGTAACTTAGCATTTTCCTAGATAAATGTTATATTATTAATATTTTTTTGCTTGTATCCACCTACCTATTGAGAAGATAAATGCAGAAATAGAGCAAGTTACTAGTCATTAGCATAAATATAAATCCATCATGTCAGATTTCATGCTCCTTACTGACCAGAAATCAAAATATGCATACATCTTCCATGCCTCTGAAGAGAAATAAATTTAATTGTAAAATGTCACAAATCATGTTAAAATAATTATTCAGATAATACGTTTGGGTTTTTATCTGCTAGAATATAATAAAGTGCCTTCCAGAACATTAGAACTTTCTTTTAACACAGCTGATTAATTACATATTTATATCATGAAACAATGTATTTTATTTCTTTAACAGAGCTCATCGTTTCAGTGTGGGTTTTTTTAATATTCACAGCAACAATTTTTGAAGTGACAGAGAAAAGAATGTTGTCACAGATTGAAAAAACTCAAACTTATGCATTTTATTTTGTATCTTGGGTAAATACAAGAATGAACCAGATGTGTATTAATTAAGTGTGGGCAGATGACAGCAAGGCACAGTGGTACATTGCACCAGCTGTGAAGATTGCACACAGCTTTTTTTCTCCCCATCAGTCCATTTTCATATTATCGAGAAAACATTCAAAGAGTCAGAAAAGGTGTTAAAAGATAATAATAGTGAGAAGAATTCATCATTGCTGAAGCTTCAAAAACTTTTACCTGGTTTGCATTGCAATCCCAGTTTCAGGTGAGAGAAATAGAAAGAAATTTAGAAAGTTTTACAGCTATTCCAGTTGCCTTTTATGAGTCCTCATTTTGCAGGCAATGAAAAACTAAGATATTTTATGAAATTGCCTCCCAAATTTTATGCCACCATGACAGCATATACTGTTTTAAGTTTGAAAGACACATGCACTCTTCACAAAACCACCATAATGGAAATAAGCATTTTAAGGTTTAAATAAGTTAAAGGCCAAAAATATTAAAATAACATAAAAAAAAAAAACAAAAACAAAAAAAACAAAAAAAACAAAACAAAGTCAAAGTATTTCCATTAGGTAAAATGGGTTTTTTCTTCCTTTCTCCTCCATTGTGAAGTGAATGCATTCTTTGGCCAAACATATCATTTTAGGAAATAGTGAAGGTAGCAAGATGGGGATATGACTCAGATGTCAGCATTAAGGAGAGACAAGAAAAGAAAAAGAAAGATAATTCCCTCTAAAGCAGGAAGTAATGAAAAAGTAACTGTAAAACACGCAGTTTTTTTCTTAGTTGCTCTTAAAAATTTTGAAGTTTAGCACATGCAAAACCTTTTGGCAAGTCTAATCTCATGATCCAATTCAATGGTAAGACAATATTTGACAAATACAGGAAAAGATATCATCCGATTCAGGTACTTACAGAATATATTTTAAAGATTATTGCTGCTACCATCTGATTATTTTTGTGATGCTGCATAGGACTCATTGACACTTTTCCTTCCAGGACCCTTTAGAATAAAATGTTCTTCTTCAGGAAGTTGGCTCTATATAAGCTTTTCCATTAGCTGCAAGCAAAATTAAGGCTGCCTAGTAGAGAAAAACTAGATTGAATTACTTCTAAAAATTCCTTCTGCAATCAATACCACCACAAAATACCCTAGTAAAAAAACCTTTTAATCGAAGTATATAAATAATATCAGAAAATGTTTTCTGATATTACCTCATTTAATACTTTGTTCAGTGGCTTTGCTGTTTAGGTTTTTTCAAAACTTTAAATGGCTCATTAAGCTAGCTTTGTGTAATTTTATTGGGTTTGGACATTTAACCAAATGATCTTGAATCCATTTTACATGCACAATGGAATTTGCTTTAACTACCACTCTCTAAGGAAAATAAAAAATTCCAATAAAGTAATCATTTTGATTACTAAAGACTCCTAAATGTTCTAAGGTTATTGCTAAGCAATTTTTATTTATATATTTTTAATAAGAATGCTGTATATTTAGTAAAAAAAGCTAACGTTTTATTTCTCAGTAAACAGACAATTAATACACCTCCAAACATGCATTTTCAGCTTCTCTTGAAAAGTATTTGCAAATTCAGATCAAATGGGCCAAACAAGTTTAATAAAAGTAGGCTTGGTAAGAAGTAATCTACAGACAGTTCTGCTTTCAGCCTGCTTCCTGATACATTCCAATTTTTCCAGTGGTAGACTTAGATTCATTAATCTTGCTTCACTATTGTAATTATACTTGAAATGTCCACTTTCCATGAAAATATTTACCCTCCACATATTTTTGAGCATCAGCGCTTTGAATAATCTAACTATTGAATTATACAAAATCATTAAAGAAAATAAATACTCAGCGCAATCACTCTGATGGATAGACTGTACAAAATGCCCAGGTCGATGCCACATTGAAGAGACAAAATTCAGTTTTCCCACCTCCTTGCCGAAGACCTGTGACATATTTTTGGAGTATTTCTACCGTTTTCCATTAAACAAGCTTCATTTGCCACATAATTATTATTTAGGTGAATTAGGAAAACATGAAGCTATAAGAATATGGCTTCTCAGCTTGTCCAGTAAGATGTTATTTTTAATTGTAGGTTTAAATCACCTGAAGTAGAGGAAGATCACATTTTTTTTTTCTTTAGGATGGAGGTAAAGGAGAATAAAACATCCACACAGAGATAGAAACAACATTGAAAATTTCTGATCCTGTTCCCCTTGTTGAAGAGCACTCAGACCTTGTAACTGTGATCTCCATGAAACTTCAGGCACCATAGGCTGTCCTCTGAGATGACTCATATTGGATCTGTGGCATTTTTTATATCTGCACAGTGAATTCAGTAGAAAATTCTTAAGAGATTACTATTTTATATATATAGTGATCAGGATTGATACTGACCTGATATTGGTCATTCTTGACCATTCCCCTAACAGCAACTTCTTAATCCCAGATATACTTAAACAGTTACAAATATATATATGCATGCATATATACACACACACATTTACATGTAGACAAACACACATATACAATAAATGCAATATGAGTAACTGCGTGTATTTTTGTATATATATGTTCAATTCCAAGAGAGATAAAAAAATCAATACAATATTTCCAGTTCATACATAGTTCAAATAGCTTCTAGTTCTGTTGGGAGTTTTAGATATACAGACATAGGTTAGCTACAAAAAATATGTCCACACCTTCACACATATAAAAACTTCTGACCAACACAGACCACAGGGATTTTGAAATTTCACTGTGCATTTCTTCTTTCTATTCCATCTTCATCCAAATTCAGTTTTGATACATAAAAAATTACCAATTTAAGGACTCAGAGTTAATATTGCAATAAAACCACAGTGGTAACCTCAATCTTCTGTTTCATGCTTTTTCATTTCAGAGGAAGACTGAAACAAGAGCAATGGTTTAAATAATTTGAAAGCATAGCTCCTTCAGGAATCATAATGTCAGTGGCCAATCTAATAGTATTAAGCAAAAGAATTATGAAATTAATTATTCTTTGTGCCTTCTGATCCCAATAAAAAAGTTGAATCACTTTTTGTTTTTTGTGTTGAAAAGATCAGTAATCAAAAGAAATGTGTTTCTCCAAAGAGGGAAAAGAGTAGCACTAATTTCTAAAAATTTGTGGGTGAAAACTTAAAAGAAAGGTCACTCACATGTGAAAAAGAACTGATACTCTACCTAAGGTAAGTATCCTACATTTCTATTATAATCACAGAAATGATATTATTGTCTGCTTTTTAAAACAGATATTTTTATGAAATTGTACCTATTAGATTTCCAATCTCACATTTTTAGTAGCTCCTTTTTCTTACTGACAAAGTCTGAATAACTGTATGACTCGGATTATTAAGGTGTATCATCAGATGTGAATGGCAAAGCTATTTATCTGCACTGCTCTTTCAGGGACACAATAAAGTTATTACTGAAATTTCAAATGAAACATAGGCCTTACAAGCCTTTTTCTTATAACTACTCCTTAGAAAACTATTTTGAAACTCCTTGATAAGATTTAGCTAGGAAATATTTGCCGAAGAGACATTGATACTAAAGACAAACATTTAGAACTTCACTTGTTGTAACACTGTGTGAATTTAGTAGAAAAAATTCTTTGGTTTGTGGTTGCTTACACTAGATGGCACTGATAAAGTATTGCCCAGTTAACTAAATGTCTTAAAATAGATTTCTTTTATTTGGAATACTTTATTTCATTATTTGAAAAAGAAATTAAATAAGACATCAACATTGTTTTGCCACAAATAGAAGTAAAAGCGGAAATTAAAGGAAGAAAGGGAAATAGTTTAGGATTGTGCCTGTATATTTTGAAAACCTATAAGTTTCTGAATATTGGCTTCCTCTGACAGTTACACAGACACACTACACATCCTGTAAGAGACAGAGCATTCCTGCTTCAAATGGAACTAGCCTAAATTTACAAAACTTTGAAAACTGTGGTTTGGGTAGGTCTTTTTTTGTTTGTTTTTTTGTTTGTTTCTTTGTTTGGTTTAGGGGTTTTTGTATGTTATTTGCTTTGTTCTTGTTTCTTCATTTTTTTGGTTTTTGTTTCTATTTTACCCTAGGAAGGGATGATTATTTAGAAGAGTGATTTCTCTTCCAGCTCAATCAAAGCAAAGCTTTTTAACCGTTCTTATTTCTACTGAGCAGAGCAGGAGCTTAGTGCAAGACCCTCATGCAAGGACTACACATCTCATTTTGTGGTCTCTCCAAGAATATTCAAAAAGGTTATCCAAGAACATGGGTAACACCTGTGTGAGGCTTATGTCTGCCACTGTGGGGAGAGACACGGGCTTTTTGGGATATAATTACCAGAGAAGGAAACCCAACTGAGTACTCTGAATTGCCCTGCAGCAGAGCTTTGTATCCTCAGGTAAAGCAGAAAGGATCTAGAAATACTAGTCTCACACACCTAATTTGGTCTCTGTGACTGCTTCCTAAATCATATATTTTTGCATGTCCTCAATCAATATGCATCCCAACTCCATTTTAATAAGATGATGTCCAAGAAATGAAAGAGTACTGCTAGCTGTGTGCATAAATGTAAGTCATTAGCTGTTGCATGTAAGCTACCTTATTTGCGAAGGACATCTAAATGCATTTTTGTGTTTCTTGTCACAAAATTTTTGATAAACTAATATTTTATAAAGTATCAGAGAGTATGACATAATCTCTAATCTTTGAGGGTAGATAAGGTAGTAACTTAGTATCTGAGATCTGTTATTTCCCTTTGCTTTTTTGTTCTCATTTTAGCACAAACAATGAGACTTATTTCAGAACAAGCAAGTACTTATGCTATGGTTTATTTAATAAGTTTTTTAAATTAAAGAACAACAAAAAAACCCAAACCAAAACAGCTGAGGTGTAGCTTCAGGAATTACATATTTAAGTTTTTTTCTTAAAAGTACCCTGGAAATTTTTTTCTAACTCCACAGAACTCACTTTACACATATAGCACCTATCTTGAGGCCATTTTTACATGTAATAACAAGCAATTATATTTGAAGTAGTGAAATGCATTGGCTAAATGTCATTCTTGAAAGGATATGATCCAAACTCTCTAACACACTCTTTCACATCTTCAGCCTGTCCTTTGTTCTTTTTAGCTCTAAGCACTGGCTGACTGTAATTGTCATTGTTGAAGAATTCCTGAAGACACAAGAAAATACATCTCATATATTGTTAAACGAAACAAAGATGTTTTCATGATGCCATGATGCTCGTTTTAAGTGACACCACATCTCTGCTTATACAGATTTTCTGGATACAAAATATTCTCTCAGGATATTTTTACCATTTGAAATGGTAAAAATACCATTTCAAAGTCCTAATTTTTGTCTCTTTGCCTTCTATATCTTAAGCAGATGATTTAATATTTTTATGTCAAATTCACAAATCAGAATTATTTACGCTCAGCATTGCAATTGAGAAGGTTTGTACAATGAGTTCAGAATAATTTCTTTTTCAGCTGTCAACGTCTTGGCTCATTCACTACTTAAAATAAAATACATGCTACTACTCATCACTCTACTGGAAAGTGATTGACAGCATCTTCTCTGGAAAGCACAGGGCAGCAATACAGAATTAAGTAAAGATAGGTATATAGTCACAGAAAATGTCAGAAAAAACATCATATATTTATTAGTTGTATGCAATGCGCACAATTTCTAGGGATGTATCTAGAAGTTCCATTCCCAAAGAAGCATGAAGATAGAATGTGTCTCAGGGAGGTTAATTATTCTTTTAATTTCCTTTACAACGGACATTAGCATTCATTCCATGCAATAGCCTAAAAAAAACAGTACTATAGACCAAACTGGATTAAATAAAATGAGTAGTTACTGTATATGGATGCTTAAAGTGTAAAAAAAACCCCAAACCCAACTAACAAAAACATTTCCAAATACAAAGTATTTCAATACAGGAGTCATTAGCAGATTCTAGACTCATTCATTTGTCATGATACAATACTACAGGTCGGGCAAGATTCCAGTGCTATCAGTTAGCTGACACACAGGTAAGCTTGGTAAAATACTTTTGCAATTACAGACTTATATCCTGACTATAATAAGACCAGGGGAAAAATAAAGTCTTGTACTAAAAAAAAAGATATTTTAAAAATGTTAGTTAGCTTTGTTGAAACTGACTTAAACTAAACAGAAATAGAACCAGAGTTCTTTAGAGTGTTGAAGAAAACATTGCATCACACAGCAGGTTCTCTTATTTAATTTTTTAATAAGCTTAAGAGTTCAAAAATAGGTTTCATTTCAGCTGCATACTGTCAAACATCATACTATATTTGTACTACAGCTTGCTTATCACATCAACAGGTTTATGATTTTGCCTTACAGTTCATAAATTGACTCAATAATGAAAAAATTACTCATATAGCCTGGAAGAAATATAGAAAGATCTTCCAAGATGCCAGGGATCAGTCTAGGAAAAGTAAAGCACTGACAGAATTAAATCTGGCCAGGGATGTGAAGGGCAACAAGGAAAGCTTCTGCAGGTGTGTTGGTGATAAAAGGAAGACTACATAAAGTGTGGGCCCTCTCTGGAAAAAAAAAGAAAAGAAGAGCTGGTTATGGTTTTGCAGGACATGGAGACAGCTCAAAAACTTTTTTCCCTTGGTCTTCAATGCCAAGTGCAGTAGCCACATTGACAAAGTTGCCAAAGACGAAGGCTGGGCCTGGGACAATGAAGAGTGGTCTGCTGCAGAAGACTGAGTTTGAGAACACCTAAGGAACCTGAGGACAAACAAGTTGATGGGAATTGATGAAAGAAATTGCATGTGCAGTGACAAAGCCACTATCCATTATATTTGAAAAGATGTGGCAGTCTGAAGAAGGTCCCACTGACTAAAAAAGGAGAAAAATAAGCCCGTTTTCAGAAAGAGAAATATGAACACTAAAGGTATTACAGGCCAGTCAGTCTCGCTGCTGTCCCTGGCAAGATCATTGACCAGATCATGACAAAATTATGCTGAGGTGCATGGAAAGCAGAGAAGCAACTGATGACAGACAGCAAGACTTTACTAAGTGAAAATTGTGCCTGAAAAATCAGCTGGCTTTCTGTCATGAGGTTACAGTGATGGTAGGTAAGGGAAATGCTACTAATGTCATCTACCTGGACTTGTGCAAAATGTTTGACACTGTTCCATATGACATCATCTCGAGAGTGGAGAAATGTGTATTTGATGGATGGACCACTAGGTGGATAAGGAATTGGCTAAAGCACTGCACTCAAAAGATTTGTGATCAATGACTCTATGTCCAAATGGAGAAGTGATGAGCACCATTCCTCAGCAAATTCCTCCTGGTATTAGAGCCAGTACTTTTTAACATCATTGTTGACATGGTGACATAGAGAGTGGGATTGAGTAAACCCTCAGCAAGTCTGTTGTCAGCACCAAGCTCTGTGGTACAGTTGACCCACTGGAGGGAAGGGATGTCATCCAGAGGGTCTTTGATGCACTTGAGTGGTGGGCCCACGCTAACTTCATTAACTGCAATAGGGCCAAGTGCAAGGTGCTGCACTAGAATGGGGGAAATCCTAAGCAAACCATAGGGTTGTTTAAGAATAGACTGAAAGTATCCTGAGGAGGAGGACTTGGGGGTGTTGGCTGACAGCAAGCTCAAACATGAGTTGGAAATGTACACTCACAACCGAGAACAGCAATGGTGTCCTGGGCTGAATCCAAAGCAGCACAGCCAGCAGGGTGGGGAAGAGGATTCTTCTCTGTCCCCTCTGTCCCCCCTGGAATGCTGCATCCAGGTGTGGGGCACTAAGTACAAGAAAGATGTAGAGCTCTTAGACAGAGGTGATCACAGGCCTGGACCGTCTCTCCTTTGAAGCTGTTCAGTCTGGAGAAAGAAGTGGAGATCTTATGGTGGCTTTTCAGTACCCAAATGGGGCCTACAAGAAGGCTGAAGAAGGGCTTTTCACAAGGGCCTGTAGTGATGGTTCGAGAGGGAATGGCTTCAAACTGAAGAGAATAGGTTTGTATTAGATACTAGAAAGAAATTCCTTACTTTACAGGTGGTGAGGCACAGGAACAGGTTGCCTAGAAGAGTTATGGATGCTTCATCCCTGGAAGTGTTCAAGACATGGTTGGATGGGACTTTAAGCAGTTTGGTCTAGTGGAAGTTGTCCCTGTATGTACATGAAAATGTGTATAAATTATTTAAATATAAAATAGTTTATCTCCCTAATATTCCATCTCAGTAACTAGAGTTTTAACTTTAGGACAGCTCTGCTTGCATTTAGGTACAAGTGGTTAAAGAAATCCTGTGTACCTGGAACACTAGTTTTGAGATTCTCAGAAGACAGGAGCCAATAGCTTCAATTACTAAATTATGAAGGAGAAAATGAATTGATTTTTCAAACTCTTAAGTGCTGAAGGAGATGCAGAACTTTTTTCAGTGCAGTGGGTAAACATAGAAAGGTGCATTTTCAGATATCTCAAGAAATTGATATGTTTCAAAATATTGTGCTGCTCATTTCTTAGTCTTGCGACTCAATAATTTTAGGAAATTTTACCTCAAAGATATACGATGTAGAATTAAAAAAAAAAAAATTAAAGAGAAATGGTACCCAAACACTGCATTTTATAGATAATTGAGGAAAAGGTTGAGGAGCTCTTTTAAATCATTAGTGTGTAGTTAAAAGAAAACAAAAGCACTATCTACACATTTTTATTTTGGAAGACAACTTAAAACACTGCTGTTGAAATAGTACTATATAAATGCAATAGTATGCAATGCAATATTTAACTAATACAGATCAACTGAAAAAATCGTTAGAATTTTACAGGTGACCACAATATTTATCCTGATGTTCACTTTTCCCTTTTTGTATAGGAGAGCATAGCTTTGAGCCAAGTGAGAAAAAATTGGTGTAATGAGTACACTTACTCCTTGAGCATTTTTCCAGTCTGCTATTAAACTAATCCTATCAATTACGTTATCCAACTTAAATTTTACTTTGATTAACAAAAGCTCTGAGTTAATAGTAGTTTTTACTTTAGTTTAGGCATTGAAAAATTCAGTGAAGTTGAAAAATTTCAATGAAACTTGGCATAGTAGAGTGGACTGCTAAGCTAACATTTTATAGCACATCCATCATGTTATTTTGTGGACTTTGTCTTTTATTTTACAGGCTAATAAACTTAAATTTTAAAGGCTATGATATAATAAATATTTCATGGTATTTTAAAACACAAAGGTCACATCCCTTTTGCCTTAACTGGAAGTTATTTAGCTTGGACTGAAAGACTACGAAATTACAGAGCTCATCAATTTAAATTGTTACTCAGAAACCTAGAATAGTTATTTACAGTTGAGATTGAAACTGTGAGGAATGTCTTATGACTTTCAGGCAATAAAGGTGCAAATTGCTTACCCTAGCAGTACATGGAACAGAAAAGAAGAGGTTTAATTTTAGTAAGACTTATTTCAATAAAATCCTTTGAAACTGGCAGAAGGGGTAGCAGAGAACATCTTTCCCTCTATTAAAAAAAAAAAAAAGAAAAGAACGCAATAAAAACATGGTTTCCACACTTTTTTATTCTTTAAAGCATATGCTTATCCAAAAACATTTTAATTTTAATTTATTCATATGTTAAATTTCAACAGATTATACTCATCATAGATGAGAAATCTCAGTTCATGTTATTGTTACTGACATGGTAACAAAATAATCTCAACAAAACACCACACTAAAAAAGTTTGAGACACTGACCCCAGTCTTCACCAGTCCCTGGAGAACAGGCAAAAAGCCTGGAGTTAGACTGACATATACTTGTTGATAGAGTCAGCTCACTGAATACTCAAGGAAACCAGACATAAATTAATCTCTGTGACCTAAGGAACGCACCCAAAAGCCAGCAATGCAGGGCCACTAATTTTTGAACAAATGTAGCAATTGGAAGAGGTGCTTGAGAACTGAAGGATAGCACATTTCCTTACCTTCAAAAGGGGCAGGAAGGAGGATTCAGGGAGCTACAGGCCCATCTGGCCTTACCTCCATACCTGGGAACACGGTAGAACAAGTAATCCTGGGAACTCTTGCCAGACACGAGTTATCTATAGGTATCTGGAGTAGTAAACCCAGATTCACCAAGGGGAAGTCATGCTTGGCATATCTGATAACCTTCTACAATTAAATCACAAGTTTCTAAATGAGGGAAGAGAAGATACTGTCTAGCTTCAATTTAGTAAGACACCTTTGCCCATAACTTCCTCATAGTCAAGAGGAAGTAGTACAGGCTGGATGTGCAGCCCATGTGAGATGGGCTGAGAGCTAGCTGTGTTAACAGGCCCAAACAACAACAAAATATAGGAGAGTAATGAGCACCATAGCCCAGGGCCAGGTACTGGGTCCAATCATGCTCAAAATCTTTATTAAGTACGAGGATGATAAGGCAAAGTATACCCTTAAAATATCTGATTATGTTGCAGGACAGGGAGGGGAAAATAACATGCAGAGGGCTGTTCAGCCATCAAGACCTCGTAAGGTTGGAGAAGTGATCTGATAGCAACCTCATACAGGTAAATAAAAAGCAGTGCAAAGTTCTGGATCTTAGGAGGGGAAGGCATGCAGGATCCATGATGGGCATTATTTTTCTTCAAAAGTAGTTTACAGGAAAGGCTATAGGGGATCAGATCTGCACATGGAAACAGCAATATGTCCATGGGACTAAGAAGACCACAGAACCTTCGTAGAGTGGATTAGGTGGGACATTTCAAGCAGGTCAGGGGAGGTGGTCTTTCCACTCTACTCAGCCCTGGTGAGACCACATCTAGGGAATTCTGTCAACCTTTGATTTCCTCAGTACAAGAGAGATATGTAGCTGCCAGACTGCATCCAAGAAAAGATGACTTAGAGGCTCAAGAATCTCTCCTATGCAGGAGGACTGAGAGAACTGGGAATGTTCAGCCTGGAGTAGAGATGTCTTTAATTTGTACAAACATATAGGGTGCCAGTATAAAGAAATTGGAGCCAGGTTGTTTTCAGTAGAGGCCAGTGACATGACAAGAGACAATGGGCACAAACTGAAACACAGGTACTTCCATCTGAACAGCAGGAGGCACTTTTTCCTCTGTGAAGGTAGCTAAGCACTTGCACAGGTTCTCAGAAGGGCTGTGAACACTTCTTGAAGATACTCAGCAGCTCTTTGAACATGATCACAGCCAACTTTCTGCAGGTAACCCTGCTTCAGCAGGGAGGTTGTACCTCTTCCAACCTTCAACTATGCATTTCAGTGATTCTCACGCTTAGTGATTCTGTGAAACCCTGTGGTTTTAATAATTGCAATAAATTGATCATCAACATTTGTAACCCATATGCCATGTGAATCTTGACTGATTTTCCCACATTTACTGATTTTCCCACATTTAAATTCAGTATATTGCTCAATGACTAACACAAGGGATACAAATAACATTTCAATATCAAAATACATACTAGTTCTCCCAGTCACTGCAAATACAGAACCTAGCTTATTACACATAATAATGCGTAAGCTAGGTCAGATTCACAGCTTCTCACATCTGCTAAAGGGCTGTATGAAGTAAATGAGTTTATGGAAGGTTATTTCTCCCTGACATACTATTTTACCTTCTGGCAATACAGTTTTAGCTTCTGGCAATTGCCATTTAGGGACAGAGAATAAGTAAAAGTTAATAACGCTGTACAAGAGGTTGTAATTTGGAAGAGATACCTGGTATTTGTTGTTACTTATATCCAATATTAGTAACTAATATAGTGTATCTAGTAATGTGCAATTTTCTATGACTGCTTTCTTTTACTTCAAAATATTTGTGCAGGTTTCAGTCCTAATTGTTGAAATAATAAGTCATTAATGATGACGAACAAGCAAGGGGTATCGAAAGATAGATTCCTGAGAATAAGGGAAATAAGTTTCAAATAGAAACAGTTGTCATTTTTTTCAGCAAAATGGGTTTTTGAGCATAAGAAGACGGAGGAGAGGGTTAATTCAATGATAAAATTAGAAACAGGCCAGCGAATAAAGAGCTTACTGATCAGAATCAGGGAAAAAAAGGAACAGCACTTGCCAAAATGGAAAATAAAATTCAAAATCCTTTTGCTGCCACCTCTCAAATCTGTTTTCCATACACTGATCCCATATGAATCTTCAAATTATTTTGTTTCTACATATCTCTAGTTACATGAAGAAACAAGGAATTTCAACACTTGATAGCATGATAAAACATTCTTTCAGTGTCAAGTTGATTGGAAGTTCTCCAAAGGGGCTACTGTTTCTGGATAAAAGGTAGTTGAAACATATAAAATAAGAATATACTTTCTTGCTGAAAACATGACTAAGTATAAATAAAAGGAGGAAAGGATACAGAGTAAAAAAAATGTTATCACTTTTTACACCTAATGTTAGTATTTGATGCATTTTTACTGTATTTCAATGTATGTATGCAGAAATTGTTTTAAAAATGTTTGAAATAGTTTACTCCAGCTTTAAACTTTAAAAGCCCCCCCCGCTTTAACACAATAAGTTACATATTATTGGGGCAGATTAAAAAAATTATATACCTCATTTAAATTTCAACATGCTGACTAACAAATATATTGTTCAGTTTAAATTATTAGAAAAAAATGAAGCAGATTTCAAAATAGGAACTATCTTCCAGAATTCAGGCCTCAGGATTAAAAAAAATCTAAAAAACTAACTGATTTCAGGTCTTGTGATAGAGGTGGTGTGTACTAATTAGATAAATGCTACAAAGCAGGTCTAGATTTGCAGAGGATGTCAAACATTCATGGAAGTGGATGGAGTTAAACTCAGGAGGATCTAAAATTTCAACTAACTAAAGCAAATTTTAATAAACAAACCCATCCAAACACATGGGTTTTTTAGGTCAAAATCACAGAAACATTTAAATGAGGTACTAAAAACATCCAGTCATATTTAAAATAGCGTCTTATTTTTATTTTTCTAAAAGATCACTCATTCTGAAATTCTGATAGATACTATAAAAGAAAAAAAGAAAGAAATTAAGAACTATGTTTTGGAAAAATGAGTTAAAGTGATTTTAGACTATTTTTGGACTCTCCCTCTCTCTCTCTCTCTCTTTTTCTCTCTCTCTCTTTCTCTGTGTAGCATTTTTATTCTATTTAAGATCAGATGGGGGTTTTTTTTCAGCCTGAAAAAATAGAATTTTTTCAGAAATCAGAACACTGCATGCACATATTCAAAATTATTATAACTTTCTATAAAGTGTTAAGGCACACAGCTTTGTACAGAAAGTCATCTTTATATATCCGAATTTTGCAAAAATCTGGTTTTCCTTCTTTGCTTAATTGTAACCATAATAAATGCTTAAATTTTTAAGTTAAATCAAGAAAAGAGCGAGGGATACAGAAATTATCTTTATACAAACATGTAGCTGTGGAAGAACCTCTTGGTACCAGAGTACTGCACTATTGCAGACTCCCAGAAATATTACGAAAATGGATCTTTGTGTGTATTTTTCAGGAAAGAGCTCTGGTTCCTAACATGCTTTATACCCTAATAGCAGGAATAAGGGATATTAATTGATTTTGCTGGAATTGTACAAGGTTCAATATCTCAAAACATCACTTAGAGACAGGGAGAAAAGCAAATTAGACACTTCATAATTATGGAAACTCTTTCATACGCAAGGCTGAGTTGACCAACGTACTTCAAGTATCAAACAGATGTAAAAAAGAAAAGATCCCACACCAAAACAAAAACCCCCTACCACAAGCGTCAAAACTTTAACCTTTTTACTAAACTCTTGGCTATTCTGACAATCCTTTGAAAAAGACTCTTTGCATTTAACATATATATCTGGCCCACTAATTCATCAAATAACAAGCAAAGCACAATATGCAATAAAAGATTTTTCCAAAATGTTAACAATACAAACGATTTTATCCATTCTTTGAGCAGTACTTTGATGCTTAAAATAAGGAATTTTTTGAAGTACAAGACAAATGAAGTGTCCTCCAGGCTCTGTAGGTGAGAATACATTTTTGAAGGAGAAATTTTCAGTCACCATTTCTTAAAAATTATTTTCTTTCTGGATTCTATCCAGGATTTATACTGAATCTATATCATTTGTTCACTGCACAAAAGAACAGTGGAAGTCTTCAAATACCAATAGAGCATTAAGGGCTTTAGCTTTGAATTCATCTCAATTCTTATGTAACCTCTAGAACACTTCTGCACAACTGTTTTATATAGAACTGTAAATTTTCTAAAATTTGTTTACTGTTTGGGGAAACAGTAGATCAACTTACTTTCAATTTACTTTTTGGATCAAGATTAGGTCGAGGGAAGAGTGAAGTGAATACTAATTTTTTATATGCCAGCAATTACAACAGTAAAAAGGAAATTCATTTTAAGAGCCCCAGCAGATTTCTTAACATAGTACACATGATCAAGCAATTCCCATGAACAATTTGAAAGTCTTATCATACAAAGGCCCTAGTGCCTTTTTCAAATTTCAAAAAAATCAATCTAACACTGTTTCTTTTGAGATCCTTAAAAATGATTCATTATGTTATATATTCATCCACTGTACTCACCACAGAATTCACAAACCTCACAAACATGCTAACCCTGTACTGACCACTGATAAACCTGACACTTTGAAGAAAGGGGCATAAATTTATCTTTATAACAAAATTTTGACTTTACTTAACAAACTATCTCAAAAGATTGCTTATTTTAATTAATTCAGGGCTTTTCCATATGGATAATATAGGACTGTTTAGAATTAAAGTCAGAACTGTGTAACTATACCCCAGTAAATGAGATGTGCAGATATTGGTTGCCATAAAAATAGTAATCACATATTTTCACTAGGATTTATTAACGGATATAATTATTGCCTATTACAAGCCTTTTACTTAGGAAAGAGTGACAATAAGGACAGTTACAAAGAAGGTACCTATTTATGGGAAAGCAATGATTATACATCCTAATAATTAAAGTCCTGCTCTTTCACCACAGAAACTCAAGAGCTCTTAGTGTTCTGTAATTCTGATTCTACTACAAACAAAATAATATGTTTCTTAATACATGGTAAAAGGTAGACATTTTTGCCTTTCAGAAGTATTATTTATGGATTGTGTGTAATCTCATTAACTTCAGCAGATAAGGGATTACATCACATCCATATAGATATAAATAAAGCTTTATTTCGAGGCTGGTGCTCATATGTTCTCATACACATGTAAAAAAGCACACACATTATAAAAAAAAACATTCATGGAGAATATGCAAGTAAAGCCTTTGGATGAATTTCAGAATCTGTACTAATTTCTTCAGGAAATGAATAATATAGCACATAAAATATCAGACCATCTTTAGCAATTTAAGAATGTTAAGGCAGTCGTCCTTTCACTGATCATTTCACTGATGTCTCTCATGTTAAAATCTAGAAAATAATAAGCAATAAAAATCAATAAACCAACAACACAAAAAAAAACCCCAACAAATCAAGCAAGCAACCAACCAACTAACCAAACAACAACAACAACAACAAAAACCAAACAAAAAATCAAACCAAACCAAATTAAAAAAAAAGACAGGCAAAAAACACCTGGTGAAAGTTCAGGTCATGTTTATCTGGACATGTATATTTCAAGAGAAGTAAGAAAGGAAAAAAAAAGGTGAATTATGCATGGATATAAAAAGGAAATAAATGAAGAATTTATACTTCAGTGGAGGATATGGTGAGTATTGTAGCAATAGTCCAAAAATAGTTGTTCACTCAGATGTTCATTACTACTTGATAGTATTCTCCAAAACTAATAACATGGAAAAGCCTATAAACAAACAAGGTAATGAAATAAAATGAGCTTAAAAATGGATTATTTAAACTTTCAGTGTTTGGAGTAAGATTAAGAGCTAAATAATTTTCCCTGCTAAAGCTAAACACTAAAACTAATATACTTTGGTTTTTTAATAACCTCTTTCAACTACAAGTCTTGACGTATCTCAGAAAGATAGATGTAAGACGTAAAGGTAGTCAATACAGCAATCTTTTGTGAAAAGCAGCAGAATGTTGTGCACTGCACTATTTTATCCAAAATCATTGCTGTTTAGCTCATTCTGTTAGCTGAGTTTGCTAATTTAGGGACCAGCATTGGTACTTTTAAACAACAAAATAATCAGTGTGGAAGCTCAGATACTTGAAGTGCCATTGGTCACATTGGTCACATACCTACTGGCAACATTAGATGAGCGATTCAAAACTCTTAGTAATGAGGTAAATTCCTACATCAGTAGGACTACAAAATTTGCAATAATTGCTATTTGTCTAATTCAGTAAATAGACATTTGAACATTGTATAACATTCGACGTAAATTTACGGAGTTTACCTCTCTAGGGAGGAAATAAGTAAACAAATAAAAAGGAATGAAAATCTGCAAAACAATTAAATGCCTCTGCAAAATGCAAAACAATTAAAACCTTCCTGAGCAGGCTTTCTCTTTTTTTATTGCTTGTTAATGCTTCCAATTTTTTTTTTTTCCTTAAGCAAAACTGAAACCCATATAGTCAAGGTCTAATGGAATGTAAAAGGGGAAAATTTTCTGCTTTCACAGAAGGTTTTACCAAATGGCTTCACTTTTCTTATTCCTGGTGCCCACTGTTGATGCAGGAGCACAGACTGACACAAGTAAGTTTATTAGCATAAAATTCTCACTTATATTCAACATTGTTTAGATGATGTAGTATGTAGTGCAGAAACTGGATAAACAATTCCTTGTAATTAATCCTCTCTTTTTGCCATTATTTTGACATCCTTATTTTAGTGGAGCAACCTGTGGATCTGCAATGAATTTTTCTGTCTCTTTACACAGCACAGCTCACTGCTTCTATTTGAAGATAAGAAAAAGATCATAATGAGCATAAAGATTACCAAATTTTTGATTCTCTTATGGAAAACGATGGAAATTAAGTAGTATAAATTTAAGAATGTTTAAGTATCCATCTTTTCAAAGACGTGATTTCTAAATTGCTTAGTAATGAAGAAATTCACTGGGTTTTAGTAAAAAAATATTTTAAATTAAGCTTATTGTCTATGAAATTTATTTTCTATGAATCCTATCCGTTTATTGTTTCAAAAATATTCTTTGTCTTTAATTTTCTGCTATATAGTGTCACAAGCAGAGAAAATTTCAAGTCGGACATAAAGCTGTCGCACCTTAATGATTTAGTACCCACTGCCTCCTGGGCTCAGCTTGGGCTTCCTAACGTATAAAGGATAGGGAATAGTAAGAATATATTTTTGTATAGATTGTCAGAAAATTTTGAGAAAAAACCAAAACCCTGAGGGTTGCTAGGAATTACAAATGCAGTAAAACTGGTAACATTTGCACTAAAAAAATAAACCTCAAAACAAAGATGTCAAAATATTCCAGCATTTGTTAGCTGTAAGTCTAAAATATCATGGAAATTGCTAGACTCTCTCACCTCAATATATGGATCTGAAGTTACAGAAATTAAATTTGTGTGGTGTATTTACTTCTAGTCCGCCCTGGAAATAGCTATTAACATCAAAATTGTAATTGTATGTACAGATCAGAGTAAGAGACCCCATGCTGCAGATAATAACATGTTCATGAAAAAAGGGGAGGAGAAGGAAGCCCTTATAATAATGTTAGGAGCTACTCATTACAAATTGAAAATTACAGACCAGATGTTTTTAATCTATTTTTCGACACTGGATGTAAACTCAGAACAGCAGCACATTCAGAGTAGAAAGAATGCAGATTAGAAAAAGCTATCACTTATTTTTCAAGCAATGAATGCCCTGTCAGAAAAAGAATACAACCTCCAATACTTAGATAGGTCCCTTAATTCCAGATAATTCTTCCAGGGTTTTTTGTAGTGAGAGAGCAGGCTCTTTTTTTTCTAGCGACTGTTCTCCACCTTCTCTTCCTTCATGCAATAGAGGAAGCAATGCTTAAGCTCGCCTATGCATTTTTTGCATAGTTTTGCTATTTTGTTTCTGCATAGCTATGCCTTTCCCTTCCTCTACATCATATACTTCAGTTTCAGATATTCAGCCAACACCTAATCCTAATTTCTTATATTTTTTTTTATTTCCTTGTTTCCTTACCAAACAAAGATATATATGTACATTAATGAGGAAACTAAATTAAGTTCCTCTCTGTTTTCTTAGCAACAACAGAGGGTGGGGTATATGGAAAGGATGATCATGTGCTTGACTTTTGACTTAGTAAACATTCCCTTTTTGTCTTCTAGGGAAGAAAGTATTCACTTTCCTCTCATTCCATGACTACTCTGAGAATCAATCTTTCATAAATGTTTCTTTCCAAAACCCAAAATCTGCAAAATGGTTGACAACAAACCCAGAACACAGACTTGGATTGAATGTAATGATACAGAACAACACAAATTGTTTTGGACTGACAGAAACTAAAAAAGCATTTTGCCCCTTCAAAGAATCAAAGTGTATTATTGTATATATTTGTAATGAAACAGAGGCTTTGTGTCAAAAGCTGAGAGGAAGTAGCATTGTAATGCTCTTTAGACATATGCTTTGTTTCTGAAATCACAACTTTAACTTGTTTTACCCTGATCCAATGTCACCCCAAGAATGTCATTGGGCGAAAAGAGAACCAACATTTTGTAAACACTTCCAGATCCCCATGAGTCTATGCCATGTGCATCTTGAGCTGACCCCTGTCTGCTAATGCCTGGGCTATATTCATAGACCATATATCAAGGGTTAGCCTAGCAGAGCTCATATCCTTTGGTAAACTCTCAGGATCAAATAGAATTACTGTATAAGTATTCACACTTCTTTCTACTTGGCAGCAATTGGTCTTTGGAAATAAAGATGAGTTTATATGAGTCACTACCTTTGGCATATAAAGTCCTTTATTTTCCATATATCACAGAGGCCAACATCAAAGAGACTTTTCTCTATACTTACTCTGTTCTAATTATACTCCTGTATTATAGCTCCTATATTAAAACTCCTATATAAATAAACCAATTTGCCACAATTTGTGCAGGAATATGCTAATGCAATGCACAGAAGGTGCACGGAGTTCACTCTCTCCTTCTTGTGAAAATATTATGGTTGTAATGGAGTTGTTATTCCAGATAACTCTCAAGACTTGAAGAGTAATTATTCCTTAAAACCTCAAAATTACTCTGCAACTATTTTCTGGACATATTATCTGCTCTTCAATATTAAATATATTCATTGGGTTCTTTAATTAGTTTTGATTATGTGCACCTAAATGTTAACAATTCTAACATTCTCTTAATTTTTAAAATAACACATCTGTCCCATTTTAAAATGCCATTTACACCACATAGATGTCCTGTATCTACAGTCGTTGGAGTTTTAAATGTAACCTCCCTATTGTGTGAAGGAGCTAGATTTAGTTTTAAAAATTACCTCACTGTGAGTTTCATGTACAATCACAGTCTACCACCCCACGGTCAATAACATTTTGTCTCAGTTCTATCATATTTTTGGTATATTAACTCCTGTCCAAAATTTTCTCCTACAGAGGTTGTTCCAGGAATCGAAGCATCTTACTCTTTCTGAATCTGAGCCCCCTTCTGTTATACTCTACCTTCTTGGAAACCATAATTCTGTGCAGCTCCTAAGGTGCAAATCAAGTGTAGGCTTAGACAGAGATATAATAAAATGGGAGTGTTTTTAAAAATGCTTTGAGGCTGCTTTTTTTTTATTTTCTGTTCAACTTTACACTCTATAAAGCTAACAAACCATTTTCATCTGTGAGGAGCCAGAGACAGCAAACATGTATGAGAAACCTTCACTGCGCCTCTGCATGTGGGGCAGAGATGCTATTCCTCTCTTTCTCTGTATGGTAAAAACATAACAATAAATAAAAATTTCCCAAGAACTTAGTATATTTTGTTCCCTCTTTTTTGAATCATATCTTGCGTAAGGATGGAATCACCTCTGGTTTTCCAGCACACTTTACGAAATATAAGTTCTAATCTGCCATACTATCAGCACAGATAAAAAGTTGATTAAAAATTCATAATAAATATTATATTTTTGGACTTCCAGAGTGATGAAAGGATCACTTAAGGTGGTCTGTATTACTGAATATTTCACCAGAAAGGTGAAAGAGTGCACTCTGGAGTCTTCGCCATCTAGATGAAAGCATCTAGAAACTAAAAGTATACTTACATAAAATGCCATGCAGTTCCTGAGCATGATATGTAACAAGAAAAGGAAACAATACATAAATCTCCAGCAATAATGAAAGAGAAACAATTTTAGTAAAGAAAACTTCCTATAATGCTTATGTACATATGTATCCTAATACACTAAAGAGAAGACACAATTGCCATGAAATATAGTACCTTTACTTTTTTGTTGAATTCAAACTAATCTGAAGTACATAAAACTAAAAACCTACTGATAATGACTCAAAGTATAAAATCTAGATGAAAATACTGAAAATATATATTGGGCATATATAATAAACATACACTTACAGTTTTGTTTATCTGTTTTAAATATAGAAGATCCCCTGAGATTCATTTTTTTAAAAAAAGATCCAAGAAAAAAATCATTCTAAAGGACATAACAAATTCAGAGACTTGGTGTATCATATAATTTAGTTGATAAAATACTGTGAAAATCTTATACTGGTTGACCTCTTTTTAAAATAATGTTGCCATCAATGGTCCAGATCTTTATCTCTGTGGCTTAAAACTGAGACTGAGTTACTTTTCTCACTAGAATAGCATGTAAAGATATTACTATTTTATGGAGAAGATGATTTTTCATTTTACGCTAGAAAAACATACTTGATATATAACTAAAATCTTTGGTCATGCATACCTTAAAAAGGTAAAATGTAGTGAATTGCATTTGTATTGTTCCAGTAAAATCTAAAATAAATGGAACAACAGAGCTACATAGTAAATTACTTAGCTCAATCTCCTTCTGTTTTACTTGGTCTCCCCTCCCATTTTATCAGAAAGATGTCAAAAAACCCTGTTGCTTTCCACAGATATTATTTGTCTGTAAGTGAAAAAGACCAACTTTTTTTTAAGTGTTACTCAGGAAATGTGCAGAAAATGCATCAAAAGGTTATTCAAAATACATACAGTTAATTTACATCAAAAGGAATAAGGGTAAAGTATATTTTGGATGCAAAAATGACAGAAGTTTCAATCCTTTTTCATCACTGTGTAAAAAAAAAAACAAATAAATTTTATTTTTTTTTTATTTTGGTCCTCAAACTCATCGTTGAGAAAAAGGAATGGTTAATTAGAAACAGTCAGTCTCCTAGCAATAATTATTATATAAATAAAGAAATCTAAAAGCATTATTACCTAACCTATAAGAAGTTCCCTGACATAACTGATCTTTGAAAGCACAATTTTTTGTCTAATCATGTGTGAATGTGTAAATACTTAGAGAGAGAGTGGTTACTTTCAAAATTTCTGTAACAAAGATCCTTGAAAAAATATAAAATTCAAAAAAATTCTAAAAAAGGAACGAAATGTTGGAAATAGTATTTTTGTATTATTCTAGAATTCAATAAAAATATTGTGGTTACGGAAAATTTAAATTACAGTCAGTATAAATAAGTGAAAAGAAAAATTCTTGTTCTCAACTAATTAGGTTTACAAATTGCAAACTTCTTTTCCCATTTCCTTAAAGGTGTATATAAAACTTTTTAATAGGAACCATATAGGACAAAACGTAACTGTTGGCCTGACATGCCACAGTAAGTAATTCCATCACAGAAAATAAGTCTACTTAAAAATTATTATTAGAAAGTTACAGAGTCTGTACACACAAAACATAATCTCTTTTATATGAAAATCCTATCTAATTTTTTTGAATTGACAAAACAATGTGTGCAGAAAATTCTTTATAATGCAGTGTTTTTTCACATTGCATATATCATGATGGATGTTTGAAAGTTATAGTTAAAGCAGTGAAAATGAGCATGTCTGTATCAATCTCAAAGAAATTTGTAACTCTGCATGAAGCATGTGCTGCACTATACCTGCTTTTTTTCTAGACTTTTAGAGACAAAAATTTTTGTCCCTCTGCCTCAGTCATTTTAAATTCCTGTTTTATTTGGAGAAATTTTAAAGCACAATTTCCTTAGCATATTCTACATATCTGTACAACAAGGGAAATAATTTCACTCTTCTAAAACCTAACAGGAAAAAACCAAATGAAATTATATCATTCAGAACACATATTTTGGGGAATAAATGAAGAATGGCTGTGACAGGACAGTGATTTACAAGTGGAGAACCAAGTTGGAATCAACCTTCTGGAAAAGTTCTAACAGTCTGGCCTATTCTATATAGATTATATTTGAAAACAAATTGTGGTCTAGCAAAAAGCAGAGGTCTTCCAAAGTTACTGACAACTTCACAAAAAAAAAAAAAAAACCAAAAACCAAAAACCAAAAAAACCCCTACAAAATAATTTCTAGCCCTTATACTTAGCCTTCCTTGACAGATGTTCTGTAGGAGAAATAGGAAATAGTTTTGGCCATGCAGAAATAATTCAAGTTAAAAACATTTATTTCCTTGCCAAATATTGCTATGCAGCAACACCAGCTGATCTTGGCGTGCTCGTGTAGCTCAGGATAAAAACAAAGTGAAAGCATCAGAGGGGCTGAGCTAGTCGTGAGGATGAATTAGTCTTCATCAACCCAAAGATTTTTCTACTGACTGGTAAGCTGCCCTGCTTTCAGCTTTGTTTATTTACTAAGCTGCAATTCTAGAAGTTGTTTTCAAAAATTGCTTCTATAAAGACTTTCCTACTTGAATGCTGAATTTCTTCTGAAGTTATCACAGCAACCAACTGAAATTCTGAAGAAATAAAACTTTGCCAAGTAACAAGTCAGACTGATAGAAGTATGACCTCAACATAACTTCATTTTCTACAACACATAATGTTAAAGCTGGATAAACACAATAGTTACAAGTTTTTCTAAATAAATATATCATAAATCAGTAATGTTTAAGACAGAACCAGCATTTATGAACTGTGATTAAAAAATTGAATACATGTAAAACATATTGAAATACATATGCTCTTATGAAAAAAGTGATGAAAACTACATTAAGAAGCCTAAAATATTTTTTCATATTCACTGGGCAATAAAAGAATAAAGTCAGAATAAGGAAATTCTGATTAACTTATGATAAAAAACATAATCTCTATGATTTTCTTCGACCAATCTCTCTGTTATTTGGCTGCTCAGTATATTTCCAAGTTCTGACTTGAATTTAGATAAAAGAAAAAACATTTTTGCATGAATTTTTTTTTCAGACAATCCTCTATAAGCATTTATCCTTCTCATAGACTGTTCTTGTTTCAGGATAATTTGGATCTGATTTGAGAAGAGAAAAATAAAAGAAAAAGGAAACAATAAAAAAATGCCTAAAGAGTTAAAAGCTAAAAAAAAAGATGTCTTGTGTCTGCTGCTCTTGCAACCCTGAGAAATTTTACTTCATCAGAGAATTCCTTATTCTAGACCAAGTTATGAAAAAGAAAATATATCTATGATGTAAGTTAGTGTGTTACTTGCAGTGGAAGTGATCTAAAGATCATGTAAACTCAGAGTAAATGTAATAGCTAAAACTTTTTAAAATAAATATGTTCACTTATTATCTGCCAATGTGCTATTATTCTGCCCCTACTAATTCTACTAAAATTCCTACATTTAATAACAGAGCAAGTAAGATCTTCATGCCACACACACCAAAACTTCCTAGACTTTTTGCTTCAAGTTTAGCTATGTGTTCTATCATAAAAGAGCTAAGGAAGAGAACAGAATTGCTCAAAGATTGCATTTCACAGATGAAGTCAGACAAAGGTCAATTACTTGCTGACATTTGTACAATTGCCAAATCAGGTGCACTTGCATTTCTTCAACTTTTCAGGAAGAGGCACTGAGATGCAGTAATATAACTAACAAAATGGAATGTGAATATGTCCTGTTTACGTTCTGGCACTAACATTGATCTTGTTATTATATCCCATAAAGTATGTAAGGGATAATAGGTCTGTGATAATCACCTTACAGATGCTGTGATAGCATAATGTCACTCACTACAGAAGGAAGCACATCACAGGAGGCCGGTACCTCCTGCAAATTTAGAAGGCTGCCTGACTGCCAAACATTGCTGCTGGTGCATTGCCTAGCACAGGGGTAGCTTTAATGACTCAGCAATACACAAAGATAAAAACGTTCTGTGAAAAATGGTCAACCTGCTCTGAAGACAGATACATGTTATGGGCACAGAAACTACAGGATCTTCATATTACAAAACGTGCAAACTGCCTTCTGAGATTCTGTCAAAGTTTTTTTGGGTTTTTTTGTCTTTTTTTCCTATATTTAATGTATATAATAACTATGTAATAAAGGATTCCTTAGCATCTCAATGCTAGAATTTTGAGAAAGTTGCTTGGTATCAGAAATACAACCATACATTAGCATATCATTTGACGTAAAAATGAAAAAAACCACCAAACCTAAAGTTTGCACCAATCTTTTCTCAACAGCTTTCTAATATTTATCTTCAGGTTGCACTGTGTCAGACTACTTTTGTCTCCCACAGAGTTACATGGCCTGTATTTCTGAATAAATGCTGGTTTTCTTTTACCTGTGCATATATATCTAATTTGTTGTTTTCCCACAGGGTTATATTAGCCAAACATGAAACTGGGTCAGCTTAAAATAATTCTGTGTGGTGCTGTAGGGGCGGAGATTGTTTGACTTTTTTCACATAAGCAAAATTATGTTTCTTACTGAAACATATAATAATCTGCTTGTATTTGTATGCATTTCAACTGTTCAAAGCACTTAGTCTTGTACTCTTCACTGACTCTGATGGTGATTAATATTTTTAGGCAGAATGGCAGGTAGAAAAGGAAATTAAAGTGGGTGAATATAGCTAACGTCATTTGTGGCAGTGATCTAAACTGATAGTATGAGACAACTGATTATTCCAGTTTGTTCCTATCACCACTGCTAAACTGTTAACCAGTACCCTGCCTATAGTATTTTCACACAGCAATCGTAAAGACATCAAATTTAATCTGATATTTCAGACACAAATTTTAGGGATACCACCAGTGACATACTACTGGCAACTGGAAATCTGTATAAACAAGAACTGAAATGGAGAATGTTATAGATGATATTATATCCCTATGATATAATAATAAGATGCCAGTCTCATATGCCTGATCACATCAATATAACATCTAAACACAAACATTTATAGTTTTGGATACTATTGACTGTCGGAATGTTTGTAATCAACTAATACTTTTCCAGTAGAAAATAGATATTCTTCAGAATATCTTTGGCCAAAATATTAACTGAGTGGAATTGCACTTAAAATGAAGCATTATTAGTGGTTACTATGAACTGGATTCTGGTTGTTTTTTCATTAATTTTATTCAGAATCAAATTGTCCAAATAGACCCCAGGACTAAAAATATTGTAGATTAATTAAAATAACAGAAATGGTAGAATATACATAAATCAGAAGCAATTCCTTTAATTGGAGTGTTCTTAAAATTTATTTTTTAAATGTAAAAATGTGATTCCCATCATGAAGGAAAATCATTATGTATAGAAAACATGTCTGTTTCCTGCCTCTGAAATGTTCTGTATATCATCAGAAAAATAAATAAAAATAGGATTTCTGCTGAAAGTATAACCAGACTACTTGTCTTCATTTATTTATAGGTTTTTAAATGGAACCACTATGAGTGAAAAGAAGAGTCATTAATTGTATAAATTACAGAGTATCTGAAATTTAAAGTTAATTATTAGAAGGAAAAGTTCTTTAGAAACTTCTTCGTATAATTCTTAAGTTCAACAGAAGTGGTAAAAGGTGGTGGAGTGGTAAAATATGTTCAAATAATTCTCACAGAAAGCATCCTTAAGGCTAATCACTTTTTATATGTCTAAGACATTTGTAAGCCATCTGTTAAATGCAGAAGTAATAGCCTGCTTTTCCAGTTAGTAACAGCACTAACTTTTAAGATCTTAAATACAAAAAGCTAGGGAAATCTCCCAAAATACTAAAACTAAATAAACTGCATAAAATATGAGTGCCTGAAACATAGCAGTATCCCTTGTGCTATACCAGCCACAATTTTAGTAGAAAACCTTCCACTCCATCATCTACTGAAGAAAATGGATAAATGAAAAATGAAATCTATAATACCCTAACTTTGACAGTTAAGACACATACAGTTCATAAGATGAGCCCAGCAGCAATAGTATACCTCTAGATATTTTCATGGAAATTTGGGGAATAAGAATAAAGAATCTGAACTAAGTTTAGCCAACACATTATGTTCTCACTGAAAGATACAACAATAATTTAAATTGTGATTTACTCCTTTGGGTATGCAAAGCTGGGTTGGAGGGCAGTAAGCAAAAACAACCCTTCCACAGCTAAATTTCACATTTCTCTCTCTCAGGCAAAACAAAACAAAAAAAACCCAAACCAAAACAAAAAAAAAACCCAAAAAACCCCCAAACCAAATCAAACAAAAAAAACCCAAAAAACCAAAAAAAACCAAAAACCAAAACCAAATAAACAAAAACCAAAATCAAATGAAAAACCCCAACAACAACAACAAAAAAACCACAAAAACCCCCCAACCAAACTAAAAGCAAACAAAAAACTGACTCAGTCTTAGCATGTATATTTCAATTTCCACAGTCCCCAAGGCTTTGGAAGCAGGAAATACAGACTCTTACACTGAGGAAAAGGATTTAAGTGGCTCTTTCACTGTCGCATATACTTTCATCTTTAGAACAAGGACAAAAGTGATCTTATGTAGGTACATAACACACATATTGTCCTAGTAATTATTCCATGACTGCACAGTGTGACTGCATCACAGCTCTGCTATTGATTCGCTGCAATTGATTAAATTCTGCAGTCTAGAATAGGTTAAAAAAATAATGCCTTCATTTTATGCAGTAGAAAAACATGTTCTTAGACTAAGTGGGGCACCTAGGATGGCATAAAATCAGTCAAAAGGAAAAGCAGCATAAAGCAAAGCACTTCATGCTCCTATGATAGCTGAAATCTCATAGTTCTTTGTATCACAGCTTGCACGATAATATTATTCCCCCTTTTGAGATCTTGAATTCAGGGATGCACTTACCTGACTGAGAAGATTGGAAGTGTTTTCCTCCTATATGTCTCCAATTATCTGTGTGAATTTCAAGACTTCTGCAGTGAAGTGTCTGGCTTTTTCTGCCTCTCTTTCTCCAGCAGAATAATAGGAAGAAAAGTCAAGAGATCTGGATCCTGTTAAGTGTCATAACCTTTATGCAGGTTCTTTTAGAACTTGGCTGCTAAGCATCATTTTCAGGAGCAAAAATATGCACTGTTATCCAAATGAATTAGCTCTGTTGTGCTAGTTCTCACTTGGTTGTAGTGCAACCAGATGACAAGGTTTCAAATGTGTTAACTTGTGTGATAAAAAGTGTTGAAAAGAGTTTCAGTCCCAAATGAGCTAACAAAACAACTCTTGGTTTTTGCCAATATTTAGCCCAAAGGATGGACTTTAACAATAGAAAAGTTTCTATATATTCGTATCTATCTGAACAAGGACTCACAGTTCAAGTACATGCCTGTGTACTATTCTGGGAACATTTTATGCAGGTATTTAAAATCAAATCTGTCGAATTGTTCATATATTTCTCAGTTACAAAACACTGGTGAATATTCTAATACTCACTAATATATGCTCACATCAGATTATAAAAGCCTATTTTTGCAAGCTAAGTCCCCAGTTTTCATCATTTATAAAATAAATAAGCCTATCCCAGGGTTAGCTCATAAAGGGATGAGTGAAATACACCATGTAATGAAGGAGAGACTTTACCATGTTGGAAATATTATCATAAACTGAAGTCATAAATCCTTGTAATGTCTATATATGCAAGATCTCAGCATCCATAAACAATCACAGGATCAGTATTAAAATATGCTCAGAGAAGATATAAGTAGGCAAAGCCTAAAGAAGTTACATTGAAAGGTGAAATAATGACAAATAAATAGCTAAAACTGATCTGCTTTGTTTCAGACAAAACAGCTTTGATTTTTCTCAAGGGAAAAAATATCTAATACTTACTGTTTTTAACAATATATTTAGGAGGCTGGTGATCTTATCCTCCATAATTCAGTTAACAGCTCAGAGTTGTTTGCAAAATAAAAAAAACTAGTTGTCAAAGTTGCAAATACACATTAAGATTTAGGAAAAAAGCTCCCTCTGAAAGAAATAAATAAGAGCTTTAATCTCAAATACCCTTTCTATACTCTTACTCAAGTCACAAGACTGCCTGAATGCGTGATTATTAAAGAGATGGTTCATGGCTTACTATTCATGGTATCCCCACTCACTAGAAAATTTAGGTACTAATTTTTCACTATAAATTTTGAACAATTGGTTTGGATAAAAAGAAATAAGTAAAGTATGCTCATTTTTTGAGTGAATTGTTGGAAAAGCCCCCAAACAAAAGAATGATCACGAGTGGCCAGGCTTGCATTATTTATCTGAATAAAAGATTTAATGAAACCTGATTTTGTTTCTCTTTATTTCCCAACAAGCTGCATCTGTTATTATCTCCATCTTAGAACCATGCCATAATTTGTATTATCTGGTGCTCAATCCCACAACATTTGTCACCAATGGATTTTCTTGTCACATATCTTAACATCATACAAGGAGAGAGGTGGGTAACAGGAAGCTGTGGAGGGACAGGACAGGAACAACCCACGACAGCTTCACAGCGCTTTCTCATCCAGATGTACCTCTGTGCTTACAGAGCCTTAGAGAAATTTCTGGAAGATCCAGCATTAGAAATCTTTCACCTGCTTAGTCCATGACATCATAGGAACCTCTAATAAGTTAATGCTGGAGGAATCTAAATTTCTGCTGTATTGGTTGAAATTGGCTTAGCTTGAAAATTATTGGGAGACAGGGAGATTGGGAGGAAAGAATGAATGTCTAAGACTCTTCGAGGAATGACAAGAAACTCTTTAATGCTAGCAAAGTAATTGCTCTCCATGGTGAAATACCTCTCATTCTATAAGGTAAGCTATGGCTATCGAACTACCCAACAGTACCATTATAGTAATTAAGGGCTGAACATGCCAGACAACTGCCCCTTGAACATGGTTTGTTTCCCACCTCAGAGACCCGGTATATATAATCCATAAAAAAATAAGCTGGTCCTTTATTGGAACACATACCTTCCACAAACCTTTTCTTCCCGTCATCACCACATTATCTGATACAAATAATATAAAATTAAACTTTATTTCATGTCACTATTACTAAATTTAATGGGTTTACCTTTAATTATGCAGATAAATGAGCCTTTTCCCCTTTTTTTTATGGTACTGGCCAGAGAAAGACAAATACATTCATCTAAACCAAAAATAATTGTCTGAGATATCTTTCAGAGATAAAAATAGATTATGGTGCATTACATTTCCATTAAAGACAGAATGGGAACAATGTGATATATTTTAAGTTCTGAACATCTATAGCTGAATTTAACTTGTGATTTGCAACTGAGGAAAATACAATTCCTGAGGTTGTTTTGCCAAGCAGAATTTTAGGAGATTAAATGAATCATGATACATAATATTTAGTTTTCTTTTATTTTGCCAATAAGTGTAGGAGACAATACAACATAGCTTGGGCAACTTCCTTCCCTCTATTGTTATATAGGAAAATTTAACAAAAAAAATCACTCATATGAGAAACTGTCTATTGTTCTAGTTTAACTTCATTGCAAAACATATATAATATATCTTAAACTGTCTGTGTACAATTCATATACTTTAAAATAAAATTAAAATTGGATGTTTCCATTTCAAGTAAAAAAAAAGGGGGTTAAAAATTCTTTTCCTGGTGCTTATGTCCAGTGGAACCAGCTGATTTCAATGCATTTAGTTTCAGTTTTTAGCATAAAATTCCTAGTTCAGCTACTGAATGATATAAGGAGTGATTTTTTTCACTGATTTCATGAAGCAGTACAAACCAACTATAGAATAAGCAAGAATTAGGCCAACCTCTATTTATAGGCAGTTTTCTTTGTGAAGCTGCTTTTTACCCTTTCAGCAGCTCTTTCACACCATTTGAATTTCAGCTAAACAGCTAAAATATCTGTGATTTTTTTTTTCTTCAAGTTTATCTATTTTATTCCTGCGACATTTGCAAGAATTAATTGCTGATGACATCCTTCTCATCTCTGAGAATAACGAAACTATCAAGAAAAGTCTTTGAACTTACAGTGACTATATTGTTAGTAAGAAGAGGAGTGAACAGACTTGCTCATGGTAGTTAATGAAACATCCTTTTGTCTATAGCTGTATCTTTGAAAAACAGAAAACAGTTTTTCATATGACAGCTGTGTAGCCATAGTTGCTAACAATTACATTTCAAACATGAATTACGCTACCTCTGCATACCAATCTCTGTGAAAGTTACTTTTGTTATGTTGACTAAACAACAGACTGCATTTTGTAAACAAACCAGACTTATATTATTTTTCAGCAGAAATAATCAATGCTCTATTTCAATATCTGGGTAAAATAAAAAAAAAAAGAAAAAATCAGATGTTCATAGAACTTGAGACATAATTGATCTGTACATTAAAAAGAAAAAAGGAAAAAATGAAGTTGAAAAAAAATCTGTTGTAGAAAGCCTGCAATGAGTTTTTACAGAGAGAATACAAAAAGTGCTCTCTAGAGTTTGAATCTGTTTCAGATGAAATTTCAGCCATAAGTGATGTTTCCAGAACTAAAAATCAATGAAGAATGCAATCTGCAAATTTTAATGAGGGTAATGTAAAGGGACTTCTACATCCAGATTTCTTCAAGAGACCATGACACCTTAAGCCTGTTTTCTCCTCAGGTTGCTGAATTCCTTTATCAAAAACTGTAGATGGAAATATTCACACTACAAATGTGATGCTGTGTTTTGACAATACTGAGGCATTAATTTGACAGATAAAAGATCAAAAGCATAACATTACAAGATAAGTAAAACCTGCAAGAAATTCTGAAAGTCAATCAGTATATGCATTATTATGAATGCTATGTCCATATTTGAAAAGATCTCAAGGTCAAAAGAAAGATGTTCATGGAAATGAAAAAGAGAAATATTATAATTGTACCATACAAACTCTCTGAAAGAGAAGCTTATATGTCATTTTTACTTCCTTGACTATTAGAGGTCTTTAGACCCCAAGATAGGAAAACCAGTTGGATTATAAAAGGGCAAAACAGAGAAAGGTAATTTCATCAAAATAAACAGAATAGTTGGTGGAAATTATGGAAAATTTTCCAGTCAGAGAGAAAGAAAAAAAGGAAAGAGGAAATATTAAGAAATTAGTGGAGAAAAAATGCTGGCAAATTAGGCAAAGAAATAAACTTTCTCTTCCAATAATCATTTGGTTCTCTTGATTATCAATTGCATGCTTACATATTCAATTTTTTAACAGAATGTGAAGCTCATATAGTCTTTGAAGACAGCAGTTATATTGCTTCAGCTACATGCAATTTCACCATTCCTTTAAACACTGAAAACATTTTTTTAAACTTGATGAAATAGTCTTACACCTACGATTTAGAGCATCTTATCAAATAACAAGGAACATTTACATGTCCCTGATAAAATATATGTACAGTAAAAGTGCTCAAACCAACAGCACATGCAACACCAGTAACTGCTATGTAAGATCTTGAAGTGTATATGTCCTCATTTCCAGGCAATGGTTAAAATTCTTACATCATTTCTACATGAAATTCAAAACTCATGATACTTCAGCACTTCAAAACTTTTCATGCCAATGAATAGATCTCTAGAAGTTTAAAAAAACCCAATCAGCATAAAAATATTTACCCTAATTTCTCAGTGCAATCTCCCTGTTTCTCAAAAAGACAAAACATTAATTTCTTCAAGACATTATTGGAGACAGATGTTTACAGACATTTTTGAGAATCTTTACTAATAAACTCCTGTATCCAGACACTCAAGAAATCAAAATGGTAGATGAGAAGAAATATTTTCTAGATGTCTTGAAAAAACTCTCAGAGTTTATTTTAGTTTCACCTATTTCTTTTGGACAAAACTGATGGATTTTTTTCATCCAAGTCAGGCATGCCAATGTCTGCCTAGGCTTTCAGAGTTTACTGCTGCAGATCAGATTATATTATATATTTTAAAGGATCAAATGCTCCCAGATCTCACAGATGAACATTTAGTCAAAGCAATTTTTCAGTATATACTGATAAAGGCAGGGTGATTTGAAATTTAAAAGAAGAACACTGCTCCAACTACATGCTCTAGTGGTGCAGAATGCCACATAACCATAGTATCAGAAAACATTTCTCCTCCAGGTTTTCAGTACTTCAGCTAACATGGAATATCAATGGATAAACTTATCCCTGCTCTCACACTGCACATAATTTTTGCCACTGCAGGCAGTGAATTTCTACAACCTCTTGCCTCAAGAACTAGACAGAGAGTATCAGTAAATTTAAGAGACTAGAAATTCATGAACAAGAGGTCTGTAAATAGAATAACCAGAGATATTCCTCTAACAATGTTAATGAAATCCTGTGGTTCTTCTGGAACTACAAAGTGTATGGACTGCAAATATTGATCTGGCACTATCTGAGGAACATCTCCTTTTGCTATGGTCAGGCATAGAGGTTGGTCAATAAAGAGATGGGTCAGACATCATAGAAGCATTATTGCATTTGTAAGGTAAAATAAATCTAAAAATGTCAAACCAAATATTTTATTGTGGTGATATCTCTTCCCCTACTAATTGACTCAGAACAGATGGTAAGTAACATCAGAATCCACTCTCATACACACAACGAATAAGTACAGGAAGGAGAGCTTAAGGAAGGGAAGAATATGTAAGGGAATACTTGTGAAAGTGCAGACATACCTATTTCTCTTTTTTGCAAGATGGGGCTTGACTGATCCAACTTATTAGCTCTGTTGACCATTTTCTCTTGCATATGTTTCTTATCCTATCTTTTTTGTTGTTGTTGTTTTAGGGGGTTCTGGTTTTGGTGGGTTTTTTTAGTTGTTTGTTTGTTTTTCTTTTTGTTTTTTGTAACCCTGGCCTGCCTTCCATGGCTGCAATTAAGGGATCTAACAAAATAGATTTGACCTGTTACATTTAAGATTTTGTTTTGGACTAGAAGAGTTCTATGGATGTCTTACTTTGCTCTCAGTTTCAGCTAGGTGAAGTAATTTCCATTATCCTAAAATTTAGCACTGTCCCATGAGACTATAATGGCATTGTTATGGCAGCTTATTGCTAGACTTCGAAACAGATGAAAGAATAAAAAGGTCAGCAAAAGGTCTTCAAAGATAATCTAGGTTTGCCCTTACCCCCTTCTCCTCACTGATTTGCAGAGGAAAAGAATTATTCTGGAATGAAGGACTAAGCCAAAAGCTTTGACAGTAAATTGCAAGACTTTATAACTGTGATGATCTCTAGTAAGTGAATAAGTGAAATTTCTGTCTCTATTTGAAAGTCAACTTTGGGTTAGAAAGCAACATATATAACAAACACCCACGTATGTCCAGATCTTACTGTGGGATGTGAGCTCTAGGCACTGGTATTTAACAGAGCCACATTCCAAAGTTGCAGATAATTTCCATATGCTATTTTTGTTTTCTGACCTTTCATCATTTTTTTTATTCCTTTTTTTTTCCCTTTACTTCCTAACTGAATTAAGACAACCAGCAAAGAGTTTTTCTCAGTTTATGTAATGGAAAGTATTGCCATAAAATAATTTGTAATACATTTCACATTTAATGCTCCTCCAACTACTTTAACATAAAGTGCACAAAATAATTTTATGTGTGCCATAAGAATGCCATTTAAATATAAAGTAAATTTCCTGCAAAATCCATTTTTACTCTAAATTTCACAGCTTAGCTTGCCAAATTCAAATACCAGAAAATACAGGAAAGAGAAATGGATTTTTATTTATTGAAATTTTCTATTAGAGAAAAATAGCTTTATCCTTGCCTGAAGTTTTTATATTCAGACATAACTAATGAAGATTCAAAAAGTCGAAAAAAAATCTTTTGAACATTTAATTTCTTGAGGATCTAATAAAACAGTGCTAATTCTATTTACCGAGGTCACATGGACACAATTAAATTCATTTGTTCAAATCAATGCCAGCAATTTTGTCAAAGCTAATGAATGACACCATTTGTGACATTTTACATGAATTACATGTCATAGCTCAGTTACTCTAAACTGCAGCTAAAAAGTAGGACACTGAGAAAAAATAGCATTAAAGGGGGAGTAGAGAGAAGAAATTTCTTAAAGAATGTTTCATTTAGCATGTACTTCTCTTTCCTTACAATACTTGAAGGGTAAATCTGATGTAATCCCAACTGTATTTTAGATTTCACCAATAGACAAAAATTAGTTTCAGCTACTCAAAAGCCATACATATGCAACAAGCTTGACTTTTTATTTTCATTGTACTGTCCTTCCATGACATTGTGCATTAAAACGACTGCAGCTGTCACAGGAAAACCAAGCTCCCTCAAATCATGAAAAACCTGTTCAGCAATAGATGAAAATGGCAATGAAATTTCAAGAAAGTTCAGACACAGAAATGATAAAGTTTATTTTCTTTTAACATTATTAATGGGCTAAATATTTTAATAAAGAAAAACGGTGTTTGAATACCTTGCCCTATATTGTCATACAGAGAACATTTTATTCTGTGGTCAGAATAAAAAGTACGAAGATTGATTGATTCAATGCTTGCATCCTCTTTCAACACATATTTCTTCTCTACACATTATTTTCAAGCATTTTATCAAGTGTAGCATCAAATGAATCAAATGAAGATATTCCCACATCTTCAATGAGTTGATTTTCCCACCTCTAAGAGATTTTGCAAACTGAAAAATCTTGCAAGTGTTCAGCCTAAATTTTCATTTTGAATGCTGAATCACATTACTCATATAAAACTTAATTAATTAGAAAACACTTAATCCTCTCACTCTTTACTCACTGAATTTTTAAATGCTTGAAAAATTTTATTGCCTTGTTTTCAGAAGTCTTCCACCTAAATAACAACAGTTCTCAATCTTACCAGAAATTATTTTTCACCTGTTCTCTAATGCTTTGTCACTGCACTAATTCCTCTCTTTTTTTTGACACAATTCTATGTTGCTTTAGATAAAAATTAATTAAAGAACCAACCCCCTGACAAAAGACACCCTCTGCATTTGAGAAAGAGGTCTTTATGGTTTTTCTCACACTTCTCATTTTACCTTTTTCCCCATGTATTCTGGTAAAATAATTTTAAAAGTGTAGTAGTGTAACCTGTCTTGAACCATCCACACAGCTTTCTATACACAGACCTTCCTAAAAAAAATTAGTAAATTTGTAACTTCTGCGGTATTTTGAAGTATATTTTCCCAGTCATTAGGTCAAAATTTGAAAAAAGAAAAATCCAGAAATATAAGATTGAGCCTTTTTTCCTTCCTAGATCACTTTTTACTTTTTTCTTTTTTTTTTTTTTTTTAACAATTGTTTTATTTCTCTTTATATGATATAAATAATTCCTGGTGAAGTATTTCCTGTTAACTTGCCTCAGTCTTTGACAAATTACTGAAACAAAACTAAAATCAATAAACAGAGCAATTAAAAATATGAAATCTGTGCAGACAACTGAATTTCCTTCTTTGCCTAGGAAAACCAAAAAACAAACCTAAATCTGAAATTTTCACACATTGAGAAATAACAACAGCTCTGAAAAATCTACACTGAAAATTCAGAACATGCACTGTTGTAAAGACTTTATTTCAGAAATCTCTACAGAGGGGCTGCTAATAAGAAATTGTATAAGGCAATAGAAAGAAGTTGGAAAAGTAGATGTTCAGCTTCTAACACAAAAAGATTCCAGAAGAGTTTCTTAAGCAGTAATGTAAGAAGTTAAGTGAACAGGAAACTCATAAATAAAAACTAGCAAATGCATGAAAATTTTTAACTATATGGATGTGCTTGCGGTATAATAAAGACACCTTTGTATGTGACAGAGAAAAATCATAGGGAGTAATGAATTAATCTCCCATCTATAACTAACTCTAGATGGAAGACATTAGGCTGATAACCAATCGTAAACATTTCCCTACCCTGCCAAATCGCTCTTAGTGAAATTAATAACACCTTAGACTAAAGTCTCCTTTCAAGTATTGAATAAAAACACCCAACCCCAAAAAGACCTTTAACCCCCACACAAAAAAAGCCGCAACAGAAAAAGAAAAGACCAATTTAAAGAAACTTCGAGAACAACTGATGTAAAAGAAAATACACAACAGTCTAATGTAAAAGCAATCAAAGTGACCATTTTATAGTTATATTTTTCTTTTTTCCTAACTAGAGTTGCCTTTGTTATATCTTTGTTATATCTTAATGCGGACAATGGGATCATGACTACATTTCTGTAGCTTTACTCTCTCCTTTCATCACCCCCAATCCCAAACCTAACAGAAAAATAATCTTTAATACCTGACTGAAAATACAAGAATGCCAAGTGATAAAATTACATTTTAATGATAAATTAATAGTAGTAAAACACTTCAAGAACACACAATCTCTAGAAGGCTGGTAATCTCTCTTCTACCTGATGTTGCACACAGTATTAGATTTCACACTTTTCCAAATGTTACTTATGGTTGCGAGGATTTCCTGTCCTCATGGTTAAGCATATCTCATTTTCTTAAATATATTCCATTGCATCTTCTATCCTCATGGTTAAGCATGGCATAAGGATAGAAGATGCAACGGAAAATATTTAAGAAAAGAAAAATCTTTCTCAGGTAAGTAAGATGTAAAAAAACCAAAATTGCATGGTGTCAGATTCTTCCTGTATTATCTTTCCAGACAACCATCAATTAAAATCTTGTATTCTTCCATTCTTTATAGTATTTTCCTTGTAACCTGTAATTATTTGGAAATTGCAACATTTTAAAAATTATGAAAACTGAGCTCACAAACGTAAGAAGATCTAAGTAGAAAATATCTAATAAGGAAATAGATTATTCTCCTGAGGGGAGCTTCTTAAAAATATCACAAAACTAGATATCCAACAAAAAAAAAAAAAAAAACAAAACAAGATGATGGTGAACAAATCTCTCATTCCTACACCACTCTTTGGATTTTATAACTCTAATAACACTCATGACCCTTTGTGATCTATCACATTGTTTGCAATTCAATAGCTTTTTTATTTCATTTTAAATTCATATCACTTCAGAGATATTGTATCACAAGTGGCAGGTATGACTGAATGTACACCAAGATTAAAATCAGATTTTGCCTTATGAATTGTACAATTGAGTACTCTGAAGCTCACAAAGGTTGATGCTGAAGCACATATTACTTAGCAAAGAAATTTATTTGCCATATACATTTTGGCGAAGCCTAACAAAAGAACAGACTGCATGTTTGCAAAATTTCTTCATATTACATAGCTATTGAGAAATACTGAAAAAAACAAAGATACTTTTGTAGATTAATTAAAATTCCATGCATGTTCAAATTATCCATTAGTCTAGGATAACTTTTTCTGTTAGTTTGGCTTGGGGTGGGGGGGGATTGTTTGTTTTTTGTTTGTTTGGTTTGGTTTTGGGGTTTTTTTGTACTGCACAACTGTGTGGGGTTTTGCAGCTGTACAGGCTCAAACTTTTAGTAGAAAATCAAAGTAAATTAGGAATGAATCTTCAGTGAATGTCTCCCTCATGAATAATACAAGAATTTAAACTAAAACTTGCTATATGCCAATATGATAATAAACAGGTTGACATACATACAATATGATTTGTCAGTTCTAGAAGTTCCCCAGGGAAGTGAGATTAGCAACATCTGAGCAGAGGAAATTAGAAGCAACAGATAAAGAAACCTGGATTAAAATCTACAGAAATAGTGGATAAACCTGCAAAGCAACTGCTTTTTGTATCACTTCAGTTCCCTGCAATAAATATTGTCAGGAATGACTGCATGGCCCATCAGTGAAGATGACTAGACTGGCACTGAAAAATTTCATCTGCTGCTTCAGCTCCCTGTGTTCAGCATACTGTGTTCCCTCACTGCCTAGCTCAATGCCCTAGTAAGAGGTATCCTGTTGGAAAACTCCGCTGTGAAGCCAATTTTACCCTTGCCAATAAGAGTTATGAAGGCTACTCTACCATTCACGGGAAGGTACAGAGGGGCAAAGGGATCAAAACTGAGAATTATCAACAGGAGGTACCTAGTAAGAGTGAAAAAAAACACACCTTGAAGAAACAGAGACATGTAAATGAAGTGAGCAAGGAGATTAAACAAAAAGAGTTATAAAAATAACTGAAATTTCCCTTGAATGATCTTCCAAACACACTGCCTTGGTATCTCCAAGTCTAAGGCAGACCTTTTATCTCTGCTATAGAAGGAATATTTTTGATTATTCTGTGGAAATTCTTCTGTGAATTATATTAGTGACACCTTGTATATACAGTGTCAGTTATTAAGACAGTGTCACTGACTCCTCTAGATTTAATTCAATAGATTTTTTTGTTTTATTTTTGTTTCTAACACTCATTGTCCTAGAAATAAGTGGCTTTGGGATGCAACATATCTCACTGCTTATCCATCTGTATGAGCTAATTACATGATCCAAATTACTGATAATATCCTTTGATTTATTGTACAAACATGAAGAACCCAAACTGTTAATTTTCATTGTCATACATGAATTTAATGCCACAGAAGTAGCCCAGAGATTTTTTCTTGAGTTCTGAATAAAACTGGAAAAGACACTTAAAAAGTAATAATGGCCTTGCAAGTACCTCAAGGTAAAGATGACCATGGAAGATAATGAATTATGTTTCCTGGCACCAATAATTCCATCTCCTGAGAACTTATGCATACTTGCTGTGAAAGTAACTATCTGATTTATAGTCAGACTGTCACAATATTTGCGAATTTCATTTTAACTCCATTCCTTTCCAGCACACCATAGATCTCCTTGGACATATCTGGACATTAATCATGCTGTTAGATAATCTTTCTGTGGTAGTCTACATGTTTATATGACTGTATTTTTATAAAACCTGAGTAGATTTATTGAGAAAATGTGTAACATACAAACATAAGGTCAAATGACAACCATCTCAAACAAGTATTTGAATATGCTTATATTCTGTTGATCGTCTTTAGTATTTCACGGAAATATCACACCGTGACAAATTTTTTTTTGTTATTAGTTTCTGAATTTATATTCCTAATATGATAAATGTTTAATATGCTTCTAATACACAACAGTAGCAAGTATTTGCTTGAACTGAAGTAGCATAGTGGATGCCAGTTTAAACTGTCCCAATATATGTTTCCATACTGAATATATTCAGTCTGAACACTACAAGATATACAGGTTTTCATTCATGGAAAACCTTGGCTTTGCACATACTTTCTCTAAAGGAATCCATATATCCTTACTTAGGTTGTTTTTGGGAAAAAAATAATCAATACCAATTCTATTTGGTTTTCAGATAAAATTATAAAGCTGTTCCAAATTTTGGTATGTAAGGAGTAACATTCAAACAGCTTGATAATAAAAAGACTTCTTCGTTTCTTATAAAATGTATTGTATACCACATGATCAGCCGTATTAATAATTGTAAATCTATTAACTAGTTGATATTAAGGGAAATAAAAATTTGAAACAGATCATGCTGAAAACACCATTTTCAGGTCCACTGATGCTGTTAAAATAGTTCTATTTTAGATAGACATCCACTTACAATTTCAGTGAGACAGGTATAGCATTGCACTTAAAAAGGAGGTTTGCCATATCAAGGAATCAGGTATTTTTGGGGAAGTTAAGCTCCTTGAATATCAAGAAGGGAGAAACAAGCTGCATGCAGTAGTATACTGTGCAATCACTATGTATGAAAACCTGAATCAGTGAAGTGTACTTTGGTGGCACTCAAACATTCATAAATTAACATGCCTCTCCTGCCAATATGACAGAATATACATCATGTATTTGCGGCACTCTAGTGTCTTCAGTTCCATGTACTGATCTTCTAGCCCTGTCCTCCTCCTGTCTCACATTCCTGCAGACTCATTCCTTACATCTCAGTTATATATACACCTCTTCAATTGTAAACTATGCTTGCCTTTTTCTTCATTAGCTGTGTGAATGAAAGGGGGATAAGAAACAAAGGAGGTTCCCACATTGTCCTAACAAGTTTTAGAGAAGATTTTGCCCTGGATCAGGGTTGGTGGGTGGAGTACACTTTACTCTTTGAGAGTACAGTTATGAGTAGGAAGGTTTCAGGTAAGTGGTTATTTCACTCTCCATTCTCAAAGGTACAGAAAAAAATGCATGTGGCCATTATCCTATGGATTTTAAAGTATGAAAGCATTATCAGTGTTCAGCAGAACAGCTATCTGAACATGTTAGCATCAGAAAATGTCCAAATTATTGTGGAAGGAATGTTGGGAAGGTTGATTTAAATTTAGTAATGATTTTGAAAGGCAGTGGGGGGGAACTCTATTTCCACCTTCACTGATGCTATACAACATCCTGCATACTGCATAATGCAGATGGGAAAGTGTACCAGCTTCCAAGTTTGCTGAGGCAGAAATATAGCTTGGAAACAATTTTCTTGAAAGGGTTACAAAGCTTAGCATAACTGTGAATAGACTAAGTAAGTATATAATAAGTTTGTAAGTTTGGTGAAGTAGACCTGCAGAGATAATTTGTTCTAAAGTTGAAACAACTTTGAATAAGTAATTTCCCTGGTGTGTCCAGCTAACTGGCAATAAGAAAGCTGCTGAATGTAAGTATCAATAAAAAGAAAAGTGCTTCAAGTCACATGCTTTCCTTCCCGATGTACCTCTCCAACACCTATGCTGTCACTGGAGGGCAGGTAACTTCTGTTACATTTAGTCTCTCTTTCATGTGTTGTGAAACAGGAATAGCAACATTTCTTCTCTAAGGGACACAGGTCATTAGTAGCTCCAAAGTATAGTGATATCTTCTAATGGAATGTAGCATGGCAATACAAAGTGCAGTTATAATGTGAATCACATTGCAGACTTCACTCTAAAGAGCACTTTTGTATGTGTACTTTAGACAGTTCTTGAAAACTGGTCCATTGTGTCTACCAGTGAACTACTTTTTATGATTCAACAAAACTGGCAAAGCAAAATCTAACTAGGTTTAATTAGTCACAAAATGCAGCTACGAAACTGCACTCAAATACTTGATGCAATTTCATCACAGCTCCTAAGTACTTCACTCAATTCTGGTTCCATTCCTGTTCTCCAACAGAGCTTTACATGTCACAGATGCAATCACCAGTTTTTACAGTCGTATAGAATAATTGATTCTGTGGGAGTAAATATTTGCCATGTACTTTTATGAGTCATTATTTCGAGGAAAAGGCATGTCAGTGCTACAACAATATTTGATGCCTCATCTTGCCCACAACAATCACATTTGTTTTCTCAGTAAAAGGGAAGGGAGGGGGAAAAATCTTGGTTAAAAAACCCCAAATTAATCCAAACTGTAAAAGCTACATGTGCAACCCACAACATAAATATATCATGAGGAGTAATAAAATGTTTTTTTCAAAGTAAGCTATTCTAAAAATTCTTTAACCTAAATAAAGTAAATGATCATTGTGCAATTTGGATGCAAGGGGATCTTCATAATTAATTTCTAAAATGAAGATGTAATTAAAAGTTCATGTGTCTTTCTCATATTGGGAACAGTACTTTCTATTTAAAGGCTAGCAGGAAACAGTTACCAAAATTTTCAGGTCATAGTTATTTAACCACCTGAAGCCCCTGTGCAGGTGAGCACAGTAATAATAAAAAGTCTTTAGCTGAATTTATGATTGAATTGAAGCCAACATTGTCCTTGGAATGATTTATGCCCGCACATTACCTGAGCTAATATATAGTTAAGAGCTGTGGACAAGTACTATACTTTACACTTATCACTGATTTACACTGTTCATAGCTGAAGATGTAACAGTCATTTTGCACTGCAAATGGTATTTTCTAGATGGTTCATCCCAACCTGGTGCATCAACTTTTCTCCAAATATTTCACAGTCCAGTATCTGGGATGCAGATACTGGCTCCATGTCATCCATGCTTCTTCCAAAGATTCAAAATATTTCTGAGACAGTACTAAGTTCATCGCCTGTCACTGAGCCCACTGAAGTAATTAAAAGAAAAAACATGATAAAACAATACTGGCACACCCCTATGTTGCAAATAATTATTTCTGTAGACAAGAGGTATCTACATTCATTCAAGATTACTCAGTTTGGTAGATGGATTACTCAATAACCACCTGACTAATTTACCTGACCCAATAAAATAGACATATAGGAAACACTTGAATCCCTGATTTTGCATTATTGTTCAACAGGAAGCTAAATATGAGCATTTCCAAATAGCTCTGTTTAAAAATTGCATCAAAACCTTCATTTTTCACCTTAAAAAAAAAAAAACAAAAACAAAAAAAAACCCAGCAATCAAAGAACTCCAACCCTGTATGAAAACAACAACAACAAAAGTTGTTTTCTTCAGGAAAACATGTTTCTCCATCACTTTATTCTAATGGTTTGGTTTCAACTCTTTTATTGCTTCACTCTGGCAATTTGGAAATTAATCTTTAAATAATTTATTTTTTCTGTCAAGAGCTTATACTGTTTTCTGCATTAGAGTATTAATCCAAAACCTTTTAAGTTTATATACAGTTTATAGTCAACTTTTTAATGAAAATGACAGCAAACATTCCAAATACAGTAACAGAGGACTACAGTTAGTGCTTTTTAATATCGCAAGCCTCAAATTTCCTTCAGAAGTTTTGCAAATCATAATTAAAGAATTTTATGAAGTTTTAAGCTGAAGAAACGCAGTTTTGAACAGCTGAATTTTCTGAAGGATATTAAATGCAATCGCCACCTGATGTAGTATTTTCACCTTCAGAGTCACTGTAATCATGATGTAGCTTCACACAGGCTCACTTCAGTCTACAATAGCATTGCCCAGTTTTAAAGACCCCAACTTGGCTGCTAGGCTCTTACTATAAATTTTTATTCCCACATAAAGGAACCAATAAAAATCACAGAATATTCCTTTTAAATTTCATAGTGTTCTACATTCTGATATAGTGTGCATTGATTTAGTGCGTAAAATCAATCTCTGATAAAGTAAAAACAACAACAACAAAAAAAAAGATGCACAAAGGTACTTGTACATATGGGAAAACTCCCCATTATGGAAATATTTATTCCATTGTGTTTATTCTAGCAATGGAATTTTAGTTCCAGTGTGTTGCTTGCTGTATAACAGCTTTTTTAGCATATGATCATTTATGGTCCAGGAAACAGTTTCTGGCACATAATTAAAGTCCAAGTCAGAAAAAGTATAGCATGATGCTTAAGGACATGGTTGTGTGGTGCACTCTGTAGTGTTGAGTTTGTAGTTGGACTTAGAGGTCTTAAGAGTCTTTACCAAACAAATGATTCTACAGTGCTGTAACTCGATGCTTTTAACAGATCAATGCCATCTAAGTGCATTTCTATGCATATGAAATGCATATGAATTATTCCTAGAAATGTCTTACAGAAGGTTAGGAAGGTTTCATATTAATTTTTTTACTTTTTGGTAAAGTGTGCTTATTTCCTCAACAAATTATACTCAGTTTCTGCTGGAATACTAAGAAAGGAAGAAATATGAAAAGTTTACTTAATTCAAAAGTATTAATTACTAAAAAATTCCACCTTAACTAGCTCTGGTGACTCTGAGAAATTGTAGCCTTTATCTATGGCCTTACTTTGTAATTTATCAATCACTCTCCCAGCAGTTTTCCCTTCTACAAACTCCTGCTTTCATTAAGGATCTAAGTTGCAAGCATCTAGATTTGTACTAACAAAAGCTGGTAAAGCAATTGCATACATTCTGCCCAAGGTCTCAAGTCCAAAGAGAATTTCCATCAGACGAGGAAATTCAAAGCACCAAGCAGAATCACTCACACTGCCTAAGACTTCCTCTATAAAAAGACATGTAATAAAAAGGCCAGACATTTTAGCTATGTGAACTGGAATGCACAGCTCATTTTCAAAGGAGAGTACACACTTTACAGTTAAAAATAAAACCCACTAGTGCATATATGAAGGCAGTACTTTGTAACACCACCAATACCTATAAAGAGTTCCATACTTGAAGTACATCCATTTTGCAACTCCAATACTGTGAAAACTAATTGCATTTAAAATCTAGCTTTCAAAGCACCACTAGAAACTGTGTCAAAGTTCCAATCACGACAGGCACAAATACGGAGTTCTAAATTCTAAAATCTATTATTTAAAGATTATTTTTAAAATTTTATCCAATTATCATAAATAGAATACCTTCAGAGTTAAAATTTAATTTAAAAAAGTTTAAGAGGAAAGTAATCCAAGGTGAGTATATTCCACATTATTCCATCTTCCAAATGTCCCCTTTAAAATATAACATAATGCTTTGAATGCCTCCTCACTTGGGCTTAATTTGAAAATCCTGAGCAACACCAGGTGACTGCCCACCTAAAACCTATCACCAAAATCACAACTGAAATAAAGAATAAAAATTACTCTGTTTAGTTAGTTTGAAAGAATAAAAATAGTAGACATTCCTCTTAACACTATATGCAAACTTAACAGAAAATAACAGAAATCTGAGAGGAATTTCATACATAAGTGATATTTTGAACTTCCCTTGTAGTCATGTCAGTTCAAATGTAATAGTCAAAACTGAGCATTATAAATGAAATAGAATTATTTGTAAAGCAGATCTTAGTTTAAAAAATACATTATAATTTCTTTATTAAATTTAATATTTTGTTGATCATCACACAAAAGCCTCTGAATTCAGAATTACAAAAAAGCTCAAAATTCACTTTCCTGGAAATTCAGTGTCAAAAAATTGTTAAGAGAAAAGTTATAGGGCTTTTTGAGGACATGTGCAAGTGTTTCCTCATTAGATTTCTGAGCAGTATGCTACTCTAAAGAATATGCCAGTGGGCTATCCATTAATTTCGGGGGGGGGGCAGGTGGGGGTCGGGGGGGGGTGGGTATTTGTTTGTTTGCTTGTTTTGTTTTTCTGAAAAACAACTCTTTCAAGTCACATCTGTTTCTATGCTTTCCCTTTGGTTGAGCCTTACTTTTATAGAGAAGGTCAAATATGGCAACTAATTTTTAAAGTTGTACAGTCTTTCCCAGGTTTTCTACTAATACAGTGAAAAATCTGGTACTAAGATTTAAATATCCCCTGGAAAAAAAAAATTGGAAACAGACAGAATGAGTTCACATACATTCATATCCTGAAATACATGCAAGCCATTAACAGCAGAGCACCAGAACGCCCCTGAAGACTGCAGGATTGATAAGAACATTATAGTTTCATATACTATTCCCCCACTTTGCACACTGAAACTGATAAAATCCTGGAATGATTTGGTGTATGTAGATCTAAAATTTCTGGGCATTAACTACATTTTAAAAACTTAAATTTTATACCTATTTTCTTGGTAAAAATGGTATTGGTTAGTTTAATCACTATTGCACTGCTGTATTTTGTACATCATTAAGGAAAAAGAATTATTGTTACAGCACCCATACCACATGCTCTAATTCTATTTTCTTGCTATTTAATTAAATATTAGTCTATTTACTAGTAATTTTAAAACTAATATCAAAGTCTGTGGACTTTACAGAATTGAAAAATGTTGGTATTAGATCAGAAATCCTGGTTTCAGGAAAAAAAAAAACAGACAAAAAAAACAATTATCAAAAATATACCCAAACAAATCACACAAAACCTCTTCTAAGCCTCTGAAATCCAGCATAAATATAACATAAATGCACAGCCAGTGATGAACTTCTTCATATACAATGATCTTGGAAAATTACAAATAATGAGGACAACAGAGCATTGGTAAGTTTCAAGGTTTTTCCAATAATTTAATTGCAAAAAAATCTTTTCTCTTGAGACAGTTTTTCCTGTAAAGTCCTTTCAGTAGAGAAGATTCATAGGACAGCAGGTATCTGTTTATGTGCCTTTTGAGAAGGTCTTGAAACTGTGTTTCTACTCTAAGAAGGCAAAAAGTGAACAAATTAACTAAGAACCGCAATGGAAAGCAGTGAGATGAAAGAAGCACACATTTCTGTGTTTTCTTAGCAAATCACATATATGGGCTAGAGTAAACCATTTCAACATTTTTTTCTTTTGTGGGAATATTGTCTTGTCTTGACTTCTAATATTTTTGTTTCACAATTTGATATATTGAAAGAGCAATGAGTCACACTCTAGTCTCACTGAATCACATTATTGCCTAAGACCAATAAACCCAACCCAAATCTTGTTACATTTTAGTAGCATATCATGTATTACTGAAAGTACGGCTGAAATGTGTACTACATAGTTTTCATTTTATGACAGGAATTACTGAAGAATCCTTGCTGATCACAGTGTCCTTTGGTCAGTTATATGCTACATATTTCAAACACTCGAATGTAGAGATGCCTTACCAAAGGCAAAACTCACTTCTTTTTACATCAGAATTTGTTGCTAAGGTGTCCTTTATACCTTACGTTACTGCTGAAAGTACTCATCACTATTTATTAAGCGAACATTAACACCTACATGGGAGCGTAAGATTTTTTTTCATGATCATAAATGTTATTATCAAAATCCCTACAGGAATTAATGTCTTTGACTGGATGGTCACTACAAATGGTGGTACAATTAAGCAGCTACCATCAGTCCAATTTAATTGCTGATATGTCTACACTCCATTCTACTATTTTCCTGGATACAATACACCTTAATGAGTCTCTCATTATTCTCTGATTGTTTTTCCATTTTCTTGTACAAGTCTCTAGAAAGTCTGTTTCCTTACCCTGATAATACATATGACTTGTAATGATAGATTCTTGCAGCAATTAAGCATTTTAGCATTTAGTGTCCTACATTTCCAAAACTATGTTTCAGAATTCAAGTGGGAGTGGAGTGTAAAAAATTTCTGCCCTGAAGAACACAAAATAAGAGAACACATCTTTAAATTATGAACAATTAAATAACAATACAGGCACAGTTTTAATACTTGCCTACTCACTGAATCTAGCTTATTTATCTACCCTAATTTTCTACACAAGCAAACAAAGTACCTCATTTGTTTTATGACATTCAGATTAGAATAGGGAGCTTTTTTCTGTATTTATGGTAAGAAAATTGTCAAAAATCCTGCCGTCTGCTCCCCAAGGACATGTCCACCCTCTGGAATGTGCTATTGGTATTTCACAGAAATCTAAAAAGAACACAAAAAACAGAAGATAATGTTTCCATGATAGATTCGTTGGATCTAATTAACTGTAATTTAATCCAGATCTCACGAGGGATTAAATAAATTATAAAGAACAGGGGCAGCAGCCTCTATGTTGTATTACAGATGAACTTATTTTTTAAACGCTGCCTTATGCACTTTTGGTACATTCAGCTGTAAAAATACATCCTCAGAATGTTTAAAAGACATTTCACTTGGAAATATTCTGTGTTTTACATTAGTTTCTTGACATAATAGCAGCTCAGGTTTTCATCTGGAGTGGACTATATATCCTCTTATGACAGCACTAAAATATTGTTCTGTCTTTTCCCCAGTAATTGCTGCATTCAATGGAGGTCCAAAAGTAAGTAATGATCTGAAATGTTTTATGTGCTGGTATGCTTTAATCAGGCCAAGGACTGCATTTTGTATGGACTGGATCAGCTTCAGAAAAGTAGAAGATTGGCCATAGAAATTTGACAGTGTTTGTATTATGATTTAACTTGTTTTCTGCTCTTTTTAAAGGACTGGAGAAAGAGAGTGGACTGAATCCACTCAAGAGTGCTGGTGATACAAATGGAGGGTAAAATAAACTGAAACAATTAAGAAGCTTGACAAAATTACCTGATATTGGATCTCACTATGAACATTCATTTGTGAGACAGTGAAAAAACTGCTAATGAAATTCAGTCAGTACACATCAAAAAAGATCTGGGAGAAGTTAATGAAAGTATATATCCACAATCATGGATTTCATGAGATTTAAATAACACATGGGGAATTTTAGCAACAGCTTTTGAAAGTAAATTCAGAGTTACGTGTTGGCAGACCAAATGGATGACAATTTTATTGTATTCTGAACTCAGTATTGTACTCCCCACTACTGAAAAAAACACAGAAGAATAAAAAGGTGGCAGGTGTAATCAGAAATACTAAGGAACTTTTGAGTAAGGAGAGATTCTTTATATAGTCCTCATACAAAAATTCCCATGGATGATTCTGCTATTATTCACCTTGAAAAAAATGAAATAGAAGTGTGATATGAAATGTATTTAATTTCTGGGTAGAAAGGAGAGATAATAAGGGAATAATTATTGACTATATTTTGCTACTCAGGAAATCAAGATGTTCAATAAAGATATGACACAATGTACCAGTACAGGACCAAAGCAGACGAAGGATCTTTACCATTCCTCAGGTAATGAAAGCATGGACTTTTTTGCTCGTTTTTGTAAGGATTAAATAGAGGTAGGCGCCACAGCAGTCATTAAATATGATAGTCTAGATGAAACTGATGGTTTACAAAGTCCTCGTGTTGATAATACCCGACACAGTGTGCCATTCTATACCTGTCTCATTCCTTGTACTTTTTAACCTTTCATTTTCAACAGAGAATGATAGGTTTGTCTCATAAAATGTAATTGAGAACTGCTGGGGATTCACCATTTTCATGTTCAATACCATTTGACCCTATACAGAACAAAGGAATCTGAACTGGGAAGATAAGAGAAATGGATTAAAGCCTTAGACAAAACTGTCTCCTCATATTACTCAGAAAATGTGGGAGATGAGTTATTAATCTAAGCTAAATGAGGATTTTAGGGCTTTTACTCTGGTAAAATTGCTGGGAAAAAATACATAGTTTCAGATGTTTCAAACACCCTAAAAGAGACACCTCCTACTGTGTCCCAGTCATCTGTAAATGGAACAGAATAACTGCTGCTTCACTGTGTTTGTGTGAGAATCCAAACCCTTTGTAAGTTTCTTCAAAAGTATTTAGGAGGGTCTAATTTGTTTAAAAAAACATTAAAAGCAAAAAACTGAGTAGCAGTAAGAAAATGGTTGCTTACAGATGCTTCCCTAAATCTGGTTTTCTTCTGCCTTAAATTATTTTCCACTTCTTTGCAGTGAATAAAAAAAAAAAAAAATGCTGTCTAAGACATATCGCACTTGGGACGAAAAACCAAAACATAATGGCTCTGTGGTTTGTAATATTTTTGCTTGCAGCTATTGCTCTATTTCCTGTTGACACTGCATTTTAAATGCTCTAATGATGCAATTGTTCTTGAAAACTGCAGAAAAACAGACACCATGAACAGCTAATTGGTGCCTGTGATGAAGCTAGAAACACATCTTGAACCGTTCTCTCGTTGTTGTTAAAAAGTGAGTGAGAGGGATTTGTTGCCATTAGGCCCTGTGAAACGCTCAGTAGCTGGCAAGATTTCATTCCTGTTAGCGTAATTAATGTCTGTAATATACCTGTCACTCATCAAGCATAATGCATAGTTATTACATATAGATTCTGTTACTTATCATTCAATTTTGTATGCCCTGAGGGCAACTCAGTTTAGGGATTCTACACAATTTTCTGTCAAGTTTGCTCTAGGGTTCATTGCCATTCAAAACGTATCATAACAAAATACAGCTCTGTTATCAAAGTCCTTTTCCTCTCTGCCAGTTTTGTAGTTTCCTGGCTGCTTGGTTCCTCATGAAAATGGCTATATAATCACCTTCTGCAGCTGTGCAGACTGTTAGATTTTTGCCACCTTTCCAAGGTTTCTTTGATAAATGTAATGAAAATAGTTCCATTTGCATTATCACTGTAGTACTATCATCCCAGTCATCTATTGTGCACTCTAGATTTATACATAAACAAACCCCGTTCTCCTTCCCCTTCTCTTTTGGGGTTTACTAAAAGTAAATGCCTGTAGTCCATTAATTAGCTGAGCTCTTATTTCCAGCTAAGAGTCTGTAGAATCAAATATATTTCACACCCTTCTGTCCCATGGTTTTAGTATATTACATATAATTTCTTCTTGCTTACCTATACTTCTTCTCTATTCTCCCCACCCCTCACAAGTTTCCAATGCATAAAAGGAGGGGATAAATTCCATTCCTATGAGTTTCCTAGTTCTGTATCTTCTTTTTCTACTGTTACTTCAAAATTATGTTCTGATTTTTTAGCTAAGAACTAGAATTTTGACCCTAAGAACTAGAATTTTGACTCTAGAATTTTAGTTTAGGAATTACTGGTATAACCCGGAAGTTTAAATTTCCATTAGGAGACTACAAAGAGATGAAACTGTACAAATGTCAAACAGCTACCTTGTTCTAGCTTTTTATCAAATAAAGCATGAGTATATATATAATGTAATGACCTTATTAAATTTGGTTCCAGACAGATACAATTTCTTTTGTGTCTAATCAATTTTAAGAATTATTTGAAAATTCTATTATACATTTTCATTTAAAAATGAATGTTTTATATCAAAAGTGATTTCAGTAACCATATATCTGCATAAGAATGCATAAAATTGCTTTAAATACATATCTTAAATTATATTTTAAAATTAAAGTACAAACAGAAGGATTTTCTTTAAAAATATTTTTTAACAAGTCAGAAAGACTATGCTATTGTATATCTTGATGTCAAAATATCCACATAACATCAAATGATTTTATTTAGTGTCTTCAACATTTACCAAATGAGGCCAGGATTCTTTCTCCTGTAGCATTATGACTTTGTAGAATGTTCGGGAATGCACCCCGGGGAAGAAAGATGTTAGATACAATGTCTGCTGCTTTGATGGTCGCCCTGACCTATCAAGAAAAAAGTAGTCTTCCACATCTTTATTTTATGACTTTTTTATGGACTTAATAAAGAACAAGTATTCTGTCCTGGGGAGATATTTAATGGCCTATTTCACTTCAAGAGATGTACCTGATGCCTCCTTGGGATGAAGAAGATTCAGCGAGATAAAAGACAAAAAATAGCATTAAATGGAACCTGGAGTTATTCTTGGGAACAATGGAAAGGTTTGATGACAACTTTTTTGAAGGTAAAGTTAGACAGGGCTGTGTATATGAAAGCCACACCCACGGAGGGAAATTAGGGTGACATTCCTCCATTTTGAAGCTGCCTAAAGGGGTCAATGACATTGTTTTATCACTCAAGAACGGCTGATTTGCCTAGTTTAAAAAATGTGCTTTCAAATACCTTCTGATCTTTCAAGTGAACTGCTACACAAGGATCTGTCTTTTCCTCAGAGGCTTTATGCAAATCTTTCACATTTCGTCAAGTACAAATGCAAGAAAACTGTGTGTGAGAAAGCCCAGCCCTAAATATGACATGTTAAACAAAAATTACAGGTTCTATATTCAACTTTTCTGTCATAGGGTGAATCTTTAAAGAATCATGATTTGTGGATTTCAGATAGAAAAAATTACTTGAACTTTCAAAAGCAAGAAGAATTTAATATCCTGTACAGAATAACAATTTAAAAAAAAAAGAATAGATTAAGGTATTAGGAAAGAAAATATAGCATATCAAAACTGAGGTTATTTGGTCCTGTCATTAGGCCAGTTTATTCAGAGGAGTTTTAATTTAGGATCTTTATGTTGTAATTATTAAGTTTATTTTTAGATTAGAGTTTCATAATACTAGAAACAGTACTTGTTTCCTACAACAGATTTTTCCTTTTGAATATTGCCATCTACTACAGGAAAAAGTTCTTAATATGATAGAGCTGAAATTTTCTCAGATAAATATATGTAGCTGCTTACATACACACACACTTCTGTGGATATGTAAGGAAGCATAGATATATATGTATACATAAATACAAATAATTCACAAAAATAAAATATTCATAGCTGCAGAAAAAAAATCTGTCTGATAAATACCTTGAATTGTTAGCAGCATTTAAACAGTCACAATTCAAACTTGAAAAATAAATGGATATTTTTACTATGCTAAACATTCTGATGCTAAGTTTGCCAACAGCACAAATACTGAGTAACCTTCACTCTGAATACTTTCTAATCTACAGAAGGTACATAAACTTCTCATTTTTGATGCAGGTAAGAGGTCTAGGGCATCAGAGGAACACCATTCCAACTTTTATAATTATCTTTTGCATTAAAATCTCATGCAGTTCACTAGAACAATACAATAGTACCACAGAGGCAAACACTGAGCATCGTGTACCATTATCTCATTGAACATCATATATCTTTTCATCCTTCTGTTTAGAAATGTATTTCATCTGATTGCTACCAAGATTATAAACTATGTTGCACAGAAAATTGAAATTTCACATCACCTATAGAGACACAAGAGCCAAGCTTGTCATTGAAAACAGGCATTTATTTTGCAAGGTGACTAAAATAGTGAAATATGCAACATGTAGCAGTATAAAAATGCTTCATTATTTGGCTTCTATTTTTATGATGTTTAAACATGAAATTTAAAAAAATTTTGATTGTTGACCTAAATTTCAAAGATCATCTAATTTCCAACTCACTGCCACTGGCAGGGACACCTCCCAGTAGAACAGGTTGCTCGGGGCTCTATCCAGCCTGTGTGGTCCTGGGTGCAACCCTCCACACGGAGGGATGGGGCATCCACAACCTCTCTGGGCAACCTCTTCCATTGTCTAAGGATGGAAGGAAAGAATCATCACAGCAAAAAACATCCTCCCAAAATCTGCTCTGAACCTACCTTCTTTCAGTTTGAATCCATTCATACCCTGCCATGTCACTACATACCCTTGTAAAAATTCCCTCCTTATCTTATCTGCAGATTCCCTTCAGGTACTTTAAGGGTGCAATTAGGTCACACTGAAGCCTTCTCTTTCCCATCTTTAACAATCTCAATTCTCTCAGCCTTTTCTCCTAGGAGAGAGAGGTGCTTCACCTTTCTAACCATCTTGATGGTCCTCTTCTGAACTTGTTTCAACATGAAAAAGTATTATTTCTGCTTGGGATCCCAGAGCTGATGCAGCCCTGCAGGTGGGCTCTCACCAGAGCAGAGCAGAGGGGCAGAATCCCCTCCCTGGCCCTGCTGCCCACGCTGCTCTGGATGCAGCCCAGGACACGTGTGGCTCTCTGGGCTGGGAGTGCCCAAGTCTGGGTCATGTCCAGCCTCTCATCCACCACCACCCCAAGCCCTTCTCAGCAGGGCTGCTCTGATCTTCTCATCCCTGGCCTGTGTTGGCACCAGGGGCTGTCCTGATCCAGGTGCAGCACCACTCACTTTGGTCTTGTTGAACCTCATGAGATTCTCATTGGCTCACTTCTTAACCTTGTCCAGGACCTCTGGATGGCACCTCATCCTTCAGGTGTGACAACTGCACCACTCAGCTTGGTGTCATCTGCAAGTTTGCTGAGGGTGCACTCAACCCCTTTATCTATGTCTTTAATGAAAATATTAAACAAAATTGGTACTAATATGGACCCCTGAGATACAACACCTTTCAGTCCATTAAAACTCTGAGGTGTTGACCCCTATTCTATGGTTATGACATCCAAGCACTTATCCAGCTAACAGTTCATGCATCAAATCCATCTCTCTCCAGTTTAGAGAAAAGTGTGTTGTGGGGGACTGTGTCAAAGGCTTTACAGATGTCCAGATAAAGGAAAACTGTAGCTCTTCCTTTTTCCAGTGATGAAGTTACTCTTTCTTAGAAGGCCACTGAATTGGTCAGGCAGGACCTGGCCTTGGTTCAGCTGCATTGGCTGTCTCAAATCCTGTCCTACATGTGCCTTAGCACAGCTTCCAGGAGGATCTGCTTCCTGATCCTCCCAGACACAGAGACCAGGCTGACAAGTAAGTAGTTCCCATGGTCCTGCTTTCTAGGGTTGCTGAAGAGGGGTACAATGTTTCCTTTTTTCCAGCCACCTGGGATGTGAGCAGACTGCCAAAAGTTTTCAAATATCATGAAGAGTGGTTTGGTAAATACATCAGCCAGTTCCTGCAGGCTCTGGTATGTATTTCTGTATATTCTGTACATTCAGATTCCTCAGGTGGTCATGAATCTGATCTTTACTTTCAGTGGGAGGGATTTTGTTCCTCCAGTCCCCATCCAGCTGTCCATCTCCTCAAAAGGGGTGGGAATAGAGGCTGCCATTGAAGAGTGAGACAAAAAATTGGACTTTCTGCTCATTTGTTGCTTCCAGTTTTCCAGCATTGTTTTAACAGGGGGCTCATCTTCTTCATCCTTTCTTTCCTAGTTAACATACCTATTTTTCTTTATATCTTTTGCCAAGTTTAGCTTCAGCTTCTCCTTTGCCTTCCTTACCACATCCCCACAGAACCCAGCTTCATCTCCACTCTTCCCAAGCCACACATCCTACCTTCAATAGACCGTATGTTTGCTTCTTTTTCTTTGTTTGACCACCAGGTTCCAACTCAGCCATGCTGATCTCCTGCCTTAACCTTGCCCAGTTCTTTGAACATGATATGATAAGATTAAAAATTATACTTTTTAATATGATGCACAAAGAAATTAATAATAAATTAATTAATTAATTAGCCATCCAGTCACTGTAAATATGTTCTCCACTTTAACTTCTGAAAAGCTTTTTGAGAAATATTCATTGTGGTAGGACTACCTGGTACCAGTACACAATTCTCCACATTAAATAAAAAAAAAACCAACCAAACAAAAACAGAAAAAAAAGTTCAGAACCCAGAAGAATCAGATCAATATTCAACCAACAGTAAGCATTGTCCAGGTATTATCAGTTTGTCTAATGAGACAGAAAATCTTAAGAAAATTACCTATTAGAAAATCATTAGAAAATCACTCTATTTTTTTTAGATTTTTTAAAAAATCTGTCAGTTTTTGAAATTCTGTTATTTAAATCTATCCTACATTTCTATTTTATGGCCATTGTACATACCCAGAAATAAAAGATAACAACGCTTGCGTACAATAATGAATTTGTTTGAAATATTAAAGTGTGGACTGAAGAAAGGAGCACTTTTTTTTATGTCTGATACTATATACCAAAATACATATTCAAACTGCAAACACAGTAAATTGTGCTGAGATCAATCCATCAACCATCAGCTACTAGACCCCAAAAATTTGTTTACTCACTTGGAAAACTGTGTATCTCTTTTTCTAAATTGCAAAATTACCCCTAAACAGTAACTTTACAGATCATAACATAATTATTAAAGATGAATAAGATTATATGCTGCCTGAAAAATATGGTTGATATCACACTTGCTATTCAAGAATCATGTGTTCAGAAAATATCTCTCTCAGTCCTATTTCTTATAAAACTAAACAAAAGAGCCCCACCACTATGTCCAAAAAAGGTGCGGTAAAGAAAAATAGAATAATCAAATCCTATGACCAGTCTCAGGACACAAGCTCTTCTGTGGGTCACGCAGTCTGGCTGATCTAAATTGTGTTCATGTGTGGTTGTAGCCACATCAAGTCTTGAACCGAGAAAGGGTGGAAAGTTTAATGCAACAGCAAATTGTAGAACAGAGAGGGAAAGTACCTTCAAAATCAAATATATTCTCTAAGCAACAACTTCTATGCAAAGTAGAGTTTAAAAAGTAAGTTTCAAATATTTGGTGTCCATTTTTATTATACTTAAGTACCCCATTTCTCCCCTTCCAAAATATTCTGATGTTTTTCCCTTCATCAGCCAGGCTCTTCAAATGGCCTTCCACAGGAATGGTGAATATTGTGTAAAGTGTGAGGAAATAGTTCTGCCAAGTAAAAAAACCTGTTGATACACATGAGTTAGAGAAAATGAGTACATTATATTTAAATCTACTTTATATTTTTAGTTTATATTTGCTCTAGAACTGCAAAGAATGTCACAGAACTGAACATATAAACTGAATATAGAAATTACTGCACCATATTTCCTTATATTCAATAGTTTTTAAGTTCTATTAACTACTGCACTATGCCTAACCTTTCATATGACTGAAACCATGCTTATGACTAGTTTTTTGTCTGCTTTAGTCTTTGGAAATTCTAACAAAACAAAATTTAAAAAAAAACTCCTAAGAGCACAGGCTTTGTCTATAAATGCTGTGCATTCTCAATGTAATGCAAACCCAAATGTGTAAGGATTAATGGCACAATAAATTCTTATACCTTTTATTTGCTACAGTAGACTGGTATCACTTTCGTTTTCCCTTCTCCCTTTCCAGGATGAAGAGGAGAATTGAAGCCACAAGAGGCAAAGATCATGGGCTGAGATGAGACCATCTTACTGGAAACAGCGCTGAGACAAGAAAATGAACTGTTACAGCAAGGATGCTAATGATAGAGGGTACAACAAAATAAATTATTCACGCAGAAACCCCTTAAAAATAGACAACACAAGACAGTTCCCTTAGCTGGATTTACTCAGCACCAGGGAGAGTTCCCGTTCCTGCCCCCAGGAATGAGGTTGGAAAGGATTACCTCAGAGGCCTGGCCATGCCCCATGGGGCTACTGCATAAACTAACCCTGTCTTGCCTGGAACTGGGACAACATTATAAGTAGAACTTTTTTCTGTTTTTGCTCTCTGTTAAGAGGTCTCACAAAGTTTCATGTGCTGATTTTCACTCTAATCATTGTGATATCATTTTACTGTAAAAAAAGTTCTAGAGAAAAAATTAATAAGTGGGTTTTGGCTCTATTATTTTTGTTTCCTGCTGGGCCTTTGTGTAAAAAGAAATTGATTTCAATACACTCACAGTAAAACACACTTCTTCTTTTCTTTATGGACACCATATAATCTATAATAATAAGTCTATTGCATAGCACACAGTCTTTAAAAATGGGATTGTAGTGAAACAGACAAAGTCAGACTGAGCAGACAGAAAAAGGGAGGGTAAATTCACTTTTCAGCATCCCTCAAACAGTCATCTTTTCTAAATTAAAAAATTACACAGAAATTAGCACCATCTCAGAATAAATATGACTTAAAACTGATCACAAAAATTAACAGACTACTTTTTGTTAAAATTAATCTCTTTTACAGGAGTGTAATTACTTTCATCTTAAGTGAAATAATCCTTACATGATCATTGATGTTCATCTTTTTTACTTTGTTAAAAATCTTTTTAAAAATATGATAAAATATTTTGACTATTATTAAGTTGATAATATATTAAAATGTACAAATGTAACAGTTTATAAGTGATGGAAGACTTCATGTGTTCTAAGGAGATAGCAAGATTTCTATCCCATATTCTGGATCAGAAACATGCTATCTAGGGCTCCGTTTGTATTCACCCCACTCTAACATGCGGGGTTTTTTTTTGTTGTTTTTTTTTTACAGTGTTCTCATTATTTGAAGATTGTTGATTCCGCAACAAAACAATCGTGAACAAACCTACCTTGTTCCACAAAAGTCCGGGTACTATTCTGAAATTTCAGAATTGCTTTGAATACAATAGTGGATAGCACAATTCACTAACTACAGCAAGGGAAAACAGGATAGAAAATTGCACCAAAGAGAGAATTTAGAGGATCATTTTGAAAAAGGAAAAAAGACCTTAAAATCATCTTTTGAAGAATGCCTTCTAAAACCATAATAAATTAAGACAGTCAACGTAAAACAAAAGTAAAAAGAAGAGCAGAAATTAATAATCCTATTTCCATGTCAGTGCAATAATTATATTTAAATGTAAGTAAAATCCATTATTGAAATGTGAACAGATTCATAGTATCTAAATTTCATATGCACAGGTGTTATAAATTTCCCAGAAAAAAAATTCAATTAGGACCTAAAGACAAACGCTGTCTAATAGTTCCTCTTGTTGATCACAGGCAACTCAGGTCAATTATTGATAAATGTAAGATATTCATTTACAAAGTTTTAAAATGTTCGACTTAATATATGCCAGAATGTCAAAATTCGTGCATGTTACAAAAGACCTAGTCTATAACTTTGACCATATCAGTCTGCTTTCAAAGCTACAAGAGTATTTCAGTTCTTTGAAGAGATGAAATCAAAGCAATAAAAAAATTAACAAGAAAAGATAGAAATATATTGTCACAAAGCTCTTTTTTTCTTTTTTTCTTTTTTTCTTTTTTTCTTTTTTTTTTTTTTTTTTTTTTTACTACAAACATTGAGACATTGAGATAGCTGGATTTGGATTTTGTTTTATATAAAAGTATACAAGTGTTTTGTACCAGCAATGATCTCATTTGTGGACAACAAAAGACAATTCTAGATCCGCATTCTCCAGGATCACTGGTGCATAGACTTTTTATTCTAAAATCGGCACTAGATTTTTAGAAGCTCTAATGTATAAGAATTACATTGTTGGAGGTTGCTTTAGACTTCTCTCCATCACGAAAAGAAAACAATTGTAAGACCTTTGACACAAGGTCTTTAATTTTTTCCTTCCTTTTCTTAATTATTTATTATTGTACTCGCCCTTTTCATGCACACTCAGAGATTTCAGAGGATTAAGAAAGAAACACAGTTTTAGATATGTTTCAATCTATCTAAACTAATGAATTTCATTATGATTATTTTACTGCAAAGGGCAAAGACATCCTCTAATACATATGGCACTTGCATGCCTTTTTCTTCCAAAAGGTTAGCACTTCATTGCAAAGAATTTAATTGCTCCTACTAACAAACAAAAGTTTCTTGCTGATTCTAAGAAGATGACACCTGCCATCCTGCTTTTTCTGGTGGAGCCAAATTAATCCTTATTATAAATATTTTCTGATGGGTAAATTCCTCAGTTTTATGTGAACATTCCATGAACACGCAGTTGGGAATTTTTACACTTGCATATGAATGCCTTGCACCATTTAATCACAGAATACAACAACATGTAATCTGCATGGCTAGTCAAAACCCTATAAATATTCACAACTCATTAACATACTATTAAAAACTGTTATTGTTTTGTCATTTATAATCCAACAGGCAAAGCAACTCATCACAAATGTGATCCAAAGGTAAGTGGTTAATATATTTTGAATAAATAATTTAAAAATAAGTTTAAACAGCCTATGTGAACAGTAACATTCTGTTGTGGACTCAAACTCCTTGTACTATATTAAATGTATTGTGAAATAAATTTATGCAAAGTGATTGTTTTGTCTTGTCTTATTCTTTCCAGACTATTTCACCTTTGCTGTGAGCACTTGAATACCACTGACAGTATGAAACTATATGAGTTACAGCTGGCATACATAGTTCTTTGTTAACAAACATCCAAAATTAAAGTTCCAGCAGGTTTTTTGTCCTCTAGTAACGTATTCCTCTCCCATTCTAATACAAAAAAGCTCAAAATGCAGCTTGTCTAGCTCATGTAGAGCATTAAAACTGGGAAAAGTTGAATCTGCCTGCTCAAGTGACTGTTTTCTTTTTCTTAACCTGACCTATAGCTGCTGTGGGGCTCCGCAGCAAACCTAGAAATACTTTGTTTTTCAAAAGCTTTCTCATTTTGATAGTTTACCAAACCCCAATCCACTTCATTTGCTGTGATTAACTTCAACTTTCTGGTTCTCATATGCTGTAAAGTGTTGACTAGAGACTAAATAAAAAGGGATTCAACATGCATAGTGCATGCACATAACTGCCAGCACCTCAGAACCAGCAGACTGGTTTTAATGTTTTTGTGTATTTCTATAATACCACCAAAGTTTAAACGTAACTATAGTCTCAAGAAAAAAAAGTGCAATTAATATGCCTAGTTCCTGCTATAAATTAGTAGTGATAAGCTATAATAGGAAACAAAAGGCATATCAAGAGGCATTGGCATTGGCAATTGTAATATCAGCTTAACTATGGCTTTTACCAGAATTTAAATGGAAGATATTAAGTTAAAGTACAGTTTGCAGAAGCTACTAAGATAGCTGCCTTTGATGCTGAAGCAGACAAAACTTCCAATCATAGAAAAAGGTCATTCAAGATCTTAAATTTACACACTAAGAAAGAAGATAGTAAACTGGCATACTTTTATAAAAATTGCACAGACCCATTAAAAAAGTGTCAGAAATTATTATCTCATAACCTGAAAAGATGTTGGACCTGAAAAATTATCTGTTTGTCTGCTTTATTAACTAAGTTACTTTCAGAATCATATTATCTTGGAATGACTTGGGCTGGAGAAAGCCTTAAAAATCATCTTGTTTCAACCTTTTCTGCCATGGACAGAGATGCCATTTACCAGACCAGGTTGCTGAAATCTCTTTGTATCCTGGCCTTGAAAGTTTTCAAGAGCTGGGGAACCTCTGGACAACTTGTTCCAATGCCTCACCATCCTTACAGTAAGGAACTTCTTATCTGAAAGTATAACCTCTCAGTTTAAAGCCATTAACTCTTGTCCTATCACTACAGCTCCTTGCAAAATAAGTCCCTTTTCAGCCTTCTTGCAGGCTCATTCTAGGTAAAAAAAAAAAAACTGTAATAATATCTCTAGAGAAACTTCTCTTTCCCAGACAAAACAATTCCATTTCCCTCAGCCTTTTCGCACAAAAGAGGTGCTTCAACCCTTGGATCATCTTTGTAGCCATCCTCTGTACCTCTAACAGGTCAACACCTTTCTTTTACTGGGGGCCCCAGAGCAGAGGAGAAGAGTAGAATCATTTCCCTTGTCCTGCTGGTCATGCTGTTCTTGATGCTGCCCAGGATGGATTTGCATTTTGGGTGGCAAATGCACATTGCTGGGTCATGTTGAGTTTCTCTTCAACCCACAGAAGTGAGATTTTTCTCCCCAGGGCTGCTCCTGATACATAGTCAGCCCAATGTGTATTTTAGCTTCAGGTTGCCCCTGATCCAGGTGAAGGACTTCACACGTGGCCCTGCTACCCTTCCTGAGGTGCTAACAGGCCCACTTCTCACATCAATCCAGGTCTCTCTGGATGGTATCCCTGCCTTCTGCATTCTGACCGGAGCTTTGAGTCATCCGCAAACTTGTTGCAGGTGAACTCAATCCCAACATCCAAGTCAAAAACAAAAACATTAAGATTTGTTCCAGAAGGAAAAGCTTTATGATGTCAAAGATATCTCCAAACCTTCTGGTTTATAATTGAAAATAACTGGACATGTTGCATTTAAATCAGTTTTGTAGAGCAATTAAACATTTTAACTGAAATTAACTGCATAACCTATTTACATAAATGGTGTTGTGAAGCACTTTCAGTGTACACAAGGGACAGGCACACTGTTATTTCATAAAAAACTTTGTGTGCTTTTTACTCAGGGATAAGGCCTATAATGTTAGCACTGTTATCATGCCCCAGACTGTGATACAGCTGAGATTAGTTCAGTTGAGGGTAACTCTGCAAATTGTACAAAGCCATATGTGCAATATAACTGTGATGTGCTAATAGCAGATCAGAGAACGGGTACCAAAATGGAAGTCCTGACTCCTTTCTCCAAATAATTCCTCCTGCAATCTTTAAAATATTTAAAACCAGAGAGAAATATTTCACCTTCTTTCTTAGAGTTAAGTTCTCAATTTGGTCACAAAATAGTCCTTCCCTCCATTTTGCCCCAGGTGAGTGCTCAAAAGAATCAGCACAAAGTTTCTGCCATCCTAAAGGCTAAATGCTAAAATAAGTGCTGAATACAAGAGCGAATAAAATTTCACTTCTCGCACTCAGAGAGTACATAATTCTTGGCTAATTTTTGATTATGCTACTCAGAACAACTGAATATACTTTCAAATACCACAAGTTTTCAGCTTGCCAGTGGCATCAGTGGAAATATTTTCAATTATATACAATTGAAATTCTAATTCAACTGATCCTTGTTCAGTTGCAAAATATTTATTTGCTTACAAATTTTTCCTGTGGTCATGTAGAAGTTTGTTCCATTGCTCTTGGAACAAATAAGAATCACAGTGGAAACTTTCCTTTCAGCATTTTGAAAAAAAAGCTGTTTAATCTAAAAAAGAACAGATTTTTATCACTATACCTACTTATTCAATATGCCTGAGACATTTTACCCATCCAGATTTTTACCCATCTTTAAGTATACCTACTTAAACTTTTACCCTACTTTTACCCTACTTTAAGTATACCTACTTAAACTGCTCTTTCAAGATGGCTTTAGTTTACATTTTCCAACACAAATCCACATTATAATACCCTTAGGTTTAGATATCTCAGAGAACATTAGATGTTCTCTATATACACTTATATACATCTATATTCATACTTTTATCTGCGTTTGTTAGAAAGCCCATTAAAAACTTGGTGAATAAACAGCCTGTCAGTCACTAATTTTTTCAAAATCAAATGGGTGACTCATGAAAAAACAAAGGCTCGTTTTAGAAAAACAAGATCTGCAGTACAGTTCTCATAAGTCTAGATCATTAACACTGAAATAATAATGTAATTTCTATTCATTTTAATCTTGCTAAAATATTGAATTGTGTTTACTAGACTAAAAATAAAAAGCCATCAGACCAAACCTTTGAAATTATTACTGCAACAAGGATAGTAACAACAAAAACATAGTTCATTAGTGTAAGAACAGATGGGAGATTATTGTAGAATAGTAGGCTTGTAGAAATGTGCTTCAGATAAATTCACTAACACAGCACATAACCCCCTTTATTTTAATCATTATGAAAAAATCTGCATGATCAATGTAACAAAAAAACTGTATAAACTATGAAGATTGGGTTACCTAATTAGCAAACACTTCTCTGAGGAACACATTACATGTTCACATTGCAACCACACAGAGGATCCAGTGATCCTTGCTGACTGGGAGCATTCTGGTAGTCCTCTATCCGCACAGAATACACCTGTAAAGTTCTTTTTCCTTCAATTGCTAAAAAAAAAAAAAAGGAGTTTTAATCTGCATCAACCAATGGACAGGTATATTGTGTACAGTATTTAGGAAATGCAGTAGAGGGATAAATAAATTTCCAAATTAATAATTTTTTTTTTTGGAGTCTACTTCATGGTATCACTCATTAAAAAATTAAAAACCTGTTCCTGCATTTGGCATATTTTCTGTCTCTCAGTTAATTTTGTACATGACCATGGTATTCTGTTGTGATGATTCCAAGAACTAAATATATCAGCTGTTTCAGGGGCGTAATAAAGAATCAAAGTTTTTCTTTTGATTCTAAGTGGCTTATATGAATGGTCTAGCAATGTATTTAATCTTCCTAGCATTTTATCCTTACAACACACACACATACACACAATTAAAAAAAAATACAATTCAACAACATAATACTTGCTTATTCGTTCAAACTATTATGATCAGATAGATAAGAAAATTTCTATGGGGGAAAATACAAGTAATAAGCAAAGTGGAAGACCAACCACTACTCAGCAGATCTATCAAAATCTTTTTTTATAGTAGATCATAGTCTGAATGCCTCACTACTGCAAAATATCTAATGACCTTTAGACAGCACTCCACTAGCAAACATCCTCTATTTGAAAAACAGGCAATAGCTATTCAATGTCACTCTTCACTGAAAAAAAACTCAAACAACAAAACAAACAAAACAAAACAAAACAAAAAAAACCAAAACAAAAAAACAAAAAAACCCCAAACAAACAAGTAAACAAAAAAGATTTTTTCCATCCTTTTTTACTATTTTTTTTAAAAGAAATAAAGGATGGCTGAATAATAGGAGGACATGGAATAACCAGACTACTCTTTCTGGCTAGCCCTCCTATAGCCAGAAGGAATCAATTTTGTGTAATCTACAAGTAAAAGACCATTAAATACTAGATACTTTGTCCTTCAGACACTAAAGGTAGTTCATACTAATCTATTTCCACAAGACTAAAAAGAGAAAAAAGTATTTACATTTTCAAATAAATTATAACTTTACATTAGAACTAAGAAGTTTATTTCCAAAAGACTGAAATCTGAACGGACTTTCTAAAGACTTTAACTTTTAAAAAATAGGTAAGCAATAAGTCTCCAAATTGGAATCCTACAACAGTTGTATAGGTACATCTCAAAAGTATGGATTCAAAGAGTTTTCTTCTCAGAATCAAAAATCCTTTCATGGTAATGACATAAAATGTCAGCATTCTTTTCATTTATCCTCCAATAAGTCATTATGCTGTAGGAGAAAAAACTGCTGGTCAGTGGTTTTTTTTGTTTGGTTTTGTTTGTTTGTTTTGATTAATTGGGTTTTTTTTTTTTATTCTCTAATAGTTCTCCAGCAATTGGAAAGAACTCTGTGGTGGGATTATGTATGTGTTTAGTGTAATTTACATGCAAAATTCTGAACGAACAATTTTAAGAACTTTTGTTTTACAAAGAGAAAGCTATTTGGTTCTATATAATTACTTGAGAACAGTTCATGTGAAAGATACTGTAGTATTTCCATTCACTCTGAAAATGTTTCTTTGAAGTGTTTTCCCTAGCCATAAATTGCTGCTAGTCACTAGGATCCCATTTAACAAAGCATTAAGACTAATTCAGTCTTTGGAATATCATGGGCTTTGCCTATCTTAAGAAAAGGCAAGTACTATAGTTTTGAAAATAGATGTGGATTCCAAATAATGATAAGTACCAGGATTCCCAATTGTATTTCAGAAGTGAGAATCTGTAAAAATCCATTCTATCCAAAACAGTCAAGAAGTATTGAAAGCTACTAGTCCAGCCTGAAAGAATTTATTTGGAATTAAATTCTGTACATTCTGTGCTGGTTTTGAGACAGAATATGAAAAATAGTTTGCAGATATAATACAGGTGAATATATTAATAACCATTGATACGTCTTGTATTCTGGGTGCCATAAAATCTAAGTTAGTAGACTATGAACATAGCATATCTAAATTTTACAGCATAGTATGTAATATTGTAATATTGTATGCCATAACATAATACTAATTTGTCAGCTGAAGTAAAAATGAAACTTCTTATTAATTTCTAGATAGAGGAATATAAAGTTCCAATTCATGAACTAACACCTTCTCCTTGCAATCATAGTCTTATTCAACAATAATGCTACTGGAGACCTGCACAGAAATTAATCATTAATGTAGTTTGCAAAGAAATTATTTCTTCTTTATCCTTCTGACAACAAAATTTTTACTCTATTGCTCATACTAGAGTAAATGTAAAAACAAAAAAAGAATATGAAGTTTTAAATTCTGTCTCATATGGACCATTAAATCACAGAGTGGTTAGATTAGAAAGATTAGAAAGATTAAAAATTGTATGAATTTTTAGGCTTGCTTCCTAACATATGTTGTTGTGTCATAAAGAATATAGGTTTGATTTTTCTGAATTTCAGTCAGACTGCTCTTACCATTTTCAAGATTTTAAAGCAATGTAAGTAGCATAGCCTCAGAGTTTGCTCACGGAGGAGTTCATAAAGTCCATAATGAATTTCTTTCAGGAAGAGATAGTCTGACACATACCATAAACAAGTCAGAATTTCACCAAATAACACAATGCATGGAACACATTTATGGAAGTGATATAGCTAAAATGCAGATTTGATAATTTCTATTAAGCCTAAATGCTGGTATTTAGAGTAGTTTGAAAGCTGTGCTTAGCAGGAAAATGTCAAATGAAGAAAACCAGTGGCACTTGTTTGTCAGAGCTAAGGATAAGCAGTAATTTCTGAAGACAGATTCCATGGAAATTGGAAAACTTTTTTAAAAACCTAACCAAAATGAAGAAAATATAGTTTTCAGTTAAAATGAAGCTTTTGATCATACAAGAATTTATTATGAATAAATTACTTTATTATATGAAAAGGTATTTTATTGAAATTCATTGAAGAAATTTGTTTGGTTCAGTCAAACCCATTGGAATCCTTCCAAAATTAAGAAAATAATGTTTTACCAGGATTTGATAAATATCAAAGTGCTGGAAAGCTGCCATTAAGTTGGAATTCATGCAACATTTTTCCTTTCTTTTGTATCTGGCAATCGGTACAATTGGCACCTTAAGCTAAATAGCGTCTCTTACCTAGAGTGGAATTTACATGCACCTCAGTGTTTGCTTCAGGAAAAAACCAAACAGGTGATATCTTGCTGTACACATGAAATACATTGCATTTTATCATAAAAAACAGTACATCACAAGCTAAACTGAGTGCTAGCCACATAATTTATAAAATAGCTCTTTAGTCCTTGGATCTTTACATTTGTGTGGGAATTTTGTTGTAAACACTACTAAAAGGAATGACTTTCAACTTGGTTTGGATCAAGGTTCTGTCGAATAAGTTCTTTAATATTTTGCTTTTGTATAACCCCATTTTCCTGAATATTGGATTGATTTTTTCATTAAGTGTATTTTTAACAGTGCTGACTGCTCAGTAGTCATTGCTGTGGTGTTTATAATCCCCTGGCTGAGAAGCCCACATTTTATCAGGTAGATAAAGAATTTTTCTTACAAGTTTCTCCAAAGCTTGAGATTGTAGATCCTCTGTTCAGAAAGGATAATAATAAAGAAAAACCAAACAAAACACAAAACCCACACTCAAAAAAACAAACCACTGTAACTCCATATACACGTATTTATATTTTTCCTAACTGCAAGGAGGTGAAACAGCCTGATAAAGCTGGGATTCATATTGTCTACTAATTGTTGGTATCATTACATTTAAACATAATATTATGTTTTGTTAGATTATTAAGATATTGACAGTATTTATGTATCCTTCACCACCATTTTTTTAAACAAGTGATAGCCTCATTTTTCCAGCTCAGCCTGCTAAAAAAAAAAAAAAAGGTTCTAGAACTCAAAAGTTTTTTCCTTTGCCTTTACTCTGGCTCTTGTGGCATGAATAGAAGCTTGCTCAGCAAAATGCTGATTGACCTAAATCATTATTACCTAAAGTAGTTTAGGATTGTGACAAGATAAAGTTCTTACTAAGTCAGTCAATGTGGTTAATTGGATTCACAAGGTTCTTTCTCAATCACCCCAGAATACAGAATACAATATACAGACTTTTCCTACACACCAATCCCTGTCTAAGTCTTCTTATTCCTAAAACCAAACTAAGCTAAACTAAATAGATTTAATTCTTCACTAAATTTATATCAGGCTGGTTCATTTAATTCAAATTTGAGACTCAGGTAACTGTATACCAGTGTATACAGTTGAAGGAACTTGTGATATAAATGATATGAGATAGATTATACAAGAGCTGGATATATAAATGTGAAAGAGAGAACTTCAATAATATTTGCTTAATTGTCATCTGTTCTCTATTAAACAGGAAAAAAATGAATTGCTCTAAAATTTTCTATAATTACAAGACTAAAGCAAAACCAACTTATCATTGAGGTTATATCTTAATTACTTTAAGAGTTACTACACTTGCACCATGTTCTTTTCTAATGCACCCTCTTAGTTTAACACTCTTCTCACTATCTCACTGCTTCAGGATCACAAAAATTAAGAAGCTGGGCCACACTCAATGTCTTTTTCACCCTTCATAATTCAGTGCCAGAGGGCAAATGTCAAGGTTTCAAGATCTTTATACTATTAGTTCAGTTTTTGGGGCACTAAAACTGATTCTCCTAATTCTAACACAGTAAAATCTGGCATGACCCTTAGCGTCCTTCCCTGAAAAACTTTACAACACCAACAGCAGACAACACAGAAATTTCGGTAACAAAAGTTCTATTTAAACAGTTCAAAGCACAATATTCCAGTCTTTTCTCACAAGAATTTGTACTTGTCAAGATCATGCCTTCACAACAACTTCAAACAGATCACATCTAGGTAAATCTGCTTCTCTACAAATTTATCCCCGAGGAACATAATCATTAAAAAAACCAAAGCAAATAACAAGGAAAAGAAAAAGTGGACAAGAAAATGCAGTTAACAGAAATTCAGTCTTTCTACAGATGACCTTCTCTGAGATACACACACATAAGTAAAAGAAAATTCTACTCTAATATTCTATAGAAATTATATTCAGGCATCTCAAAAGGTTAGAGCAACTTGTTGAGCGCACATAAACACATTGTGTTTAACTTGGAGAACACTTGAACACAATGACAGTTATTTATAATTCTGCATTTTTTTTGAGCAACTCCAGTTATTTTAAGAATACTAAGTTCTGTATAACTGCGCATAATTATTAAAAGTTAGTCCAAGTTCCTGGAAAATTTAAGGACTTTTCAGGAAAATATACAGTCTATGGCTAAATGTTGAGTTTGTTTCCCTTACAACTTAAAGTTTCTGTAGGAACTAACTCATGAGTAACATCACCTATTACTGTAGCACAATGACTGGAATAAGGATGATCTCATAAAATTGACTCTTTTGCCCGCATTTACTCATATGCCTATGATTTCAAAACCTACTGTTCAAATTCAGATACAAATACCATAAGCATTTCTGGCAGCCAATCACTCATGAGACAAGAGAAAGCAATTTGAAAAGAGAAGTTGATTTCTTCTGAATACTAATTGAATACTAATTACTATGACAGAATTCCCTACAGAATAGAAACCAGCCAGCTAATATTCCATTTTAACATTTTCTCTGTTTAAATTAAGAAGGTGTGTTCCTCTTCTTCATTTTTGCGACACTTATACTGAATTCCTCATTCTACTGAGGATACACTGAAAACTTTCTGGACCTAAGTTTACTACATTTTAAATTGTATAACCTAAAATTATGTGTTCTTTTGAAGACAATTTCTCACTTAAGCAAACAAAATAAATCAAGGAAAAATACAATTGGCACTTAAAAATTTTACCGTGTTTTGATTATTGGATACATTAGTTAAAAGTAACATGAGTTTATCTATAATGTATTGTCATAGCCTAAGACTTCAGATCATAGCTTAGAATTGTTGATTTTTTTCTGGTTTTACTTTTCTTTAGTTTTATGCTCTGCTATGTCTGCAAAGCTCAGTAAGAATAATCAACAGCAATAAGTAATAATAGAACTAGAATAATTACATATTAGGATTTCTTCATCCTAAGAGAGCCAAAATGAGTATTGTCTTAGGTCAGGGCATGAGAGAGAATTTGTTAAATAGAGCTGAATATTATTCATGTTCCTCAGATGGCACAAAGCTTGATGCATTTTCTTCTATGCTACCCTGAAAGCCCTTTCTATTCAATTCATACTAAAAACAAAAGCAAGAAGATCTTTACAAAGGAAACTGAAATTAAGGCTTAATTTATGAATCCTAGCAAAAGAAGAAGAAATCCATCCTCATTAAATACACTATGTTCTATACAAGCACAAAGAATAATTTCATTTATCATAAAATGAGATATATTAAAAACTTTGCATAAAGACATTTATCTGCTTTTAATCTCCTGTAGATGAGTTCTAACACACAGTTTGGCAATTACCCCCAAACAGGGCATGCAAGGAAACAAACACCCAAAACACTTCAATCTGTCTTGGTATCCTGGAAACTCCTGGATACAGCACTGCACTCTGTAAAGCTTAAAAAGTAACTGAAGTGCAAGTCCACTCAAACTTTTGGAGACAAGGATCTAATATTTCTTTATGACTTAGTTGATGATAGTATCTGTAGCAATTTAGAAAAAGAAGGCAGTCTGTTCAGCACAGGTTGTTTTAAAAATAAATTATGTATTAGTGAGAACCAATATTTAGGTTCATCCTTAGCTTAAATGGTAAAAGATTTATTTTTTTATCCTCTACCTTGTATTGTTTTTTGAATGAAACATATTTAGAAAAATTACACGCATACAGTATGTATTTGGAATGTATTTTAAAAATAATTGCTCTTCCTTCATCTTAGCCATGTGACAAACTAGACATCTCTTACTATCAGGACATATGCATATTTCAGCTGGGTAATAGGGATAAGAAATAAAGGAGACAGATTTACTTTGAGTTCTAATTTCAAAGAATTCTAAGCATACTGCTTGGAACATAATCAAAAAATAAAATGGGTTTATATCAAAGACATAAAAATTCTGAATTTAACATTAAATTGTATTTCAGTCAGATTTATCATCATTCCATTAAACATGGAAAATTTGTAGGTAGATTCAACATCAGTGGTTTTCCAAAATTGTATCATCAGGCCTCTCCAGCATCCAGGAAAGTAAATTTGGAATCTGACAAATGGAAAACCATTTAATGAAGAGATTGGCCTGATAAATATAGTGGCTGACAAAAGCCATTTCAATGGTTTCTGATTTCATGCAAATGCATGTCTTTCTTTTCTTTTACCAACGTGTGTTGAAAACCCATATTGTTTTCTTGGCTGAGCATAGGGGTAGGGGGCTGGTGCTCTGAAATGAAGTCATGACATGGTGCTCTACATGACTAAAAACCTTTGCTTTATTATGGTAAGTGGAAGTTTATTACTATTATCTTTCTCTACATTCACTCAAAAAATACACAAAATCCGCAGCAATGCACCACTGTCCTATGTTCTCAGTCAAAAGATATATATGCCATTCCATAACTAGGGACAAATATTGACCAGCTAAATTTCTTAAACTTCTGAGGAAGGACTTTCATCATTAATTTATTTGATACCAATCCCCATTTTTCAGGGACATGATAGTGGGATTAAGTGCGCCCTCACAAGTTTGTGGACAACATCACACTGAATGGTGCGATCAATACTCTGGATGAAAGGGGTATCATCCAGAAGGACCTTGACAAACTTTAGAAGAGGGCCTGTCAAGCCTCATAAAGTTCTATTTTGCAAAATTTAAGGTCCTGCACCTGGGTCAGGGCAATCCCAAACATGGATTCAGGCTAGGCCATGAGTGGATTGACAGCAGGCCTGCAAAAAAGGATTATGGGTATTGATGGATTAGAAAACTGAACACAACCAGAAATGTGCAACTGTAGCACAGAAAACCATCCACATCTTGAGCTGTATCAAAGTCAATGCAATCAGGAGGTCGAGAGAGGTAATTCTCTCCCTTCATTCTGCTCTTATAATACCCCACCTCCAGTACTCCAGTGCCCCCAGCATACAACAGATTTGGGCCGACTCAAATGGGTCCAGAGAAGGGCCACACAGATGATCAGAGGGGTGAAGCTTCTCTCCTGAAAGGACAGGCTGAGCAATTTGGGATTGTTTATCATGGAGAATGGATGACTCTGCGGAGACCATTCGAAAGATACGGAGGCTTTCTTTGTTAGGGAGTGTAGTGATAGGATAAAGGGGAATGACTTTAAACACAAAAATGTCGGATTTAATCTTAGGAATAGTTTTTTTCACTATTAGAGTGGTGAGACACTGGGACAAGTTGCCCAGAGAAGTTATATATGGTGCTTCCCTGGAAGTGTTCAAGGCCATACTGGATGGGTTTTTGAACAACCTGGTATAGTAGAAGGTGTCCATATCTATAACAGATATTGGAAACTGGAGGATCTTTAAGGTCCTTTCCAGCCCAGACTGTTCTATGGTTCATTCTATGATTTTCTAAGACAGATTTTTATATCGTCTGAGAATCATAGGAGAAAATCTAAGTTAAATTTGTTAGTATGTTACACTTCCCAAAAACCATATGATAAGGCACATTGAACTGCAAAGTCAGTGAGGGAAGAGAGTGTTTAAGAAATTGTTTTTGTCCTTCAGGGAAAATAACACATAGTATTTTATATATTTATAGTATCTGTCTTGGTAATTGAAATAAATTGACACTATATCTTATATTTCAGTGTAATTCAACACATCAAACGAAGTAGACTTAGCTTAAAATGTACATCTCCAGAGTGCCTAAAGGGAAGAGTCACAACTTTTCTGCCAAACTGATTTATGCTTTGCTCAAATACTAACAAATTTCAAATGACAGCATATGCTTACAAAATCCAAATTAAAACACTGTATGTATTACTTCTAAAGAGATTTATCAAGCAAATGACTGTGACTGACTGCATTTTCTTTTCCTTTTTTTCCCCCTTGATTATCCTCTTATTAAGTTTTCTGCAGATGTGCTTTGCACCAAAAGGGTGAACAGTAATTACAGTAAAGTTTTCTATAAACATAATTTCATAAACTGTCAGAGAAATAATTTTGATGTTATAAACAGATTCATAGCATTTCAAATAGATTTAGACCATCTTACTAACATATCTAGGGGAAAAAATAATACTGGGTTTGGAAATCAAATACAAATTTAGGAATTACTGCTCATTAACTACCAGGAACATGTATGAGTAACAGTGTGTGCAAACACTTTAAATGTGTCGTTTGACTTTATTTTTATAGACTAATAGGACACACTTAAATGAAAAGATATATTGTGCTTAGTGTTATGAATTAGGACCTCGAGTAGGTGCAAAGTTCATGTCCACTGTTATGGGTATTCTAAAAATAGCCATGAATGCCTTCCTCACCCTTATTTCGTCCATCTATAACTGTATAAATCTAACAACTTCCTATTAGCTTTCTCTCCTACCAATAAGTACTTTGGAGTGAAACTGTCCATATTTTCTCAAACTGCGAGAGAGAGGTGAACAAGGGAACACCATTCCCTTGTTCACTGTCACTATGTACCTCAACAGATGCTGTACAAGGCGTGGCACAAACAAGTCATTGGTTCATAAACCATTGTTTAGTACTGAGAAGCCCAGTTTTTTCCACCAAAATTTAATGCCATATTGCGATAGCTACAGAAGTTCAGGTGATAAACATAACCAGAAACTGTACTGTGTTACTATTTGTGAATATATGTATCATGTGAACATGCAAATTCTGAATAGATATAAGAGCATAGCTCACTATCATCTCAACATTAGGCTTTGCAACTAAACCCACAAATAATAATGTGGCACCTTATCGTAATCTTGAACTCCATTTCTTCAATTGGTTTTCTTATTCTCTGATTCTGTCACTGTCTGGTGTGCTGAGAATTTCCCAGCATCCTAACTGCTTTCCCAGACAAGTCCTTGCTTGCATCAGTTTCCCAATGCTACATTTTGACCCTTCACTCTCAGTTACAACTTTCTCTCCAGAGTTTCGCTTCATCAAACTCTTCACGACAACTCTAAATAAACCAGATATAACTGGCAGATGCCTATCCAGACTAAAATTACAGTATTTCTTGAATTACATTATGGGAATGTCAGGTAGGAAAAATCACTGCCCTGGGCCCAATACAAGGGGACATATGATAGTCCACCTTATTTGGCATTTTCCCTCTTTCCAGCACAGATACCAAGCCAGAACTTTCCTATCTCTGAGCAGAGAAATCTGGATGTTCCCCAAGGCTGACCTGGTAATTACAGTCATTCAATAAGCATCAAGTGCACTCAAGCATTCAAATTCTGCTTGATGGTCCCTATTAGGCATAAATCCCAGAGATACGTTCAGATAATTTCGTTTCAAAATTGGTACTGTGAAACATATTGCATACAACAAACTGGATCCTCTTAAAAGGTCATCTACTTTGGCAAAACTTAACTTTATCTTCCAAACCATATGTGATTGTTTTCTGTAAAATACCTATTGACTTGAAAAATGCAAATTCCATTACCTTGGGTAATGTCTGTCAACAGTTTGACACTTTCTGTTTATTTCACATCAGAAAAGAATCCACAAGAAAATCTAAAATCAGACAAAAGCAAATAAACATACCACCTACAAATCCCAACACTTACAAATATTTCTATCAATACTTTTAAAAACCTATTTGTGAAACACAATGGGTCCTCAACATTGATATTGAAGTTTGCCATACAATGAACACATCCTTTGAAAAATCATGAACTGAAGAAAACTTATGCTGAATATTTTTAATAATATTTACTGAATAACAAGGTGAGGCTGAGATGTCTATCTAACCTGCTCATGACTGTTTTGGAAGACTGGTTTAAAGCACTTATATCCACAAGAAAATTGTAATACACCCTTTTTTCCACTGGATAGGGAAGTTAAATATTTCTCAGATCCAAATTTAATTTTACAGATCCAAAATTAATTTTATCTTCATAGAGAAGTCAAGCTACCTAAGTTTGCATGTTCTGCTAGTAGTATGGATTCTCATTAACTTCAGTGGAAATATGAACTAGCTCAAAAAGGCCAAATCTACAGGGTTGTTGCTGACAAACCTATTTTGCTTTAGATAACTAAAACCCTTGAACACATTGTATCTTTTAAGTAACAACACCATCTTTTTTCTAAGACCAGTATTTCATGAAAATATTTTCAGATAAACTAGTTCCTCATAATTCTAAAACAAACTACACTGTATTTTCTCCTTTTTTTTTTCCTGTAACTGGAATGAAAATTTTAAAATTGAGCAGTAGGCAATAAATTATTTGCTATTGTACTTACTTTTTACAAATACAGAAATCAATTTAATGATGAATAGATATGGAACTCAATAGTCTTATATTGAGGCAGAATTAAAAATTACTGAAGATTAATTTAAATGGTACTTCCTTTATTCCATCATGAATATATGAAATAAGACAAAGTAAACCAAAATTATTTAGATTGAGAAGGCAATTAAATACCATAGTCTGACAAAAATCAACATTACCAGAAGGTTGAAAAAATATCCAGAAATGATTGACTAATTAAATTTTTTATCTGCTGTATCATTTACATTATCCAGAACAGTCGCATACAGATAATTAAAATTATTTCAGTAAAATCAACATTTTAGTAGTTTTAATATTCTCTGTGGCATTAACAATACTTTTAAAGCCATATATGACAAAATATGAGAAGCATTTTGTATGATTCAAAAGAAAATAGTATGTATATCAAACTATATCTAATCTAGGTGGTATGGTTAGAGCAGTTTTCACCAAAAAGGTTAAATAAGAAGAGAATTTTTAGAAACCAAATATTCCTATCATAATAATTATAATAAAATAAAAGGGGAGATAAACAGTTACACACGACCTGAATGCTTACTGTGTTTTGAGTTACTAAAGACAAGAAAGGGTAATGTAAAAGATAAAAGCCCCACTAGTTGTCAAAGCTGCAGCCCTAATTGTCAAAAATGAAAACTTTTTGAGTTCAGAAACCTTGAAAGCACTGATAGAAATATGTATATCACCTATATCACCTTTATTTCTAATTCTACAATTAAATTTAAACTGCACTTGATTATTCTGGGATCCCAAAAACAATATTAATCAGTCTAGTTAACAACAGTCATTACACATCTCTTTGTAAATATTCTAATTACTGGACACGTCCCTAAAATAGGAAGATATTTTTCCTGCTTGAGAATCAGGTATGATTGCCTCATTTTTACATTTCTTGACAAATATTTTAGTTAACACTGTGCACTAAGTTATGGTAGACTTGAAATCAGACAAAAAAAAATTCATTTACCTCAGAAACTCGAGCTGATATTCTGTGAGGGTGTTGGTAAAATCAAAATCTCATTTTTAATATGCAACTTGAGGAAAATCATAGCTTTCTAAAACTTACAGACCTGTACTAGGAAATAAATCCTGGGCAGTGATACACAATTATTTTTCCTTTAGTCTTAAAATGTTGAACAGATAGAATCATAGTTTTGCTCAGGACAGAAGATTGACTTCTGTTGCTCATCTAGTCTGATTTCTTCCATGCAGCAGGGTAAGCCAGACCAGGTGGCTCAGACTCTTTCTAGTCAAAGAGTGTGTAGATATACTTACATCTCCAGCAATGATGCAGATTCCACATCTTCTCTAAGTACCCATCGCTGGATTTGTCCACCACATACCTGTTGCAGTTTAGCTCAGTGCACCCACCAAGACTCTCTCAGTCAAATCAGGCTGCCACTCTCTTGTTCTACTCCTCCTTCCCTTTTCCCACTGCAGTGGGATGGAGTTAAGAATTTGAGCCACATAAGGTAAAGATTATGGGCTGAGATAAGAACTAGTTGCTGGAAAAACCACCAATGAGATAAGAAAAGAAACAATAAAAGTAACCATACTAATAACCAAAGTATACAAAAGGGAGAGTGATTCACCTGGAAAAAAGCTCACTGCAGACCCAGGTGACAATGCACAATGGCTTCCCCCATCCTGCCATTTTCTTCTCAACCAGAAGCCCTGACCTTTTTCTTGGAAGCCAGAGCTCCTTATGTCTGCTCAAGGAAATGGGTAAATTGATGTAGAATATACTCCTGGCCATGCCCACATGACCTGTGGCTCTACGCTCCATCATGGCTGCTGCAAAAGATTAACTTTGTTATGAGCAGAACCAGGACATTATCCACCCCTTATGCTACACTATTTATGTCATGCCCAGGTCCTACACCTTCCAACTATATACACATATACAAATGTATAAAAAAATATATACACTAATATATACATATATATACACAAAAATCTATCTATCTATCTATCTATCTATCTATCTATCTATCTATCTACCTACATACCTACATACCAGCACACATATGATTGCCATAGTCAATAGTGATTCCTCCAAGGTATCCATTGAAATCACTTAGTCCATGACTGTGGGTTCTATCCATCCTAGATGCCTTCCAGGGCAGGAGGGCTGGTTTGAGAGCTTCATCAGGCACTCACAACTGGTATACCTGGAGCAGTCCCTCCTCATTGTCCACAGAAGTTATGGCATGAAGTGGCAGAGTCATTTAGTAACAACATACAATTCAAAATTGCAGACTGCTCTCACACAAAAATCCAATCTTCTTGAGGTACATATTGTGTTTCCTCATCCCTCAGGTGCACCCACTAAGTGCACCCAGATCCTTGAGCTAAGAGGATCCCACTGATGTATTTGCCCTTGCCTGAAGCAGGACTAATCCAAACTGCCTTGCCCAACACATTTCCCACATGCATCACAGGGACAGTATCCTCTTCTGTGGTACGCAGGGCCAGCTTGATTAGTAGAGCCCCTAGGATTAACTAACCAGGGGCCCTTTTTAAAAAGTAGATACCAATCTTTGAAGGCCCTACTACCTATTGCTTTCAAGGTGGTTTTTGGCATTTGACCATTCAATTTTCCCTGAGGCTCGTGCATGACAGGGAATATGACACACCCACTCAATACTGTGTTCCCTGTCCCAGGCATCCCTCAGGTTAGTTTTGAAACGAGTCCCCTTGTCCAACTCAGTTCCTTCTGGGTTGCCATGTCCCAACAGGACTTGTTTTTCAAGGCCCAAGATGGAGTTCCAGGTGGTGGCAGGAAGCACAGGTACATCTCCTGTCATTCAGTGGTTGTCTCCACCATTGTAAGCATGCAGGGCTTGCCTTGGCAGGTTTGTGAAAGTGTGATGCAATCATTCTGCCAGGTCTCCCCATATTTATATTTCAAACATTGTCACCCGTACACAGGGGTTTTACCCTCTTGGCCTAATTGTAGTGTGTGTTTCACAGGAATGGATAACCTGGCAGGCAGTGGCCATGGTAAGTCCACCCCTCAATCACAAGCCTGTCTGTGTGCTGCATCTCTTCCCTGATGACCTGAGGCATCATGAGCCCACCAAGGCAGAAATAATTCACCTGAGCGTTGCCAACCCAGATCTAACTTAGTTTGACCTTGGCAGCTTGGTGCACCTCTCCGTTGTTGCAGTGCTCTTCAGTAGCCTGACTTTGGTACGTGTGAGCCTACCTGACATCTTTTTGCAGCTTACTTCTCCACCAGGACAGTGACATCTTGTCACAATTCAGCAGCCCAGATGGGTTTACCTGTGCTGACAATTGCTCCTTTTCCATTATTTTAGCCAGCTCCACAGAGAATATTCTACCATCCCTAAGTTGGTGTGGAGGTAGAACGCTGACCTTTTCTCTTGTTCAGTGATAGCTAAATTCAGCTGGACAGATTTGAGCTCTGTGATGTGACTTGATCCTCCTTGTCCCTCAACAGCTTCTGCAACTTGTTACATAGAATTCCATACAATAGTTTTCCACTTTCAATGTATCCCTACCACACAAAAATAACTACCATAAAGATATATAAACACATTGCTTTTCATTTTCTGATAAATTATTATATGGTGGGCCCTTCTCAGCATATGCCCCCTTCTCCTTCTCCTCCAGTGATGGTGATAATGTAACATGCCCGCCTTCAGGCCAGCCTGTGATGACTTACAAAATCCCTGGCTGATTAAGGATTCCTATTCAAGCTGTGTAATCAGCATGATCTACTTATTACAAGGAGCAATGATGGACTTTTCCTTTGAACATCCAGTCTAACACTGGCAGTTGGGGTGCCAGAAGAAACTGTGCTTCAGTGTATACCACTTCTAAGGCAGCTCCAACCTCCACAGCTCCCAGTCTTTCTCTTTCAGTCGGGATGTAATAGGTGAGTAGACCTTCCAGTTGGGGTGTAACAGTCCTTGGATCCTTTATACTTTCCCCTCCAGAGGCCCCGGGGTCACCCTTGAGTCTTGAGGTACTTTTCACCATAGACTCCAGGAAGGACTATTCTGCCCAGTTTTTCAGACCATGTCCTGTCCTGAGTGGCCCAAGAGCTACAGCATGAACAATCCCTTGTTTAATTTGTTCAAAAGCTTGCTGTTGTTCAGGACTCCACATGACACTGCTCTTCTTCTGTGTCACATAATAAGAAGGCTCCCAGTCTGACTGCAGTGTGGAACACGTATCCTCCCAATTCCCACAGCACCTAGAAAAGCCTAAGTTTCCTTATTGATGGTTGATAAGGACATAGCTGCTGTTTTGTGGACCACATCCACTGGAGTCTGACAAAATCCATCTTGCTATTCTACTCCTAAACTCTGAATTTCTTGGGCAGGAAACCAGCTTCAAGAGGATTTGGATCATCCTCTCCCCTTTCTCAAAAACTTTCCCTGCTGTGTTGCCTCAATGATATGACATGACGATGTCATCAATGTACTCCAAAAGCTCTAGATCCTCATCTTTTTTCAGTGCAGTCTGGATCACTCAGCCAGTACTGGAGCTACATTTCCACCCCTGGGGCAGTCAGTTCCAGGTGTGCTGGACACCCCTCCAGGTGAAACCAAACTGTGGCCCACACTCTGCTGCCAGAGAAATGGAGAAAAATGCATTAGCAGCATCAGTTATGGCACTACATTTCTTCCTTGGATTCCAGTGTGTACTGAAGTTCCAGCATGTCCAGCACAGTTGCATTTGGTGTTGATACAGCTTCATTCAGGCTGCAATATTTTCCTGTCAGTCTTTCTCCTCACTGTACTTAAGTACTGGTCTTATGGAACTATTAAATTATGAATGAGACTTGCTTATCAGACCCTGACTCTCCATTTCAAGAATCATCTTAGGGATGATGATCCAGAGTCCTGGTTGGTGCAGTATTGTTGGTGGTACACTGCACTGGTAATGATAGGTACCTGTTCTTTGACCACAGAAGGAGAGTTGTCTGAGAAAGCAGGCAAGGTATTCAGATGTCTAATTTCCTCTATCTGTAGAGCAGCTATCCCAAAAGCCCAGTAATGCCCTTTTAGGGTCTGTGAAATACCCTGCCCTGAGGTACCTATGCCAAGGATACATGGGACCTCTGGACCAGTCACAATGAGGTGGTTTTGCTACTCATTCCCAGTCAGGCTCACTTCAGATTCCAGTACAGTCAGCTGTTGGGATCCCCCGTCACTCAAAAATACACATGGATTCTTCCCCTACGTATCTTAATGGCTTCAGGGTACACTGTGTCCTGGTATCAGCCAAAGCCTTGTATTGTTGTGGGTCTGATGTGCCAGGCCAGCAGATCCATTGGATTCACACTGTCCAATAGATCCGATTGTCTTTTTCCTTCACCTGGTTGAAGGCAGGGGCCTTCTCTTTCTGGTCATAGTACTCATTTCTCACTTCTTGTAAGTATGATCTGGAGATCCCTTCAAGAGAATTAGAAGTAATATTAGCCCTACTATTCTGAGTATGTCCACTGGAAACTGGAGTGGTACCTGTCCTTGAAGAATTTCCTGTGGTCCTCTCAAGTCACAATTCATGCTGCAATGGCAGAGGTGGGTTTTCCATCCCACTTTCTTATGTCCCCTCTATCATCATCAATCATGCAGGTAAAAACACAGGTTACCTTGTGATATGTACCCTCTCTCTCAAGAACTCACTCCTAAAAAAGAAGCTCTGGTCCATATTAACAGGTCCATACTAAACTTTCAAAACTTTCATCTCTTACTTGCACAAGTCTCTCAAATGTGTCCACAGTTTAGGACCATCTTTCCACAGCCAAGGCGTCTTGCACTGGGTGGGGGGGTGGGGGCAGAACTGAATACAGAACTACAGGCAGTCCCAAAAATTATCAATAGAAGACAGGATACATTCCCTGATATTCCTGGCTACACCCTAGCTAAAGTAGCCCAAGAGGTGGTGGGCTAATTTGCCACAAGGGGTGCAGTGCTGGCTCCCGCTAAGTAATTGTTAACCATTGCACCCAGAATTTCCTCTGTCAATCTGCTTTCTGGCTGGTGAGCTCCAAATCTGTACTTGTGAAGGGCATATACAATCTACAGGCACATGGCTTGGCATTTGCCTTTGTTGAATTTCATGAGGAACTTGTTTGCTTATTTCTCGAGCTTTTCCACATTCCTTTAAATGGTTATTCAATCCTGCCTTCCAGCAAATTATTCACATCCTCCAAATTAATTTTCACATCATAACTGATGTGGACCACACACTTAGACTGCACTGTTTGTTATAATTTCAGGTGCTAACAAAAACATTGAACAACACTTCTCGTCCTCTATCCACCCTATACCACAACAATTTGACCATAAGAAATTATGCCAAAAGTCTTGCATGTAAATGATACCCAGTTCTCCCACTTTTAACAACCAAATTAATAATCTCATCCCTGAAGGCAATGGGTTCAGATAGCCATAATTTGCCCTTGGCTAGCTTCCTACTAGCTTCTTTCACCTGTTCTTGATGTCTTTGAAATGTTTTCCTCATAGTTTTTTAGAGGCCTTATGTGAGGCTGAATGACCTGAAGTTCCATGGATTTCCTTCTTATTTCTAAAGATGGCTATTCCATTAACCTTCTTCCAATTATTAAGAATGACCACCAAACAGCTTATACACTAAAACAGCTGAGTATTCAAACTTCTGTGTAATTAGAAAATCTATGCTCCTGACATTCTAATCTATATAAACATTTGGTCATAATTGTACTTAAAACAAGTTTTGACACCTTATTCTAGCTAGGAAAACATTTCTAAAAAGTTATGTTCAAATTTTCTTCTGCTTCAGATAGTTCTTTTCTCACACTAAAGCAAAATGAAGGGGTAAATATTGAGTCAAACCACACTGTTACATAGTGGTTTAATGAATTATATGATCTCACTGGATGAATACTTCTAATTTGCATATTATACTTCAGCAGCTCTAAAAATGGCAACAGTATGGAGCAACTCAGAACAAGATTCTTGAAAGAAGGGTAGTTTTATTTAAAAAAAAATCTTAAAAATGCCAATGTCCAAATATTCATCTATGAATATCTATTCATCTATCTAATGTCCAAACATTCATCGATGCTTATTTTATTTGTATGTCAATTAACAAGTTCAGAAACTTGCTCTTCTCATCTGTTATATTTCCATGATAAAAACAATGTAAAGGAAAAACAAAATGTGTATTTGACTTAGATCTTTCACTGAGTAAACAGAAAGTACCCTAATTCCAGCAGAAAAGAAGTAACAGACTGAAATGTTGTTCCTCAAAAACAATGCCTTCTTGTCATTAGTTTTTTCCCCCACCTGGACTTGAAACTATGGTTGATTTTTGTTGTTGGATTTGAGATCTTTTACTCAGTAACTGAAAAGATCTTTATTTTTATGTTCAGTTCTTGTGTTTAGCAACTACCCACGTCTTTGAAGATCTTTAGTGAGTGAATGCGCTACACTACCCCTAATGGAGTTTCCCATATAGTGCTTTTTTATGTTTTGACCAGATGAATGGTTATTTGTCTCTCTTTGTGGTCTATTTTGTGCTCAGTCTTGACTCTTCTGTTTACTTTCTTCTTTTCCTCTTGCTGAAAACATTGAAGAGATGCCAGTTTTCTTAGAAGTATCAAACTTTTCCAAAGGGCTTGAATATCACATTATAATACTTTCACACTACAATATAGAACACTATGCCCAAGTAGTAAATTTTTTTTTTATAGTTTCAAATACACCAGAAAATTGTAACTCCTGTGGAATAGAAAATTGCCTGAAGAAGTTCCTCAGTGAGTCAAGAATGTTTTTTTTTTTCATTTTCAGCACTCTCATTTAAGGAAGAATAGATATTGCTGAAAATCTCCTAGAACAGTGAATTCAACAACAATAAAAGCTTAATAAAAAAGTTTTAACAACTGTTAGCATGTTAAGTTTAGCTAACATACTACTTTAAGAAGAAATTAATTTCCCATCTCATCCATGGCCTTTCATTCCAACTGGAGATTGTTTTGTTTAAAATGGAACATAGAGATCAAATGAATACACTGGTGAAAGTACTGAAAATCTTCTTGTTATTGTCAAAAAATAGTATTCATTAAAGAACACTGGTTTAATTTAAAAAAATCTTGAAAAGTACTATAAAACATATAAAACAGGGAAAAATTAATGTATGTCTTCTTGTTTTCTTTCTGGTCAATAAAGTTTCTTTCTATATTGTGGTTAATTTATACCATTTAGAGAATAATTACTAGAAAATCTTAAACTAAAATTTAACCTCATTTAAGCTTATTTTTGGCCTCATTTCTTTAAATAGCCAAATGCTTCCATCTTCCTGTCTCACACAATATCATGATCCTAAACGGACTTCCCCAGCTAGAAGTGACATTTACAACTGGATACAGTTTTTCCTTCAAAACTTCTTTGTGACCCTTATTTTGTAATTATGCACATCTGTTGACTTTCTGCATATGATGCAAAATTTTCAGTTTAAAAACTAAGCTGAGGAAAAATGAAATGCCTAGAGGGTGGTCAGAAATTGGAATTTTCTTTTTGCTGCAATTGCACTTGACTTACATTGGTTATTTTTAATAGTCTATTATTAAATTCTTATTAAAACAGCTGTGTAAGCATATGAAAATAAATTCTCAAAATAACAGCAATGCAGCAATCACATTTCCTTATAAGCTTAACATATGTTCAATGAACACAATGAAGTCACTGGAAAATTTGCAATGAATATATGGAGAGAATTTCAGGAATGATGAAGATGTGTAAAATTAAAGTGGAAAATGTAATTCAAACTCTTTTTCGGAGAAGAGTCAATAACAACATAAACAAGGTCTCACTGAAATACTCCACATATGGACATAAATTTATTACCATTGTTTTTGGTAAATGAAAGAATAAACAAACCTCATGATGCTCAACAAAGAGACACAGTCTTTAATCTGGGTAGGAGCAGCCCTAAGAATCAATATATTCTCAGGCTCATGCAGCTGGAAAGTAAATTTATAGAAAAGGGGCTCGTGGGCACCAAGTTAAACACAAATTGACAACAGGTTTTCTTGCCACAAAGAAGGCAAATGGGATCTTGTGTTGTGTTATACAAAGTTGGGGAGTAGCAGATTAGGGGAGGTGATCTCCCTGATTAGCCAGCAGGTTGGGGAGGTGATCCTTCCTCTCTAGTCAGCACTTGGTGAGGTCACACCTGAAGTACTGTGTCCAATTCTGAGCTTCTCAGTGCAAGAGAAACAAAAAGCTACTGGAGCAAGTCCAACAATGGGTCACTAAAATGATGCAGAGACTGGAACATCTATGAGGAAGGGCTGAGAAAGCTAGGACCCTTCAGCCTGGAGAAGAATAAGTTCAGACAGTGATCTTGTGAGTGTATAAAAACACCTGAAGGGAAGGTGTAAAGAAAACAGAACCAGGCTGTTTTCAGTGTTGCACAGTGACCTGGTAAGTGGCAATGAGCACAGCCTGAAACACAGGAGGGTCCATCTGAACACCGGAAAATACTTTGTAAATGGTTAGGGTGACACAGCACCCATCACACACAGCAACCATCTTGTGAGTCCAAGAGATCTCTGGCTTCCCAGAGATCTTGTGTAGTCTCCATCCTTTAAGATATTCAAAACTCACATGGAAGCTGAATCCTGGGTAATAGGCTATAGGTGCCTACTTGAGCAGGGAGATTGGACCTGAAGATTTCAGAGGTTCTTTTCAGCCTCAGCTGTTCTGTGATTATGTGATTCTACAAAACAGACAAAAGTCGTTTCGGCTTTTTCTGATTTGAATCGTCACACAGTTTTCATATTCTCCGGACAGAGATTTAAGATTACTTCAGTAAAGATTGCAATACATATTTGTAAATTCTATTCCTGTTTTATGGTGAAACAGTGTTGCTAGGGGTGAAGGCAAATGTATTTTCCCAATAATGCAAATGGTCCCAGAGCCCTATGTTAACAGTATAAGAACAAACCCTCAGTTTCTGAATCACATTCAGGCTTCTTGTCAATTGAAATTCTCAAATCCATAGATGTTTATATATGAGAGAAGGGTCAGGAGGAGGGACAGACAGAGACACAGAGGGAAGCAAAGCATTAGACAGAGAAACACACAATAAGAGAGACATGGAGACAGAGACAGACAGAGACCAAGAGAAAAGGATTAGATGTTATTACTAACATATGACAGTAAATAGAGTATATTATAAAGAATTAAATTTGGTCAACTTCTTGAAAGTGGATATGGTGTTATAAGTTATGATCAAGGTTTTTCAAACAATAATGTATTTGGTAGGAATATTTTTAATGTATTTACATCTACATCAATAATTTTTTATTCAACACTCATTATTTTCAACATTTTTCCTTAGAATTTTAAATAATTTTATATTAAAAAAATTAGACATCTAAATTCATTCAACGCCGGAAACAAAATAAATCACTCATCTGTTAATGATGTTTTTTGAAGAAAAAAAGAAGAAGAGATGATCTAGTACTGCTTGAAGTGGAGGTCCCCTTTTGTAAATGTGGACAGTTCACTATACCATGACACGCCTAAAATGATTAACCACATTCAGAAACAAAACATGAATTAAACAATCAACACTTCAAATGTATACAATGACAATCAGTTTTACAGAAAGACAAAGATATTTCAACTTGGCCTCCTCTTCAATGTAGAAATGGTATGTTTGACATAACAACTTGATATGAAAACTGTGATTAGTCTTTCAGGATATTCAGTAGCTAAGTCACTACTGTGTAAGAGTATTATTAGACCTGACAGTCTTATACAAATCTATTAGCAAATGCACCCAAATCCATTACTAAAGTATTAGCATTACTCAAATCAGTAAGAATAAAATTCTATTTGCATTTTTTAAATAATACTAATTATGACTACTTTTTTTTTCATAACCCTGAAAAGGAATTTACCCCATTCTGCCTTGAATGCTGCTGGGTTTGATTTGATTATTAAAAGCTCTGTGAATTCCATATTGCCCTGGAATAATATAATTTCTATTATTTTAATAAATCACTTTTAAAATCTTGGCAAAATATAATTTCTTAGTTGTTCCTTTTGTGCAGTCTTGTTAATGTTTCTTGGAAAAAAAAAGAATCAAAATGATTATATCAGTTCATACGATTGCAGCTAAATCTATTCTTGGTGTCAAAACATGAATAAAAATCAGTAAGAAAAAATAAAAAGAACAGTAGCTGATAGAATAAAGGATGTGTTTTATAAACTAAATTTTAAAGATATCATTTTTTGCATAGTTGCTGTCAATCTCAACATTAAAAGAATGTATCCTTTGAATTAAAAGGCACAGCTGCACTCAGTCATTAGGAAAACACAGTAAGAACACAAAATCATGTCCCTAGAAGTATCACAAAAAGCTGAGAATAACAGCTATAAATGCAACTTACTTTCATTGAATCCTAATTATGAGAGCACTTTTCACTGTGCTACTTGAATATTCAGAGCTACTATTAATTTGCTGGGAGCAGTTTTCATTTTCCACATATCTTCAGGATTCAATTAAACTATTCTAGATACATTTTTAGAGCTTTAAAACATTTACACTCTGAATATATAATTTTACTTATTCATGGACTTGAAAAGATTTGTTAATGACAGCTTCTAAAGGAGAAAAGGAGAGATGATTAAGTAATAGGGTTGTTTTTCACTCAAATTATGAAACAAAGTAGAACACAGCACATTATCTATTTTATACAGCTTTCATGATACAATTTGTATTGTAGAAGAAGTTCATAATAATGGTATGTTTGCCAGCTTGCAAGTCTTTTACCAGCCAAAGCAATAGTAATACAAACTCAGGTTCAGAAAAAGGTAGTATATAATTAGTAATTATATCTTCAGAACTTGGTTTAGTCATTTAATAATTAATACATACTACATATGTCTGCAAAACTCTAGAACTCTGTTCTACTATAGGTCAAATACAAATAGTTATCATAAAAAACAATCCCAGGTTTAAGAATTTAAAATGTAAATCTTATATTTTGCCTTTGAAAGATAAATCACTCAATTGCAGCGAGCCCACATCTATGGAGATCATCAACTGCAGAGGAGGGTCAGATCTTAAAATAAGATTAGTTAACTGAAGTGACAGATACTCCTCAACATTTCTGGGCAAGTTATTTCCCTACTGGTAAAACAAACAAACAAACAAACAAAAAACAAAAACGAAAACAAAAAAACCAACAACGCAACAAAAAATCCCAAAATCCCAAACAAATAAAAAGCACTCCAAAAACCAACCAACCAAATAAAAAAACCCAAACTACAACAAATAAAACAAACCAAAAAGTTGTAACTTCTCATATTTTGCTAGAATTTCTCATGATTCACTTTATGCCCTCAGTACTCATGGATGAATCCTGTCAGATCTCAGTGACTTGCGTCTACCTGGTTAATATAAACATTCCTAAACCTGATCCTCTTCCACCAAGTCTTTCTTATTTCAGATTTTCCCGTCGGAACCTGGGATGTGCGGACACAGACCTTACCAATGAAGACAGGGATGAAGAAGGGCACTCAGTGACTCAGCCTATTTTTAAAATCTTTGCAATCAGGTTCTGCTCTTATTCTTCCTTTTGAGGCTGCTGAACCTGTAGTTATAACTTCATGTTCTCATTGCATCAGCTGGAAAATAGAGACTGACTAGGAGCTATAATCAAGGTCACAGAGAAAATTAGAACTTGTGAGTCCAAGAACTGCTCTTGGGGCCCACAGTCTACACTGCTGTTTCTTTGAATAAAGTCTTACTTTAATGTGCATAATGAAGCGGGGGGTGGGGGAGGAGGGCATAAAAAGGTGGTTTTTTACCTCCTCAATAACCGCTGAGCCTGTACAAACAAAATGCCAAATCATCAAAGTGAAAAATAAATCAATCTGAATGCAATCCTGCAACTCAAAATAAGACTTTTTCCTCATTCTTTTTAACCTCTTAGAACAAATTTAAGCAGATTCACAGAATGAAATGAAGCCAGGTACTCTCTTCAAAGTATTTTCCTTTCTCCTTTTTTTTTTTGGTTTAACTGGAAATTAAAATGTTGAATGCTGTAAGAAAGTTTTTTACTAAGTACATTTTGAGTGCTGCATCTATTTGCCAAAATAGAAACCAGCCACCGTGGGTGGTGATCTTCTAAAGTAGAAAGGGAAAAGGTCACCTAAGGCTTTATTCCCTAGGGTGTTATGTGGCTAAGCACATGCTTTAAAACTTTGCTGCATAAGTGACACTTTGCTCAGCACCTTGCAGAGCTCATCCTTAGCAAGGCGGTAATGATTTACTGGTGCCATCTTTTTTAAGTATTTAAGCAAATGACTATACTTTTGAGGATTAAAACATTTTTTATATGGGATTCACTCAAGCACCAGAATTCATTGCAAAGCCTTTCAAGTGCTTAATTTTAATTTTTGGAATATGCTTGAGAATTTGGCAGCTCACTGAAGAACAGGCTCCAGAAATCCCAGTTACAATTTAAACATCTCCACCCACATAACACTACCTGGCACATTTCTGCCAAAGGGCTGTACTTGACATAGGTCTGAATTTTGCTTTGCCAAAACCATTGTGTTTTGTGTTTTAAAGTCTTGATAATTGTATTACATTTAAGGAGTTTTGCTGAGATTTTTTTTTTCCTAAAATATAGTTATTTATTTATGTAATTATATATATAGGCTGCTATTACTTCTGGCCAAAGGACATCCATATTACAGATTAAAATACAACATTATTAGCAGCATATTCACTGCTGAATAGTTAGATTTAAAACATAATACTTGACAAAATCATAGCATTATTGAATATCATGAGCTGGGAAGAGGTCAACAAGGATTATCAAAGTCCAAGTCCTGACTCTGCACAGGATACCCCAAGAGTCACACCACGTGTGTTGTGAATGTTGTCTAAACGCTTCCTGAACTCTGTAAGGCTTGGAACTGTGACCGCTTCCCTGGGGTGCCCACTCCAGTGCTCAAACACCCTCTGGGTGAAGAAGGTTTTCCTGATATCCAACCTAAACCTCCCTTGACACAAATTCAGGCCATTCCCTCAGGTCCTGTCACTGTCACCACAGAGGAAAGAACAGTGCCTGCTCCTCCTCTTCTTGAGTGGAAGTTGTAACTGCAGTGAGGTCTCCTCTCAGTCTCCTCTTCAGGCCAAACACACCAAGTGACCTCAGCTGCTCCTCATACTGCTACCTCCAAAGGTCCTTCACTATCTTCAATGCCCTTATTTGGACATTCTCTGATAACTTGCTATGTTTTTTATAATGCACTGCCCAGAACTGCACACAGTATCCAAATGATGAGGCTACACTGGTGCAGAATTGGGCTAGATTTCATATAGCATATTTCATACTTCTTACTTTCACATAAGTATTTTCTGTATGGATAGAAAATAAAAATTGGTTTACAACAAATACAATATCATAGCAGTTGATTATCTCTAATTAATAATGAGGAATGAATGATACTCTGCAGCCTTGGATGCTTTTCTGCGATTGTTACAATTGATCTTTTATTGTTCCACCTAAAAATCAATTTTCTGTCCTCATTATTATCTTCTTTGAAATGCTTATGAATAGGATCCAGCTAACAGCTATTTTGACTAATCTCCCTGAAGACGGTCTGAAATTTTTCATAAAAATTTCCTCTGAAGAATTTTTAGTTCTTTTTATTTAAAAAATTTCATTCCTACATCTTCTTTTTGCATATTTACTACCCACTTTCCATGTTTTCAAATAATTCAGAAAGTATAAGGTAGTTTTCCTAATCTATATAAGTCTACAGAGATTTTTAATGTGCTCTTACAAAATGACTTTTTTGTGACAGCCTTCTCTTTAAAGGGCTGAACGGGATGCAGCCAAGCCAGTTATGATGGGGCTGTCTCAGCCACATTGCAGCAGTTTGAATGACACTTTAATTTATGTCAACTGTTGTAGCCTCTGAGCAGTCGTGTCTTCTGCAATAGAAACACTCTGACCACTTTTTATTGCTCTTTGCCTCAGCATCTTGTTTCACCGGGCTTCTTAAGAAGGAGGTAAAGGAGACAATTTTTTACACTTTCTGTTGCTAGGTATCTTCTTCCCCTTAATAACCAGTCATCCCTAGGTAGGACACCAGAAAAACAGCAGCAAAAAAAATATAGCTGCTATTTGTGTATAGGTCATACATTGCAGGGGCAAGCTGCAGAGGCTGCAATCTGGCTTTAATTTTCTGTTTAAAAAACGCAACAAACCAACCCAAACAAAAAACCACCACCTGAAACCAATCAGACAAGAAAATGAGCATCCAAAAACTAGGTTTGAGAGGCTAAGTAGATTGAACCAGATCATTGACAGCAAAAGAGAGAGAAACTGAAGGAAAACATTTCTAGACACCCTTTTTACCCAAGTGCTACTTGAATTTAGGACACATTTCAGCTTCATCAAGTTTACAGCTCAGTGTGAAATGCTAACAGTTATATTATTTTTATAACATTTGTACCAACAAATCAGCCCATACTTCCTATGAATAACTTGGGTATTTGGGACACATTCTGACCCGATGCATTACATAGATATAATGAAATTCATTTTCTTGGATCTGAAAAACTGATTTTCTTTGTTCCGGCAGTTTCTTTCATTTGCCTTCAAATGAAGCAACTGAAGGAGAGAATTCCTCTAATAACTGACACTGCTGGAATTATACTTGGTTTACTCACATGCCAGGGAGATAAATGCCACTTGATAAATGTGTTCTTTGTAATAGCTATGTACTGTGGAGGTGCAGCTGTACTCAAACTCCCTGTGTCCAAGCCCGCTTTTGAACTAGACATTGAGAGTTGCCTCAGTGAAGCTCTAAGCTTGATTGAATTAGTCATGGCTATTACTTCTCAAATGCAGCTATACTGCATCTGGGACCCAGGCATGTATTGCTATATGGTTTTGTACTGAGTCACACAGACATTAAAACCCTAGCAGACCTGGACAGAACTCCTTTATTTCTGTCCTATTAGCAATATAGAGCTGTCCCAAGACACACATCTAAGAAAGAAAGTCAAGCACAGAAACATTCACTGTTGTCACAACTAATCTCTAGGCACTCTTGAGAGGATATATTGAAAAACAAAAATTGTATAACATTAAGTTTTTTAAAGTGGCATTGATAGTGGCTCATCTTAGTATCAACCAGGAAAAAAAAAATCAGATTAATAGATAAAATTAGGGAAAAATATTGAGGTATTTCACTAAAATATCACTTGGGTACATAGGCATTTGGAAGGAGATAGTTAATGAGAAGAGAGGAAAAGGTATTGAAATTTGCTGAACTCAGATTTCTTTCTCCAGTGAGTAAATTTTGTAACTGTTTTACTGCTCATTTTAGACTCTGTCTTCACCAAGTTAGACCAAAAGGTGTCACTGAAGAAACCTGAATGTCTATACGTAACAAAATTAATTATCTTTCTCATTCTCACAGTTTCAGAAGGCTGAGTCCAAAACTGAAGCAGAAACTGAGTATTTTACTCTTCATTCTGCTTTCTTATGTATACATGGTATTTGGATGTTTAGCTCTTCTCTGCTTGTTGAAAAATTTGTACTGTTACTTTATTGCTTATTAGTCATCTCAATCGGTACCAGTGGCAATATGAGAAAAAAAAAAAAAAAAGGAGGATAAAAAAGAGAAACCAGTACATTGCTTTGATTTTATCCCTTGATGAAGTCCATCTGTCTCACTTTGGAACTCTAAACCCGAAATTTCATCCATGCTGTATACTGTCCATGGTGATAAGAATTAACCCCTGCTACTCATTACAGTAGTTATATCAATGAATATATCACTTCACACACTTTTGCATCTGGTGGAAAAGAATGCTCTGGGGACTAACATTAAGAATTGTTGCACAGATACAATGTCTATTTCATTTATTCTTAGGCCGTAAGCACTTATGGTGAAATTTTACTGATAGCCCCAAATATTGCTAGAAATATTCCATACAGACATTGCTATATTATTCAGCTTCCAAATATGCAGAAATCCAGAAGAACTTTAAGGGTAAAAAATTCAAATAAGACTTCCCTACTTTTGCTAAATGTATGCTGCTAATATAAGGCAATTAAATAATATTATTTCCTTTACATATTTACCATGAAAGCAGTGAGTTCTTCTTGTTAAATATAGAGAGAAAAATATGTATGAATACACCACCTGCCCCATGGAAGCAGAGTCCATAAACGCCCCCCCAAAATTCATCACATACACCTGATAAATTAGGCAACTTGAGGAAATACAACTCAGTGTTTTCTAAGTGCAAAAGAATTTGAAGCTATGGATTATCTTCATGTCTGATGAGGAGAATCAATTCTATGCTGTATCTTCCATTTTTACTGCTGTCTCAGCTGTTTCATAAAGCATCCTAAACAAATATAAATGTTCTGCTTTAAACTGAAATGCTAAGTTTCAGTCAATTGAAGTTAACTGTAAGAAAACTGTAACATTCTAAGTCTGCCAGAAATGCATCAGAATAAATCCAATTATATCCATCACATTTACAAAGGTGTATCATTTTTTTAACCTTCACATTTAGTTTTTTTTTTTTGTTTTTTTTTTTTTTTTTTTAATAAGAGAGATGAGGAATCCAAACTCTCCTAATTTTCTAATTATGTCTTTTTAACAAACATCTGTATTGGCAATTTTTAAATTTTCATTTTTTAAAGGAGAGAGTAGTATATTATATTCAGTTCATACTATTTAATACATATCCACATAAAGTTAGAAATGTGTCATAGTCTGTGATGCAAGAACACATTTGTATAGGCAAAAATTTTACTTGGTTGTTTAATACATGCAAGTAGATTATATTTTTAAGAGAAAATTTGCTGATATTGCACAATCACCTGAAAATGCCCCATATTTTTCTCTTTGTTATAATAAAACCATGATGAACATGGGATTATACATGAGATGACATAGTCTGAATTTGGATTAGTAGTAGGAAAAAAGTGATTTTCCTGCCCTGAGGAGCTTTACATTTTGACACTTCTATTCTTCTTTGGAAGAGGAAAATAAGCCTGTGATAACATTTTTTACGCCAAAGTCATAAAATTATAAAGTTCTGTGGTTTTTTTTTAATTTATTCGGATTTTTAAAAATTTAATATTTTAAAATTATTTTTAAATGAAAAAACCTCATGTAGTTACCTTAATAATTTTTTTTTTGAGACTGACATATGTGTTTTTAAAGAAAATAATGAACGGAAATTCAATAATGTTTCAGGAAAAGGCAATCTAAATCCATATAAAGTGTTATGATATTTGGGCCTTTAAACTATTAGCAATATAAATAATTGAATTGATTTTTAAATCATATCAAGTATTTTGACAAAAATCCAAAAAGCCTACTTCGGCAGCAATATCATGTGGGCCAGAGGATTTCTCATCATCAGATTTATTTAATTCTAGTAAATCTTACAGATCTATCTAGTTTCTGTAAGAAACTATCTGTTTCATCATGCAGAGAAAGTGCCAAAAGACAAACAGATATGTTGTACAGCTATTAAAGTATGTTTAAAACAAAGATGAAAATCAGTTTTCAGAAATTACTAACAGGCCTAGCCAGTAAAACTTCAAGTGCTTTAACATACACATTATCATAACTAATAATAAAATGGGGTCATGTCTTGATGACAGGTTTGCCATTTGTCTTTTAAGTGACTTTTATATGCTACAGCAAAACATATTTTAAAGCTTCATGATATTTCAAAATACCTAAAATAGATGCAACAGCTAAACTGTGAGCATTAACGTATTTTATGCAAGATTACTATTCATGTGTGAATATGCTACATTAAAAAAAAACCCTTTAGTGTCAGTTTGAACCTGGCATGAATTTCTTCATGTATCATACAAAAATAACTTTTTTAATGTAATTGAATGCCATCATTAGAAGGACATGGCTTAATTTAAACCATTTTATAACTCGAATATTCTGCTTGTATATTTTTTCTCTTACTCAGGATGTACCAAAAAAGAGATGCCATCTGAATATATAAATACCATGTTGATTAGGAGGCATTTTTCTTTAACATAATAGGATGAAATTAAGCTGTTTCTACATCTACAAGACTGTATAGCTAATAACTTAATGTGTTTTAGTATGTCTAAAGATTCTGCATTCCCAAAGTAAAAGTTTCCTATTTTCTAGTTTTTGTTTTTTTTTTTTTTAATGTGGTAGAAACCAACAGACTTACTAAAGAAAGTACTTTCAAAAAGTAAGTTCAACAATGTCAGTGGAGTTAAGTTTCATACATCTCAAAACTGAATTTAGATCAATATTGGATCATTACTTGCCACCGAAATGGAATCCAAAATCAATTTATAGCTTTTACCTTCTATATGTATAGGTAGAGATGCATTTTCCTCCTTTAAACAATTATGCTGTATGATTTCCTACATGCCTAAGTGTATCCCTGGTGTATTTCACTTCAAGTCCCATATCACTCTCTTAAAAAAACAACTAGCACCTAAACACATATTCACATCCAATTACACACATTAAATATTAAAAGACTATTGATAATGGCTTACTAACCTTTTTCTGACAATTTTGGTTCAATACTTTGCCTATTGCAGATGCATGCTTCCCATGCTCTCCTATATAATTACTGTTGGCAGAAAGATATAGTTCTCCTTAGGTGAGAGTTTACTGTTCATATATTTCTTTGTTAGACAGGTGGAACCACAACACTCGAAGAAATGTTATTTGCAAGAGACTTGAAAGACTAACAAATTAAGTTATTCTTCCATTTGGCCAGCCTCAATAAAAGTAGAAACTGTCACAAGCTAACTCTCAAGAGAAAGTTCTTTGTTTCTATAGCTACTTTATTGTTCATTTGTTTTTGTTTTCTTCTGTCCTTCTTTTCTTCAGACTTCTCTGTTCTTATATATAAAATAGGACAAAGCACACTAAATACAATCCAGTAAAGAGTTCACATACATTTAATAAGGTCTGTAGTTTGTGGATGTTTTCTTTGTATTATTAAAAATTTTAAATATTGTCTTACTTGTGTATGAATGTAATTTCAAAATTGAAAGGTGCAGAGGACGCAACAGGAGTGAGAGGTACTCAGCAACTTCCAGGCTTCCATTTCAAACATAACTGTTGTAGATTACAGCACATATAAACAAATCTTTTGTTTGTTTTCATAAAGCAACTTAATTATTATCAGCATTCTAAGTAAATAATTGATGGCAACACTAGCAAGACAATACTAGCAAGATGTGGGCATCCAGAAGGAAAAAATCAATTCACAAAATTCTTTTCCATCTGTAAGTGTACCTAAATGATAGGAAATTACAGGTTTAATTTCTTGTCTGAATCAAAGGTCTCTTGGTGAAAGTGTGTGGGGAGAGTCCTATGACCTCATGCAGGTCTCTGCCCTCCCTTCACAGCCAGGGAGCTCCTCCCATTTGCCTGTTTATTTGCCTCCTTGGGCCTTCCCTGAATCAGTACATACAGATGAAGGCCTACACTGAGGCTGTCAAAACTAACCCTTCTCATTTTTTATTAAGGTGGATCACCAGATTTTCTGCACTACTGGACATTAATAATTCATTTATTTCACCACTGTTTCTGACATTGCCCAGGAAGAAACACTTTGAGAGAAGATGAATATAGTAGCTGACAACGAAAGCTCTTAGTTGTTAGCTCTGTCTTAAGGCCTCAGATTGCTTTTTGCTTAACTCCTTCCCCTCCTCCAAAAACCAGCAGTCTACAGAAATTTTGGATTTTTTCTGAACCCACAAAAATACCTCATCAGTGCTCAGTCTGTGCTAACATGCTAGCCTTCCAGCACTCAATCCCATGTTTCAATTACATCCTCTTTTAAAAACAGTACTGTACTTGACCATTTTGCAGATCCTCTCTCAAGTCTGCTAGCATGAAAAAGCTTGGACATTAGGTTCCCCTCGAACTTCTTTTAATTGTTCATTGGTTTCTAAACTTACACCTCCTACTTCTCTCAAGACAGCTCAGTATTTTAAATTCTTTTAATTTCTTTTCAACTGGAACATTTAGTTATTGCTATTTTTGATCTCTGATTGCCGGAAAAGAACACAAGTATTTCAGCCCATTCACCCATGGACATCTCAACAGGATAAGTAATCCTGGTTTTTGTCTTTGACATTTTCTCAATAGCAAAATTATTCACTGAAACACTGAAAATTCTATTTTAATTAAGAGCTCAAGCTTATAAAATTCAAAATCAATCTTATTTTTTTAAATTACATTTCCTTATTCTGTTGTTTTAATTCAAATTCATAAGAAATATACAACAGAAAAATAAGTTATGTGGGTTTTTTTCCAAAATATGCCAGTGTGTGCTTTGTTCAGACTTTATAAAACATGTTTTGAATGACCCTTCTCTCTCTATAGGCTCTATGATTAATGATGCCATTGCTAAGGCAAATCTAAAACAACACCTCTATGTCTGTTTCAGCTGTCATATCAGCTCAATTACTGCAGTAGCTTTACCTATTAACAGTCAAAATCTGTAGCAAAGAATCCTATTGATTCAGCCATAGATTTTGGTGAGGAAAAATTGACATGATTCAAACCCTAAACCAGAATTTGTATGTGAAAGGGAAATGAGAAGTATACTTAACAGATGTCTGCTTTATAAATCCTGCATTAAAATATACAGGAATCTTCTTAGTAGGCACTTAAGGCCATAATGAATCAATCATGATGATTTTAATTTTCATTTGTATCATTATCAAACAAATATTCATGAAAGAACAAACAGGGTTAAGCACTCAAGAGGGCTGCGAATGAAAAGAATTCTCAAAGGAGGTCACAACATTTCTTCAGAAATTATATGATAAAAAAATTATTTTGGTAATATTAAACGATATATGAAATCACAATTTTCTGATGTAAAAAGTATTTACAACATTTATTTGAAGAAAAAATTTCTACCACTACAGAAGAAATTCTTCCATTCAGCTTTTTCATCATGAACTCTTTGCGACCCCATTTAAGGAAGATTTTGCAAGAGATACTATCCTTGTCAGGATGAATTTGATTCAAGCAACAGTTGGCGTACACTGCAGTGATTTTAGCTTCTTTGTTGAAAGAAGCTAGCTTTGAAGATTTACAGTCAAAGATTGAATCTAACAGTTCACCGTAAACTCCATTTATCATCGGACATTACCTTATCAGATAGTTGCACACGGTAGAAAAAAATACAGAGAAGGTTTCATTAATTCTTTGGTGAATGTGCCTCTATTCTAATGATATATAGCTTCAACATGAACATTACACCGTGGACTGACTTTATTACCAACAGTTCATATGAACATGTGCCTATAACTCTTAAAAATGGCAGAAGCGTCATCCTAAAGCAGTTTTACCTGTGAAGTTTCTTGCCTAATACAGCAACTTTATCTCCCTATCTCATTAATTCAAGGGCAAGTTTGTGTTATAAAAAAAAAAATGACAGAGTATTACCTACACTTCAAAGATTTTCAGAGAGGTGTACTGAATTGCTTAGACTTCTAATCAAACACAGTATCAGAAATATTTGCATATTAAATAGTTGATCTATGACATCTGTGGCCTTAGGATGGCTTGTCTCATTGATAGACCCCTTGTGTTTGGGCAAACCCCTTTCAGTAAAACTCCAGACCAGACTTTGAAGCTCCCCCAGTATTCTAATTCTCTGTAATTTCCTTCAATTTCACATTCTGTCTCTAACAAATCAACCAAGCTGTTTCCACTGTACACAGAATATAGAGAACTTAAAGAAACCAAATACCTGTGAGTCTGGGATGGGAATCTAATAGTACTTTAAGGCAGTTTAACCTGTTAAGTTCCAAAAGGTTCATAGTTACATTTCAGAACACCTAACAGGTGTTGAAAATTAGCACTTTTTTTTTTTTTTTTTTTTTAATGTCATATTATTTTAGAATATTTACACACTGATTTGTTAAAATACATATGAAATTGGGGGGTAGGGGGGTAGTGCTATAAATCGATTTGTTAATTTTTTACTGGGTTTTACTTTTGCCTGTCTATAGCTATAGATGTAGATGGCGGAGATTTTAAAAATCTATTGCACTACTGAATAATAAATTTAAGTTTTGCTGTCTCTAATTCCAAGTGAAAACTTGGTGGCTGAAATTAGGTATTCAGGAATAATTCACAACCACCAGTAATAGGCCTCCTGAGTGTTCTGAAGCAAGAATACATGCTTAAAATTTTTTGCATTCAACGCAACGGAATTTGAGGTCTTCTATAAAAAATCTCACTATAAAGTCTCTTATCATTAAGCATCTATTTCAAACCATCTTCTTCAATATAAAATATGCTTGATTTTTCTCATATAATCAATAGATTTCTTCTGCCGCAGTGCTCAAAACCCTCTCATCTCAATCTCTGCTAGCAAATATTAAGACTGAGGACTGTTTCCTCAGTTATGAACTTTTACCAAATAGGTGATAGCATTATTTTTAACATAAATTTTAAATGGATGTCAGCAGTAGAGATAACCATGCAAGTCTATTCACCATCAATTCAAAACACATATATGTTGGCTTTTTTTCTCTAGCTGCTATATAAAATTTTTGCTAATGACCAAGAAGACAATATGCACTCAGTTTCTAAAATACATGCATTGTCTTCTAAACCGAGACCATCTTGCTTTTCATAGGTCATAATTATCATGAACATTTGAAATCAAGGATACTAAGACTCTACATAAGCTATTAAGTGAACTCATCACTTTGTTCAGTAGTAAAAATACATTTGACATACACTTTTCACATCAAGTGCATCTATTGGGTCTTGTTAGAGCACTCAGAATTAGGGTCCTGTAACCATATAGTTTTTCATAAAATAAATAAGAAGAAGAATATTTAGAAGGAAGTATAGTGAAATAAATTTGGTGAAAAATTAAAATAATTTGGCAATTTTCTCTCTCCTGAACAAAAGCATGAAAATTAAAGGGCTATTTTCCAAAGATATTAATCTTGAAGAATGTTTTAATCAAGGTTATTTTTTTACCCTCACTTGCACAAGCTTCTTACCATCAGAAAACAACTTTCTATCACTCTAATGGTTTTTGACTGTTCAGATAAGTGCAGTATGCAGAAGCTCTCTCCATACATAATACATATATATTACAGCATGCTTAAATTACAGCAAAAAATCCAATTGTATCAATTTCCACAACACTAATCTTTATATTAGTCTCTTATTTGTGTTATGAGACCATTCAGTTAAAAGCAGTGCCATGATCATCATAAGAAAAAGAATCTGATTTATATATTTATATCTGTCAATTATTTGCTATTCTCTCTCCATTTCTTATGACTCCCTAAATAATACTTTTCAGGCCTTCATATAATCTGCCTGCTCTACAACCACTAATACAAATAAACACATGTGTAACTATATTGTGTCAAGAGTGTAGAATTATATATAAGAGCATAAGTAAGATAGTGAGAGTTGTTCATATGAAGCAGAGAGCAAAGAAGTAGATCTCCTTCCCATATCCTGTATGTTGCTTTGGGACACAAATTATGGCAAAGCAGGGCAAATATTAGTTTTCCCAATCTAGCAATTAAATTATATTTGTGCCTGGTCTTGTGGCTGAAGAATTGCACTAGGATTTATGGATTATGAGTTCAATATCTGATTTTATATAGATAACAAATATTATATTCAATTCCTGTACATATCACATTTTACCTGGATAGGAAAATTAAACTTTTCCATTTAAAAAAATTATATGGATGTTATTTAGAATATTTAGTTTGTTATTTCTTCAGGCACTGAGAGTTAACAAATTGGAACCCCTTATCTTTTCTCTCATATAAAATAATAATTAAAAGAGTAATTTTATTCTCATTTGTAGACTCATATACTAAAGCCAAAGAAGGTTTGGTTAAAACATCCAAAACCACACCACTTTCTCTAATACAATACAGTACTCACTGCCCAGGATAGCCATATTAAAGCACAATGAAAACCTAAGTATATAAGCAAACCTCTTCACTAAATATCAGCTATACAAAAAATACAATCAGGCATTCTCAGACTCCTTATAAACAGGTTATAAAAAAATTGCACAGTTTTCCCACAACACTGGCGATGTAAAGAGGAAATATAAATCAGCCATGTGAGAATTACAGATAGTTACTCTTTATAGGCTTAGTCTCCTTGCACAACAAATTTCTTCTGTCTCCACGAAAAACTCAAGCCTCAGTACTCTTCAGACAATACTGCTAAACTTCAAGATCTTTCAAATAATTTTCTCTTCCTGTCGTACATGAAGAAGTGTTTTCTGGTTTGGTTGTTTTGGTTTTCTTTACTTTTTACTTTTGTTTTCAATCTTTTCTAGGCTCCATATTGCTAACCACTAGGATACATTCGAATCCCTCAGTCATCAAGCAAAAAGAAGAGAAACATGAAGCATTTTCCTACTCCTTGTACCCTGAGTCAAGGAAAATAGGTATCACAAGGTATTCTTCTTATCCTCCTTCTCCATATCTGTTGTCCTAATGGCTTTTGAAGGTCAGCAGGGTAGATCAGAGAGGGCAAGCAAATTATCTGTCCCTGCTTCTCTAGAAACATCTAAAGGAGAATATCCCTCATGGACCCTTTCACTCTCAGCAATGAGGCAAGGTGAAAAGAAAGAGCCTTACACATTTCTCAGGCACTTTTTTCATATCCAATTTAGTGATTTGGAAACATTGCATAAGTGTTTCTAGCTGTGGGTGACTACCAGTTGTACTGAAGTGCAAGTGACATTAGAACAATTAATTCTCCTTTACACATACACAGGTTTTTGTCCTATTTGGTTTTATGGTTTTTAAGTCTTATCTCACTGGTTTTCTTTATGAAATTTAATATAAAGGGAGATGATAATTAGGTTTTAGTCAGCCTAAATCTGAAAACCAAATGTTTAACTTTGTGTCAGTAAAGCAGAGTAGTACAACATCACAATACTTTCAGATTTCAAAATCTAGTTAATCCGCCCATAATGTCACTTCCTCTGCTAGAAACATTATGTTTTTAAGAGTAGTCAGCTTTTTAAAAATTGTTTCATCAATGAATAAGTGTTCCCAGGGAAATTTGATTGGTTTAACAGGATTTATTTTCAGCAGATGAAGACAACTCTTGAAGCCACAAAGCCTTACATAGATCATTGATGATTTCAGAGGGCAAGCATACAGATATACCATCAGCAACAGAGGAAACACTTTTCTTAGACTAGTATATCTAATTTCAAGCACTGACAAGACTATTTTCTTCTCAAGTCAGATGAGTGCATGAGAAGTAAAGGGCAGAATATATACAAGCCTGTAATATTATCTGTCTAAGGTCTGCAGCTAGTGTATTTTTCTTTCACAAGAAGCCCATAAATTTCAAAAGCTGTCTGCAGTAATAGCTGTCTTATACTTTAAAGATGCAATGTATGTCTGAAACTTTGGATGACAGACCATTTAGAAAAACTGCTCTTAGTGATATTATACAACTACTTTGGAAACTTAGAGGCATTTGTCTGGAAAAGCCAATCCATTTTGATGATTTTTGACACTCTAATATGTACAAGTTAAAAAAAAAAAAATTGGAAATCAGGTAAAAAATAAAGATTTCCATGTTCCATGTACTCAAGCAAATCCGGGTCGTATACTCCCAGATAAATTTTTTTCAGCTTCACAGGAGGTCTGGAATGTTAAACTTGCTGTGTTTAGCCAAAAAAAAAAAAAATCCTCTGGTTACATTTGTTCAGAACAATGTTCTAATAGAACCCCAGCTTCTTGGAAAATCATAAAACTTTTTAGAAGTTTTTGCACTACCATCGTGCTCCTCAGTTTGAGGCTTGCACTATACTAGGCAGGAAAGCATACAACTGCCAAAGGCATCCTTCCTGCCACCAGGTTAAATCAAAGCTTCTGCCAATCAGCTTATGAGTTATATATATACACTGATAAGAAAAAAAACTTCAAGTCATTTTCAATTATTTATATGATCTTCATTCTCATAATGGGACCTATGAAAAAGGATCAACTATTTCTTTTCATCAGCAATGAATGGAACTATGTTTTGCCCCTCTTGAAGCAAGTAGATAAATGTACTAGCCTTTTGAAATGCACAGATATTTAATGATTCTATCCCTTTTAAGATTATGTTTCTCATTTACAAAAGGTAAGCACATTTTTGGAGTTTTGAAAAGGAAAAAAATCATAGAAGCATGAATTCTCAGGGGCAACAGTATAATCTCTGTAGAAGCAAAACAGGCACTTTAAACTAATGGTGAAAATTTTACCAGCTCTAGGAATCACAATGACAACATAATAATTCAGTCAAATAATCACTTTTGTAGGTGCAATAGGATGTACAATATTCACAGACTAAAATGTCTTGTAACAAATCTTAGACTGTCAATCTAATTTTTCTACTTACCAAAAATATGAGAATTAACTAGCATTTCTTCTTTACGTGAAAATATTTGTTTCCAGAAGAGAGCTATTCCAAAACCAATAAATTACAAAGAAATAAAATTTCATTAAAGGTATTAAATGACTGAAAATTATATTCATCTCAAATATTGTGTTTGCTTTTGGGCTCCTCACAAAAAGAAAGACTGAGGTACTGGATTGTGTCCAGAGAAGGGAAATGTGTCTGGTAGGGTTTCAAGCAGAAGTTCCATAAGGAGCAGCTGAGGGAACTGGGATTTTTTAAGTCTGGAGAAAAGATGGGTGAGGGAAGACCTTATCTGCACCTGCTTGAAGGGAGTTCGTAGACAGGTGGGGGTTCGTCTCTCCTCATAGGTAACTAGTGAGAGGATGAGAAGCTGACACAACAGAAGGAAGGAATGCCATGCAGAGGGACATGCTTTGGAAATAGACCCACGAGCATCTCGTGAAGTTCAAGGCCAAGGGTAAGGTGCTGCACATGGGCAGGGACAATCCCAGATGTGGCTACAGACTGGGAGAAGAAATCATTGAGAGCAGACAGACATAGAAGACTTTAGGCTTCTCTTGTATTAAAAGCTGGCCATGAGCTGGCATTGTGTACCTGCAGTCCAGAAAGCCAAGCACATATCGGGCTGTATCAAAAGAAGCATGAACCACCAGCTTCACAGAGGTGACTCTTCCCCTCTGTTCTTCCCATGTTATTCCAAGACAATCGTCAAAAACAAATGTGATAACTAGAGATAAAACTGTTGCTGTTTTACCAGACCATTCAGAAAAGGATTGACGTCATATGAGAACCTTAAAAAATTAAAATTATAACATCCAGACCAGTCTATCACATCTTCTAAAAGATTTCTGCAGAGATTTTAAATTGCTAGTTTTGATTATTTTTATGTATTTTATACCCCTTATAAATTGGATCCTAAAAATAACACCAAGGAAAAAGTATTTGGTCTATCTTCATTAAAGACTTTGAATTTTTATGTTATTTTTTAAGAAATAGGTTGCAACCAGGATGACATGAAAAACGTTTTTTGTTGTTTGGTTGGGTTTTTTTTTAAGTGTTCTAGAATGAGGGGGAGCTGACGGATAATTATTTCAATCAATAATGTCATACAGATGCACAGGAGAAAAGAAATTTCAAAAAATTATGGTGGAACATTTAATACTATATTACTTCTTAAATAGTAAAACTAAGTTTAGCTCAAATACAACCTCTTAACTGGAATGAGCTCTAAAAATGTTCTTATGAAAGAGTCTCAATTTAATAGCTACTTAAAATACTTTCCATTAAGTCTGTAACCAAAACCTACACTAAAGCCTTAATTAACTACAGAAGCAGTCAATTAAAAATATGAAATTAAGGAGTTACCCTCTCCCATAACTGTAATCCTGTTTTTTTTATAAGCAACATGATGTAGTTAATGATTTTAATCTGCTCTTGCTCTAGCCATGAAATTTATTAAGTATACATGAGATCACATGCAATGCATATTAATTTCTAGTAGTCAGAGTTATTGGATGATATCTTAATTATACAGTATATTTGAAATACAACTTTTTTATTTCATGAACTTATTTCACGTGATTTATCATTCATTGTACAGAAACTACTAGTGTTGCCAAACAGGAGGATAATTTATTTTTCATCCCGTTTGCTGCTTTTTACTCTCTGATGTCAGAAATACTGTTAAAACAAACAAGCAAACAAACATAAAATGAACAACAAAGTCCAACAGCACTTAATTTCTTGCAATGATACACTATAATATAAAAATTCTCTAAAAATATTATTTTTCGAAAATAAGCTTTTTTTTCAAATAAATGAACTTAGAAAAAACCCTATATATATAGGTGTGTTTGTTAGCCAGAAACAAAACAAAACAAAATAAAACAAAACACAGAAAAAAAAAAAACTTTTGGTCATAATCAGTTATTGATTTTCAGACACAAAGATTTCACAGGAATCTTCTAATCCTTCTAATGCATTTTAAATAGTCTCCATTTCTAGAGAAATGGTGACCATTTAAAATTAAATCATAGCACTGCAAGAGTATGTCTGAGGTAAACTTATGAGAAGGACTTTTGTTCTGAGGCTTATTATTGGGAAAGGACTAAAAGCACATATCACTAATGTTCAACAATATGCTGTCACTCCTCTGTTAAACACCGGACTTACAATTTTTAAGGCTTTAAATGTTTTAATTATCTTTAAGTACTTTAAATCCCTAAGGATCGAGTACTACTTTTGATCTTTTAATTAATTCATTCCTAATGGACTAACTGTGTCATGTCTCTCAATTTCTTTCATATGTCCAACTTCAGTAGGGGTGGCCATAATCCCAGGAGCCCAACTTTCACCAACCAACAATTAACAGCAATGCACTAGAGAGCTTCAGCAGCTCATTTCAGCTTCCCTGCTAAGAATAGCCTAGGACTAGTCCATAAAACTCCTTGTTAGAAAAGGATTCTTCTCTAGTTCCCCAAAAGCCAAGCATTTGCTGGAACAAAGATATTTTTGGATGGATCACTTCTGATGATAGTCAAAGGTCAAAAGAAATATAAAAAAGAGTTTTATATTAAAAAACATAAACATAAACAGGTCTTAACCACTAGATCGATGAAGATGCTATAAATGCAAAAAATAAACCACAGTCATTTATAATAGAAAATTCTGAATAGTGACTCATTAATGGTATGTAACAATATTTTGTGGGACTATGACAATATAATCTGCTCTCTTTTCTCAGTTAGAATGAGGTAAACATATGATTTTATTATACATGTTCATTTTTCATACACAGTCCTTATTAATGGAACAAAGGGAGTTCTATCCTGCTAAGAAAGCCATTAGCAACATGGTTGTATGACAGATTTTTTAAGTGAAAAGCAAGTTTCTCTTCATTTAAATTGAATTTAGCTTAACAACAAGTATCCTGTTATGAGAAGTTTGAAAAGGTTTCATCAGGAGACAGCAAGGGGCTCGTCACATGATAGGAAAATAAAGGAGACTCACAATGTACTATCAGTTCTTTCATGCAGCTGCAGTTTTTGTATGAATATTCTTTATGTTAATTATAATAATTCCAAGTATTTTTGCTATTTCTATTGCTATGAATCAAATAATAACTTGAAGTAATGCAAAAGTTTTTACAAAATAACAGACCGAGAGCATATGTATATGTGCTTTATGTGTTTTTAAATAAGTGTCAGTCTTCTATCAGCTTTATTACACTTTTACACCTTGCTGATGAGAAAACTAGTTTAATGACTTTCTTCATTTTTTGAGCTGTGAAATGTTTTCATATTGAGACTCTGTCATGAAAAATACAACACAGATCTGAAAAACGTGTTTCAGACAAAAAAAGGAAGAGTTTCCTGGTTTGGTTTGTTAAAAACAAACCAAAACAAAGCAAAAGCCACACAGCAAACCATATTAGCTTTGGATAAGTCGCATTTAGCATAAAAGTATTAATCATTATTAGACAGTGCAATTCCTTCATAAAAAAAAAAGAAATATCATCTACATCAGTCTGCAGTTAGTTATATTTAAAATAAAAAAGGTACTGTGTTCTCCCTTGTACATAGTTTATAAGACTGTTAGTGTAAAATCATGCAATATATTGAAGAGATTTTCTGATGTGTACAAAGAAGAGGAATTTTTGTTATCTGAAATCCAATTTACCACTGGGTATAAAACCAACACCTTTGGAGCAGTTATAATGAAACAACGGATCAGATATCCCTGTAGAAAACAACATAAATGACAGTTATCAATGTATCCTCAAAAGACTGCAAAATAATGAAGGAACAGGTCCAGTTTTACTGAAAGTGGCAGTTTTAACCACACTTTTGAAGTTATATGCGATAAAATGAAGAAAAGACAAGACAGGTTCTGTAAAGGAAATACATGTCTCATAAATTTAATACACTTCTCTAAAAGACTCAATAAACACATCTATCAGAGAGAGATACAGTCAATAAAACCTGTTTAGGTTTCCAAGAATTATTCAAAATTGTCTTTAACAAGTCTTGAAAAAAGCAAGTTGTCATAAAAAGACAGAAGACCCTTACATAAATAAATAACCAGTTAAGGAACAGGAGACTTAGAATCATATACTTATGGAATCACTAAGGTTGGAAGATCATTATGTCCACCTTTGACCAAACAACACCATGCCAACTAAACTACAGCACTACATACCACGTTCAGTTGTTTTAAATACGAGGGATGGTGACTCCATCACCTTCCTTAGCAGCCCATTCCAATGCTTATCAGTGCTTCCAGGGAAAAAATTCTTCTTTATGTCCAGCTTGATTCTCCCCTTGAGACCATTTCCTCTTCTCCTGCTGCTAGTTGACAGAAAGAAACTGACCCCCACTTGGCTTTCCTCCACACTCCTAGGAAAGGATGCTCTCCCCTGAGACTCCTCTTCTCCAGGCTAAACAATTCCAGCTCCCTCAGCCATTCCTTGTGGTACCTGTGTTCCACACACTTCACCAGCTTTGTTGCCCTTCTCTGGACTCACACCAGCACTTTCCCAAAACTGGACACAGGATTTAAGGTATAGCCTCACCAGTGCTAAGTGCAGGGGGACAATCCCTGCCCTGCTCCTGCTGGCCACACCATTGCTGTTACAGACACCATCGGTCTTCTTTGCCACCTGAGCCAACTAAGCTCGTGTTCACACAGTCAAACAACACCCTGAAGTTGTTTTCCTTCAGGGTGGAGCATTCTGGGCATTCTTCCTTTAATCTGTAGTACTGCCTGGGGTTGTTGTGACACAACTGCAGCACTTGGTCTAGTTAAATCTCGTAACACGGGCCTCAGCACATCAATCCAGCCTCTCAGCACCCCTCTGGGTCCCTTTCTACCCACCAGCAGGTCAATACTCCTGACAAACTTAGTGTAATCTGAATTTACTGAGGATGCACTTGGTGCCCTTTTCTATTGCGGGCAGGAGAGTCTGTGCATAACGATAAACAGGACAAACACTGAACAAAATAGACAACTTAAAGATGTTACGCTATTCACCCTTCTGCATTAATGTTCCATTTCCATCTCAGCCTTTTCAAAAAGAGTGCAATTGGTCTCAGAAAGGTACAGAGAATAGTGGCAAAGATACATAATATGGTGGATAGCTTTTTGACAAGAAAGAAATATACAGAACAGGACTTCAAAAGCAAGACCACCAAGCAGGGAGGGAGGCTCTGCAGATTAGAAGTCACATGTAATACTCAAAATTAAGGTGCAAAATGTAGTCTACCTAGTAAGAAAAGAACTCTTCCACACATTCCAAAAGCTAGTGGCATGTATTTCACAGGAGGGTCTACCAGATGAAGAATCTACAAGGAAGATGCCTTAAATTACCAAGAATCTTGGAAAGTGCAGTGTAGCCAAACTCTGCCAGCCTGGGTGAAGAATATGTGCATTTTCAAAGAACATGAACATTTTTCATTATAATATATGAAGCTATGTTGATGCAGCTGCAAGCTCTGCTGCACAACAAATACCTCTGCAATGTGAGGGCCAGTAGTAAGGGGTCCTCTAGGTCATATCTCCTGCTGTGTGAAAAGGCTGAGAGAACTGGGACTGCTCAGCCTGGAGAAGAGAAGGCTTCAGGGTGAGCTTGTTTTGGTTTTTCAGTGTTGAAGGGTCCCTACAAGCATGCTGGTGAGGAACTTGTTACAAGGGTGTGTAGGGACAGAACAAGGGGGAAAGGCTGTAAACCTTGAGAGAGTAGGTTTAAATCCAATATTAGAAAGAAATTCTTTACTGCGAGGGTGGTGAGGCACCGGAAGGTATTGTTCAGAGAAGATGGGGATGGCCCACCCCTGGAAATGTCCAGGGTCAAGCTATGGCACTTTGAACAACCTGGTCTGATGGAAGGTGCCTCTTCCCATTGGGAGTGGTGGGAATCTGATAATCTTCAAGGTTCTTTCCAACCCAAAACATTCAGATTGTATTAAAAAAAGAAGTGTTCCTATAAAGTGCACTGCACTGACCTGCAGACAGCAAAAGGGTCTTAAAAAGTGATAGCAAAATCTTGGCTTTTCCTTTTGCACTTTTCCAGACAATGTTACTGGATATAGTCATCACTGATTTTTGAAGTCAGGTGATACTTTGGTCACACCAAAACCTGACAGCCTTTAGTAGAAAAAGACATAGGATCCTAAGCAAAATGGAAACAAAAAAAATTAAATTATCAAGAGAATCACTAATAAAATTAATGGAAGACGTGTAAGAGAATGAAGGAAAAAAATCTAGGTTCTTATTTGATTGATTTGATATATGAAAGCCATCCCTTTTCTAGATCCAAGAAACAAATATCTTCCAGAAAATTTTTAATTTCAAGAGCACAATTACTAAAAAAAAGTGAAACCAAAATGACCTTTGTTTAGATTTTGTTAGAGAAGCAATTCCTTTTTATCTGCAACATTCCTTAGACCTTCAATTCATGTCCCATGTATTTGTTGTTAGGAGGTGAATGACTACTTTAGGGACAGGACCACCCCATTAAGAAATATGCACTGTCTTCCAAGAAAAACCAAATTACTTTAGCTGGGAAAAAACATTACTGGCTCAAAAGAACAACAGAAAAGCTGGAAGTTTAAAGGTTTTAAAGCTATTTTTAAAAGATCAGAACTCTCAGAAAGGTTAGAAAAAAGTTATTTCATTTTCAAAAGAAAAAGAAGAAAGCCTCATTATGTAACTCTTCTTCTTTTTCAGAGAACTCCAGGAACAATGTTCCTGTTACCCACTACAACAGCCTTTCCCAACTGAGGTAAAGCAATGAATTATTTGCTCATTGATATCTTTCTTAATTTCTTTCATGACATTTTTACTTGGTTCATCTATTATTGTTTAGTGTTTTTAATATATAGGACAATAAAATACTGTGCAATGTGCTATGTATTTGTATTATCTGAGTGGATTTATACAGGACCCTTCTTAGATGGCTCCTTGGGTGTCTTCTTTCCCTTCTCCCTTGCTGAATAGCAATGCTGTCACTCTGTGTCATCAGCAGCTTCTACCAGCTCTGTTAGGTTGTGGTAAATGCTTTTGGATTTAACAACAAAATACTTTATGATGACAGAAAAAAATGCCTCCCAAGAAAAAAGCTTTCCACATTCTTCTTGCAAAGAACACAAGCACAACTGCAGTGATCATTTACTGCTCAGTCTAGAAAAAAACCAGTAATTCCGTCTTCAGTACAGGGTTTAAAAGGAAAGCAGAAAATACAGCATTTGAATAACAAATGAAGACCATATCAAACAACTGCTCATTAAGCAAATACTGCCAATTCCATTAATCAAATAAGGCAGGGCCTTATGAAAAAAAAAAAAAAAAAAACCACAGCATTTAATTAGACAATTAAATTATGACATAGTGCACACAAACAAGAAGACCAAATTAAAGTATTGTAGGGAGCCCCTTGCTTTGTTTTCTTTGGTTTTATGTGTCTTTCAATTCAGAGTTATTTAAAGATAGGTTTGCTTATTGTTTTTAGTACACCATAATCTTTGCATGACTTATTATTAAACAACATTTACAAATTATCTCAATTATGGTAGAGAAAAATACAGACAAAAAGGTGTTTACCAAACATAGTTTCAGCAACCAAGAATTTCTTGCACTTATTGGAGCTGTAAGCACCGACCTGCTGAGCCTGTGGGTGGAACTGAACATAGCTATGTAGTGCCATGTTGCATGCTGTAGGTTATGGAAACTGGTGACATGAACCTACAGGGGAGCCATGTCTTTCTGATGTTGAAGCACATTTTAGGTCCTCTATGTGCCTATGCACCCATGTACTTACGTTAAAACAATAAAATCTAGTATTGCCTGTGTATTTGTCTTCCTGTTTAAAATAACATCAGGAAGGCACAGTGCTACTCAGCACACACCATAAACACCTACAATTTAATTCTGCTGATGTGCTGTCTTTATTTACGGCAAACTCACAAACCTTAGTCCCTACTTTATATGTCTTCTTTGTAAGAGGTGCCATATGTATCAAACACTGTCCTGGAAACGGACAACATTAATGTTCACTGAATAAAATAAACATTCTCATAAAACCTGATAAAATCATCATAGGCAAGGAAAAGCAAACCAGCTGTCAAGTAGAAATAGACTGCAAGCATTTTTTATTTTGAAAATTTAATTTTCATCTATGGATTTTGCCTACAGTTCATTTTTTATAGGGCCAGTACAAAGTGACTGAAAATTCTGTTTCTGGTTGCTTGCTTCACTTGGATTAATAGGTAACAGCACAACATCTGTAAGTAGAACCAACCATTTAAGAAAAGGACTAGCAGTTATATGTCCAGTTTTAAATTTGAATCTACTTCCAACTTAAAATTCCTAACTGATAATAAGTAATCTATAAACTACTGTCTCTACAGAGAAGAAACCAAAAAAAAAAAAACCATGAGACCAATATAACTTTAAAAATTTTCATTCAGACCTTTGAATCAGTTATCATCAATATCAGTGCAAAATCTTATTAATATTAATAACAGTCAATTTCTAAACTTTTCTGAATAATGGCTATTTTGGTATTCACTAGAGACATTACTGTTATGGACAGATAAATGATCTACTCCAAACTCAGTATTAACTGAATAGTTAAAATATTTGACAAGTATTTAATGGAAAACCACAGTTACAGGTTGATATTCTTTCAGGAAAATTGACTCACTGTATCATGAAAGCATGCTGAAACTTCTGTAATGTAACCTCCTGGAGAAGACAGTGTTTTCAGAAAACATCCAGATGATCTTCACTATTAAGAAATTTTCCAAACTGTCATTTAAGCGTGTGTTTTGTGCCACTGGATAAGGCCTCTCATATTAACTTCAGCGACTTTATTCTTTGAATCAGCACAGCAGGCAGTCTTGATCCCCTGCAACAATATAATCTTCTTCCCCTAGTGCCTGCAGGATGTCATCTGCAATATTTGACTTCAGTTTTATTGCAATAGCATGAACTGCTCTTTGCTTTCTGCTTTACATATCTATTCTCAATCTCTCAGGATTGCTGAATACTTCCAGTCTGAGACTGAACTGACAGTTTTTCCACAATCTTTTGCAACCCACTCTGCTTCCAAACACATGGAAGAGCATGAATGCAGACAGCAGAGAGGCTTTAAATCTAAGGAGTGCTAAGGACAGAAATTGAACTCCTTCCCTATAACCGAAATACAGCATTTTCCCAACACCGAGCCAAGCAAACCACCAACTATTTCTCTGAAATATTGCTAGCACCGTGTCACTAAATAGATCCAGATTACATAGGTTTGTCATGTTTTATAGACATTGATGTGTTCAGATTAAAACCTTGGTGACCAGAAATCTGTAATTTTACACTGAACTTTTTTAGTTAAGGAAATGCAAATTATGTTGACCTTCTAATTCTACTCTACACTGTTTTTCTGACTATCCATATTTAAAAGCGAATATAGTGCATATTTTCAATTAAAAATTCAATTTTAAATCAGGACTAGTTAATATAGAGTACTCAAAATAAGAATTTGTAAGGGTCAGTGTTATCCTTATTTGATGCCATACATAGCTTGGAGTCATCTGAAGTCAAATTTATGAAGTGTTACTTTTCCTTCATTGTTAGTCACCATGAAGTCCTGAGTTTATTCAACACCCTCCCCCCCACCCCCTCCTAGGTGAAGAGGTACAACATGAATAATCTCCCAGGCTTTTAAAGTCAGACCATTTTTTATATTGACTTCTGTCATGTGGATGCTACAGTTAGTCTGAAGTAGCAACATTATCATTTTAGTCCTCAGGCACAGGAACTCTTGCAATCTTTTTCTTCCTAGATACTGGTTCATATAGTTCCTCTGATGAGTAAAAAAGAGGAGTATGTTATATCATGGGGGTCCTCATTTACTCTGCAGGCAATTTAAAAGAGGATTGGATATTCAACAGCCACTGAGGCTATTTCAGTTTTAAAACGTAAGTGTACAAGATTTAACTAAAACATTTTTTTAATGTATAGTGTCCCTCTTCAAAGTTTGACAGGGCAGTAACTTGGAAAATTGTGTTTGAATTACCCCATTTTCAAATACTTTCATATTATCCATAAAATCTTTTACAATATAAGAATCTTCTGTAACCACATACACTCCAACAGATATAACTGGCTCCATTTTTAACACAAAATCAGTGAAAACAAATCACCTTTGTTAGGATTAAAGGTCAGAGATATTGTATGTTATTAAGTTGAGGAATTTTTGAATTTTTTTATCCATCCTGTATGTGAGCATATTATATAACGTGAAAATATAACATTGGCAGGTGCACATGGCTAAGTTGTCTAACCTGTCTCAACTATCTTTAACTGCCTTCCCTCCAGTTTATATCACTTTTCTATCTGCAGACAGTTTAGATCACAGACACTTCACGATCACATGATTTTAAGTTTCCCTATGATGAATGTAGGTTTTAGACACTAAGCCCACTTAGGCATACTCTATTTTAGTCTGAACATTTCTTAGCTCGGCATAAATTTGTATACCAGATGTCGTCTTGTAATTAACACATAGGGATTTGGGAGCTGTAGATTTTTCTGGTTACAAACTTTCTATCAAACCGACATCTGTGATTTATGCTTCCAACTTCCTTTCAATGCATTTACATAATCTGTTGAATGTAAGGAGAGATCATAAACTCTTCCTTCATATCTAGAAATGGATTCCACAGAAAGAGTTAAAACCAAATCAAAGAGTGATTTAAGCTTTTCTTTTACAGTGGCAGTTACTATAAGACAACAATAATGAAATTTTCTCAGAACAAAAATATATTTCACAGTCATAGATTCATATAATCCTTTAGATTGGAAAGGACCCTTAAAACCATATCCATATACAGAAATTAACTCTGCCAAGTCAAGAATTAAACCATGTCCCTAGTCTGACATCTACACATTTTTTTAAGTTCCAGCAATCCTGACGTAACTAATGCAATGGGCAGTTTGTTCCAATGCTTAAAAACCCTTTCAGTGAAGAAATTTTTTATTATATGCAATCTAAACCTCCCCTGTTGCAACTTGAGGCTATGTCCTCTTTTCTTATTGCTTGTTAATTGGGAGAAAAGATAGAGACTGACCTTGCTACAACATCCTTTCAGGTAGCTGTAGAAAGTTCACCCTAAACCTCCAGGCTAAAAAACCCCACAGAACTTGTGTTCCAGACCCTTTATCAGCTTTGTTGCCTTTCTCTGGACTCTCTCCAGCATTTTGAGGTCTTTCGTGTAGTGAAGGACCCAAAACTGGACACAGGATTAGAGGTGTGGCCTCACCAGTGACAAGCACAGGGGACAATTCTTGCCCAGGTGCTGCCGGCCATGCGATTGCTGGTACAGGCCAGGATGCCATTGGCCTTCTTGCTGCTGGCTCATGTTCAGCTACTGTTGACCAGCATTCCCTTTTTTTGCTGGGCAGCTTTCCAGCCACCCTTTTCTCAGACTGTAGAAATGTCTGGGGTTCTTACAACCAAAGTGCAGGACCCAGCCCTTTGTTGAACTTGATTCCACTGGCTTTGGCCCCTTGATCCAACCTCATAGCATCCCTCTTCAAAACCTTCCTACCCCACAGCAGACAAATGCTCCCACACAGCTTGGAATCATCTGCAAAACTGACTGAGGTAGCATCCAATTGCATTGTCCAAATCTTTGATAAACAGATTAACTAGAATCATGCCCCCAGACTGAACACTAGGGAAAATTTTGTTTCCTGCCAGTGGTGAAGGAGAAAAAACAAGTGTCTATTCTCTCAGGAAATATGGCACAGTATAACCTTCTTCTAACACTCGCTGCTTCTTATTTCGAATGTACCCATTTTGTTTAGAAGCATGTCAGGAAGTCTGCTCTATTTCAAGAAGACTGGTAAACCAGACCACACTTGTGCATGGATCTGTAAGGATGAGCTCAATTCTGACCTCAGTTGTTCTGTCCTCTGGCCAACACAACTGCGGTTGGCATATGGGCAATAACATTGTTTCTCTCCCCACAAACACTTGCCAGGGCTCTCCAGTAAATTAAACTTATCATATCAACGGGAAAGGCTGTTTGGTGTTCTTAAGGAACTTGGGCAACAGAGAAGGGCAGGAATTGCTCAGGAAATAAGTATAGCCTGAGGCTTTCCCTTTTTTCTCCTTCTCCTCTTCTTTCTCTCCTGGTAAAAGCAGGAACAGCAGACTTCCCCTGCACTCCAATTCAATTTTTCTTACACTCCCCAAATCACTGCTAACTCTGCTTTCTGTCCTGTACTCAACTGATTACATCTAAACAGTAAAAATACATTTGATCAAGTAAATTACACATATTTTTTTATATCATGGCTCATTCTGTCAACATTTTGTCAACATATCTATTAAGAGTGGAACTTCCAGTGACTACTAAGAAGATATCTTCACATCTTTATTCTATCCTCAGTATCTTGGATCTATGTCTTAGGAAAGAATCAAATATTAGGAGAGCACAACTGTATTCCAGGGGGTTGCACATTATTGAAAATTAAAATTGCTAAAGGCAATAAGAGAAAACTTGAAATTTTATAATGAAGAGTGTGCATACATGGCTATCAAACATTATTTGAAATTAATGCTTTCACAAGCATAAGCAGGCCGCCTTAAAATAAAATAAAATAAAATAATAATTTTTTAAAACCACAGAGAACAAAAAAGGGGGGGAAAAGACTGAAGATACTTTTATGCTCTGCTCCAAGCTCAACAATTCAATTAAAAAAACAAACAAACAAACAAACTGAATCAATTGCACAAGATAAGAAAAATGAAAAAACAGAAAACAACATTATTTTTCATTCTGAACACCATGATAAAATTACCCTCCAATATTTCTTTTCAAAATATACTTTCATTAAAGTTTCCCTAACTGATGGAATATTTTACTCTGAGAATTTTTTATTCACCTAAAAAAATCATATCCAAAAGTTATTTTTAATTTTTCTGGGAAACCTGCACAGCAAACTCTTAAGAAACAAACAAAACAAAAAAACAAATGTGACAAAAAGAACCACCAAAACCCAACCAAACAACCAAAAACAAAAAAACAACAACAACAGCAAAAACAGAAGAGCCAGAATAATTATTTTTGTAATTACTTTGTTTATTAATTTTGTATCTAGCAGTTTCATGAGGAAAATAAACACAAAGTGCATATATATGTTAAATCTTTTATTAAAACTGTATATGTATTTCTCCCACTCAAACGTGCACTGATTTCTCTTTTTGTAACACCAGAGATCAATATTTATTTATATTTTTAATAGCAAATTGCTATTCTAATGTAATGATAGATGAATGAAAAACCAGATTTGCAGTTCTGAATAACCTTAATTCACAGGGAGTATTCTGACTAACACCATAAAGGAAAAATCATTAATTTGAAGATGAGTCATTTTTAATACCAAAATTAAAGATCACTTGCTACAGCTGAAATCCAATACCGTTAAGAAAGACTGATTACACAGATATTAATATACATTTTTATTTATTAGAAGCTGGAGGCAGAGAAGGTAGAGATTGATACAGTCTCCTTATAAAAAATCTCATGGAAGAGCAGACCTTTCTGGTTATACTCACCGCCATAAATAAAGCCACTGTGAAAATTGGTCACAGTCAGAGCACAGTGTTCACTTGATGCATTGAAATTGAGGAGATGCTTAATTAGGACTTTTAGGATCGGTGTTGCCAGAGGAAGGATACTAACAGCCCACCAAAACCTTCTCTCCATAAGATCAAAGCAAGAAAACTGCTGTAGTGTCAGAGCTTGAGATATGAATTGATAGAGAAAGGAAAGGGGATGGCAAGAAAAATTCTCTAATTCAGAACCTGCTGTGCCCAGTTTTTCCTCACTTAGCGCTATCTAGTGAAGTCTCTGCGGAAAGTAACAGCTTAGAACCAGTTGTTTTTTACTATTCGGCTTTTTTCAGATTCAACAGAGTTTGGGTTACAGCTGGACTCAGCACCTTGAGTCTTTTCCAACCCAAATGTTTCTATGATTGTATGATTTTACATTACAACTGATGTAGATGCTAAGTATACTATGATTCAGCAAGCAGTACACACTGGCTACCTTTCTAGGTCCATTAGTTAATAACGAAACTTTTTTAATTGCAGTTGCAAATTAAAGGACTATTTGAAAGCACGCTCATGACCTTAGTTATTGGAAATGTGGCATGTTGCCTTGCCACATACATACTTTGTAATTTAGGCTACCCAGCTGATCTTGACTGCATTGCTGCATTTATGTATAACTGTTTTGTGAATCTAATTTCATCTACTTTGGGATTCTTGGAGGTAACATTGTGCAATATCTGATTTCTCCAGAATGGAATAGTTTACCATTGCAAAAAAAAGAAAAAAAAAGTTCATAAACCATGGAAATATGTGCTTCAATACTTTTTTTTTAATGCAGAATAAACAGCTATGCAATACAGATCTATTCTAGCAAAAGAGAAAGGGTAAGGGCAAGCAATAGGATACCATCTTATACCAGTATGAAAAATGTTTTCTTGGAAAACAAAAATAAAAATAAAATGAAATTAAAAAATAAAATGAAAATAAAAAATAAAATGAAATTAAAACCAGTGCGTAGTGAAGTCGAATGTGAAGAGGAAATGACTGCATTGTTGTTTAAATCTCTCTGAATAAACATTTACATAAGTACTTCTTTTCCCCATTAAAGCAAATAGTGCAGCATAAAGACAAGGGAAATATGCAAAATATCTAAGTTTCAAAATAGACATCGTGTATTTATAAAATTAAAATAGCACAGATTTCATAAATTCTAATTTTAACTCTCATCAGATATTAGAAATGCAAGTGATTAATGAAATGTTACTGATACTAAACTTAAATTAAGGAGGAAAAAACCCCAACACCAACAAATACCAAAACCCAAAACTGAAAAAAAATTAGGAAAATTCATCTTTATTCATTTGAATAAGCCTTGGGTAGCACTGTACTCCTGTTTCAGAAGTATCATACAGACTTGTGTAGGTAACTCCACTACCTAGATTTCTACAAGATCATGCTATAAAGAAGACGAGACTCAGGTTAGAAAAAGTCAACACTGCTTATTGGAGAGGTTCATTTGGATGGCAAGGTGTTGAGGGTTGACTGGCATCACACATTTCAGATAATTAACCTTTAACTGCAACATTCTTCATTTTATCTGCTTCTAGTAACTGTGCAGGATTCTTGTCTTTGGTGTTTATTGTGTTGACTCCAACAGTATGGGATTAAAAGCAGTATGGTCAAAAGGCCTCCTGAAAATTTAATACAGTTAAAGAGAACCATCTTGTTCTGATTTTAAAAGTGCTAAATGTGTTTGGGGAAGCATCTTTATAAATGCGTGATAAAACTGTTTGCCCACTTTCAAATATCTCTTTTCCACATTTAATGCCATACCACCTGCAGACCTGGAAAATCCTCCCACGTTGAAATCCATGTAGCTAAAGCTGTAGACATGGACATTTTGCCTTGGCCTACTTTTCAGAACCTTATGTAGCTCAGAGAGCACTGGACACCATTAATGAATGCAGCATCTCTTACTGCTAGAGCCACCATTAAGAAAAGCTATACTTTGGATTGTTCATGTCCATATTTAACAGTGAAAATATTGCAGGAAAGATCAGGTCTAAGTTTGCTTCTGGAGAAAACTGCTATGTGATTGGCCAAGTGAGAAGGTTTATTGTTTTGCCATGGGAGGGCACTGTAATTCAGAGGGGAAAAAAGACAGGTAAAAAAGTATTTATGCAATGTTTTCAATGAATAACAAACCTCAAGGATTCAGCTATGATGCAAACACTAGAGTGCACTTGCACACACCAAAGGTAGGAGTAGGTGCTCACAGAGCTCTGACACAGCCCTGGGTCTCTCACCAAAGCTATGAATTCACACCTTAAAGGAAAAAGAGTTGAGTAAATAAGGGTTGACTTAGACTTCAAAAAAAAAAACCAAAAGGATTCAATCACATGTAATCTTGCAGGGGCTATGCTAGTATTATTAGCTATTATCTGGTGTTTGCAAAGGAGACGAAAAGTACTTTTGCAACTCCTCTCCTTTTTTTTCAATTTTTTTTTTATTTTATTACTTAGCTAATATTATATGAATAGATGAAGATGGATTTAGGAATGGTGGAGGGAGACTTCTTACCAGCGTCTGTAGTAACAGGACAAGGGGCACGTGTTTTATACTGACAGACCATAGGTTTAGATTGAACAAATGAAAGGATTTTTTTTACTGTGACTGTGATGAAACAGTGGAATAAGTGGCCCAGAGAAGCGGGGTGCCTCATCCCAAGAAGTGTTCAAGACCGAGTTGGATGGGGTTGGTACTAAGTGATCTTTAAAATCCCTTCCCACCCAAATCATTCAATGGTTCTATCATACAGATTCTCTATCTATATATGTCTGTAAAATATTTAGAACTACAAAAACTCTTAAACTTGTGTAGGTATGTAAGGCTTATTGATTACTTAAGACAGGCATACTCCACACAGTAAATCTGCATAACATGTTTTTCCTCAGATAATAGCTTGAGTGCATGAGGATACAAAATGATAGAGAGCTGCCTTATACATGGAGAAAAATAGGTAGAAAATATACCTTCTGAGAGCAGCACTTAATAACGCTTGGATGCAGTGGCTCGCAATTGGTTTTCAACTTTCACAGAATTTACTACTTAGTCAATGACCAAAGGTAAAGTTATTTTACTCTGTAAACTAAATGTCAACACAAAACAAAAATTTATAGGGGATAAATCTAGAAATCAGGAAGACGAAAATTAGCTCAGCCAGCATGGTGTTATTCAGACAATTTGTCAATTGACATAGATCCTATAGAGGAACTCAGTACTGACAGTGAAGAAGGCATATCAAATCACAGTAGGCAGTAAGAGAAAACCAAAAATTTTATCTTGCATACAGTTGTGATCAGACCTGTGAGCGTTTTCAGGGAATGGAATGTGTGAAATAAAAGTAGTGTTTATTATTGAAACAACTATTTACAAATAGGCATAAATTAATTGCTTGCAAAATTGTGGTTTTGCTTTCAAGTTCCCTGAAAAAGCAAGGTACAGTCTAGTGACTATGTATCACAAGGTGAAATCAACTTACATGACTGCTGTCATGCATATGTCTCTGGTCTGTGGACTGACACCAAATGAACTTACAATTAGGAAACCAGTGTTTGTTTCTCTGATAATTTATATCATAGACATAAAGACAGACACATCTGTTTTATTAAACTGCACAGGAGCAGTAAAGAATTTTTTTTAACTACTCTGGAGATATAGTAGAACATTTCTCATTTCTGTAGTTAAGTGATTTTCTCAGCAGTTTTCAGACCTCTAGTCAACAGATAATTTTTATAGGAATGCCTGGCAGGAGTTGAAATGTCACATTTTCAAAATGAGGGACATTAGAGGGATCTCTTCATTCTTAAAATTACCCTTTTATACTAGGACATGCTTTTCTGGGGTTTGCACAAAACTTTTAATTGTCCATGCTCAAAACACAGTATTTTAATTAAATAGGTAGTCACAAAACTCACAAGAAACACAAGTTCTATATGAGCCTTCTTAGAATTCCGAATTTTCATCCAATGCATTTAGAATTTCTGTTGCTGCTTAGGTTCCAATATCACACCTAGCTCTTTATTCCTTGTTCTCAAGGAATTGTGCTTCAAAGTGGAAAACATATTCCGTCCCTCTATTACAATGACCAATTAGTGAATATGAAATTCCAAAGTATATCTTAGTTGCTAATCCTTTTGATTTGTCTGGACTGTTTTTGTTACTTTTCCTTTTGAAAGTATTAAAGTTTGTATTTCATGTATATTCTTTCCACTTTAGTAGCCTAATCATTCACTGACAATCTTATGGATAACCAGCACAAAACTGGTGGGCTTTTTTCCACACAAGCACAGCATCTAAGAACCAAAATAATTTTTTAAAAATCAAACTTCCTTCTACTCCATCTGAAAGATAAAAGTTTTGTTTGAAGATTGAAAATGAAATGTGCAGCCCCAAGCACCCATAGAGCCTGGGCAGTGACTGGTTAGTGACACCTCTGCAGACACTGGGGGACACAGGGGGCAATGAGGCAGCAGAGTCCCCCAGACAGCAATGGAGACTCCCATCTCCAGAGCTATGCAAGCAGAGTGAAACCAGAAGGTCCAGAGACAGATCTGCTCCTGTACTTGAGATCCACGTGACACTCTGCCCAGCCCTCTGGGACTCTCCTGTATGGCACAAACGCTGATATCCTGGTGTGAGTTGCATATAGACCACCAAGGTCTATAAGGAGCTGGAGCTGGAGCTGGAGCTGGAGCTGGAGCAACAAATGTTCAGGGGCTGTAGGAGCTCAGTCTGCTTGGCCTGGGGAGGGAAGGCCTTGTGGGGAGGGGGGTTTATCATCTACAGATACCTGATAGAAAAGAAACACGAATGCAGGTTCCTCTCTCTCAAATGTTCACAGCTAGAGAATCTCAGAAAAAAACCACAAGTTAAAATAAATCAATTTTTATTAAAGTTATGTATACTTTTTCACAGTGAAGGTGGTAAGGCTCCCCACAGAGGTTATGAGAACTCTGTACCTGGAGATACTAAAACCTTACCAGACAATGTCATGAGCAATCCAGTCTAACAGAGATGCTTTGGCCTAGATGACTTTCAGAGGTCATTACCAACATAAATTATTCTATGATTCTATTATATGTATTTTTTGTATATATTTTTCAGCTATAAGAAAAAAAGTTCTTATGTTCCTTACTGTACAAGCTCCTACAAGAAAACACATTGAGAACTGCCAAATTAAAAACCAGGAGAACTCTGATTCCAGGAAGATCATTATATGGATTTTTGGTGCTACCACAGTACTAGTAAAACATCCTGTGAAAATATTTTCTTCCTGTTAAAATAAAAGAGTTATTTATAACAGACATACACATGATGGAAGACATTCAATTTTTATGGTTCAATTGCGAAAATGGTGAAGTTTTCAAAGCAATATTACTATATTCAGATTATACCTCTTGAGTCAAAAAATATCAGTGTAACCATAGAAACAGTGGTTTACTGTTAAATCAGTTTAAAAACAGGTGCTATGAAGGACACATTAACCTAGCCAGGAGACCAGGATTGTCTCTACATCATCTGGGGTTGTCTAATAGTAGTAATGAAAGATCAAAACCTCAGAATTTATGAAGAAAGAGTCTACATTTTTGACTAGCATTTATACAATGGCATTAACTAAGGCTTCCAGCTACAGAAAAGCTACTACATGTCCTGTCACTATCCAGAAGAAAACACTTAACAACTGAGGTCAAGTTAAAGAAAACTAGAAGTGATATAATAATCTAATTTCCCCTTTCCCTTTACACTTGCTGGATTGGCTAAAAATGATTCTCCACCAAATCAAAATGGCAACGTATTGCATCTGCTTGGCATGAGATTGCAGAGAACAGAGAAAAATACAGAAGAGGCTTTTAGGACAATTTGAAGACTTGTAGGATGTATGCAAAGATAGCAGAGTTAAATAAAATTAGACTTAATAGTTGTAAAGGCAAAAATACATAATAAAAGTCATTGATTGAAATTTCATACATCCATAGTGAAGTAGTTTATCAAGACAAAAACTGAACCTATACTTTTAAATGCTTCAATTTGTGTTCATCAATTATATCACAAAAACACAAATATAAGATCTTCTGTAGTAAATAGCCCCTCCTAGTGAGAAATGCTGGCTCTACAGACCATAAGCAGTTAACGAAATCTAATGTAATTCGTCAAAAGCTCACCTTAATGTAAACAAATAGAAAAAAAAAACTTGCTGTTATTTAATTAATTACAGATAGAAGTAGCATTTTATGTATTATGTACAAGATACAAAATTGTATTCATAAGATCATATAATCATTTGGGTAACAAGCAGCCTTTAATGGTCATCGAGTCCAACCCCCTGTCATTGGTTTGGACACCTTCAATAGCATTCCTGGCTGAATGAGTCATTACCACCGATTACATCAACTCTCATGGATCATGCAGTAATTGCAACAATTTACTGCTGCATATTAACAACTGGATTTACTTTGTTAACACCTGCCTTTTCTACCAGGGTTCTCCAGAAAAGCATGTTTCCTGCTTGCTGTGATATATTAGGTATCAATGACAAATCAGCTGTCCCAAGCAGCACTTAGCCTCTTAGCTCAGCAACTCTGTGACTGCTCCCATCTCAACCTTTCTGTTTTCTCAGTCATGCACTGCAGTCATAATGAAGTAATCCATCCTTCTGACAACAAAGACCTTAACCCTTTGATACAAATGTCAACTGCAGAATCTTTAAACGCAGGAAAAGTTGAGTTACTAAGAAAAACAGTTAATGCTACAAAAGACTTTTTTGTTTAAGCATACAGATTGGCATACATGCACAAGCATACCCACATACATACAAACACTTGTCTATTTACCATTACATCTGATGACACTATCTAATAAAGCATTTTTCCTTTTATTTTACTTTTTATTTTTATAATGCATAGATCAGGGATGGCTGCACTGTTGAAAAGAGGTAAAACTGTGACTTCATGGGATCATCATAGAAGGGCTCCAGCAATACCTTTCAGTCATGCCTCTAGCTATACGCAGTGTAATATCTAAGAAATACAATGGCAAAATGTCAGCATTTAAAATGGACAAAACCTCTCCATTTTGTCTTATTTTACTGGATATTATACATGCCTGCCATGAGTTTGACTCTTTCCCCACCACTGCCAACCCTTACAATGCAAACAGACAATCTAACATCACAGATTCAGTGGGGGTCACAGTGTTGGCACATCTGAATTTACATACCTTACATCACAATATACAGAAACATTTGTGAAATTTCCAGCTGAAGCAAGGTCTGCTGATTTCCCATTGAGTGCTTCAGCTACATGAGCACTGTTTTCTTTGTCTAGTTAATTGCCAGCAACTTCCTAACTTCACAGCAAAACAAACAGTTCTGGTTAAATTTATGCCATTTTAATTTAATCTAAATAATCCACACCCACACTGAGTATAATGAACCATACTTTTTTCATGTACTAGTGTTCTTGGATGACTTGACTTTATCATAGTTTTTTATTTCACTTAACATTACCCTGGGCTCCCTAGGGAGAAAGAAGTAGTGTTGTTCATTTCAGTGTCTGGAGACAAGCAATTCCTTTATTCCTACACTCCTTGTATTGGTAAGAGAAAAGTCCTTTGTTAGCAATTCATTTGAGAGTGAAAATATTTAAGTATCATTTCTTTGTAGTAGACAGTAAGTACTATTTATTATCAACAAATGTCTATTACCTTTCTAGGCATCTTTCCTGTATCAACTAAATCAAAGAAGAAAATCCACTGCATAGTAACCACCAAAAAGTGTATTCACTGCTTTTATCTACTCTTAAAAAAACCTCACATCAGAATTCTGTGCTGGGAAAAGAGGAACACACTACAGTCGACAATGTTTTCATAGCAGATTAAAATTCTTGGGTATGCTCCCTAAAGATTTTCATTAAGCAAGACCTTTAATGTGCTCAGCAAAAGTTCAGGTTTTGTAACAGCTCTTCATTAAGACTGAGTTCAAAGCAGACAGCCTTTTGCCTTATTACCAGAAAATGCTGGTCAGGGAGCTTTGAGTTTAGCACCATGTTATCAAAACCAGTCAGGATTAAACCATGGGATATTCCCATAATTACCTTATCGACAATAAACCTAGGCTTAATTGGAGAAATAATCTGTTCAGACTTCCAATTTTATAATGTAGCTACTCAAGTAACAGAAAAAGATGAACCCATTCTCCATTTTCTCCCTATTTCCCTTTAACAATGGCAATAGTATGTGGCTAAAGATTTCCCATTGAAGCTAAAGGCTGATTTTGAACTGACCAATAAAAACACATATTTGCAGATGTTTGTTACATTCCCATGTGATTTTCTCTTTCCTCATTGCTCTGAGAACCTGATATTACTTAAAAGCAATTAAGCTGCCTGTTTCCTTTTCTTTTTTGTTTTAAATGTTAAAGTGCTCAGTGACTTGAAATATGGTATGTCAAATAAGGAATATTTTTTTAATTATTTAAGGGAACTCCTTGAACATACTGGCACAATACAGTGTGGCAGTAAGGCATACATTCCTGACTAAATAATCAGAGTTTATGTCTAAGCTTTTTAAATTTGTGGTACCCCTATTAAAATATTTGAAATTATAGATTAAATGCCTCCCTTACTTGGTCTTCCACTTATTAACATGATTTTTCAAAGGAAAGGTCAACTACAAGACAGGAAAAAATAAAGTAAATGTGTCTTTTCTTAATAACTGAAGAAAATTTTGAGCATTAAGAAGAGATGAGAAAACACTGTGCTCCAACAGTTAATTTCATGGGAATGAAGGCCACATAAACTTCAACATTTTATTGTTCTATTATAAAATGACAACACTTAATGTAAAGCATACATAGCAAAAATCTTCTGTCTGTCTTCAGTAGCAAACCCCTATTTTCTTGGTGTAATAAAATGACATGAATTATAGCAATAGTTCAGACTGAAGAAATGAAGCAGCATGAATATAATCAAAACCCCTCTCGGGGCTACTGTCATTATCCATTAAAAGGTAACTGACAACTTCTTCTTAATTTGCTATTAATCTTCCACATTTCCCCCACAATTTAATGTGGCAAGATTTTATTTAATTAGTATGCTCATTATAATTGTTTGTCATAGTGGTTTGTTTAGTTGACACAAGTTGTCTAACACTGACTGTACAGATGGCAGAGTACCAGTGTCTAGTCTCAGAGGAACTATTTGACCACTGCAGTAAAAGAGCAATAAACAAAATAACAACATTGCAGCCCACTCCAGTTTATGTAGGCAGTCAGCCTTTTATCGCTGTAAAACCTTGAAATGGATGTATGAGCACTGCTGCTATAAACAAAGAGTTGTTTACAGCTTTGGGATGGCAGATACCACTACTGGCCTAGAAGCTTCAGCAGCCTGAATGTCAGAAACTGACTAATGTGGAGAAACATACAGTGGCTGGTTTTATAGAGAATATGTTTTATAAACCTCAAGGGACAATTTATCACAAATTCATCCACTCTGCTGCAGATTGCTGCTTTAATGTTGAATACTGGATTTCAGTCCACACACCAGTTCAAGCAAAGAAGGGAGGGGAATCAAAGGCTGTACTAGCTTCTCTTCACTTCATCATGTTAATTCTGGATTTTCTTCATAGCAAATCTATTTTAAATGCCTATTTTTCCATTTGTAAAAAACAACTGTTGTGTGATTTATGCATAGTTTATTAGAAAAAGACAAACCTAGTTGCTCTCTTATGCTATATCAATATTATTTAATTGTATGCAGTTAAATCTGCTTGTGAAGACTGCATAAACCCCGTATTTTATGCTACTAATAGCCAAAAATGCAGCTGTACTCCCATATTGAAAAAAGAGTATTTCAAGAGCAGAGCAGGAGTGCACACACTGATATTTTTATTGCCTTGTTACCTGTGTAAGTAGCCAGTAAGTAGTCACCCATTTCCTTGATCCCGTGATGGTAATGAGATGGGTACATACAGTTTTATTTTATTTCCTTTGCCTTTTCTCTTTGTAAAACACGTAATACATAATTCTGGTTGCAAATGTGAGGTCAGATGTTGAGTGTTTACATAGAAATTCTGAATTTAAATTTGGAACTAAAACTTAGTTACTTTCCACTAATACAAATTTCATGCTAATGTAACTCCACAGAATTACACAAAATCCATACTGACAGGAAATGTGAGATGACAACAGAGATCTAACATTACTGTCAGTTAAGTCTTGCTTCCAAACTAACATTTTTGAAGCTACTTAAGGCAAGATCAAATAACAGAAGATCCTTTTCTGAAAGGCTTCTGAAAATATTTTACACAACTTCCAAAATTTCAATAGCATAACTCCTTTCACATTACATACTTGGCTGAAAACATTACATAGCTGTTTGGACTCTTCCAAGTTTGTAACTGAGGGATGATTACTTGAGCACCACCTCCAAGGACATTTGAATTTTCAGCAGTGCTATAGGCCAGTATTTCCTGTGTAGGATCACTGCATCTATACTTGCCCAGCAATTTTCAAGCCTTTGCCTGTTTTTGAATCTTTGCCTCTCTGAATCTAAAACCTCAACTTTCCCGAGACATTAAAAGTATATTCTCATAACCACTAAGATTTTTAAAGTTCTACATGAAAATGGATTGGCCAAATCATACAAGTAAGTTTTTCATAGTGGAATATAAGATCAAATTTTACAAAATGACCCCACAGGTCAACCACAGGTTTGTTTATCATGTTAGGCATAAAGACAAAATTGTAAAGGGATACAACTTGCAGATTAATTGTGCACAAGTTTGATATATTTTTCCAGTAAAGAATATATAACTCAAATTCTTATTGCGGTGTAAGAGAAGCTTTTGAGATGCAATAATTCTGGAGTGAAAACTTTAGTGGGATATTGAATTATTTTGCTCTGGATGCCCAGGAAAACAGAAAACAGAGAGAATAGTCAGTCTACCTAAATTTAATGCTTTCAATATGGATGATGGAACAAAATACAGTACAAAATGTATCACAACATAAGAATATTTAAACATTTAAAAGGTTGGCAAGAGAAAAACTAAAGCAACTTTCATGGAATTTTAGCACATATTGAAATTAAAAGTTCTATATGATAGAATAGAATATATATTAAGCTAGTTCTATGACTTTCATTTTCAGGCTTATTTCATAGTCAAAAAATAGCTCTAAATTGTAAAGCGTAAGTAACATATAATACACAAGATAAAGGAAATTTTCATTCAAAACATCAAGAAAGAATAGAGCAGAAATGCTGTTTTAATGAAAAAGAGGATTATATTATAGTAAGGATTTTGGAGTACGTGAGATCTAGCTAAGGACAGTGTTAATTTGATATTTACATTATGAGTGAGTCTGTATCTTACTCGATTATACATACTCTCTAATAAAAAACCCAAAAATACACTATATTCCAAATTCCACATTCCAATATATTTAGGGAACCACACCATAAATTACTTTAAGGCTCTTTTGCATTTATGAACAAGCAATATCTTCCCTTGTTCTTATTATATTCCCTATACTATAGTTTGAATTAATAATCACCTCATAAGTTAACTGCATTTTTTAGCTTTCATCTACTTTATTTTTTAATTCTAAAAAAATCTAACACTGAGTGGAAAATCTGAATAATAGCCTAGAAAAGGTTTCCTTAGCAATAACAGGACATTCAACACCACTACAAACTCTTTCATTTTGTGCTGAAGCAGTGCTTACATCAACATCAGCAAACTATTTTCAAAGTTGACACATCAGTAACATTCAAAAAGTTTGAACTTTTCAACTAAGGTAGAGCAAAAAGAACACAGGAACAAACTGGTAGGCTGCCAACAAGATATCTCCTTGATTTAATGTCAATATCTACACAAGGCAACACCTGCAGGAACATAAATCCAAGGTACTGTATGGAAATAAGGGCATTTCTGCATTCCTTACATCCACCTTATCTTTATTTTGGAAATCTGTTACCATGCTCTGGGCCATCCTAGGAAGGAAATTCACAACTCATCTCTTTCTGCTTGCACTAACCAACCACATAACGTATCTAAAACTCTTGGAATCCTTTTCTGACTTCAAGGGCAAAGGCATGGATGTCTCCTGAAAAGGCTTTTTCAGCTTGAGCCAGGCTCAGAAGTGAGACATTCTTTCAGTTGCTTTCTTATTGTTAAAGCAAAATGTTCATAAGAATGAGAAATAGTGAATGATGATGCATCTTGGCCAGATATAGTTCTGCTGACCAACCACCTCACACAAAGCATAATGTCAAAGATTTTTTTTTCCTACGTCAATTACATCTGAGAAAACAAGAAATTTTATTCAGAGGTGAATAAAAGTATGAAACACAAATTCCAGAATTTTCAAAGGTGACAGGCTCTTAGCTAGCTGTTTCAAGATTATTTGAATTTATAGGCATTTTACACAGAAAGAATTCATAGCCTTTAATATACTTTAGGAAGCATGCATATATATTCTTGTCTGTATTATGTTGGCTATTATCCGTCTAGCCAGATTCCACTTACATAACAACTTTGAAACATGCATTCTGTTTCTCTTTCTTTCTCCAGTTTGGTTTTCATGGTCATGTTACACAAACTCAATCCTGAGTTTGAAAGTTTTCAATCTTTAATTCACTATTTATTCTCCTCTAAGGCAATTAGATTGCACTTTGTAAACTCAGCTCAGTGTTTCCTTTTCATCCATAAACCAGACTAAGAGATTTAGCAATGTCATGTTCCACTTCAGGTTTCTCATTTTCCCCTGTATGCCCATTCTTAGATATTTTAATTTCCCAGAAAGTCAGCACTGTTTCTTTTTTTTATTTTCCCAGTCTAGCAGTCAAGACTTGGCACTCATTATTTTTGTCTTTTTCGGTTAATGCCAGGAAAGATCTTACACCTTTTCTTTTTTCTTTTCTCCTTTATTTTCTTTGAGCACAATACAAGAAAAAAAAAATTAAACCATTTATATTTGTATCAAACCAGTTACAAAAACCAGTAAATTCACTAGCTGCAAGCAAAATATGACTGGAGTAGCTTTTTGTTCTTGAGAAAAACTAGATTTATGCCTGGTGACTTCATTTACTTTGTTTGTAACTGAAATGAAATAAGTCAGCTGGGTAGCCTCCCACCAGCATTTAATAGATCCTTTTTCACATCACAAAAGCACTACACAATTTGGCACTGTTCTGAATGATTGGCAACTTCTACTCAGGAGAGACCAAAGAATAAAATGCCAAGGGTTTTGCAGGTCAGTGCTTTGCCAGAACTATATTGGAAAGCTTGTTTCTCTCTTTGGAAATGCTATAAGTTGTTTATATTCATGTGAAATAACGTGCAACCAAATAAAAAAAGCTAACAGAAAAAAAACCCCATCAAGATACTTAGCGCTCAAAGTTGATGACAGAAGGAAATAGAAGTATCCTAAATCTATTTCCCCATCTTCTTCCAGAAATAACACTGAGTTTTGAAAGCTTTATAATGGGAAAAACATCCCCATTGCTGAAATGCTAATGTGTTGGATGCATAATTTTCTAATCTGTTTATTATTAAATAATATTACAGAGTAATGAATCAGCAAATGTGTAACTAAAGCCTCAGAAACTGTTTGCAGTATAATGTTACTTTAGCAGGGAGCGTGGAAATGCTCCAATCATAAAAATGACGAATTCCTAAATTCACAGCATCACAAAATGGTTGTGGTTGAAAGGAATTTTTGGAGACAATCTAGTCCAGCCAGACCTGTTAAAGAAGGTTCACTTAAAGGAGGTTGCATAGAATTAAGATCATGCAGGTTCTGAATAAATCCAGATGAGACTTCACAACATCTATGGGCAGCCTGTTCCAGTGCTTGGTCACCTTCAAAAAAAGGTTTTTCCTCATATTCAGTATGTCTTCATAGTCCTTAAACTGTATTTCAGTTTGTGCCCATTGTCCTGTCACTGGACATCACTGACACAGTCTAATCCCTTCCTCTTGGCACCTGCCCTTAAAATAATTGTACGCATTGGTAAGATCCCTGTTCAGTCACCTCTTTTCAAGGCTAAACTGGCCCAGCTCCCTCAGCCTTTCCTCATAAGACATGATGCTCCAGTTCCCCAATAGTCTTTGTAGCTCTCCAGAAGTTCCTTGCCTTTCTTGAACAGGGCAGTCCAGAACCAGACACAGTATTTCAGGCGAAGGCTCACTGGTGCAGAGTAGAGGGGCAGGATCTCCTCCCTCAATGTGCAGGCAATGCTTTTCCTAATGAACCTCAGGACACCATTGGCCTTCTTGGTCACAAGGCCACACTGCTGGCTCATGGATAGCTTGTTGTCCACCAGGAACCCCAGGTCTTTTCCCATAGAGCTACTTCCCAGTAGGTCAGTCCCCAGCCTTATGCTGGTGTGTGGGTTATTCTTCCCCAGGTGCATGACCCTGCACTTGCCTTTGTGAAAATTCTTTAGGTTCCTCTCTGCACAGCTCTCCATCCAGTCCAGCTCTCTCTGAATGGCAGCACAGCTCTCTGGGGTATCAGCAATTTCTCCCAGTTTTGTGTCATCTGCAAACTTGCTGAGGGCAATTCTGTCCCTTCATCCAGGTCACTGATAAATGAGCTGAACAAGACTGCATCCAGCACTGACCTCTGGGGAACACTGCTGTGGGCCTGCAGCCGGCCTCCACTGCCGGCCTCTGAGCTCCGCCATTGCCCAGATCCGCCTCGCTGTCCGTTCATCTAAGCCACGCTGCTGAGCGCACCTGGGAGCGTGTTACGGGAGACAGGGTCAGAAACCTTGTTGAAGTCAATGTTGACAGCACCCACTGCCCTCTCCTCATCTACCCTGACATCCATGCCAGCAATAGAAGGTAACCAGCTTGGTCAAACATGATCTCCCCTTGGTGAATCCACATTGACTACTCCTGACAACTTTTTTGCCTCCAAGTACTGAGATATGACAATTGGCATGAGCTGTTCCATCATGTTTCCAGGCATGGATGTAAGGCTTCCTTGTCTGTAGTTTCCTGCACTAATGTGGCCTAACCTTAAATACTGTATGCAGTTTTCAGCATCACAATGTAAGATTTTAATCTATTAGAGAATGACCAAAGGAAGGCCACGCAGATGGTGCAGATGGGCCTTGATAGGAAGCCATACACTGAGCAGCTGAGGTCCTTCGGTCCAATCAGCCTGGAGGAGACTCAGGAGAGAATCCCTTGCAGTCTACAACTTCCTCGTTAGGAGACGGGGCAGGCACTGGTCTCTTCTCTGTGTGACCAGTGACAGGACCAGAGGAAATGGTCTGAGGCTGTGTGACAGGAAGTTTAGGCTAAATATCAGGAAAAGATTCTTCACCCAGAGAATGGCTGGGCACTGGAACAGCTCCCCAGGAAGGGGTCATAGCACCAGCCTGACAGAGTTCAAGAAGTGCTCAGACAATGCCCTCCGTCACATGGTGTGATTTTTGGGGCTATCCTGTGTAGGGTCAGGAAATGGACTTTGCTGATCCTTGTGAGTCCCTTCCAACTTGAAATATTCTGCGATTCTGATTCCTGGGTCCTCCAGCTTGCACTCTCTGAAGGCTATAGTGACACTGCTTTTCATCTAGTCCTAAAGCACTTCTTCTCTCAGTGACCTTTCAGAGAGTGGCTTAGCAGTTCCAGTTAGTGATATTAGGTAGGAAAAAAACAACAGTGATAAGGAAAATCAGTATTTGACAGCAATATACTTGGAATACATTTGGAAACTGAGATATGCTGTGGCTATCATGGGTTTCCAAAGTTGAACTGCTATTTTTATTATAGAAAAGCTATTTTAAAGAGCTTACCCTCAATTTCAGTACTCAGTATCATAGGTTTACAGATATGTATCTGTTTCATTCATATGTTTGTCAGGTAAATGCAGTCATACATCTTAGTAAATGGGTTGTTGTCATTGTTGCTGTAAGAAGTCAACATTTTCTCTTAAACTAAAATAAGAGTCTCAGGATTTCTAAGGCTCAACTTCTTTTGGATGGTCTTTACCTCTGGTTTGTCTTGTAAAACAGAAACAGAGATGGTGTACCTGATGACTATTAAGCACTTTGCTTTAGCTTTTACTAAAGCTTTTTAGTTTTTGCCACTGTATTATGCAACTTTAATAGTCATTTATGTCTCTCTAAAAAATAAGATAGCAATAATAAGCAGAAGTCTGAGTAGGATGAACTACATGTCACCCTAAAATGAAAATGCATTGTACAAGAGTAAAGGCAAAGACAGTTGCCTAACACTAAGATTTAGAAGGTACAGGCGCCTGGCAATAGAGGAGGATTCAGGATACAAGCAACTCATAAACAATCAGTTGGCAAGCATGAAACAAATACAAACCTGGGAATCAGAGAAAACAACTTTAAAGACAACAAAGTGCACAAAAGTAAGTATCCAGCTTAAGAAAAGCATGCCATATGTATGTAGTCAATCATTCCTATAGTTAATCATTCACATAATGCAAATGCAATACATGAAAGAGAATTGCAAACCAATAAAGAGGAAACAAGTTAGTAGATTGCAAGACCAGCTTAAAAATTGCACAAAATAGATTCAAGAGTAAGACAACATTACCCCAAAATTAGTATCAAACTTTATTTGAGTCAAGGACATGTCTTAGCAGCAGTTCACTGTACTCTTTGCACTTCAAAATTGAAATAATTGCCTGTAGTTACTAGAAGCAGCGGAGAAATGATCATGACTTCCAAGATACTTCAGAGGTATTTATGCTATTTGTGATTAGAAAGTGAATTTTAAAAAGCTACAATAATTAGCCAATCTGAAAAATATGTGTCAATATGTGATGACTGCAGCACCTTCATTAGACTGTCAAGATTTTTACTATGCTAATAGTAAATTAATGGTGCTCCTTGGCCTACATACCATCCACAACTAGTAATCCACTGATTGAAGAATGCAGGCAACCAGACAACTGATTTGGATGGAATAATTTGGTAGCAACTGCTGGAATTATTGTTAGCTGCCTACACCATTACAATACACAGCAATGCACTGAAAATTGGGGTAAGAATTAAAAACAGGTAGAGTACAGTGTCTAATTAATCCAGCAGAGGTTATAGTAATATCTCACTAAATATATTTGAAGTAAGAGCTAAAAAATAATATATATATTGAGAGAGAAAGGTCATGGAATATTTTAAAAGAATGTTGATTTGGTGTGTCATAATCTTAGAAAAAGACCATGCTACATAAACTATTTTTTCGACACAATCTAAATCTTAGACAGGACTCCCCAAGTAAAAATAATAAAGGACACAAAACGTTACACTGCCAGCATGAAGACAGACATTGTATAGCAGATTCAATCAAACAACAACAAATGGCACAATTTCTAGGAGATTCAGGTGGAAGCAGGGATGACGGGAGAAAGAAATAACGTACAGGAATAGTATCGTGGCAATAGGAAACAGTGGAAGAATGAATGTCAAACGAAAAAAAATCTGCAACCATGAAGAATAATTACACTTTTTTACAGCAATTTGCAGTTGCCTGTGCTAAAGAGATCTGAGATCCTATTGATTTTCATATCCATCTTGATTTATTTATTATCATTCATACATATATATATATACATAAATAGATAGATAGATAGATATGCATATATATAATATATATATGAGTAAATATCTTTCTTGAAGTTTGTGATTTTATTGCAAAACCTGCTATTAATTTTTAGGTATTATATTCTAATATCCCCATAAAATTCAGCAGTCTGCTGTGTTGCATTTTTAATACTGAAAGGTTAGTGTATAATACATCTGATCTATACAAACCAGCGTAAACTATACTTGCTGATATAATGACAAAATTTGCTTTATAAACACAGATGCTCTGTACTAAGAATAACATCCTACTTCCACTCCCTTGTAAGCCTGCATCAGCTTATACTGTATTATAAAAGGGCATAAATTTTTTATTAGTTCACTGAAAGGATATGAAATACACTTTTCTACTTAGTCCCCAGTCATTGCTTTCCTTAATTGCTATGTAATGATTTGAAGAAAAGTGAACCACATAAATATCGAGGTTTGGGGTTTGGATTTTTTTAGTTGAAGGAAGTATATTGTATATTAAAATGCTGTTTGCTAGACAGTGACCCTCAGTAGGATAGATAAGAGTACAATATAAAAGCATTGACTTTTTTGAAGGATAAAATCTCTGATCATGATCTCACAGAAGTCAATGCAAAATGTCCTGCTAACTGCAGTCACAGCAGTACTGCCCCCTCTATCTCCCTCCAGTAGAACCAGTAAAATAATATATGGCGACATTTGTATGACCATCCTTTTTTCAGTTTATGTAAGCCTGTAACAAGCAAAATCCAATCAATGACATATACCTGTCTGCACAAGAGATATTAAAGAAATTAAGTAGGGGGAAGTAGGGAGGGCACAAGTTTCTACAGATTTACAGTAGCATAATTTATGGAACAGTTTATTCCACATTGTCCATAGTGCATATCTGCTCTCCATATGGTTTCTGTCCTATTTAGCAAATGCAAGCACACTCTCTAAATGTCTCACTTTAGGGTGTGCAAAAGGAACTGTACTGTATATGTATTTTTGTTATAGGTTTCTAATACAATAAGAATAAAAACAACACTACTAAAAAAATATCAAAATTATACTATATCATTTCTGATATCAAGATGGGTGAAAAAAACGAGAAATAAAATTCCTTCCAAAACCAAAGCAGAAAAATACAAAGTTACAAAAATGTACTGCAAAAACAGCTTATACATTTACCACTTAGCTCCATAATGAAAAGCCCTATAAGCTTATCTGGAATACTTTACTTTGGAAAAAAAAAAATAAAAAAAAGCCCAAACATTTTGGATGACAATGACTTAAATCTTTTTAAATCAAAGGGTACACACTTCCACTTCTGCAAACTGCACTGCAACTAAAAAGCAAAAAATCCAAAACTCATCATTCTGCTGCAGTATTCAATGGTAAAAAAGCAATGGGTGCAACCTCTTCCCACTCAGAAACATATCACACAAGAACATGAAATTCCAACTTTGCACATATCTGACATGATATGTTTAGTGAAAGAATTGTTTAATTAGACAATAAAAACAGGAGAGGAAACCTGAGGGGGGAATTTTTTTTTCTATAGAAATTGTAATATTAAAAGACTGAGAAGCTCACTCTATCATGCCACATATAAAACATGTAGCAGAATAACATCAACAAACATTCAGAAAATAATTATAAACACTCTCTACTCAAGTATTTCAATGAGTGTTAATGATGGGTTCAGAGAATCTTGTTAGATTCTACTAGATTGAGAAAAACCGAACAGAGCATTGCAGACTACTATTCACTACATTCACTACAGGTGTCAGAATTACTGGAAGAAGATCTTCTAAGAACATGTAGAATTTTTTTTTCCACAAGCTACAAAATTAAAAGGAAGCAACTGACTTATTAGATTAGGAAATAAACAAAAACAGAGAAATAAGGTTTCATGGAGCATGTTGCACAAATATTTTGCTACTCCTTTCAAGCCAGTTCTGTCCCCACTTATCAGTCTCAGCGGCAAATGCCCTATTAATATCTTGATATCCCCCTGTACTTTATTTCTGAGTGTATAATTAAAAATACAGCCATAATATGTGCCATATTTATTTGAAGCGTATACAAGCATAAAAATATGTATGATTTTAAGGCACCACAGGACATCTACCAATGTTTGAAACAATACATTTCAACATGATTACAGAATCTTTAGGGTGGTAGAAATGGCTAAACAGTTTGATGAAATCATGCAAATGATCTTCAGGACACTGTCAACATACACCAAATTATTAAATGGCCTCCAACAGTGGATTTGTAACTTTAATGTCACTTTAAACTGCAGCAGAGAATGCATAAAAGAAAGTTGTACCAGTTACTGGATATTTCAGAAACCTTTCTTTTAGTTACTATTATGAATTTACCACAAAAGAGGAAGGCAATAAATTTTCTTATTCCATCAAGTTGGCTGGACTAATTTTTACATAGTAAGGTTTCTCTTTTTCCTACCACTTGGACTGAGAGACTATCTTCTTGATCTAGTTAACAGATATTTCATCACAGAGGTGGAAACACACTTATTATAAGCTCCTGATAATCAAGATATTTTTCTCTTGGAAACAGTCAGAAAGATCACTCAGATTGTGAATCAAATCCTGTGCTGTAATAGGGAAGAAAACATACAAAAGCTCTTTGTTGTTCTTTTTTCTGTCAGCTTTTGAGGAGATGGGAGCTGACAGCCACATGTCAGTTGCAGAAAAAAATAACATGTTGCAAAAAATAAGGTATTTTTAGCAAAGGAATTAAAAGAAAAATAGGAAAGAAAGACGTATTACTATCTAGATTTTTATTCAGGGATGTAACACTGCTTGCCAAAAAAGAATAGATGTTATAATTTCTATCTCACAGGCACCAAATTGTCCACAAACAATGCATGCAGATATCCTCAAAAGGTACAGACTTAGTTGGTACCCAAGGTTTATTGACGAAGTCTATGTAATGGCAGCAGCCATGATATAAATACACTCTGGATATTAGGACCCTCTTTTAAACCTCTAAATCAAACCAGAATAAAAAATTTCTTAAGTATTAGTTAGATAGTCTCTCATGCACTGTGCTCAGTGTAGCATATTTATTTTGTCTTAGACAGTTTGCAAAACATTTTCCTAGATGAAGATGTAGCTACCCTGTGAGAAGTCTATTCAGACTATCAGGCTATCTGATTACATTTCTGAACAAGCAGAGTTTAGGGGTAATGTAAGAATTCTTTACCTTTTATTTTTAACACATGTAATCATCTATTTTTAACAGTGTTTTCTCAGAGTATAATAAACCGTTATTTATGGCACAAAGTAATATAGCCTCTCACAGAGTTTTAGACCACAGTAGTAGTTCTCTGCTTGACAGAGTTTTTATTCTTTGGCATCATATTCCATGAATTTAATGTAAGATTTAGATTGATAAGTAAGAAGAAGAATTTTTTATTATCAGGAAACTAAGACCAAGCAAAAGAATGACCATTTTGCAGTCATGAGTATGAAGACATCAAGAAAGGAAATCTGAATGCTATTCATTTTTCAAGTCTTTTACACAGGCCACCTCTAAAGAGGAATTGTACACAGAATGCAATTTACAAAATTTCTAAAAAGTCAGCCAGATATTTCAGCTTCAAATTCAAGAGTAAGGTTGGTCACAACAGCAAGTTAGCTTCCCATATTAATAAGGTCACATAATTTTGCATTAAAAAGTGAGACTACATTATAATCATACCTTAACTGCTACCATAAAGTATGACAATTCAGGCTTCCAACCATAATGTCGTTCTTTTTCCTAAGTCTGTCTTACAAAACTGTAGAAAAATAATGCATTGAAGAAAACCTTACTTTTCCAAGGCCCAACTAAACCCAACCTCCACCCCCCTTGTTTTCTTGCTGAGCATGACACCATTCACAGATTCATCAAGGTTGGAGGAGACCTTAAATACCATCTAGTCCAACTAACAACCAGTATCACAATAAGCACCACCCAAACCATATACCCCAAGTGCCATATGTCTTGAAACTTCAAAACATTGCCTGGCAGCTGGAAATATAAATACTGAAAGAAGTTGAAAGAACAACTACAATTCAGATTTACTATAACACTTTTATGAACAATCAGCCCTTATTTCCATGGGAGATAAATGTAATTAGCTGAGTGTTACAGACCCATCAATCAATCCAATCTACTACTAAAGTCAAAGATGTGTTATTTTTTTCAGGACAAACGCAGCTACAATGTAGTATCATTAAAAGAAGTTGTCAACATTTTTCAGGATTTATAAAAAAGCAAAAATTTTGCATTAATTACTTCATGCTTCTGAGAATGTTTCAATGGAACAGATACGGCATCTTAAAATATTACTCTAATAGCAAAACAGGAAAATTTTCATAATAGCTTTTTTCAGACACAGTGCCTGGAAATTTATTGAACAACTTGAGCACTCTGAGGCACTCAAGAGTAAATGATAACTGAGTTTGGTGAAGTCTAATGTTCCTATGAGAGATGGAGTTATGAGGAGGACACATTTTATAGTCATGTCCTACAAAATACATCTTTGGTAAAAGATGTTTCTGTGATATATGTTCTTTCCCAAACTGCATGACTGCCTTTGGTACTTGTTTACAATGACTCTTGTCTGTTCATTCCTGTGGGGTTTTTTTTTTCTCTTTTTTTAGCCTGCAAACAATGTAATTAAAGATTAATATTAAAAATACACAATTAACTATATAGTGATGATGATTGATGCCATCTCAAGTATTTAATTGAAACATTAAACTATTGCATTATTAAACATATGAATGGAAATGAATCTATTGCAAAGGGTCAATGGGACTTGGAGATAGAGGAGATCACTCTTTCTCACTCCAGCACAATCCTGTCCTTCAGATACCCAGGAGGTGATTGCAGACCCCATTGCTGAAAGGTGCTGGAAAGCTAGCACATGCCCGGCACACCCAGTCTGTCCCCACAGGCTCGGCTATCTCCAGCTGTGTGCTCACTTCGCTCTACAGCAACCCTTTCAGGGGAAAGAAGAAGGGAAGGATGAGGGAACTGAAAAGGGAAACAGCAAGGGAAGAAGAAGGAGATCAGAAGGAAATGGAAAGCAGGAACAGAAAAGGAACAATGAACAGGAAGAGAAAGGAAGAGCTAGAGTGTCAGAGATGCACGTGCATCTTAGTCCAGGGACTTTGCTCCTACTGAGATTGGACCAGTTACAATGAAAATGACCAGCTCTTTGGATAGCCTCAATGTGGGCCTGCCCTCTAATAGTTAGGAGTTATTTGTTAGAATCCATAAAATTAGAAGGTTTTGAGAAAGTTGTGAAAAAGACAGGCCCCAAAGACTGTAAAGACAGTAGAATGCTAAGACAGCAGAAAAGTTCTAAGCCATAGTGCAGATGAGAGAAATAGAACAATAAGCCTGTGTGATTTGCCTTTCTAGGTTGCAACAAGTTTATTTAGAAAGTTGAATATGAATAGAGCTCCGTGCCTTGTCTCTTATAAACGAGCCATTGTGTTTGCGAATAAGCCGCTATTGTTTTAACCAAAGCTACATGTTCTTCAAGGGATTAGATAGATCTACTGTCAATATGCTTTTGCTCTATGTGTGATTAGCTGAAACTTAGACTGAGAAATCTTTATGCTATACTGTAACATTACGTTTCCTTAGCAATCTGTTTGAATCAGAGAACTAGTCACATCTTTGTCTCCATTGTCATAACAATGTGCTGAGACTGATGCTGAAATAAAACAACTCATAGCTCTGATTCCAGTGTCCCGTCCTGTTCCTAGCTGTATAGGCCACCAGTAGTACATTATTTGTAAGGACAGACTTGTCACATTCCCATTGCCTGAGCTTGCAGTTGTCTGTATGCCTGGAGACATACCAGACTGGCACTTTGACCCTGACTTAAGGGCTTGACTTCTTGGCTTGATGTTGCTATGGATAACTGGCTTACCCAAACCATCATCACAGACCTGTTCTATTTTTGTGGCTCAGGTATTGGGGGATGGCACCCTTTCTTTTCCATGCTGTGGTGCTCATTTTCTCACTCATCTCACAGACCACTGTCTCTTCTTGTTGCTCCCTCATGCCCAGTTATTCCCTCCCTAGTGCACTGCATGAAAAGGTCATGAAAAGGAAAAATTAAAACATTCAAGTGCATATAAGCCTGGTCAGCATACAGAATAATACAAGTTTGCCCTAGTAAATAAAGTAATAACATTGATATGGTTTGCAAAACTTGCACTCAGGATTACAACATTATCAAGGTATCCTAGTGATGCCTGTCATTGGGTGACAAAAAAAAAAAAAAAAAAAAAAAGTAAAACCAAACCCTGCATCATGTTTTATTTAGCTTAATCTTTCCCCCTCTAGTTCAGACTACTGTACTTAACAGGAAGAAAATAATAAGGGATTCGGAAATATACATGTGGTTAATTTAAAATGCCAAGCACCATATGTATTAATAAAATAAATATAACATTAGATAAGGCAACCTATTACAGTGTAATAAGCACATAAAAATGAATTGTTGAACAGGTGCCGTGAAAGGAAACATCAATTAGAAAGTCAATTGGAAGGTCAAGATATCAATTAAATGGTTAATGAGCTATTTCTGGAAAAATCAAAGACAACTGCATTATAGAATTGCTCAGAATACGAGCTAGAAAATAGTTCAAAAAGCCAAAGGAGTGAAAGGGCAAATGTGATGGATGAATTAAAAAAAAAAAACCAACATAAATTGTACTGGTATTTCTTTGTTTTTCATGTAAGCTTCAGTGTAACTGATGATACTGTTTCCAGTTCATCACCAAATAAAGACAGCTAGCCTTTTCTAGCATATAATAGCCATTAAGATAGAATATTAGCCTTAAAGCAATTAGTCTCTCTGTGGTGGAAATCCTAAATATGACACTAAGCCACATTATCTCCTATGCCTTCTCTCTTCTGGTCAACAGGCTAGCAAATATAATTATGACAAAAAGTAAAGCCAACTTCTATACTACAATGCCAGATAAAGAAAACCTCAGGGCAGCTTTTGCTTTGCATCTGTAAAGCCTTCAGGTAATTGCTCAGACTTTTTGCATCAAAATTTTGAAAGAGTTCTGCCGCCCATTCACAAAGAGGTGATCTTTGGGATTCAGCCCAGCAGTGTTTAGTTAGCTCTCCAAACATATGTAGCATATCCTACCATTATATATATATCATGACTAGATGATTCATGACTCAAGAGAACCTTCTTCTGAATAGGGGAAATTTGCATTTCCATTACTAAGTATGGTGAAGAGCACAGCTAGTACAATATCCACATTCTAACAACTATGCCTTGGAAAGAGGCATAGAATAGCACTATTCTGATGCTATCCCATAATTTTTTCCCAGACCACAAGTATTTTGGTTCATGAGATTTCCACAGTGTGATGGGAACTATGCAGTAAGCTCCAGTTAATCTCTCCTCTGAGTTCTTGTCCCATGTCTGCTCAAACACTTGTAAACATTCTGCTCTCACAGCATCAATGTGTACATCCAATCTGCAATCAATGTGCATTCAACCTGCAAAGACTTGCAAAAGTCTATCACTATCTATCATGAAGATACATTCTTTTGTTTTAAACCAGTTTCCTTTCCATAATTTGTGTTAAACAAATCCTGCTTGTGCCAATGAAAGAGGCATTGAGCAGTCTACTCTCTTTTGACAATAATTCTGCAGATTTCTCCTATCTCTTTTAGTTATTTTCTAAAATAATGAGTCCTATTACCTGCGACTCTGTCTAAAATAGTTGATGCAGTCCATACTTCTTCCTTTTCTCAGAATCTTTTTTTCTTCTACCTTTGTGAATTCTTTTTTGAATAAGCCAACCAGAACTCCTCACAGTCTTCAAGCTGTGGCAAACCATGGATTTATGCAGGTGCATAAATCATATTAATTGTTGTCTTCTTTGTTCCTTTTCTAATCTTTTCTAATATGTCACTTGTTTCTTTGACTGCTGTCAAGCATTGATTTGCTGTTTCCATGCAGCATCTATCTCAATTTCTAGGCCTTTTTCCTGAGTAGTAACAAGCATTGAACCCATCACTTGATACTAAAAAACTGTTATCTTCACTGTTATGCCTCAGTTAATGAATGTGAAATGCACTGAATTTCACCTGCCATATTACTGTCCAGCCATTCAAATTTGTTAGGTTCTTCTCTTATTCTTGCCAGTCACCTCTCACCCTTTTTACATTCCATAGTTTCATACCATCCACAAACTTTCTCACCTCACTGGATCGATCTTTTTTCTGATATTTTTATGAATTATTATGTTAAAAGATACAAGAATACTTGCAGAACTACCACTGTGGCTTCTTACACTGCAAGGATTTACCCTCTAAGCCAAGCTATGAATTATTTATCCAACTCAGACCTTCTATTTTTCAACATGGATGTTGAAATCCTTAAAAAGCCTTTTGGGAATCCACATATCTACCACAACTTACTAGTGTATTTAATAACACATTCAAAACACTCAAAAGGAATTTAAAGTGAGATTTCCCTTTAAACAAAGCTTGTTCTTTTTCAAGTTTATTTATCCCATGTTCACCAACTGGTTCCCTGACTATAAACAGGTTGAGTCCCAGGCCCAGTAAAGATGTAAGGCATACAGATACAGACATCTTTCCCATCTCACAATTCTCAAGTACCAAGGTAGTTTTACCTGCTCTTTTCATCAAATAAATTATTTCAACCCTGTGCTAGAATTTTTAGGTGCATAGCCTCCTATTCTAGGGTCCTACTGATGTTTGTACTACTTCTTCAATAGTATCAGTATGACAATGTCTATTTGTACCATTACAACTTCACTGTTGCTGTTGCACAACTCTTCAGCTGGTCTTTAGAGTTCTCTAAGTCTGTATGTTCTTGGCTGTGAGCCAACAGAGCAGTCTCCCCTACCCTCCTGAAGGATCTTTTTATAATTCTCAAGACCTTCTTTGATTTCACGCCTCCGTTTTTGGAAAGGGCAAGCCTGTAGGTAGTTTCTTGCCATTACTATATTAAGTCTCTTGAAATTTATCATACCAGATGTCTTATCTTTCTCTCAGCATTTTCTTCAGTTAATCCCTTAATTTTAAAAATAGCATAAAAATTGCTTATTAGAGCAATTCCACTCTGTAAGAGTTAAAGAATAAAATTAATATAAATAGGATTAATGTAATTTGACTATACATATTTGTAGCATTCACAGAATTAGTGTCTCTAGACTCCCTTTTGTTGGAAATAAATACATACTTCAAAACTGCGATTTACCTCACCAGCTTCAGACACTTCCTCATAGGAACTATATACAAAAAATTACATAGATGTATTTATCTCCATTACAGAGGAACTGATGTAGACCAAGGGTAGTGGTGCAGAAACAGTGCATCTAATGATGTCACAGCACAAGCACAGACTTCGCTCCATAGGGAGTCGGCTCTCTACTTTTACTCAAGACAATGCAAAACAGTTTATTTTAATGTTGACCTCTCAGGTTCACTAGATAATTTGCTCTATTAACCTATTTTGTTGATAACTTGAAAATATTTAATTATTTATTGAATCTTAATTCTCACCTTCATTTAGTCACCATAAAGTTTTATCTAACCAGTTAAATCAACCAGAATAAATTAATGCACAGATACATTCACTTCATTTAGAAGACATCCAAACAAGGTATACACAGATAATTTTTATTCCATCAAATAATGTACAGTGACTCAGAGAAGCACAGTATAGAAACATCCAGTAAAAAACTCACAAGGTTTTTGACTAAACTTTCAAATACTCAAATGTAGCATCTTAGCAAACATTCTAGCCCAGTTCTCAGTGACAAACACAAAAAGTCATCAAGAACCAATGGGTTCACCAAAGTAAAAAATGTACAGCCGATTTCTGATTGCTTAGTAAAAATATTACCTCTTAAAATAGTTAATTAAAAATATCAAAGGTTATGATCCAGCTATTGGATAATCCATGATCCAACTATGGATCGTTATGCATTTTAATTCTCTCAAGTTTGAGATCTTTGTTTTTATTACCACTTTATCAACTACATTAAATAAAGCTTGTGCTGATACAGTCTGACGAAACATATAATCTTTGAGTTTTATGTAGGAGTACAAACATCCACTATGACAACTAGAAATTAATAACATACTAAAACACATTTAAGATTTGTATTTTCAAGAGATTTCATTTTACTGAGAGTTGCCATGAGTTAATCCATACAGAATTTCTTTCTTATAACCACTTTACTATGTCCTTTATTTGTTGTACAAACAGGAAGAAGCTTGAAATCAATTTTCTTGGGCTGAGGTTGCTTTTTGTTTTCTTTTTTTGTCCACACTGTTTACTTTACTAATTGTTTTTGCATAGGTGTTAGGCAGATTTTTTGGAGAGCTGAGAACAGATGGAGAGTTAGGTTCAGAAAAGAAATATTTCAACTGTATAAAATATTACAACTGTTTTGAAACCTGCTTTAATCACCACTCATTTGAAGGACTGTAATGGAACTGATCTTTTGGGGCAGAATTTTTCTGGTGTCATTTACCTTCAAAGCTAGCTAGCGTCAAAGGTAACAAATAAAATAAAGTGTCTGAAGAGACCCATCTTTTCTGAGACCTCAGGTGAATTTTGGAAATTGTATGTGGTAATGCCACTGTCTACCATACTCCTATGTAGTCAGTTCACTCAAAATTTTTCTCTCACAGAACTTCACATCACTTCACAGTCCTAATTGTTCCTATTCTCATTGTCAAAACAGTCATTTTGTGGACCTAGAGAAAGAAATTGAAAAAGAAGCCCAGTTGCTATTCCTAGCTCTTTCACAGTACCACTGATATTTCACACAGATATTTTTATATCTCAGATAAGAGATGATTGTATGAAACAGACGTTGTTCCATGTATGTGCCATCTTTCTCATCTGTTTGATGAGGAACCTTTTGAGTTCACATTTGATAGCTGTTTAAAAAAATCAAGTTTCTGTGAGCTTTGAGATTTCCTAACAAAAGCCAGTAAACAAGAGCAAAATATTAGCACTCTTCCTAGTACTAGGAAATGGCTGCTTTTCTCAAAGGAGCTGTAGAGCTGATATGCATCCAAAACCAAGCAGCTTCTGGCTTACTCTGCTTTTATTTTGTCCATGCTATTTATCTGATAAGGGGAGGATGATGGGAAGCTTACACAGCAAGTTTGGGGTTTTTTTGTTTAGTTGCCTTTTATTAAACATTAAAAACCAGAAATCCAGATTACAATTCTAAAGAAATGTCTGAAGCAAGATCACTGCACTATCACAATACCTTTATTTCTGATTCATACAGTAGAATCTGTCACTTTACTGAAAACATTTGGACATTACCATCAACAGTGATAGTGAAATGGTCTGTTTTCCTGACAAGCCAATGAATCAAAATTCTCCAAGCTGCCACTTTGCTCTCAGAATTTAAGCTTGTAGTAATTTTTTCCTTAAATATGAAGACAACCAGAAAACTCTTAACATGCACATATTCATGACATAAGAAAAAAGCAGAAAGAGATGAAAGTTATGTACTGCTACTGGTTAACACTATTATATCACACTAAACAGAGAACTGCGGAACTTCCTCCTAGGTGCAATTTTTTGGGGAAATATGAGGAGTTGGTAGATAGGACCAAATGTTGGATTTTACCCATGCAACCTGAAACTGAAATCTTAGGAAGCATTTAAACAGAACATAGACAAAAAATTACTTCAGGATATCAAGATGCATTCCAAGTCTACAGCTTGATACTCCCAAACTGCTAAGGTCAGATCCCCCTGGCTCACAACAGCCCTGGTGACCGGTGGTCTATGGAGAGGTTGCTACTCATTACACAAAATGTGCATACATTGCATACACTGCAGTCCTATTTCAGTGTCTACATTCTGATCAGAGTTCTGAATTTATTTAATTTTAACTAAGGGCTGATTGCCCAACATTTCAAAAACAAGGTTTAAATTCTTATATGGATCCTGACATGCATGACCACTGTGCCTATGAAGTCCAAAAGACCTAGGAAGGAAACAGCCCAAGAAGACTGTAAAAATCCACAGGATCCCAGTTTGGGTTTATACAGTCAGTGTCTTCTACAGCTTGTCAGTGTGTAAAATTTGGGATTCACGATTGCCATATACTTCTTTGTAAATCTCCTGTACCTTCCTATACATACTAAGAAAAAAGAGAGTATCACTTTTTCTTAGAAATGTTTTTATACATTAATAAAGCATGAAGCTGTAACAAAATTATTCTACCTAATAAACTAGTATTGACATATAAGTGGTATGTATTGAAGTTTCAGGAAAAAAAAATGTGATTCATATTTAATTTTTTATTCCAACTATGAGATTCAGTTTTTAGCAGATATTTCATTAGAAAGTATTACCTAAAATAGAAAAATAAAAACTAGATTATGCTAAAGGTGTCTAATGAAAGGTTTTCAGTCAATCTTTGATGGACATAAATACACTAAGGTCCTAATTACTGAGTTAGAAATTCATTTTTGCACCACTTATGAAAACAAGTTAAAATTTTAGAATATATTGTAATAGTACACAAAAAGGTTTTGAATCTAAAAAAGAAATTTTATTTGCAGAAAGTAGTAAGTAGTTCATATATGCTATTGAATTAGCTCAGTATTTTTGTAACTTTTTGAAATAATACATGGGTATTTTTGTACATAGCTATTCTCCGTAACATTATTATAACAAATTATTTAGGATTCACTTATCACTTGAAAAAAAAAATTTCTTGATGGTTTCAAAAGGATTGAATCCATAGTGTCTGTTAGGTCAATTGTCATATTTTCAAGGTTTGAAGTATGGGAGAAATAAGAACTTCAATTTTGTTTCTCAGCAATGTAAAACTTCAAGAGTGAAATTTTGCCATTAATTCCCCACAGTTTTTGCCTCATTCTTGGTCAAATTCAGGCTGAAATGTGCCACAGAGCCTGAAAGACTCAGTGTATGTATCATGAAGCCTGCTGAATACTTGACATTCTGAGACATCACATACAGGCGCAGTATTTTCCTGAAAAGAAATGCAAGTCTTGTAAATATGCATGATAAAAGTAAGTCACGTTTAAAATACCAAAGGTATTTTAGGTTCACATTTAAAATACCAAATACACAAGTCTCACATAGGTATACATTTAAAATAACAAAAACATAGCAATATAGCATTATTCCATCAAATATTAATCAATACATATCCACATATAATATATATATATCAATATATAAGCAACACATATCAATATATGAATAATGCATCAATATATATCAAATTCTAATCAGAAATCTTAGATAAATAAATATTGTGCATTAGTTCTTGATTGCTTGCTAATGTGGTCTGACGGTGATGCTCATTGTGGGCCTCTCACTAGATAGCTAACAGTGCATATCTAAGAAACAGCATGATATCAGTATATATCTGTTTTTTGAATTCACCAATGCAGAACCTTCCAAGCAGAGCACTAGTCTGTCCCAGCATAGTCATCACTTTCTTTTCTTAACTTTTATTCAGCATTTACCTTCAGACAAAATTCCCATCAAATACATCAGCAGAGTAGCTACTGAGCAGCATCATATCATACCGCCTTTCATAATTTTTTTAATAATACCTTATACAGAGAAAACAGTGGCACAAAAGAGATATTTACTCATCCTTTAATAAAATCCAAAGCTGTGCATGGCTTTAAAACATCCTCAACTCACAGCTGATTCAAGCAAATTTCTCTTCTCTAACCAGAAGTTCAGTATCAGACTAAATAACAGTCTTACGGATAATTCAGCAAATGTTATATCAAGAGTCTTTACATTTTAGATAATCAGCTCTCAATAGTCTGTGGAAGAGTAGACACACCTGAGGGACAGGATGCCATTCTGAGGCACCTGGAAAAGCCTTAGAAGTGAGCCCATGGGAATCTTATGAGGCCAAGGGCAAGGTGCTGCACCTAGGTTGGGGCAAGCACCAGTACCAACAGGTAGATCAGAGCAGCCCTGGGGAAAAGGACTTGGAGGTGCTGGTGGGTGAGAGGCTGGACCTGACCCAGCCATGGGCACTCACAGCCCAGAAAGCCAAACCTGTCCTGGGCTGCACTAAAAGCAGCTCTGGTGAGACCCTACCTTCAGTGGTGCATTCAGTTTTGAGGTCCCCAGCACAGACAGGACATGGACCTGTTGAAGAGGGTGCAGATAAGGGCCAAAACAACAATCAGAGAGCTGGAGGAAGTCTTATGAGGAATGGTTGGTAGGACTGGAGAAGAGAAGGCACCAGTGGGACCTTATTGGGACCTTTCAATGCTTAAATAGGGTGTTTAAAAGATGGGAAAAGGGGTAACAATTTTGGACTAAAAGAGGGTAGACCCAAGCTATATGTGAAGAAAAAAATTTTTATGAGGACAGCGAAATATTGGGCCGGGTTGCTCAGAGAGGTGGCAGATGTGCCACCCCTGCAAACACTCAAGGTAAGGCTGATGAGAGCTCTGAGCAACCTGATCTAGCTGAATACATCCCTGGCCATTTCAGCGCTGTTGCATTAGCTAACTCTTAAAGGTCCCTTCCGACCGAAAACACTGTAATATTCTCTGATCCTTTACCACAACTATAACAATTCAATTACGGAATATATAAGTATTTATGTAATAAATTATTACACTAACATTAGTGAACGGAGTCAAGGGAGAGAATAACAGGTAGCTTATTGTTATGTAATATTCAGCCTATTTTACTGACAACACTATGACTATAATTATTATCAGGCATTGGCTAAAAATTACTTAATGGAAGCTATTTCCACCCATCCAGAGATTATGGTACCAGTAAAGATCTTATCTAATTAATAAAATTAAGACTTGGTAACAAATATGCTTAAACAGATAATTTTGCCTAATCTCTTGCCGAAATCTGCTCTAGGGATGATTTTTCAGAGAAATTCTGCATGGTTTGCTCATAGAGGACAACATCTTGTCCAAGAGTGCAGAACAAGCACCAGGTGCTGCTATATCTTCAGCTACATACATTTTGTCACCTTCTCTCATCAGAGAAGCTGCAGTGAATAGTAAATATGGAAATAGCAATCTTCACAAGACTGCCTCTGAGGTTGAAAAAGCACTAGGTTGTTTTAATAAAAATCCATGCATTATCCAGGTAAAAGTCGGTGAAGCAGAGGAAGGATGATGTACATTTCTCACATCTCCTATCTTATTTATCTACTGAAACAATTACTAATATCGACTATTAGATTTGCATGGCCTAGGTTTGGTAGCAGGGGAACTACAGGAGTGGCCTCTGAAAGAATTTGTCAGAAGCTTCCCTACATCCAGCAGAGCCAATTCCTGGTGGTTCTACAGACGCACATACCACAGTCAAGGCTGGGCCAATTAGAAATGGTGGCAATGCCTCTGTTTAGGAACAAAGGAAAAAATTAGTTATTTCAATTTTAACTGCAGCCAGAGAAGAGCAGAGCAAAAACGTGATAGGAGCAACTCTGCAGACACCAAGGGCAGTGGAGAAGAAGGAACAGGAGGTGCTCCAGGCACCGGAGCCCACATTCCCCTCCAGCCCCTAGTGCAGCCCATGGTGAGGCAGCTGTGCCCATGCAGCCCATGGATGGCCACAGGGATGCAGCAATCCACCCAGAGCCCGTGGAGGAGCCTCACCCCAGAGCAGCTGTATGCCTGAGAGGGGGCTGTGACCCTGTGGGAGGCCTGTGGATAGAGGGCCCCTGCTCCCAGGCTGGAGCAGCCTGTTCTTTGAGGACTGCACCCCACAGAAGAGTGACCCATGCTGCAGCAGTTTGTAGAGGACTGTTGCCCATGGGATGGACTCACACTGGAGAAGTTCATGGAGATCTGTCTCCTGTGGGAGGCACCCCATGGTCTCACCGGGTAAGGACTCCTCTCCCTGAGCAGGGGCATTAACAACATGTGATGAACTGACCATAAAGCCCCAATTCCTGTCTCCCTGTGCTGCAGGTGGGAGGAGGTAGAGCTGGGAAGAGGTTTGGGGGGAAGTAGTTTTTCAGAGTTGACCTTATGTCTCATTACCCTGATCTGATTTTGTTAGTAATAAATTCAATTCATATCTTTAATTTCAAGCCTGTTTTTCCTGTGATGGTACTTTATGAGCGATCCCTCCTGGTCCTTATTTCAACCCGTGAACCCTTCCTTATATTTTCTCTCTGCTGTCTGGATGTGGAAGCAAGAAGTAGAGCCACTTTGGTGGGTGTCTGGCTTTCGGCCAGGGTCAACCCACTACATATGGAACAACTCCTCACAGTTGTGGTAAAACACATAATTAATACACTGGGGAAACTGATATACCTTTCTTTGTGAAAGCAGAAATTCTACACAGAAGGTTTCTAAAATTAATGTTCCTCCCTCTGAAGGAAGCTGATTTATATAGATTATTTCTGATAATAAAGATTATACCTTTGCCAGTAAATTTAAATCAGAAAAAAAAATCTATTTTGGGTGAATTGCTTCTAGCACACGAGCATGACATTCTTCTTGTCAGAACAAACACAAGCAAGACTTTCATCACATCTGGCAAAAATCATCATTCAGTATGTTTCTCATATTTCCATCACCAGCTTTTCTTTCTCTGGGGAGAAGTTTGGCTCCTCAGTTAGCCTGTCACACCTGGGCTTGCAAAGAATCTGGACAATCAGTGCAGAATATTCTGCGTACATGAGATACTGGTTTCTAAATAGGCCTCTTCCCTGGTGCCTTAATACTCTAAATAGATATGGACTTTAATGTGCAGCATAAAAGAAAATTCAGACTTAGTTAGTCTTTAGAGGCTGCTAACTAATGTCTTTCTTCTATGAACTATACAAAAGAGATTTGGGAGGCTTCTTTTTTGTACATGTTTTTAAATGACAAAATGTATGGAACCAAAAAACCAATGACATGTGGGTCTCTACTTGGAGAAAAAAAATCAGTATGTTCAAAAAGTTTAATTTAAAAAAGGTTGAAAAATGAAACCTTAAAAGTTAACCACAGGAGACCCCATCAAACACCAGAATTATCAAGAATATTCATTCTTTCAAGACTACACAAGTTTAGTAATGAGCTTTCTATTTTTAGTCCTTCAAAGAAATGCAAAGTTTTAAGCTACCAATAATAACTTGCTTAGGATTGCGGGGTTTTTTTTGTTTATTTGGATTGTTGTTGTTTGGTTTTGTTTATTGTCCATTGTCTTTAACATTTGCAATATTTCCGTTAAAAAAAAAAAACCAAAATAAATGAATTTATGTAAAATCAGATTAGACTTTGCAAAGCAAAGCAATGTATTTGCATTTGATAGGAAATCAAAGTTCCAGAAAGAAAAGTATTTCAGTTGCAATATTTAGTCTCTATGCATTTAATATATAAAAACGTGTTTATCAAATATATTATGACACATGCATATTATCGAAACATATTCACACACTTTTCCCAGACAATGTAGCTACTACCTGGAAGGCTGGAGAAGTTGACAAGATGATGTTAAGCAACTAGCCTGTGAATGATTCTTACTCTAGGCTTTTAAGGATCTTTCTAAAACAGATTAATCTCATTCATGTGTACAATTTATGAATGATTAATCAATTTTTAATTAAAAAAAAATGTAATTATGCCTTACTTAGAATCTAACTATAGATTCTGTATAAACATTTTTTTGTGTGAAATAGAAAACAGAAACAGAATGTTTCTTATAGTTTCAAACAGCAAACCTGAAGAACAGAATTAATAGATTTATTTTTCTAATAAGCTTTAAAACTGTAATTGTCATGTCAGTTTGTGTTGGCTGTATCTGTCTGCCAGCAAGAGACAGTGACCACTTACAGTGATTACAAAGTACACCAAATGTAGTATATATGTCATTTCTCCACAAGAGCTTGTTGGCAGCTTTGATCGACTTCTTTTTGATTACACCACAATCACCTCATTCCACTTTAGCTACTCTCACTCTTGCTCTCTCTCCAGGGGTTCAGATGTCATTGCTGTATACCTTAGCAGATGAATCAGTTTTCCTTTTGTTAAATCCTCTTCCTGGGAAGATGAATCTACTCATTGATTTTGACCAAAGACTGGGTTTTAAAAAGGGTAGAAGAGACTTCTGACCTTTCAAATGATCAGATTAAGGTGGTTATTTTCACATTATTAAGTAATCAGGGAAGAAATACATTAAGCAAGAGTTTAGTTCACAGGCTGTTTTGCTGGCTTCTAAAAACTGTTGTGCACTGACAGCTAACCTAGATTCCATTTCTTCCTTTTCCTCTGAACCACAAGGGAAGCGAAAATGCATTTTCACATTGCATTTTGCCTAAAGGCTCTCAGTAAAATTTAATTTTCTTACTGCATTGATTTTTCCATTATAAGTTGTAGGAGTCTAATGATATCTCATAAGAATTTTTACTGTTGAGAAAAAAGGATGCGAATGATTTAGCAATAGTAACTTCAAGTGATAGAGGACTTATTCCTAAAAACCTTCAATCTGTCTATTTGATAGGCAGATTTTGAAAACTCTATGCCATCTCACTATCCATTGGATGGCCTGAAGTGAGTTTCTTAAACAGTTTCATGAGGACAATATGTGAGCCAGTTTCATCAACATTTCTGAAAACCAAAATTAAGCTATCTAATTTTGGAGTTGAAAATAGTGCTTAAAAATTAACAGGCAACAAGGAAACAATACAACTGAGAGACCCAAAAAAACAAAACCATTTCTGTCCTGATGGCTACATTACACTCACTGAAGACTGACATCCTTATTATCTCAAATACTTCAAGTGTGTCATATTATTTTCGTTATGCTGGACAAAGACTATCCTACATCAAAAAAATATGACAAGAGTCTTGGAAAAAGAAAACTTGAAGGCTGACTCTTTCATTCAAAACAATTGTATCATCACTAAAGCTGCAGAAAATATGTCTGAAAACAACTGGTGTGACAGACTATGACACAAACTGAGTGCCAGAGCAAGCAAAGCAGAGGTTTTCAAGTCCTTGTGTTCCACACAAGAGATTTTTTTACTTATTTCACTTTGTCATGGGTTTGGTAGAGAGAGATGGAAAAAATGTATAAAATACAATATGTTAAATTAAAATAAAAAATAAAATAAAATTCAATTCAATTAAACAGCATAAAGCCTGATGACTGCTCTTCTTAGTAAACAATAGTCTGATAGGTATCTTCCTCCTTATTTTCTGAAGATTTGCAGAAAGCTGGCAGAATTTCCAGTTTCTTGTTTTCTGTGGTTTTCTTTCACAGTTAGTGCTCATAGAAATAGTAAAATGGACTTTATTAGAGATGCTGGAAACAAATTAAGGAACATCTTACATCTAGTCAAATCACCAGGGGCATATTTTCCTTTTTTGAAACCTGGAAAATAAATTGAGCTGAAGAACAGACCTGAGAGAAATCCAGGTCTGAAGTAGCTGCACCACAATTCACACAAAACACCTACACAACTTTTCATAGTCAGTCAGTTGCAGGACTTTTTTTGGTTTTGTCATCATTGTGGCTGTATGCTTACTTTACTTAGAAAAGGTGTCCTGGTTGTTGTTTGGGGAGGAGGAGGGGGGTTGCTTGTTGGGCAGCGGGGTGGTGTTTGTGTTTTTCCTTCTTTTCTTTTCATTATACGGCAAGTATTTCCATTACACAGTCAAAACTTTCTGATAAAATACATATTTTTATGCTAAATGCTTGTCCAGCACATTGGACATCTAGAAAAAAAATGTTAGGTGCACTAAACCACTATAACCTGTCTAGAAAATTTTATGGAGGTTGGTGCTTGGGATCACCTACTCTTCAACAAATGTAAATACCAGAAAAGGAGTTTCACATAGCATTTTAAACCACACTATTATACCTACAAGATCTGAAACACAAGTAGTTGTAATAAAGTCATGCAATGAATTAAATATTGTAATTAGACAAAACTATCCTATATTAAGAATGGGTTTCATAGATTTTTGTATAGTTCATTGGACTGACAAGTCCTGTTTGGAGAAGAGCTAGACATGACCATGACTATTATAGAAATGATGCACCAAGATTAGATTCTTTGTGGTTCAAATACTATGTAAATATGTGTGATACAATAATTTAGATGACAGATTTTGCATGCCTCCATGGTCTGTGGATTTCTTTTTTAGCGAGCAATCTCTGCTGTGCAGTAAAATTGTACATCAATACACCTACTCTATCAGAGAAGCTGAGGCTGACATTCCAGACTCTTATTTTTAAAACTGCCAGAGCTTTAGCCTCTCTCTAAATAATGGGTATGTCAATACATTAAAAGGTGGAAATTCACCCCTTCTTGGCTGGTATCACTTCAAAGTGTAAAATCAACTCTGTATATTTTAAAATGAAATACAACACTTCAAATTCAGCCCATATAATAGATTTCCTCTGTCTTTCCTGGGATTTAGAGTCATTCTGTTGTTGATACAGAACAGACATCATACTAACAATAGATGTCTTAAAAGAGTGGGGAGAGTCTCACTTCTCTCTCTCGTTTGAATCTAGCTTCTAAGACAAAAACAAATCAGGATGTTAGCTCCTAACACAAGGAAGAATCCCTGTCAACACAGACTCACCACAAGCAACAGCACTAAACACCAGCAGCTGCAACGAAACACTCCTACCTTCTCAACTGTCCCATTAATACCCAGAAGATTATTTCTTCTCAAATGAGAGATTGTCTCACACCGTTCAGGACACCCACACTGTCTGAAACCAAAGGCCAGACCGGGACAGTCAGAGTCATACCACTCTATACTCAGCATGTCTTATTCTCTCCAAAATTATCAATAAATATAGGCTGGAGGTCTTAAACTTTTTCCATAGTTCTGGCAGTGAGGAACATCTGAGAAAGGAATGTCTTGATATTTGAGGCTGTTTAAACATAGACATCTCACTGGATATTACATGGCAGGTTATGACCTGTCTTAAACTTGGGAAGTGAATCACTTCTTGTCAACACAGCACAGTTAAGTACAGGCACAGCGTATCTGACTAACAAAGACTTCCCTAGCAAATTCCCTAGCAAATATGTTATGTTCCTGGTGTGCACAAGGTAGTGACTACTCTTATTTCCAAAATAACAAGCATGAGAGAAGGGGGATAACGGGTGAAGAGAGGTGTGGGCGAAGCAGCAAGCACAGAACTGAATTAAAATGAAATATCCTGAGAGATTATACTTACATAAAATAAATATAATTAAAAAAATATGAACTACTCTTAGGAGCCAAACATGGAATACAGATCTGCCTTACACAGCAAAACATGCCAGTAGCTATAAACAGTTACGATTATACAATGGGTTTGGTTTTCATATAATGATCTGCTGCAGCTGAGGAATATATAGAAATCTCTTCTTGTGAATATCTAATGTGATACTACAAAATTTCAAATATTAATACAAGACCAGTCTAATTTATAAGTTAAGACATGGAGGGATATACAATGCTGTTACATATTATTATTAATATAGTATTACATATTATGGTATTAATAGGATAATGATACTTTGCATAATACAGTTTTATATATAAAAATGTGTTTCTACATAAATATCTCTTAAAATACAGTTAAAAAATTAATATTACATCCTTAACTAATCTCAGGTATGATGAAAGTAATATCTCAAAATGAAGAAATAAAGATTTCATTGACTACAAATCATTCAAAAATCAGAATTCTGCTATCTTCATACAGATGAGTCAAGTCCAGTTGCTTAAGATGCTCTGAAATGTGTTTCACACTACAGAAATTCTTTTATTGACATATGGAAGTGCTGAATACAGAAATATCTAGTGGGGTTTCACTAGGGTCATCTCTGTGAAGACTTCTGCTGGGTTTTAATTTTTAGAAATGACCTATATTGGTAAATTTGCTGATAATATAAAATTTGGAGGAAAACTACATCCTTAGCAAGCAGTAAGACAAGTTTAAATTAATCCTGATTTTCTTCTGTAACTCAGTTGAGATGCAGAAACTTAAATTTAATGTTCACAAATATAAAGGACTAAAAACTGAACATGAAAATAGTAAACTTGGACATTATATGAAAGGATTTATACTAAAACAAGAAATCTCATTTTTAGCAAATCACAAAAAAAAAAAAAAAAAAAAAAGGGGTATATTTCATATGTTCATTTAGATATACCAAAGCAAGATAAAGAAGCAATCTAAAATTCTTTAGAATTGCAGGTTGCAGATTTGTCATGTTGCACATTCATCTGGAAAGCTCTTGGAATATTCTGTGAACTTTTCATCATGACATTAAAAATAATGCATTTTTCACACTTAATCATTAGAGATAAAAGTGAAATTAGTCTCATTTTATAGGTGAGAATTTGAAATAAATCTGAAAAATAAACAAATTAAAATCCCTCAAGTTTTGTAAAATGATAAGGAAGTGATTTAACACATCCATACTTATTAATCAAACAGACTAACTTCAGAAATAGTATTTGGTAGTAGAGGAAAGTATGAAAAAATTTTAACCACAGAAGCACTGAACAATTTGGGTTGGAAACAATTTTAAAATCCAACCCACCTGCCATGAGCAGGAACACTTTGCACGAGACCAGGTTGCTCAGAGCTGCATCCAACCTGGCCTTGAACATTTCCAGGCATAAGGCATTCACAGCTTCTCTACCTTATCTGTTGCATTGCCTCACGACCCTCGTGGTGAAGAATTTCTTCCCAAGATCCAATGTGAACCCACCCTCCTTCAGTTTGAAGCCCTTGCCCCTTGTACTACCATGACAGCTATCTTGGGAAAACTCCCTCTCCAGGTTTCCTGTAGGCACTCAGGGTACTGGAAGGCTGCAATAATGTCTTCCTGGAGAGTTCTCTTCTCCTGTGTGAACAGCCTCATCTAGAAGAGTTGAAGAGGTGTCCCTGTTAAATAACACGTCTAACCTGTGAAGTCTGGAAGAAAAAAATCATATTCTTCTCCCACTTTTGACAAGAGAAGGCCAGGACAATCTCATATATAGACTAAATTCTTGTTTTAGACATTTCTTATCAAAGAATAAACTTTGTATGGAGATTACATGATCTATTACTCTGTTTTTGGTATGTTCTGGTTCATTCTTTTTAGGCTAAAAAATTGAACAAATGAGATAGATATTAGATATTAATATTAGACATTAGATAATAATCATCATCATCATCAAGAACCATACTTCTGTTGCCTATTAGAAACCTCCAAAATTTTAGGCATTGGGCTACACCCTCAACCCTGCATCCGTGTTTGCTTAACAACTCACATATCACTGGTTTAGACAGGTGGCTTAAACAAGCTGTCTACTGTTTTGGAAACATCTATTTCGGGATTTAAAGTAATACTGCACCACAAAGAGAAGTCACATACAAGAGATTTGGAGTTCTGGATGCACAATGTTTTAATGTCCTTCCTACTCGGCCCTAAATGTGCTGTCAAACAGCTTACAGAATCCTGTGGCTTTGTCAGGACCCCAGACTGTACGAACAAAATAAAAAAAACCACATAAATAATGCAGATGGGAAAAATAGTTCCATAATAAAATATACGTTTATCTCTTTTCTAAGACAGCATCAAGAAACCAATATGACTATGTCACTACATGCAGATGAGGTCAGTGGGATCCCATGTACATTTATGTGCAAAACCCTTACAAACACAGAGACACACAATTTCAGGAAGGTTGCTGCATCAAATTAACTTCTCCTCTTCACATCTCATTCTTTTGAACCACTCTTCTTTGGAAAAAACTGTGAACAGGGACTTTATTTCAACATTCCTTTTCCCATTTAATTTGTGGCATCTTAGAAGCAAGATAAATTTGAAGAATTAAATATTACACTATGTGTCTTGCTAACAGAAAACCACGGAACACTTGAGACCACTGGCTCTAATCTCATAAGTCTTCCATTCAATTCCGGGTCCACTCTCATTTGCATTCAAATAGCTTCATAAGAGATATTTACCCCCAACACAACAAGTTGCTATCTTCAGTGCACATAATTTTATATTCTATAGAGCAAGACAGTCAGAAAACTGTTTCCTGACAGTGCAAATATGTTTGCCTGCTTTTTCTTTTTTAATTTATTTTACCTGTTTTCATTCTGCTTGCAAATATGTCTACATACATATGAACAAAGCGAAAAATAATTCATACATGCTCAAAAAAAAAGCCATGACTATCATACATAACAAGTTTGCATTTATTTCCTCATGTAAGAAAACCAACACATTTTATCTGAAGATAAAAAAGCATTCCGTTTTTTATATTATGACAGGATTATTCTTGAATGAAAGAAGTAGCATATAATCAGGAATTCTAAAATTCCAACTATTATTCTCAACATTTCCACCAGGAATCAATACTTCAGTGGTAGTTTAGGGTCATTAAGTCAAAAGTGACATCAGATGTTATCTTCAACTGAAGATAAGTGCATTTAAGATAATTATATTTTGCCTCCTATTTTAGCAGTTAAACCCCACTTTCGAATACCAAACACTCTTAAAACAACAACAACAAAAAAACTATTAAAAGCCCCCAAAAAACAAAACACATGCAACTTTTTATCAGCTGAATTTGTGTTACTTCTTTCTCACCACCAAAAAATTGCTTGCAAGGCAATTTGCACTGATTTGTATCACTGCACACTGCATTATTTCATCTTTGCCTTTTCTATTTGTATAGAAAGCATAAGCATCTTTAAATATATGTAAACCATAAAGGCGATTTGCATACAAAAGCCTGCTGTGGTACACATTACCTAAGAGCCATGTTTGCTATTTAAAACTGTTTATTTGCAGGATAACATAAGACATATTTCTGTCTCAATAAAAGGGTTCTTTTATTGAGACAGAAATATTCTCTCCAGTTTAAGAATATTTTGAAATTTATAAGTTATTACAAACAGTTGTTTATAAATTATTGTAAACAGTTATTATAAACAGCTGTTTTAGCTAAGTCATTTGATAGCCATCAAGTTCAGTGAATTACAGCAAAAAATTAAGAAGTGCCTTGCATTTTTCTGATCTTGATCTATTTAATTGATCACATCACTGAATGGAAAGTGTCATAGTTCAACAGTGCCAGGGATCTAAGGGTCTGATGTCTCCATACTGAAAGATAAAGTCTATTTTGAAGAAAAACATTCATGCCACCCAATCAAAAAAAATAAGCTATTTACTTATTTTACCATTTGTATTTCAAAGAAGTAAATATATGAAGATTTTACTTCCATGTTATGAGGAAAAAGAAAAAAAACTTTATATACACTCCTGTTTCAGGGTCTTAGCACAGCTTGGCTAAATTACTTAAATAATACTAGATTTCATGTTTATAATTCAAACCGTATGTCAACCTCAACAGGAAAAAAAAATCCATTTTAATCATGCTTTCCATACTTTCCAGTTCTTATAATACATGTTTTTTAAAAGTGACCTTTGAAAAACAGCATAGGACCTTCTACTTAAACTGAAGTCTTAATTAACACAAGAATTCCTGTATATAAATTAATTTTATCTGGTTTCCTGAATTATGGGCAAAACTACAAATTACTTGCAAGCCTAACTAAAAATTATTCACAGGTCTTCAGTACTTCAAATAGCTGAGCGATCTTTTAAAGTTCCATAAACTGTTTTCTCTAAACAAGGCATTCTAGCACAAGTAATAATAGACAACATCCATGTAAATAAAAAAAGATAATGGAGAAAAACAACAACAAAAAGGAAGATAATCACCTATTTATTTTAAAAAAGCATAAGTAAAGACTTTGTCTTTTAAGAAATTTTTTGTCCTGAAATCAATTTGGAACCAAGGTCTCAAATAATTTATAGGTTTCATAGTAACAATCCAGGAGACAAAAGCACAAAACCTTCTTTTTAGAGTCTTACTACAAAAGTGGCATGTTTGCAGCATATTTGGCCTCACTTCCATTGTGTTTACAATATGATTTGATGTGCCATGGGAATGACTAGCAGCCTATAAGGAGAATCAGCATTCTAAACTGAACTGAAAACCAACTGAATTGCTCTCCAATGACACTGGCTCATGATCACATAACAAGAATTCACTTAAAAATAAAGAATATTATTTCCATTTAGATAAGAAGCATTAAACAACACCTGATCTGTTTTAACAGAAAAAAAAAGTCTCAGTGTTATTTCTCACTCTCCCTAATCATAATTCCAGCACATTTCCAAGAATCTAATTATAATGCAGTATCACTGAAGGTTTTTCATGGAGCTTGCTACTGATTTCTGGTGAGTACAAAGCCCAAGGTGTCCTTAGATCATGTTGATTTTATAGTCTCCATATTTGACAAGCAGCCAGTGTGTTTTATGATGTAGACCCAGGAACCAATAAAACCAACCTGTTCCCACCTATCAAGATACCAGGAAAAAAGAAGTAATTTTTCTTGCATTATGAGAGAGACTACTGTTAAGTCAGCTACTTATCCCTGTAATTACTAGAAGGGACTCCTGCATTTGTTAGAAGGAATTGTTAGAGAATTCTGGTGGTGATTTTCATAATTAAGATTCTGGTTTTTTCTATGGCCCAAAATTAAGCACGTGGGACAGTATACCCAGAGGTGGAATAATCATCCCTGGAAGTATTCAAAAAAATCCATGTTGATATGGCCCTTGAGGACATGGCCTAATGGTGGTGATACTCGGCTGATGTTTGGGCTTAATGATCTCTCAGGTCATCTCTAGCCTAAAGATTCTAGATGTAAGACACTGTCTGTCCCTCAGTATTTCAAGTCAAAACAGAACTCAGTGCAATATTGTAAGTTTTTGTAAGAATGTGTATGTACAGTAAACTTTTGCTTAACTTACCAAATAACAAAAAGTTGTTACTTCTTGAGACATGTAATCAAATAACTAAGCCTATGTTAGCAGGCCAGGCAACAGAGTGTGGAATAATCCAAGATGCTGCCAGAAAACAAAACAATTTGCAATTTACACTATACCTACAACCATAGCGTCATCTTCAAGACATAAAAAAAAAAAAAAAATAGTACTTTAATTTAAAATGTTTTGAATAGCTATTTCTTCAGTAGCTAGTAAATTCTGCTATTTCTGTTTACAGACATGACAACACAAAAACCATTGTGAAAAGGAGGAAACCACTCACCCAAATTGTGTCAACTTTGTCTGACTACTTACATTTTCTAGGTAGGGATGAACTTGCATAAAAGAAGCACATGAAAAGTACTCTTGCTTTATTAGCTATGCCAGCTTGGCTCAGCTGTCCTCTGATTAACATGGAGGCCGTTATTCTGTGACACTCATATTTGCATGTTAACTGTACCTTTGGACCTAAGTATTGCTGGCTCTTCTAATTTTATATATCATCTGTGCTTCCACTGTAACTATTTGACTTATGCAACATGCTGCTACATTTAATGGTGATCTGTGCCTTCCTAGTGTACACATACTTTAATTTCCAATTTCTGAAATCTTTCCAATAATTTCAGAGTGGAGGGAGGAAGGGGAGCATTCTGTGTTTCAGTCTTTCCTCAGAAGCATATATAAAAATCATGCTATAGCCTTCTCAAACCAAAAACCCTGCTGATCAGCATGAAAATATATTTAAAGAAATAAAATTAGTACTTAAATTAATATAGTATCAACTTACTGGAACAGCTTACATTTTGAATAGCTGCATTTTGAAATATGCATAATTAGAATAATGGAGATTTCTTTTGTATTTTCACTAGTTCTAACATTCTAAAGATGTTTGCTTTCAAATACCACTGTGAAAATAAATAGAACGTACAATTATATCTCATCTTACAAGAGCTAACATTACAATTTGATATTTTGTGGAAACTCTGTTTCACCACCAATTTACACACAGTGTACATTACACTAATTTCCTTTTTTATTGCAGTTTTGTGAATAAAATTTGCCTGTGGCTATGTGGATATACCAATCTTATTAATTTGTGTTTTTATAATCAATCTATAGTTTAATATGAATTGCAAATTTCTAAGGGCTAAAAAAAGGCCTCCTGGAACTACCTTTGAGGAGAGATGCAACAAAGACTTAATTCCTGGTCCCAGAAGGGAAGGAAAAAATTGTGCCATTTCTCCAGATTCCTGTCCACTGCCTTCCACGTGAGACCTTTATTGATGGAAGGCACAAAGTAACTCTTGTTAGAAGCAGTGTAAGTCTAGCAGTGCAATGCTCTTCTTGACTGGTTATCCTTGCTTCATAAAACTGCCCTATCTGGTACTTTCTGTAACTCCTCTCTTATTTACAGCTCAAAATACACAGCAGCTCTATGGGCAAGTAAAGTGTTATTGGGATATAGAGACAGATTTGCAGGGTAATACAAGTCAATTAAAACTTCAGTTACTGTTGCAATAATGCCTGAACATGTCGGTCACACTCGGGTTTTTGTGGGTTTAGTTTAGGATTTTTTCCTTGGATTTTTTCCCCCTGCAAAAAGGAATAGACACCTATATAAATTTTTAAATACCTTGTTTTCGGATTTTACAAGTTATCATTCCTACAGGGCTATACTGGATAAAAATCGAATTATGCTTGTATGTCATCTTTTTCTTCTTCACTATCACACATTAATATCTTTTACAAGTAACATCTTAGTTCCTCTTAACACTGCTAAAACTCCAACTTAATAGCAAAGCAAACAAAAAAGTACTATATTGTTTACTCTGCTTTCATATTTTCCCTTGAATATTAAGCAACAAAGCAAAATCTACTTCTTCTGAAATTAACAGTGTGGTCTTGCAGTCAACCATAAGGTAAAGCCATTATTATTATTATAAACATAATTATTATACATCTTCCTCATTATCCCCCCAAGTTGTAGCTGCCTTTAAACTTTAATTTGATTCAGACATAAATGAGAACAAAATATAATATAATACTTTTGGAAACATTGAGTGAGGTTAAGTCATGAAAATCTCAAATTGACATATTTTATTTCATTTTGTATTTGATTTGTTTCCCCAAGTTATTAAAGAGCAGATAGCCAGCGAATCACCATAGACAGATGTTACAGTTTGCACAAACTGGAATTCCACACTACAAGGATGAGGGATATATATTTTCATGAAATTAGATTAAGTAATACAAAGTTTTTCTTGGATCCTTTTTTCTGCTTATGAAGCTTCTCTATTCTTTGTGATTATAAGGAAAATTTTGGAAAATCTCTTCATCTACTGATTATGGAAAATGTTTCTGGCTCACAAACAAGATCTATACTATTGCCTTTATAAAGCCTTGATAGATGGAGATTTCCATCTGTAAGAGTTGTCTTTCATGCGTGCTAGTTGCAATACTCTTTTATTAAGCTGAACACTTATATTTCTTTTTCAACCATCATTTAATGAGCATAATATCCAAGTGACTTTAGTAAATCCCAAACTTTCTGTCCAAACCAAATGCCGTCAAAAGTTAGATACAAATAGTATTATCACTGTAAGATTTATCCTATCAACTCTGCTTCTACGCCAAAATCAATAATCCTGACCTCAAAAGAAAATATTACTGCCAGTAATCTTTACTGGTTGCATAATGGTCAAAATGTCAATAATACCAAAAACAGAAAATACACTTCAGTATAATTATATTACACTGATCCCTAGGTCCATCTTTCTTTCCAAAACCAGGAAAAGGTGACCTACCAAAGTAGGAAATAAAACAAAGGTGGTGTGACACTACACAGTTCATCACATTAGTCTCAGAGGCACCAGCACAGTGTCAGAGCAGAAAAGCACACAAGTTGATTCTGTGGATGGACTATAATTAGTAGCATAAGATTTTGGACTCCATCAATTTGTACATCATTGACAAAAAGAGGAAAAACTTATGACAAAACAAGCAAAGAAAACCCAACATATAAGCTTGTTTCCAAATTTGAAGACAAGAATGTCATTTTCAACACGCGCAGATTCATACATGCATGATAGGATTTCTAGGATGTCTCCAAAATATAATTAATCTAATTATGCTGATAGCTAAGCACAAGTGTTGATTAAGGGAGCTCTGTTATCATCAGATATAATTAGCATAACATGAAAAAATCCTTGCCTTTGGGAAAGGCAAGGAGGAAAGGCAAAGTTCTAGATACAACATCAGAATATAGACGTGCACAATTCATAATCCTGAATGCAAATGAACATGCAGTTGTGTATGGTCTTTTTTTTCTGAAATACCTGTATGGGACTGGCTGCATTTGTTCCACGACAACACTAGCCTAGCACTGAGCAACTGCCTGAGGGCATCTAAAAGGCATAAATCACCTACGGTCAGGCGACTAGAACTTGAACCCAGTGGTTAAAGGCAGCGTCATCTGACTTGACACTGCACCAGAGAGCTGAATACCATGACTATTGCTGAGGATTTCTTCCATTTCTGTTACCCACTTTCTACCCTCACTTCCTTTCCTTCCTCATCACGCTTCTTTTAACAATTCCTTTTTTTTTTAATATGCAATGAAACATAAACTGCAATTTTTTTTTTTTTTTCACAAAGCCTAATTTAAGTAACCAAGAAATGCTTGGTTAAATAAATGTCACAATTCATGTCTTTTTTAATTGTTTCAGCGTTGAAAATTGATAAAATTAACAGAATATGCACATTCAGGGATTTTATTCTCTTTTCCCATTCAGTTCTCAAGCCAACCAAGACCTGTCAGAGCAGTGGAGGGGGAAAAAAGAGACATGATCTTATAACCACACTTCAGTGTTACTCAAAGACACCAACACACCTAAACTCATCCCAAAATTCATAAATGTCCATTGTATTGATTCTGTAGCAGAACTCTATCAGTTACTTTATCTCTTCACCTACACTAGGAAGCATCTGATATTTACATAAGCTGGAGTGTTTTCTTTCCCACTTTTATCAGTTTGGAAAAACACAAAGTAGGTGGAAGACATGACTCTTAAAAACAAATTCTTACCCCAGAAGGGCCACCATGCTTAGGATCAGTGAGGGAGAGCAGAAATCTAAATTATTATCTACTTTAAAAATAATTAGACACTCTAGCTGTGCTACAGCCTTCTGCAAAGGAAGGGTAGAAAAAAATGGGAAGATGGGAAAGAGTGGAAAAGGCTGCTTCCATGCTGAGAAAAAAAAGATGATTCTGAGCAGAAATATATTTGGATACTTTTCAATTTATTATTTCACATAGAATATGATAATGAAAATATCCAGGAATTGCACTTCCACACATACAGAGAGCTGTGGAAACCTAAAGTTGATGATGAAAAGCAGATGTTGCAGCACAATTATTTTTGTTAAGCCAAATACAAAGATTGTTATTCTCTAATAATCCTAGAATAGAAAATAAAGAAACAAACAAAAACCTATTGGGGGTTTTCAAATTAAAGAGATTTTAAAATAGGACAAATCATGCATTTTGATTAGGTCAAGGGAGTAGAACCTCTATGAAAGCTGCTCAGGAAATTTGGTAATTCTAGATTTTTCTTCCTTAGTAGAGATTGCCCAGAAAAAAGAATAACAGCAAGAACACAAAGAAATAATAATAATTTTTAAAAAATCAAAAAAATCAAATCATATTTCCTGACCATTTTATTCCATCAAATGGTTCCAGCAGATATCTTTTTTTTTTTTTTACTACTTTGCCTCTTTTCTCCCATTAGAATGAAGAACTGAAAACAAATGGCACAGGAAGCCCATTGCACTTTGTTCTACAAATGCAGAATATATTAATTTGAAATACTTCCCTTTTGAATTATTTCCTTTTTTCTCCAAGTAACAATTATTGTGCGCTGCTTATCCAGTTATCACTGATAAACTTAATTTTGCCAAAGACTTTCACAGATATGGGTAGCATGGTTAAGAATATTTGGTTACCCAGGTATAGTGACCTTCATATCTTTTGGCAGCTCTTGAAGATTTGCTGTCCATTGTACACTTTCCAGCTGATGCATTTGACAGAAGAATTTCCAACCTCACTGACTGATTGTTGCTTCAATGAATTGTCAGAGGACACTGGGTGTACATGGAAGAAGAGAAGTCAAATCAGCCCACTCTAAAGCCTACACACTGAAAAAACAGGCAGATAAATTTTTGCAGTTTTTCAACTATAGCTGCCCAGTATTCTTAGGAAAAAAGAAAAACAAAAAAAAAAAGGAAGATTAGGACAAATTGTGTAAAAAAGCCATTAGTGTATCTTTTACTTATAGGGAGAAAGGAAAATTTCACAGAGTATTTGTTCAAAAAACTGAAGAAATGGCTAAATTATTCAAAGGGGAACACAGGTTATCACTACATTAATGCAACAGTTCTACTTTTCTCCTTATTTTTTGTTAAGTACTCCATTTGGTATGCTAATGATGCCAGACCATAACTACTGATGTCAAATTTGAAATTAATGAGCTTTGCTGGGCAGATTTCTGGTTTTGAAGGAATACCAATGGTTAATATGACTTTTCATTAGGAATATTTCTATGAATGGTATGCACACAAATTATACTAAAGGTTATAGGCAACGAATTATTTGGAACTCACTTTTATGACTTATCTGTACCTACAATTTCCAGAAATTTATAAACATATAAAAAAGTAAGCCAAATTTTCTCTCAAGAAGAAATTTTTGACATATTCTTAAATACTTCTGCTAATAAATGTAAGATATGTCAATAATAATGATTTAATGTTGATCAAACCTCCCCCGGCGCATTCCTCCCCATCAAACAAATTTTTCAGGTCTCAAGATCTCATCAAAATATATCTCAAGTCTGATTTCTTTTGTTATAAACTTTAATATTCTGGTTGCATGACAGTTTGGGAGTTGGTTTGTACTACTAATGCATCAGTATGGTAACATCACTGTCAAAATGCACAAAAATTAAGTCAAAAAACCACACATTTCCTTCAGGGAAGCCTAGTTAGAGTAAAGTATCAATTGTAATTTTATATTATTATGTTTTCTGATAAACACAAAACTCTTTATGGTCTTCTATCTCTCTGAAGAAGCCTGAGAATGCCATCTGGCAAGCCTCAGTTCAAGTAAGTAAGGGAAAGCAACTCATGCTAAGACATAGACAGTGCACATGCATTCTCTTTGAACCCTTTCCATTGAGAACTGCTGATGCTTTGTGCTTTGCCTCACAGCATCACAGCATAGTCCTTTTAATTTAAAAGAAAATCTTTCAAAACTAAGATCATGCACCACCCTGTAAGATTTTTTCTGATTGTTAAATTGATGGGATGAATATCCTTATGTCATTTTACCCAAATGAGGGGCAAGTCATACATAGTTTTAGTTTATCTTTTTGTTACTGCCAGTAATTCTGTAGCTACCTAAGTAAGAGTTACATCACTGCTCTACCTCATACTTATGCGCAAGAATTCAGAGTATGTTGTGCTTCATCAGACGTTGAATACGGTACTAGCCTTTAAGGTTAAATTGAAGTCCTTCAACATAGATTAAAAATTTGTACAATAAGTATTCTTATTTAAATCCTGCTTAGAAAACAAAAAAATCAGATACTAAAAATTAATATTCTATGTTAGATCTAAGTACAGTTAGTTACAATACAGAAAACTTTTTTATTTTTTTTTAACTAAAGACTGAAGAAAAACACATTTGACTAAAAGAACAAGCAGAGTGAGGAGAACGCCAAACTACTTTAAATGCTGGTTTATGTAGTACAGGGTCTGGTGAGACTTTATGCCTTGCACCACAATGAAGGGTACATTTTAAGTGTGTAGGGGTGAGATAAAGAAAGAATGCGTCAAAGCCAGAGCAAACTTACTTTGCCTGACATACTCCCACATTGACTGTTAAACTGCTGCATAAGAGTCTAAAAATCACTTCACTTTCAGACTACAGTAGATGCAATTGTTCTTATGCAGTTACTTCTGCTGCAGTAGCCTTAAGAATTACTGTTCCCAGAAGACAGATTGGTGTACGCTTCCAACCTGCTGCCACCAGAGGACCTTTATTCAAGCTGGTCACCTTAAATCAATCATCATCGTGAAGCAATTGAGCTGTCACCCATGAGAAGCTCACCAGCTGGGAGGACCACTCTGGAAATGTGAGCTCACCTTACCCTCACAGTTTCCGTGATAACTGGAAGAGCTAAATAATTCCACTTCCCATTAAGCCCACGAGTCCTCCTTTATGTTTACAGACATTCACCCCAGCTGAAGCAGCTTCCCCTCAACCCACCTTTTCACTGCAAACAAAAAGCATATGCGTTTAACATTTCAGTGCTGGGCAGTGTAACACATTTTTCCAAATGAGCTAGGTAACTTAAAACCAAATAAAAAGCAGCATCCTGGAGAAAAGGCTATTTCCTGAATCCCATTGTGTACAGCTCTTATTTTTTAAATTCAAAAGAAAAGCAGAATGCACCATATGCACCAAAACATCACCTTACCTTTTGAGAAGCCATCCTGAAAATAGGAAAAATTCAGTTTAAGAAGCTTTTCACAATGGGATGAAACACAAATATGGGACTGCATGATGTAGAAAAACATTTTTCTAAACCAAATATTTAGACAAAGCAGAGTACTGGGCCTGTAATATGTATCTATCTGTTAATTAGCTACTATATGAGCTCATGCTGCTTACAGCTGGAACAAATCCCCCACAGCATTCTCAGGAAAATCATCGGACTATTCAGAGCCTTCTTCATACTGCAAACACACACATCTAGAATTCTCTTTATCCAAACAGATCTCCAAAATCTTAATTTTACTTTCAACATAGTCTAAGTACATAATTTGGAAAGAAAAATAGTATTTCAAAGAACTTTAAAGGCATTTGAAGCATTACTTTATTCAGGAAAACTTTAAAACATACTAGTGTTTTGATCAATTTCACAGCATTGCTGGCAGAAATTTTATAAAACTGATTTTAGAAACCAGACTCTGCAGTAGCTGATCAGTTAAAATTTTATTCAACTAGATCTTCATTTTCTGTATTGACAAGAAAAACCCCACTTTTTAGAAGTGGCTACAAAGTTGCCAATACAGAAATATAGAATGTAAAGAATACAATTTCTTACACGATAGACTTCACTTAATAAAGCATATTTAACAGAATAGAAATGTAAGATAAATAGGATAATTTCTGCAACTATTGACAACAAATGAAAACAGATGAGTAATTCAGCCTTCATATTGACCATAAAAGTAATACATTTGCAGCAATTTTCTGTTTATTGCTATCTTTTCTGTTATTGTTTCGTGCTGGATCTTACAAAAGAAGCTACTAGAACGGATAAACTGAAAATCAAACAGCATCTAAAAGCATTAAAAATGATTAAAAAATCTCCCAGTATGCATTCCTTTTGCCTGTGTGTCTGTTTCCTTCTCCTAGTCATTATTATCAAATATATTTAATTCTCATTTGAGAATTAATTCACGCCTACTGCCTATTTCCTACTAGAATTTGTGTTTGCTACCAAGTATTTTTATCACAATCAAATATGTCCAAAACCGTATACTCTAAATGCACTTCTCATCAATACTTTGCAACCCCATTTTTATCATTATGTTATCACTGTGACACAATGTCCCTTGCCAACTTTGTCAGAGTTTGCTAGGATTATAGCTGCTAGACTTCAAGGTGGAAAATCGACAAGAAAAAAGGGTTAACATAAAATCTCTTTAAGAAACTTCTAGTACTAATGACCTTATAATGTATATGTGGATAACAAAACAAAATAAAACGCCACATATACAGGCATTCTCCAGATCACGTACATTTGAATCTGAGCTCTTTCTATGGCCTTTTCACTTTTTTTTTCTATTTTAAAGAACACCCTGAACATCTCTTCCTCCTTAGCCATTTTCCACACAACCCTTATGGCTACCAATGAAGGAAAAAACCTACTTTCTTTTAGTACAGTTATCAAAATCCAAAACCCTAAATTATAGAACATCCATATAAATGTCACTGTTAAATTTATATTTGCTGGTTATGAGGTCTTTGAAGTGATAGTAAATCAATACAGCTTATTCTAATTACGTGAGATTCAGGTACCAATCTGGTTTTGTACTAAACAAGCTTTGGACTGATGAAAAGTATCAGTGACCTTTTCCTATATGCTGAACTCACTTGTTTTCCAATTAAGCCAACAATGATACCTTTGTTTCCCCAACTAGCTACGGTACTTCAATTCTGTAGAATTACCATCCCTATACGCACAAAAATTATCAATGCTTTGTAAGTTCTTAAAAGAGCACAGACAAACCAAGATTAAAGCATCAGTGTATTACTGGATATTTATCACATTCCCTATTTTAAAATAGTTTGTGCTATCAAGCAGTACGTTTATTTGTGTACTGTCAGTTTCTTCAGCAAAGCCACATTTAGTAAAGAACAACGAAGGAAACACTGGTGTTATTTTTTCATCACACTTTAGCATCACAAAGTTTGGTGGGAGTTCAGTATATTAAGTGATTAACATTGACAATGTTTGTTGGCATTGGCTTCTGAAAACTAATGCAGGTATCTAGGATTTTACTAGTCAGAAATCTTAAATATGCACATATCAGAGGAATTAATCATTGATTCCCTGTAGACTGCTTATATATTTCATCAAACTATTATCTGATCTGAATAACAAGAACAATTGCATAATAAACCACATTACTGCTGACACATGCAACTTTGTTATATCAGTTATGTATTTGCACAGCAATAGGTGTTCCTAAAGTCCTCTCTTGTTTCTTCTGAATCAGATTGACCCAATTTGACATTTGCCTATGCCAAAAACTCATAATTGTACCTGAATATATAATCAAGTACAATATGTATCACATTTAATTGCCATGATGAGGCACAGGTCATTTTTCACAGCAGTAATTACCGCAAAAGTGGAGTATGTTTTGAGTACTTTTTCATATAGATTCTAAAGTATTGCCACAACATATTCTAGATTAAAGAAAATCCCAAAGACAAATTTTGAAGACTGTGCTCCAACTAATAAAGACATTGAGTACATAGGCATTTGAGCTAAACTAGACAACATAGATCCTGTCTGGTTAGTCATAGGTACTTCTTTTTTTTTTTTTTTTTTTTTTTTTCCAAATAGACACACTGTTAGACATTCAACACTGCTGCATGTTTAGGGCCACCTAGCAGAACTGAAAGCTTAGCCTAATAAACTTCACTGCATGCAGTCTCAAAATAGTTCATGCAAATTAGCGGGATATATTATTTTAATGTGCTGTCCACAGGGACTACAATACAGCAAAGAGCCATGTCAAACGTTACTAAGTCATTTAGAAAAAAGTGAGCAAAAAGTGGGTTTTTTTTAACTGAAAGGTAAATTCATAGTACTAAAATACTATCAGTAGGAGTCCTTACTAAATCAGAAAATGTGTTATCCCTTAATTAAAAGTTCACGAGTTCATGAGGTATTTTTCCTGTCATAAATGGCAATTACCAAAAGACTACTTTAATGCAATATGAAAGTCACCCTGATTCACTGTCTAAGAACTTGCACCCTATGCTTTTTAATTCCTTCCTAGCTCTAAGATTATGAATACCTGAAAGTAACTCTGAATGTCATCCATCTGCTACTGCAGATTTAGTCTTTCCTGCTTGTGTCACATTAATTTCCTAAGTAAATTTTGCTCGTTTTCTTTACTGTTGTGACATAAACTACTTTCTTTACTTTAGGAAGGAATGCATTTGATTTGACCCCGATAAACTTTCACTCCTAGTGACATTCATTAGTTGTGACTGATTTCAAAATACACCTGAAAGTGCAATATGAATTTCACATTTCGAAGTTTAATAAAATGCATTTGTAAGTTCATGTTTAATGGCTTCTAACAGCACTACTTAATTCTGATTAGGTGAACAGTAAAGACATAATATATATGATATTTGAGTTGTATTGTCTATTTACAGTAGCCACTTATTATTCTGAATTTGTACTGTAAAATAACCCATATTTGCCAAGAATGTGTAAAGACACAATTTTAATTTATTCTAATTCAAATGCACATTGTCCCTACAACAGATACAACACATGAAGAATTTAAATCCAAGTCCATTTGGCCAGAATAGGGAAAAAGTGCTGAAATGCTATTGATTCCTTTCAGTACATTCAAAAACACCTGACTCAACTGTATTTCTACTGACATAACACTGAGGTTTTATTTATATATTAGCAAACATGAGCAAACATTTTCATTGCCATACCTGTCATTGTTTTTTCTTTTCTCTACCTAGGAAACAGTTAACCCTCAAATACAAATACTTGCTGTCTCTCTTAGCAGAAAAGCAGGAAATGTCAATAACGGGTCCACTGTCCCAAGAGAAATAACGCCTGCAAAAGTTCTCTTTCCCAGATGCAGATATATTTAGTGCTGAACAACACCTAACAGCAGACACTTCATGACATACATTTATATGATCTTCATACCTTCTGTTAACTCTACAGCTCAGCCATCAAACCTCAGATCCTCTGCTCATGACACCCTTTTAAATGAGTTTATCTTTTTGTTTCCCCTAGATCGTTCTCACCTATCGAAAACAGTGCCATCAGTACTTTTAAATATGCCCTATAAAAGCCCTTAGAAAGCAAAGCTGTTGTCTAGAACTGTCATCCTCATCAGAAGAAAAAATACACATGCATTTTATACATAGAGAACTTGATGAAAAATTTAAGAACTTCAGAGACATGGACTAAAAATGCTTACAAAGAATGCGGACAAAAATATCTTAGTATCTATAACTCAGGCACATTTTATATTAAACTGAATGTCCTGTCACCTGCCACTGCTTTGCAGGTCAGACCATTCTGCAGACCCCTCCTGAGGGAGTATCTCTTTGTTTAGATTTTGTCGGTATTCTACCACATACCTACACCTGCACTGAAGTATGACATTATACAATACTTGCCACACTCAGTTTCTTTAAACAAGTATTCACCTTCAATTTTCTTCACTCATAAAAAAACCAGAAAACCACTTAATGCACCTTCCCACTAAAAACAGTTCCAAGTTACCACGGCCAAGTTTCTCTCTGACCAGAACAGTAACCTGAAAACAGAAATGCATGCACATAAATATACCCAAATATAAAGATGTATGTGTGTGTGTGTGTGTGTGTGTGTGCATATGTATGTGTGCGAATGCTAAGAAAAAGTCTGGACAAGCCTGAGAACACAGGGACAGTAAGCAAGCACAGAGAATTTACTTACTAATGCTGTCCACTCGGACCTCTTTGGAAACCTGAAGGAGTCTCCGCTTTCCCCTCCTGCCAGTCAAACGCCGCGTTGTGCCCCTAGTCCACACAGGCCCAGAAGGAACTGCAAAGAGAGAGAAGCACATGCCCCATCAGGCAGTTCTCTTTTGATGGGATCCAGCTCCGCTGCCGCTAGCTCCTGGGGGGTAACCCTGTTTTCAGAGCTGACTCCGACAAGAGTCATTCTTCCAAAGATTTTTTTTTTTAACAGTGATTTTAAATACCTAAATAAATAAATAAATAAAAAGGCTTCCCGGGGCTCCTTCCCCTTAAAATTTGCGGGGGGAGGGGGGGTCTGTGGGGAGGTGGCGGGGAGGTGAGAGGTAAGGTACCTGCAACTCTCTCCGATGAGGCCGGCAGAGAGAGAGAGGGAGGGAGGAAAAGAGCGACGAGAGGGAGGAGAGAGGGAGCGAGCGAGGGGTGGGGAGGAGGGGTGGGGGGTGTGCGTGTGTGCGTGTGTGTGTCTGTGTGTGTGCGGGGCGGGGGGCGCTGGAGCGGCTCTCGGTGCGAGCACTGCCGTCTGCAGGCGGGCGGCGAGCGGCCCGCAGGGCTGCGAGGGCCGGAGCTCCCCGCGCTCCCCGCGGGGCTCCGCGCAGCCCCCGCCGCCGCTCAGCCCGCTCCCCTGCATTTCCTTACCGAGCCACTTGATGGCCGGCAGCGGCGGCAGCCCCCCGGCCCCGCCGCAACTTTGGCGGCCGCGGAGCCACGCCGCCCCCGCGGAACTGGGGATGGGAGGTGCCGGCCGCCAGGTGCCGCGCCGGCCGCTGCCCGCGGAACTTTGCGCCCGGCGGAGCGTGAGGGGCCGGGCTGGGGCACTGTAAGGGTGCGGCGGGGGCTGCCGAGCCCCGCGTGTTGGCGCCGCAGCCGCGCAGGGAGCCCCGCGCCGGGAGCGCTCCGCCACCCGCCTCCCCCGGCGCTGCCTCCTCCCACCGCGCTCCCGGCGTGTGCGACAGAAGCGAGCTCCTCGCTATTAATAATAATAAGCCAGATCTCCACCTTCCTCTCGCCCTGAGAAAACAATTAATAATGCATTAAAATAATGCACCTTTAAAGCCACCGGCTGGTGATAATAAAATAATGTTACCACTACTTAAGAGAGCTGCTGTGGATGTGGTGGCGAGGCACGTTTTCCTATCATTCACACCCAAATGTGAGAACACATTCTGCTTCTGGTATTCGTAAGTCTCTTTCCCGTACCAGAGCAACTATCACTATCACCATCAAAGAGAAAGTCTCCGAAGCTGAGTGGAGACACCGAGTCCCCAGGTGGCTTCTGTGGCTGGGCTGCAAGGAGGGCACCCTCCCCCTCTCTTCCGTACGCCCCAAACCAATCTCATCTCTTCTCCTCTTTTGCTTATACCGGTGGGTTAAACTCTGCGTTTGGCCCTTTTAGTGTTTTCCCTTCCGTTCCTCCCCTGACGGTAGTTTGTGTATTTTAAATAAAGATTTCATTCTGCCAACCCGCAGGAAGCTTTTAACAAGATGCAGCTGAGCGTGTCGATATCTTATATCTTTTTACTGCTGCTCCGGCGTGTACATCAACTCCAAATTCCTTTCTTTTCTTCTCCGCCTGATACTGTAGCATCTGAGACGGCGGTGGCGACAGAAGCGGAGCGCTGCTCCCGAGGGGGCACTTTTGCTTTGCCCTCAAAGTATCTCCCAGCAATGAGACCCCTTGGTGCCGCCTCCCCTCCCTCCTCTCCCCCTTGCCCCCCTCCCCGTTCCCGCTCCCTCACAGCAGAATGCTGGGGTGATTGCTGTAGGGTTTCCAGTTCCACTGATAACACTACACGGTCTGAGAACAGACGGGCTGGGGGGAGGGGATTTTCTTTTTAGTTAAGAATACAGTTTTGTGTTCGCGCTATTTTTAATTAAGATTTTTCCAGAAATAGATCCCATCGAGATTTAATTTACAAAGGTATTTCTAACTCCGGTCAACACCGTTTTCCGAGAGGAATATTTTCAATCATTTGCCTCCCCACAACAATGCACAAATGTTTGTCACAGACCTTAAACGTTATATGAAATTTTATTTTGAAAAGGATTTTGTTGTTGGGGTATCTTTGTGTACTAGGGAGTTTGACTGGGAGTGTTTTAGTGCTTTTGGGTTTAGGTTGTTTTTTTGTTGGTTGGTTGTTTTTTCATTTTCACTTCATCTGCATTAAAGTTAAACTTTGTTCAGTATGCCGGCTACCTCCTATTGATCTCTGGGGTTTAAGAAACACTTTACCCCTCCTCCCTTCCCCCCTCCTCCCGGGATTTTTTGAATCAAGGTGATTTCTTTCCGCGATAGGCGTTTCCCAACACTTAGATGCGCAGTTCTATCTTGCTAGTCCCCTGCTACTCCACAGATGCTGAGCCCTAAGCACTTGCCTCGTGCTGTGGCACCAGGTTAAGCCCGAGGAGCGGCACAGACCGGGCCTGAGCCTCCCCAAAAGCTGAGCGCAGCCTGCAGGGAAGGCCGCGGTGCAGCATCCGCGCCGGGGCGCGGGCCGGGCGGGGCTCGCCCGCGGTCACGGCAGCAGGTCAGCCGAGCAGCCCGCACGCAGCCCGAGGAAAGGCCAGGGGGGATCTCTCCCGTCCTAGAGGTGGCAGAGGGCGCGCCATCCTCCTGCGGGTATGATTTCATCTCAGAGGTTCATCCTGCGCAAACTAGAGAGCTACCCTTGAAAGAGTATAGGCGACGAAGAGCACCTGGTACTGACTATGGCCGGCTTTTCTCTGAGCTTCACTTCAACTCAATTTGACCTAGTTTGAAGCATGCAGGTTCAGAGTTTGGGGGGAGGGGTGGGAAGGACAATGAAAGAAGAATAGAAAAAAAAATTTCCCTCCACGTTCTTCCTCCCAGTGGTGTTTTACCCTTTGGTAGATCACTTGTGAGTAGTACTTTAATTTGCAATTAAATATGGCATTGCTAATTATTTTAGAACTGATTTTATCTCTAAAGTAAAACACTGCTAAATGCAGTAGAAAATTAGGGATTCTAAGATCTTTACACTCCATATCAATATGGAATTATACATCTTCCATTCTTATGTTCCTTTCAATCTTCAGTCCTTTGTTTTTGTTTTTTTGTACTTATTTACATTTTTCTGATTTACTACATCTTATTCCTGCGTTTCACTGCACATTTCTTCCAGAAGTTATAAAGTGGTATATATTATATTTCATGAGTACCAAAGTTTTCTTCAGTATCATATCTTAAAGAGGTTGCTTCATCATAATTAACAGTGAAGCCCAAATGAACTGCCCATTCTGCATCCTGAGCATTCCACTATGTTTTCAAACGTTGTGAAAGGCAGGCGTGAATTTAATATTAAAAATTAGAAAAATAATGGGAAGGCAAAACCCACAGAAATAAACTAGAAGCAAAAATTAAATGTTCCAAATATTAATGTAGAAGTTAATATGTATCAGAATTGAGAAAATCTCCAAGCTGCAGTGTCTGCCAGAATTTATGAACTCTGCTATTTGAAATAACTGATATTTAACAGAGACAGTACTGCACTATGCCCAACTACTATAGTAGGAAAGGTGGTTTGTGTATCTGCCTTTTTTTTTTTTTAGAATTTAATTGTAGTAGTAAATATTCAGTTTTGTACATCAACAGCACTTCTTTTGGGGCATAATCTATTTCATTTTTGCAAGCCATGCACGAAAACTATGGTTGAGGTTGGCCATATAAGAAAAATTATAACGAAGCTGGAGCAAAAGAAAATGCAAAGCTGACAGTTTAAAGATGCAAAATACTGTTGTATTTTACTTCCACCTTTTGGTCTCTGTGGGGATACATGCTTCTTTTTTTCAACCAACTTCAATCCTCAGACCTTTTTGCTTTTTGTGAACTGTAATCTCTAAAGAAAAGCAGTAGACATTATGACATGTAGCATATTTATAACCACAATGAACAGAAAAAGGTTGAATTGTCCCATCCCAAAAGAAAAGTTATGAGATAGGAAGAATAGGAAATACACTGGAAAATACATTGCAAGAAACACTTTGTGAAACTGCTCTTGAGCATTTTTTCTGGGACAGTCTAACCTCTCCTGCAGGAAACTGAGAAGATGACTCAGCTATTTGAAACCACCTGGAAGGCAAAAAGGACCATTCCTGCAAAGACCAGGTGCCTGCAAGCAGCTCTGAAAACCTGGTATCCTCACATGATTAATTTGTGTGACACGGGTTTTTCAATACAAGTTCTTCATAGCTGTTTTTTCCTTGGTCATACTGGTCCGAGCTAAATATTTTATTCTAAGAAGCAAGCAAAACATTCAATTAAGACTTTACACATTGTTAGTGTTAATATATTTTCATAATAAGCATGTTTTAAAGGGAACAGCAAAAGATGGTTTTTTTCTCATAAAACATGAGATTTTGTTTTTCTCATAAAAACATTTTTATGTTTTTTTCTCATAAAACATAATTGCCCATTGTTCAAAGTCTGTCTCTGCATGGTGCACATATTCTAAATGTGCATATAATGAGAGAAATTAAGAAAGATTTTTGCACATATATATATGTGAAATAGCTTTCTTACAAAATAAGAGAAATTTGTCTTTAAGGAGGAGATTCTTACCATTGGATTGCAAGGTTCCTGAGAATGTATTTGGTGATATAATCTTTCATTGTCAGGTTGCTGGAATGAAGTTTTTCTGCAATAAAAAAAGGCTAGTTACACACCCATGAGCCAAACACCCCAGAGGTAATAATGGGAACTTTTCCTGGGAACTACTGCTGCTCAGGAAGCATGATAGATGAAGCATGATAGATCATTATCATTTTTTTAATGATAAAAAACCTGAAATTTTATTTCAGGACAGTAATATTTATATATTAACTATGTTCATTTATAGAAGAACCACCATAACTCCAAATAAATTTACATTAATTTAATTACTTTATATTTATTTTAAAATTATTTGGTAATTGTACCTGTATTTGATAGTATTTTTGTTAAAAATGTTTTACAAAAACCCTTAAGTGTTGAACCTAAAATGTCATATGGTATGCTCTTAACTGTCTCTTTTCTTTTGATCAAGTGACTAAATTGGTCTATGTATCCCTATTATGAAGAAAGTATTCTTTCCTGTATGACTGAGTGCTGTGTTTTTTCTTTATTATTCCTAACCTTTTATATGTTAACAGTTTCACACTGCACAAAAAAATGCATTTATTTTTAATAACATGAGATGAAAACCTTGATAATTTAAACTGTAGAGCAAGGGTCAGAGCATTTGCATCTGAAAGTCTTGAGTTATTGTGCCCCCTCTCTGTAAAACTCTTATTTAGGCACCTAGGTTTGAGTTCATAGAAGTGCTGTCTTTGGTTGTTTCTAACAATCATCCACATAAGAACAAAACTTCAGGGCAGTTCTATGGAACATGCTTACCTCTGGCTCAGCACCTGCCTAATTTTGACCAAGGAGTCAAAAAAAAAATGGAAAACCAGCTTAATGTCTTTGTATCTAAGTAGATTTCTAAGTGTTAGTGATCATCTCGGGAATAGACATGAAGAATTATGTATCCACCATCACCATATGTTTGTGTTATTATATTTCCTATCCAAAACAACTGATATTAGATCAGAAAGACCATCTGACCAGGCCACAGGTTGAAGCAGTATATCAATACCCATGCTCATGTAAGCCTCAAAATATCCCATGGATTTCAGCCTGCATTAAAACATGCATTGAAGTTTAATCAGATTTCAGTATATTATGGGTTTAGATTCTGATCTGCAATAGTGAAGATAAAGCAAGATTTTGTCATTTAATTTAGTGAGGACAGAATTGGTCTCCAAATGAGTAACCTCATCTCTGTTCTTAAGCAGACAACCTGGGAAGAGCTTGACAAGTGTTTCATTAATCCACCTACTGATATTTTGGTTGAGTTTCTTATACAGTTGGAATACAGTCTGAACATAACTTAAGATTTCTGAAATGAAAGGAAAAAAAAACAATATAGTTCTCACCTTGAGGCCTCTTTTCTTCACTAATTCCTACAAGATATGTCTTGAGCATATGTTTTCTATCCTTGACTAAAAATAAGTGAACTGTTAAAATAAAAGTAAAAATATAATGATGATGAAAGAAGAAGGAGATGCATTTTTGTAAAAAAGATGACTGGTGGAGGAATTCCTGGTGGCAAATAATGATATACCTCATGATAAAAAAAAAAAAAAAATTCTGTTCATGGTCTTTTAATATTAACCTCCATCTCTATTATACTACCAGTTTAAAGAAAGAAAAAATGGTATTTGGTTATGTCCCTGCTGAAGTTTGTGTCAGGTAAGCATGTAATATTTAATTTGTGGCCTAATGTAACACATGCTGATGTCTTATATTTCAAATCATGTCTTCATAAACCAAAAAATATCTTCCTATTTCTTAGCTTATATTTCTGATTATTTTACCTTTGCACTTAAGGGTTTGATGGGTATTTCTAGAATTTCTCTGTGAATTGAAAACAAGAGTTTTCTGTTCTTGGTCTATGTTCTTTCATCGACCAAACCAACACAACTAAAAATGTTCTGTATATAGCTTTAAAATGCTTATTAATAAAAATTTAGTTGAATAATAAAGTCTTTGGTGAAATAAAATATTTTAAAGAATAGAAATGTTGTTTGCCAAAAGCATTTCATAATGTCTACTAAAGAGAAGTGGTTATTCTGTGTAGTTCAGGTTTTAATGAAAAATTAATTTATTCTCTTCTTTTTTTCCTAAAGTCCAATTAGGTTTCAATAGCCAATCTAGATTAAGATTTAGCCTCATTCTGTTGTTTTCTATTACCTCTGGAACCTATAATTGGAGGCATGACTGTTTATTATGCTCTAGTCTCCTTTATACCTTTTCTGCTTTCACTGCAGAAATAGGTGTATATCTGCAGATCAGACACTATTCTTAAACTGTAACATACTTCAGATGGTAGCTGTACATTAGTTAGGAGTCCTCAGTTTTCACTGAAACTCAAGACTTACAACTAACAATGCTTTCAGCAACTTTTCCGTTTAATTCTATTGAATATAAACTTTCATGGAAAAGAGAATGCAATATGACATATAATGCAAAAGTTCCAGTGCTCTTGGAGTCACCCCTCCAGATGTGGAGAAGAAAATACACTGAGGTCCCAAGAAGGGTTTGGTCAGCAACAACACCTCTACTTCCCTAGTATAACTAAAATATCAAAAGAAACTCAATGACATTGCCACAAGCTCATGCATAAAAACTGAACAAGATCCTCTATGTATTATTGCACAGATCTGTAGTAAGTTAGCTACAGGTAGGAATTATCTCACATTTCTTCTAAATGTAGATCATCAATAAAATTACTGGAAAAAAAATTTGACAAATGTAACACGTATTTTTTCAACATGACCGAGAACTGTGAGATGCAAAAGATAAGAAAAGATAAGAGGAAGAAAGAAAAAGAAAGAAAAAGAGGAGGGGAAAAATAGTGATGTACCCACAGGTTAGTCCAACAGCCATTTCTTGTTTATGGACATCACCTTTCTGCAAACCTATTTTCACGATTCAGCAGTCTAGAATCTATGATTTGCAATACTAGATCTATCAGCAGTGAAGGAAAATTTTGGTGGAAGTGAAACTTTATGGTAGAGAGGATAGGTGAGAGAAATTGTACAGCCTGGGTCTGAATGATTAGTATTTTCAGCAATTTTCTATGACATTCGGTAAGTGATACAGTTCCACACAGCTATACAGTGCCAGTACTGGTGCTGGCAAGCATAATGATGGTGAACCAACATTAAAGCCTATGGATGAAGAAAATTAAATCTGAAGTGTCACTGCTGTTGGGAAAATACTGCCAGAGAAAGCAATATTTTAAGATGTGATGCAGACTTTGCATACTCAACAGAGTGTCTTCAAAGTTTTATAGGAAAAATACTATAATGATGTGCCAAAGAAAAAAATATTTTTAAAACTTTTTAAAGTTTAAATTCATTAAGCATTTCAGCAGATGAAAATGCCTACATTTCTGGACAAAGTTCCACACTAAAATTTCCTAATAACAATTCTCTCTGTAAATGTATTCTCAAAGAAACACTGATACTCTTCCAGGAGGTAAAATTCACTATCAGGAAATAACTCATCCACCCACTGCAATTTTTTTACTTGATTACTTAGAGTGAAATACATCTAAAACTATAGATTATAAATGCTAACTGTTAAGGTAGAAAAAGTTGGAATTTTAAATTCTGTAAACAGGGAACCCTTCCTCTTTTCAACATGAAGCACTGGGTATACCATGAGGAACTGGTACGTGAGCCATGTCGGGGTCTCACATATTTTATCATTCTTACATATTATTGACACAGCATATTAATTCTTCTTCATTTCATCTAAAGTCACCCCCAAAAGGTCAGATAGAGTCTGTTTTCTGCCAGATATATCATAACATAATAAATAAATCTAGTGTTATTGTTATAATATTGCTTGAATATTTCTTGTAACTTTGGTAAACCAAGACATAATATGGTATGGTATTATCTTTCCACTATTATATTTAGTACAGTGCACTACCTAGAAATTCCAAGGTACTCTGTCAGAATCCAAGTGAGTCACAGATAATTTGATTTTTCTGTAACAAAAATTCTGAGTATAAAAAGCAAAGTGAAACCGAAAAGAGGATGAGTGGCTTAATGGGAAACTTAAGCATTTTTCCTCTCACTTTCTCTGAAGTTCTACTTGCATTTGTCACTAGAAAAATCTTTCCAGTACACACTCTCTCGGTCTGTCTTACCTGTTTAGAATGTCTCCTACAAATGTTTGCGCCATGCCGAAAACAATAACTGTAAGGAGACAGCGCAAGGAGACAAACAACCTTGAACTTAGGAAATTTGATTAGAACCATAAATTGCAGAGATATACAATGTTTTTCATGTCCTGACAGTTTAGAGCACTTAAATATATCTTAATATATTGCTTGAGAAAGAACCAAGTCGTGTATGTTTCAATACTCCTATGATACAGGAGGGTCACAGGCTCCGTAGCAAAATTCTCTCACACAGGGAAACTATTAGTATGGAAGTAAACACCCAAAGTCTAAGCCATTATTCCATTATTTTTAACTCTTAAATGTTAATGTATAATAAAAAGAAAGGTTGTTTTTGTATGTTAACTCCCTAAATACGGTTTTGTGTAACTAATTTCCTTAATGTTAGACCAGATGTACAATGGCTTTATAAACTCAGAATCAGACCCATGAGTATTTCCCGATGAGTTCCCCCAATATCATAGTCTGAAATTCAGTAGTCCAAGTACTAACAGAAGAAACTTTTTCTTTTAACTCCGTCATGAAACGGAAGTACAGTAAAATGTCTACATAAAAGAAACCCGAATCTCTAGTCTGCTTAATTACCAGCTTGTTCAATTACAAAAAATCAATAAAACCCTTCCAGTTCCAGTTAACTAAAGTTAATAAAATAAATTAATTTTTGAAAAGTTTACAGTGTGAAAGAAATTTAATCTAGTATTGTAGAATTCTGGGAGCTGGGTCCTAAGTACTCCTAACATAGCCTTAACGGTGGGGTGACCAAGGAGCTGGTTTCTTTGATAACTTATGAAATAATGAATACCTTATTTGGTTATGATCCTTTATTTAGACTACCATTAAAAACTTCAGCTCCAGCTCTTCTTATTGCTTCAGTTAAGCATCAGAACACTTGGCACAGACCCAGAGAAGTGATCCCCATTCAGTATGGCCAGGACAAGACTCTTTGCCCTTCTCAGGCTGGCACTGGGATTAATAGGCCCATGGCATCTGTGCATTCCAGCTCAACTAAAGTGAAAAGAAAAGATAACCTCTGATATTGTCTGCATGCAGTCAGAGAGTATGTAAACATTTTAATTTATTACAGCAACTCAAAGTAAGGAAATGATGATCATTGCAAAACAGAAGTTCTTTGCAGTTCACAACAGCATACAGAAAATAGTGGATTTACCATTCAGAGAAGGTGAATTTTCAGTTTCAACTCATAAAGAAACGATTAGTCTCCCCAAAAAAATGATGAAGGGAAGTAAAATAATTACCATGGCTTGCAGATAGTTATTTTGTAGCTAACACAAACCATATTAATCTGGCCATTTTCTTCATTTTTATTCAGATATGTTTTTCAGATTCACATGTTCTGTTCTTTCAGGATGTTTCATCCTTTGCTTACTGACACTTGTCAGCTGTTGATTAAAAAGCTAATTTACCTCTGCATTCTGGTAGAGGGAGAGTGTATTGTCTTACACTGACTTAGCTTTAAGTTATTTGGTGAATCAGCTACTGGCTGAACAGTGTGAAACACACAATGTTAAAATATTTGCCGAGAGTTATTTCTCTAATAATTTCAGGAAGTTTGATATCATTGTATTCTGGGCCTTCTCAAATGCCAATAACTTCATTCACCTTACTTATATTCACCTTTCTGTTCATTTGGCATTGAAAGGATTTAGCTCTGTATATCAATAGAGTCACCATGGCATCTTGGGCTGATAATATATTTCCCAACATTTTGGCTCTCAAATCAGTTTGCAAAATCCCATTACATATAACTTCAGTCTTCTTATTTATGCTTGAAACTGCTTCTTGAAAACTGTCTAACCCTTATTAAGAACATCTGTCTTTGCTGTCAGCTTTTTTTCCAGTTTCATGATCCCTGCTCTCACAGTCGAGAGCAGGCAGCTGGACACAGGGATGACAACATGGGAGCACTAAGAAGTGTTCACTGATCTTAATTTCAAAGTTGAGTCTAAAGAAGCAGCTTTGATTCTGGAAAGCGTTTAAGCGGCAGAAACCTTAGGGGGGGTTAAAAGTAGTCCATCTGGTCCTTAAAACACCATAATTAGCTGCTTGAAGCTTTGTGTATTAGAGACATAAAATTATATTTACAAGCTAGATTAAACTCCTTGACTTTTCTATACTAAGGGTTTGTTGTTTTGTTTTGGATTTTTTAATATATTCACAAATCACAAACAATGTAAAATGGATGAGTGCTTGACTGTGTCTACCTTTTTTGGATGCTCTTTAGCCTGATAGTAAGTTTGCATGTGAGGACAGTACAAGCATAACTATCTGCTAAAAACATAAGCAAAAAAGAAGATTTCTGGAGGGTGATATAGGTTCTGGATGGTCCAACCAGCAATGGTGCACAACTGGATCTGCTCATAGTTAATTCTACTAATATGGAAGAGTGGATGAATGTGTGACAATCAGTGGTTTTCTTGGATGTAGTAGTGACATTCAAGTTCCAATTCAGGAGAAAATGGCTCTAGGATCAAATCTACTTTTAGAGGAAATTTCGTCTTTATTAGGAAAGTGACATAGTACATAACAGTGAGGGCAAAAGAGGTCAGGAAAACTGGCTACTCTAACGATGGAAAAGTCCATATTGAGATAATAGGTAGATGTATTAACAGATAAATTTGACTAACCAAAAATCACAGCAGTGTTGCAGTGAGAGAAAAAACAAACAAAAAAGAGAGAATACAGGAAGTTGCTGACTTTGGTCACTGGAAAACTAATAGATTCAGTTTATTTCTCTCAGAGAATTGTGAATAATGGCCCACAGTGGAAACTGTTAAGGCGAATGATTCAGGGGTATTTCTGGGACCTAGATTGCAAAAAATCTTTTTGTCAGGGATCTGCAGGAAGTGACAGAGAGCAACTGCCTGGAAAAATCCCAGAGCAGCCTAGCCTTCCCCACGGCCGAGCCTGCTGCGGGCTTGCCAGGGCCCCACCAGACTATATTACTTCACATAAACCAAAAATTTGATGCTAAACAGAAGAAAAGGAGAAAAGCAGGAACGCAGAAAATGTCCTGGTACCAGCCAGGCCCATGTAATTTTTGCAGTATCTGGGAATGGGCATGACTAGTACATGGAGGTTATTCTATTCAACCTCACATAATTTTGAGTGGGGCAGGAGAAAGGAAGTCTCTTTCGGGGGGAAAGGATTTGTTATGCTTGAATAAGTGTGGCCAATAGAGTGCTGGGGTGGCCCTGGTTCCAAGCCAGAGGAAAAACGTGGGTGGTTCTGGTTCCAAGCAGCTTGGGAATTTTCTGTTGCCAGGGCTTTCCACGGTGAGCAGTAGCATTTCTTTACTTGTACCCTCTGTCACTAGAATTGCTGCTGTTGCTGTTACTGTTCATTTTCTTATCTCATTGCTGCTTCCAGTAAATTGTTCTTACCTCAAGCCACGATCTTTGACTCTTGTGTCTCCAGTTCTGCTCTCCATCCCACTGCAGGGACAGACAGTGTGGAGAGTCTCAGTGGAAGGACTTAATTAGGAAGAATTGCTCTTAAGCCACAACAGAAACACATTTACTTTTTTACTTAACTCTGATAATAAAATAGACAATGGGCCAGAGGAATTACAAAGTCAAACAGGCTTATAGAATCATATTTAAGCATTCACTAGAAATAAAAAGAGAATATTTGCTCTATGCTACTTAGGTTTTTAATCCACATAAATAATAAGATTGTATTTTTTCAAGTGTTTTTTATAATTATATTTAGTATTACATTTAATACTGTTGTTGAAATATATAAGCTTTTTAAAAAAATATCTTAAATTATTGGAAGACAAATTATTTACATAGAAAAACATAATTGTTCAGAACACAAACATATGAAAATGCCTATGCTGCAGAAGTATTTTGTTCTGGAAAAATAAAAAAAGAGTTAACTATGAATTCTCATGCAAAACAAATTATGTTTTTATGTTAATCAAATTTGTTGGGATTATAATAAAGTACCTATAAAATGCCAAAAATAAATTTTTCATTTTTTAATTTTTAATTTTTAAACTTCTGCATATTTTACAGACAAAAATCTCCCAAAACAGATTTAAAAACCTCCAAAACTTTAAACCCCAGCCCTATACTCTTAGCCTAAACTAATATTTTAAACATTCAGACAAAAAAAAAAAGCATACAGATAGTTCACAGTTTGAAAACTCACTTTACGTTATACTAAAAAAATGTTCATCATTTTTATTTCATAGTTTCTTCACAGAATTTCTAATATTTAATTTGCATTCACAATACATCAGAGTGCAGTAGTTTTTTTACTTTCTGGGAGGGAAAAAACCAACATATGTAGATGCTACTTCTGCAAACCATTTCTTACATGGTCACAATTTCATAGGAAGATTTGGACTTTTTAAAAATATATTTCTTATTATTACCAGAAATATTATCTCATTCACTATCCTTTTCCTCAAAAAGAGCAGGTCCTTAAGACTACCCTCACACTTTTTTGGTTTTAAACTTCCAAGGGTGCTCTAACTATAGTAGAATTTGAGAACTTTAGAGACTCTGCAGTTTGTTTAGTAAGTTATAAATGAACTTAGGAGCTTAATCTTTAATGGCTATTGTTCAAAGTCTCCACTAGGTAAAACAGCTTTCTTGGGGTGCTTCATAAAAAGGAAGATCTGATTGCTTTTGTAGCCACATTCAGACAAGAATCTTCACAGAAACCACCCACAAGTAAAGGTTCCTGTGTGTCAGCATTCAGTTCTTCTGTATAGAATGACTTTAGAATCCTGATCTCAAATTGGTTTGAGAGAGGGGAGAACTCTCTATTCCTATCTGTCAATTTACACTTAGAAGTAAAGATAAGCTTATTGCTTCCCAAACATCCCCTTTGGCAATGAAAGCTCAGCAGTCCAAGTTGCAATCTCACTAGAATGTGGCAATCTCCTCCAGTTTATGCTATCACAGCTTCATTGAAACAGATGACTAGGGTGTTTTCTCAGTGCTGCTGAACATTTATTCTTAGAGATATATCCTACTGAAAATCAGCAGGACTGTGCATGTGTGCAGCACACCTAGTCTCTTACCATGTACTCCACTTGTGGCGCACCAATCCAGTGCCATTTCATATCATTTTCTCTCAGGTGCTGTTCTGTAAAACCACTAGAAGTAAAAAGGGATATTTGTTTTTGTCACAAAAACGTGTACTCCTAAGGCAGTGACTTTCCGTTTATAGAGCAGCTGGAGTATTCTTAGGCTCTCTGAAAGCTAGCAGCATATGATTAGAAAAGCAATGGGAACAGAAAAGTCTCAGCAACAGAAAATAAGTTAATCATATGCTTTAAACATACCCTAGGAATATAAAAAATTAACACGATGTTGTCATTTGCACAGTTTTCCTTAAAAGTGTGGCCTTGCATTGAGTTCTAAGGACCTGTTGACACCCATAGAATTTTCTTCTTGCTACAGAGCTGTCAGATGTTGTGCTGATGATGCTATCTATAATCTGGGAGTACATACCTATAGTAGTTTGCTTATTATACTTCAAACACAAGCTATTTTCCTGCAGGCTTTTGGTGCTCCTGCCAGCCAAAACACATACCACAGACATTCTGACCCCTCACTTCCCACATATCCTTTTTTTTTTTTAACCAGATTAAAAAAGAACAGTTCTACTCCATTAATGACAAAAATGAAAGCTCTTATCTTCAGGAGGAACCACAATTTTCTGTTATGTATCATGAAGGTTTCCCTATCTCTTGGGGACCTGCCAACCTCTCCACCTGCCTCTGCTAAGATCTCCCTATCTCAGAACCATTCACCACTCATAACAATCTTCATTCCTTAGTCTGCAAGACTCTGTTATTCTGTCTTCTAGATATTAGGACTCTGAGCTTATTTCTAATATTATGCCACATTTTGGGTTTTTGTTTGTTTGTCTGTGTGCTTAGGAGTGTGGGTAGTCACCTCCTTGGCTTTTAGTGGGCTCATAAATTCAAAAGAGGGTGCAGTTTTTTGGTGGATAGGAGCAAAGCAGACTAGGTATTTCAGTACCACTACTGTCCCTCTCCAGGCCCCGGGAATGCCATTTTTTTTGAAACCATCATGCACTTCATAAATATTTTCATCTGTATCTCCAGTTGACTAATTATGATGTCAAGCTCCACAGGTCATCCAATAGGGATTGAGTGGAGAGGGTAATAGAATATTATAAATAAAATTAGTATCAGTTATTACCCTGATCATCTTTCATCTTCTGTCTCTCTCACCCCACCTTGGTTGTTTGAGTGTCTGAAGAGATGTTTCAGAAAATTTATCTGCTATTAATATTTCTAACTGAACCTTGTTTTTTCTTTAATCATAAAAAGGGAAGAAAAAGGCAAAACAAAACAAATAAAGCTGAAACCTCATCTGTTCCTTTTCATTATTCCTTTTATTGTAGTAAGAACATTTTAGGTTTGATATGAAAGGCTTAAATATTTTTTATTTATTTCAATTGTTCTTACACTGGAAGTATATAGCATACATGCTTTTGAGTTTTCCCTACAATTAGGATGGACTTACAATTTACTGTGTTACTTATGATATTGAATTTACTGTATTATTTACAAATAAACAGATATTTTATATGTCTATATTCTAGTTGCTTACATAATTTATTTAAACTTCTTAAGAAATCAAGAACATTCTGAGACTTTTTTTTCATTTTTGAAATTAAAACACATCAGTACAAAAGATCTCCAAATATCAGCAGAGATAATACAGCTTTCTCAGGAGGAGGATACAGCATCTCAGAGGAGATGTTTTTTTGGACTGATGGGTTTTTTATTACTTGTATGTGGTACTCTTAACTTAGAAAGCCTACTGTAATCCATGAAATTTAGGCACTCCTCCTCCATGATCCTGTGCTATATGAAATAACCAAAGATCATATGCCTTTTTACACAGCTTGTGAAATGACCCATTCTAAAAAACCTAAGGTACATTCAGAGTGCGGGATCCATGTTTTCTGGATTAGTGACTCTGTATGTATGTCCTACACCTGTATTTTGGAATCATGACATCTGCAAAACAATTCACTACTGCTTTACAAACTGCAGTGCCAAAGAAATTAAATAAGTTAGTGTTTGTGAGTTTGTTTCCAACACCCTTCAGGTAAAACAAAGTAAAACTTCCTATAGAATTTAAATTCCTCAATACATTTGAAGAGACTTATAAGGAATTTGTGGGTTATGTCAGCAGATAAATAAGCATTTTGAGGAAAAAGTGACTATCTAGTCTGTAAGTGTGTGTTACATGCAACAAATTTTTTATATATATGGGTAGTTGTTTTGTGCATCACAAGACCTTTTTGAAAAAAAATAGGACACTATCACAGTTAACAGTCTCATTTGGGATTATCTGGGGGTTTGTATGGGTTTTTTAGTCTGCTAAGTCCAAATGTGAAATTTGTAACCACACAAATCTGTACACACCAGGGGATTTAAAAATCTGATAATATTTATTCCTGCTTTCACATAAAATCCTTGCAAGAGAAATCATGTTGTGTCAACAAGTGCAGATTGATTTCTACATAGAGATATTGCACATCTTAGAGTCCTGATGCACTCCTTTCAAGAGCTGCTTTAGATATGCTTCTTTGATTCTGAAGCTTTCATGGAACACTATCCACATTAAACTGTGTTTGAGCCTAAACCTTGTGAAATAGGATAGAACTGGTCCCCCTACAAGGTCTAATTGCAAACTTGGGTACAAACTTGATACAGGGATAATGGATCCATGATCTCAAAACCACGGAGATCAACCATATAAATACAAGTTTGATGACTCATTCAAGGTCAAAACCACACACATCACAAAGACAGCTCTGAACTTATTCATGATTTTTGACTAGCCCAAAATCTTCCTTCTCCTATTTTCAATGCTCTTCTTCATCCTTGAAATTTTAAAATTATTAGGTAGTTCAGAAAATCACATTGTCACTAACTTCACACAACTTTCATGGACTAAAACAAAAACACATTTTAATTAGAACACTTGATTTAATTGGTGCTATGAATCTTTAGTTGCATTTGGCAATGAATCACAAATTAACATAATCTTTTTTTAGAACTTCACCACAGGTTTTCTGTTGTTATTTTTTAAACCCACAAATTTTGCATTCCTCCCACTACCTGCCCCCACATATGGTCTCTTAAGATTCTAAAATAGTATAAGTCCCCCTGATACGCATTACAACCCATCTGTATTTAAAGTTATGCCTTTACTAACTGTTGGTTTATATTATTCTGTGATTCTTCCCGCCACCCCCCCGCTCCGCTTTTAAATGCATTATCTATTCATATCTGAGTAAAGTGCTGCCTTGTCAGAAAGACAGCTTGATAGGTACCATACCCCTCAAGGAGTCAAACTTAAAAATGTTAACTATCTAGACATTGTCACCAAATCATTCCTCTGAATGCATCCCAAATCTCTGCCTTCAACTTACAGTATTTTCCATTTTATTTTCTGTGCCATACTTGCAACAATAAGCACACTAACCACTTCTTTTACGCTAATTTCAGACTACTGTTTTTTATTGGTTGGACCAATAAAACTCTCTCAGAAATGTAATATTAACAAAAGAGATGAAAAACACACATTACAGTTAGACAGAAAACCCTGACAGGAGGTAGAATTTTTTTCCTAATTACATATGCAGCGTCAAAAAAGCACTTCTAGCATTTTGCCACCACAATGTTCATGCAGTCACATGTCAGAGCAAGTGTCGGTTTTAATTGTGAATTTACAATTAGCATGTAATTTTACTATTCCAACTCATGCTGATATTAGCAATTTTAATTCTGTAACTTTAAAATATAATACTAGGTTATTGTCAATGAGATAAAGCCCAACCTCACTCAAATGTAGAAAGATTTATAGTCCCAATTAACATTTGAAATATATAGGGACAAACCTACAAAATATGAAGTGTCAGTTACTAAAATCTGTGATCTGTTTCCCTCGATCTCATGATGCCATTTCTATAGCATATTGCCAGAGGCAATATGTCTATGAGTCAATTACATATCAACATTTATTTTTCAGTGATTCCCTTAGAGGACTAAGAAATTAACTATCTAGATACATATATAGCCTCATCACCATAGAATCAAAGTGCATCGGGAGTATTTAAAAATAGAAGAAACCACAGACATGCTGGTTGTTCTTCTTCTCTCCCAGTCTTATCATGTGACAGATTAATTAATTGGGGTGGGGACTTGGTTTTGGGTGGGGGTTTTTCCTGGCTTTCTTTTTCTTGTTTGTTTGGTTGGGTTTTTTGTTGTTGTTTTATTTTTTTCTTTTTTGTTGTTTGTTTCATTGTCATTGTTGTTGTCTTTTTTAATTTTTTTATGTCTTCAGTTTTTAATTGAAGGGGATGAAGGAAGGAGGTGCTCATGTACAAATATCTATGGTAGAGAGAAAAGCTGCATGCATATCTTCCAGTGAAAATACCTTAGCAGGGGGAAGCTAAATAAAAATGTGTTTTATATTTAGTTTTGAAAAATGCCAAGCCTGTGGGAATTCTCAGCATCTGTGGGAGTGAGTGCTACAGGCTGGGTCCCAATCCTGTGAAATTTTTGTAGTCTTCTCTTATGAGTCTCTCTAATTAGATCAGCAATGGCATGATTCTGTTGGAGGACACCTCTATCAAAGGCCAAAGTGGAAGTGAAATACACAATTGCTGTGGGATCTAACAACCAAAGCCATGCTGCAGTTTGAATTTCAGGATAGAAAGTTAAAGTGGGAAAAATATACTGAGAAATAGGAAGATTGTGTAGTCATAATGGTAATTGCTGCTATAAGGTGTCTTCTTTCTCTCTGTGAATCAGCTCAAAATTTTTAAATAAATGAGGTTTTATGTTTTGGGATGCATTTTTTATCTGATGATTTTGAAATAATAGAGAATGGACAGTAAAAAGTAGAGCTTATCTCAAAAATAATGCATTAATATACAGACTGTTGACTGGCCATAGAAAAAGGAGTAATTTCTCTGTTTAAGACTATGTCAATTTACAATACCATTAGAGCTGTTCAATAAGATAACTGAGACACAAATTAATAGAGGAAGATGCTAAAAAGAAACAAGTTCTTACAAGGAGGGAATTTTGTCTGCAATATCATCCTTTTTTTTTTACTTTCTTTTTTCCTTGACTCCTGTCAGCTTTGTTTAATGTTTTTTCATTGGTGCAACAGTGCCAGCTACACATTAGAAAAGCCAGAGGTAGGTACAAAGGAAATCAACATACAGGTGCTTAGTTCCATGATATTGCCATGTAGCTGCTAGGCAATAAGAAACTCAGCATTCCTTCTAAAGTAATTGCTGTACAACAAACATTAATTCCACTAATATTAAGGATTATGCTGAGCCAAAACTACAGAAAATGCAGAACCATGCATTCATAATTATAGTATACCAAATCATTGAATATCACAGTATTCTAAATGACATGCTTTCTGATACTTTACTGAAAAAACCACTAATGCTCATATAACAGCATGCATTAAATTACAAGTCAGAATGTAAGTACAGTACCTCCGATATTTTAGCTGTTGTGGTGGTTTGACCTTGGCTGGGTGCCAAGTACCCAGCAAAGCTACTCTATCATTCCCATCCTCACCTGGACACAGGAGAAAAAATATTGTGAAAGGCTTATGCATTGGGATAAGGACATGGAGAGCTCAATCACTCTCATGGCTAAACAGAACCAACTTGGGGAAAGCAGTTGAATTTATTATCAAACAAGTCAGAATAGAATAGAAGTAAAATAATACTTAAAAGCACTTTCCTCCCCCCACCTTCTTTGTGGGCTTAACTTTATTCCTGATTTTCTATGTTCTTCCCTTCAGTGGTGCAGAGGGATGGAGAATGGGGCTGTGATCATCACACATTGCTTCTGTCACTCCTTCATCCTCAGGAACACTCCTTCTCCAGAGTGGGCTCTCTCCCACAGAAGACATTCCTCCTTCTGCATTGCAAGTCCTTTCTACAATCTGCAGTTGCTTATGGACTACTCCAATGTTGATCCCTTTCACAAAGTGCAGCTCTACAGGAGCAGGCTCCTCTTATTGGAGCAACCTGTTCCTGTAGAACTCCCCAACAAGCACTGTCAGCAAATCTATTCTGGAATGGGCTCTTTTCTGCCCAGGGTCACAGCTCCTGACAGGAGCCTATTCCAGCATGTACTTCCCATGGTATCCCAGCCTCTTTTGGGCACATTAACCTGCTTCCTCCTGGACCTCCATGGGCTCCCCTCCAGTGGGACAGTGTAACTCATCATGGTCTTTGTGTTGGGCTGCTTTGGCACCTGCAGCATCTCTCCTCCTCCTTCTGCTTGGTGTCTGCAGAGCTGTTTCTGTCACATGTTCTCATTTGTGTCATCTCTGACCTCAATTACTTTCCCATAACATTTTTTCTCTCGTATAAATTATGCCAGAAATGTTACTACCATTGCTTGTCAGAGGTGGGCCCGTCTTGGACATGGCTAGTGATGGCTTTGATGAGCACACGGAAAATTTCTGGCAACTTTTTCCAGAAGCCATCTCTGTCATCCCTCCCCTCCACTATCAAAACCTTGCCATGCAAACCCAACACAGTTGTTACTATCTTCAGCTATTGATAAAAATACAACTCCAGTTCTCTGACATTAAATTCATATGTGACATATACTTCTTTGAAAATGTAACTTTTTATTTTTGTATTTCAAACTTAATATTAGTGTGACATGAAAATTAATGACAATTATCATCTTCCACACCTTTTTTAGTGTAGAGCCTTTAAATTCAGAACATGGTATGATAATAGTCAATGATGGGCATGGCTAGAAAGGAAAAAAAGCCACCACCTTGCTAGCACTTGAAAATGCACTAGGGAATAAAACAAAGTCTGGTTATCATAGTCAACTCACATATTCAAGGTTTCTTCCTTGGTCTGCTGATAAACCAGCTTAAAGTCTGAAGACTGTCCAACAATTTATTACTAAATATCTTCAAGCTTCCAAAAAAAAAAAAGGGCTATTTTCCTATAGATAAATGGAAAGGCAGGGTCAATTGTATATCAGTATTTTATTTCCACATAGGCCAGAAATCTCCAGCAGTTGCTGCTGAAAACTACTGCAGTTTTTTTACATGAAACTGGCCTCTTACCATAAATGTTTTGCAAATATTTTATGGCCCATTTATGACTGATGCAAGAAATGTGTAAGACCGGCATATTACATATATATATATATATACAGATATATATATATATATATATATATATATATATATATATATATATATATATATAATGTAATGGTTAGAATCCATTGTAATCTCTCTCCAAACACCTCTCAAGTCCCTGAACCTCAAGACAGGGACTGAGAGAAAAATGTCCTGTTTTTCTAAGAGAAAATCATGTTTGAAACCATCTGAGGAAACTGAATAAACATGATTTCATGGGACCTGACAAGATACATCCCAGAGTTCTGAGTGAACTCTGTGGTGTAGTTATCAAGCCACTCTCCACAATATTTAAAAAGTTATGCTACTACACATGGTGACTAAAGAAGGGAAATGTTGCTCCTTTTCTAAAAAGGGTAAATACAAAGACACTGGGGATTATCAACTGGTCACCCTCTCCTCTCTGACTAGTAAGATCATGATAAAGATCTTTGTGGAGGACATGTCAAGGCATATGGCTGACAGGGAGATGATTAGAAATATCCAACATGATGCCCTTCAAAAAAATGGGAAACTATTCCTGACTAGGCTGGTGGCCTCCGGCAATGAAGTGGCTATATTGGTGGATAAGAAAAAAACAATTAATACCATCTGGTTTGACTTCTGCAAGGCCTTTGGCACAGTCCCACAGAACATGCTTGTCACTAAATCATTGAGGTATGTGCTCAGTGGACAGACTACTTGATGCATAAGGAATAATTTGGATTTGCCATATGCAAAAAGCTGTAGTCAATGCTGAATATCTAAATGAAGATCAGTGACGTATGGTATCCCTCAGGGGTCAGTAGGGGGCTATTCAATATCTTTACTGATGACACAGACAAAGAGATTGACTCAGCAATTTTTCAGGTGATACCAAGCTGAGCAGTGCAGTTGATAGACACGAGGGAGGAAATGACATAAAAAAGGTTCTTGACAGTCTTGATGAGTGATCCCATGAAACTTCATCCACTGCAATAAGACAAACGACTCCTATGAAGAAAACTGGTGAGATTTCAGGTTGCCTCATCTGAGGAAAAGAAGGCTCCAAGAAATCCTGATTATGGTCTTTCAATGTAATAAAAGAGGTTTATAAAAAGACAGAGAAAGACTTTTTAAGATAGCCTGTAGTGACATGGGGTAGGGGGGGAATGCCTTTAAACTGAGAGAGACTAGATCTATGTTGGTTATAGGGAAAAATTGGTTTTAGAACTTTGTTAAACACTGGGACGGGTTGCCCAGAGAAACTGTGGATAAAATTCACTTTTAACATTATTATGTTTTATAAAATGAAATTTTCACTTTAGAAATATTTCAAGGACAATTATCTATATAATAATGGCATGGTTAGATTTTACTTGTTTGCTTCTTTTCACCAAGATTTTCTGTGCTGATCCTCTTTAGTAGTAGATGTGGGGAGACATACTGGAGCATTATGCAGGAAAACTGTATAATATCTACATTAGAATAAAAACAAACAATGTAAGCTAAAAAATTCAACATTTTCTACCAAGAGCTGTATTGAAATACTGGCTGAAATTCAGCACTAGTAAGCCTTCACCACTAGTCTATGAAGTTTTATATGACACACTACCATTTCTGAGGCATCTGAGAAAAGATAATTAAGTCTGTCAATTTTTTAAATTTTGTAACTAATACTTCATATGGCTTTAACATAAACCTGGACCACTTCATTGTGGATGTTTTTGTTTACACCTAACTGCAGGCCACTTATTTCACATGGTTTATAAAATAATCAGCATCCATCTTGTTTTCTCCTACCTCTAGATCTCTGTAGGACATGTTGTCTAATACAAGCTATGTTTTGCAGAATACCTTGATAAATTTTATTTAATGTGAAATATATTGTGTCTGTATTTTCCTGATCCTGCAGCATATTTTCCCCTGTATAGTAATGGCTATATATTGTTGCTATGGAGTATGGCCATTTATTAAGGAGCATTTTTCTTGGCTGATCTCACTCTCTGTGTATATTACCTAGCCAGTATAATACAGCATTCACAGTACAAGTATCTAACTGTCAACTCTTGTTCATGGAGGACATCTTTTTTTGGGCATGTTAAAGATAAATTGCCTAATCAAAGGACAGCCTGCCAAAGAGACACCTTAAACAGCCAGATTTATTACTGTAGGGTGATTTAGAGGGAAAATAACAATAGAGACACAACAACAGGAAAATTTTACATTCCAAATAGGCAACCCTACTTCTGTCCCTAGTGAGCTTCAGGTTATCACACAGGACTGTATGAAGTCATGGCTTTTGCATATATTTCTACTAGGTTTTTGGTTTTCTTGGTGTAAGGATACAGAATATCTTGGTGACATCAAGGTCTTAAGTGTAAAACAAAGTTGACCTCATGGTCCTATAGTAAGATATGTCCTCAATCACTGGGGCATTTTTGAATGCCCTTGTCATCTTTACGAAGCAGATAGGTGTATTTTATTTTGTGGTTTGTTCTGCTGTAGTAAATTGCTGATGTCTGATTGGAGAAAACAGCCATGGAAAACTTGACCCATTAAAACTACTGACTAACAAGGAACAGAGCCTCCTTGACATTGTTCCCACATGTCACCTCCCTGTCTTTCAAACAGCTGTATACTTGAATATTATTTTCACCAGTCAAGTGCCATCTTATTTGGAAAAGGATACTGTGCCAGATATGATAATTGTGATTTTGGAAGTCCTTAAAAAATATGGTACTAATTGATGACGTTGCATTTTCTGATAAAATTCTGTAATATTGCAAGGTTGGAATTCCTCTTTCACAGTGTTCAAAAAACAATTTTTAAAAACAGCTTTAGTAGTCAGTACATCAAAGTTTGATAGACATGGGGGAAGAGATGACATGCAGGGGGACAGTCTTGAGGAATGGTCCCATAAAACCTCATCAAGTGTAACAAGGCCAAGTACAAGGAGGTCCTGCAGATGAGCCAGAGCAAACCCCAACATCAATACAGGCTAGGGAGTGAAGGGATTGAGAGCAGAGAAAGACGTGAGTGTGTTGATGATTAAAAACACTGTACAACTTCATTGAAGAATTTGAGTTCAGGTTGTATGGGGCTTTGAGCATCCTGATATGGTGAATGCTGTCCATGTCTACAGCAACATGGAGATGACTAGACAATCTTCTAAGGTCTCTTTTAATTCAACCTATTCTATGATTTTACAATCCCCTGAGTCTGTGATTATACCTACAAGAACACAAGAAGGTGTGTATAGCTGCACAATGTCTTTTGAATACCCAATGGTTATGAAAATCGTGGAATTGCTTTATCCTTGTTAGAAGATGAGAGGACAAGTGCAAACCTATCATTTGACTAAAAGTGGGGAAACAACATATTTATTTCAATATTCATAAATAACTCTGTTTTTTGTAAGAGTTCTGAAAGACCAGAAGAGCTGCAGTCTTCTTTAATAATGGAAAAGGTAGTTACACCTTAGGAAAAGCATTACCTACAAGAGAATTTCCAGCTCCTTTTGTGCCCTGCTCCAGATAGTCCCAAACTGATGTAACAGAATATACCAAAACCAGTGCCAACAATATGAGCTTTTTATTCAGGGAAAAAAAAAGAAATCTGAGTTCAAAGAAAATAATTATAGAGTTAGTATGCTGGAAGTGGTGATGGCAAAAGAATCTGGATGCAATCCTACAAAAAATTTAATACTGACCTGTGAAAACTATATTCTCCTAAAATTGCCAGGATATTTAATGCAATGCAAGCTATATTTTTTCCTTTTTTTTTTGGTTTTCCAGCAGAGATTCTTTGGAAGATTATTTTTTCAGGATTCACTTTACATTCTTTAATAATCAGCCTATAATATGCACATATAAAAGAAGAAAATATTAATAAAATAATTTTGCAATACAGTAAGGCCAATGTTAATCTATGTCTTTGTAGATCTTTTTTTTCTCGTAGTCTGGAATATACACTGTGACGGTGGTCACAGGGGTTTGTAGAGGATGGAAGAGACAGGGATCTTGATTCCATGATCAGAAGGCTTGATTTGTTATATTATGATATATATAAATAATATTATAACTATACTACAGAGAAATAGGAAAGGAAAGGAGCTTCTTCAGAAGCTGGCTATGCTAAGAATAGAAAGGAAAGAATAATAACAAAGGTCTGTCTCTTGGCAGAAAGCAAGAGCAGCCCTGCCGTGAGTGGTCAGTAGATCCAAACATCCACAGGGGACCAATCACGGATCCACCTGTTGCATTCCACAGCAGCAGATAATAATTGTTTACATTTGCTGCTGAAACTGCTCAGCTCCAGCAGGAAAAATCCTAAGAAAGGATTTTTCACAGAAGATGTCTGTGACAATACACCATTTTCATATGATGATGATTTTCAGTTTTAATTTAGGAAATGTCCTGAAGTTTTCAGGTACAATTTGTCCTACTCAACATTTCCAGAAACAGTAGGGAAGTCAGGGCTTCCAGAAAGAAGAATCAATCAGTATTTTGCAGAAATTCATGCATGTCTTTACTGCACACAAAACTCTTTCAGCCAGACCATAGCTGTTCCTATTTCTTTATCCTCTCTCTTATTTTATACTTCCATTCATGAAGATAAATGGATGCAGAAACACAAAACCAAGTGTTTATTTGGTTTCCTTTTCATGGAAGGAATTAATTTAAAAAAAAACCAGTCACAGATAAAATGATGTATTCTGTAGTTCAACAGGGGGTGAAGGTAACCACCTATGTGTGCTTTGGTCAACTCTGCATCCTCTTCTATCACCACCAAAGACTATTTAAAATGTTTTTCTAGCTATGTTTCTGAGGGCAGCCTAAACATCACACAGCACTTCTGCTAAGATTTAAAAAAAAAAATTGCCATCAGATAGATAACTCAATTTCCAGTTAATGGGCAGTAAGCCTTTTGAAGATTTTGTGACCAGAACAATAAAAACCAAGAATGAGAAAAGAATATAACAAAGAAAAGAAAACCCATGACTTTAGAACTTTGGATTTGGAACAGAACACAGGTGGAGTCACAGTTGTGAAGATGTTCAAGAAATGAACAGACATGACACTTAATGCCAGGGTCTAAGTGACATCATGATGATTTGTCAGAGGTGGAACTCAATGATCTCAGAGGCTTTTTCTAGCCCAAAAAAATTTATGATTCTGTGGTTCCATGATTCTCTGATTCTACAACAGAAAAACAGGCCAAGCCTCTCTGAAACTTAAGACTGAAATCTAGTGACCTCTTTCTGCTAGTATTAAAGAATTCATATTTCTGGGCTAACTGAGCAAAATCACAGTGGCTAAATACTAATTTCATGTAGTTAATGAGAATCTGAGCCTGAAAACTGTTGTATACACAGGAATCACTAATAATTTTGTTTTTAGTGTTTTTCTCAAAATTCCAAGGAACACATGTCTTATGCCTTTTTATGCTTATTTTCTGAAAGAAAAAATAAATTTCCAACCTTAATGATTCTGTGATTCTGATTCTGGTGATTTTGTGCTTTCCTTTGGAAGAATTTAGCAATATAATTAATGTGGTTTTTAGGAGAGAGAATAAGCTTAAAATTACATTATTGAGAATAGTTCAAAATTAAAGTGGTCTACCAATGTGACGGTGGTCACAGGGGTTTTTGGAGGAAGGAAGAGATGAGAATCTTGATTCCATGATCAGAAGACTTGATTTATTATCTTATGATATATATATAACATTATAACTATACTAAATAGACATAGAAAGGAAAGGAGTTTCTTCAGAAGCTGGCTATGCTCAGAATAGAATAGAAAGAATGCATAACAAAGATCTGTTTCCTGGCAGAGAGCAAGAGCAGCCCTGCCGTGAGTGGTCAGTAGATCCAAACAACCACAGAAACCAAATCACAAGTGCACCTGTTGCATTCCACAGCAGCAGATAATAATTTGTTTACATTTGTTGCTGAAACTTCTCAGCTCCAGCAGGAAAAATCCTAAGAAAGGATTTTTCACAAAAGGTGTCAGCGACATACCAATGCCAAAAAAACATAAAGACAGCTTTAGCTAAGATTTTTTTTTTAATTATCGCTTTCTTAGAAAATATTTTAGCTTTTTAAATTCAACTTTCTTTTAAAACCTCTGACCTTTCACAACTATAAAATCAATATAACTGTAGGTTCAAATTATTTTCTTCTCTTTTCAGCTACTTTTTTCCACTTTCCAGCTCATAATTTGCATATTTTCAAGCTTCATACATATCAGAAATATTGAAAATAGCAAAGGGAAAAAAATTAAACACAAGTCAATATACTCTATTTTGTATTGTAAGTAAAAGAAACTGGATAGCAGATATGAAATGAAAAATTTATTCTGTAATGCTTACAATAATATAATGAATATTATATATAATATTTTTTTATAAAGAAGTATCAAATCTCTATGAAAAATGATGATAAAAAAAGTTTTCTTTCCTAGAAATAGAAAATTATTCAGAGTTGCATACACTACTTCCCAAGGTTTATGAAAATCCTCACTGCAGGTTTTGAAAAACTCCAGATCAGAACAAAGGCTGCCAAGATCATTCTCAGACAGTTGCCTACAGCCAATCCATATTCTTTGCAACATTCTTCCTTCTTTTTTTTCTTTATTTCTTTTTTTTTTCTTTTCCCTTTTTCATTTTCTATAACTTAGAATAAGGATGGTAGCATAGATCCTGGCATAGAGCTTTGGCGGGGATGTTTTTTTAGTTTGCCTCTCTCTGTTACAGAGGCATTACAATTGACTGCTTACCCCACTGCCAGGTATCTTTTATTTCAGAAGGCCAATATGGTTTTGTGAACCCACAAACAAGAATTACATTACACAACACAGAAGTGACTTTGACCTTGAGCTCTACATCACTGTTCTCAGCAGAAACAAATCATGTTGTACTGACAAAAAACAAGCAGCTTTTTAACCTGTAGACATTTTTTTGTTCACATTAATTGATCCTTCACATATACAAATGCAAGCAAAACAAATAATCAAAATCCCACATAGGATGCTTTCTCTTTGATTTTGGGCACTAGTGAATTCTTAATCTTTACTGTTAACGAACAAATTAGATAGGTATTCAATATTACAAAAACTACATCAACAGTTTATCATCACTAATTAACTTTAAAAGTACAAAAAGGGATACCATTTTTTCAATGTTGTTCGTCAGTATAATTTTACTTTACTGTCCAACTCTGTTTTCTCAAGATCTTTTTGGTACAGTGACTGCTAACACATGTTCATGACTATTACAGCTTGAGGATACAAGATGGCTTTCCCATCACATGAAAATGGACAGAAGGTGTGCAGAAACCTATGGCAGTTTCTTCCTTATTGCTAACTACTATTCCTCCTGGAGGGAAATGACTTGGAGAAATGATAGTGAGAAGTGAGGTGGTGGCCCAGATGGAGAGAATGCCAACAGCAATTTAATTTCCACTCCACTCTTCTGTCACTGCCAGTAGCACAGCTTCTTGCCCCACCCAGGGTTTGTTCAGAAAAGTGGCTAAAATTGTCTATATTGCCTATTGCACCTTTACTGGTGAGTAAGCCCTGAATGCAAAAGACACTTCTCCAAAAGTCTGTTCCCAAATAGAGAGCACAAAGAGAAAAAACTGACAGGATTTCCAGGAGCTCCGATTACATTGCTTTTTAACTCCATTGGCTGGCATTCAGAGACCCTGACATAACACATATAGATAAAACTAAGAGGATAATCTTCTCTGTTTCTATTTTATATTACTCAATTTTGTACTTCTTGATAACACTATGCCTTTGTAGAAAATACAGATTTTAGAGGAATACTGCTGGAATTGAACACTCATTTTTTAATATCACCCAGATACTGGAGAAACAGTACCTGGGTATCTCCAGTATACTGGAGAAACAGTGCTGTTTAAAAGAACACTTGTTCCTTACTTACTTACCCTTAAACTTAAATAATTTGGTTTAATACTGTGATTTAGGATGTGTAGGAAAAACCAAGTAATTTCATCCTTTTTCACTGTAACATAACATTGGCAGACATGTTACATGACTTCTCAGGAATTATATTTCCTGTAACTGAAAACCACACAAATATCTTATTACATGCGTGAATAAGGATTGTATCTACATACTATGAAACTTTGCCACTGATTTGTTATTTTCATATCATAATCAAACATATCTTCATTTAGAATCTAAGACTGATAATTTTAATCTACACTTCTAATAATGTTCTTTATGCAAATTTAATAGTTAAAAATCTAGTAAATAAAAATTATGACCTATTATGTTGTTTGTTTTTCCAGCCGTGAAATTCCTCTAGTTACCTGGAAATTCCTTCTTCTTTTTCTACCACTCAGGAAATAGCTTTTTTGGAGCTGTTATTCTGGGTTGTCTTACAAATGCACCTAAAATGTAACAAGATAAACGCAATTATTGGACTCTTATCCACCTAAATAAAGGAGATTTTTTCATGTTAGAATTCAAAGCAGAACTGGATTTCAACAGTCCTATTCAGCAGCATTATACATTATGTAAAGGGCCTTCTTAATCAAATATATGCGCACATATATAACTATTAGTACTTATGTATGAGCAAAAAAAGAATTTACAATGCTATTGAAAAATTTTGTAAACACTCTACTTAATACATCTGCTTTTCTTTATTTAAATGCTCTTCAACATAAAAAAGTAATTTTATTCTAATCAACAACTGCTTGTATTGAAAATACAGCTCAAGATTATTAAAGGATTTGCCCTGATTTGGGAAAACAACTAAGGGAGAATTGTACTTTGAACCAGTAGTTAACTGTCAGCTACTTAACTGAGCTGGTCAGCAAATCTGTACCAGTAATGCAGGTAATCCTATATCCAGAAAATGACTGATTTCTCTACTCTTTTTTTTATTTTCCTAGGCATGCTTATTAAATTTAGGGTATTCACAGTGTGGAAATATTATGTTGCAATGTTTAATTTTGTTAAACTCATGGAAATATTAACTTGCTGAAAGGAAGTTAGATTGTTCATTGCAATTTAAATTCAAGGGCTGTCTCTTAAGGCAGGATAACAAAAACAAGGACAAAAAATTAGATAGAAGACATAAGGAAACAAAGATACGGTAAAAAATTGCAGAAGAAAACAGAGCTATAGCACATCATTCCAAAATCTGACAACACACAAACTGCCATGTTTGTTCAGGAGAATTGCTATAGATAGCATTTTTAAAGAAATGGAAATAATTACGTTCTCCCCAATGGCATGGCATAAGAAGTCTAGTAGAGCTTCTTGAGTAAAAAAGAGACGTATATAAGCAAGCTTTACTCTCCTAGAGTTGGACTTGATAATTTTTTAATGCTCCGCTTGAGCTGATCCTTTAAACACAACGTGCCATAACATGATGACTTGAACTGTGTACAGCAGTTAACACAATAACAGGAAGGAAAGAGGTTTGAAGGGATAGACGGTGAGCTACTGGCCTCCATTACATTTATTCAAGGTATATGTGGGAGACAGAATTCTCAAAAGGTCAGGGTTTCCTGCTGATGTGATCACAAGAACAGAATGCTCAAATTTATTGGTTCAGATACCTACTCTGACAAAACATAAGCTCTTTACTACTGTATATCACCAGTAATTTTGATGTGTAATAGCTTTCACTACAGTTAAAGTAGTCCCCATGCTGCTCTGTATATGAAACAAATCCTGAAAGTCAAATTGAAGTATAGAGCTTGAGTCTTCATGATCTGATAAGGTTCCCTGTGCTTCCTCATGTTGAGTTTCAGATTGCACCCACATTTAACAATTACATAGTGAAGAACTTATACAACAGATTGCATTTCTCATTCATTGATTCCATCAGAACCAGATTCTGTCCTCAGATCACCAGATCAGGACCACACTTCTCTTGAAGACACTTCATCCTCAACTAGCTGCTATCCAGAATTACTTCATTCTGGAGATTTAAATAACAGAAAGAATGGTATTGATTTTGGGAAGACAGATTTTTGTGTTCTAGATTATGACAACTTGTTTCATTAAAAGAAACCACTCATCAGGCACTACTATAATCTTATAATTTATAGGATTATATCTGTCACTGAGAGGTTACACTTAACAATTCTGAATTCCATAGGGCCTGGAATAGGAAGATTACACAAAGGATACAGAAGTATGTATCCAGGTTCCACCAAGGGAAAGCTAAAAATGTATAACTGATGGAATGGGACAGTCAAAAGAAAAAAACACGTCTCCCTTCTCCAAAACAACATTGCTCCTAACTCCAAAATATTTTCAATTTGAAAATTAGTTAGTTAGCGTGCAAATAAATGACTGCAAAAATTTTTCATCTGAAGTCTGATCAAATTTAAAAGGTGAACTTTTCACAGCATATGCTAAAACAGCAAAGGTAAGCAAACTGTGTGAAAAAAATCAAACTAGACAAAGTAGATAAAGAATAAAGATGGGAGAAGGGGCATTTGGTACACTGAAACCTTAAAGCTTGCCATGAGCGCAGTAATTTTTAAGTACAGAACTGATTAAGACTCCGCATGGATCTGAAAAAAAAAGAAATGGTTTATGAAAAAAAGGTATGTTAGAAGGTATTACATTTGCAAATAAAATTACTACATACATCTCCATCCTATGATTTATAGTATGAATTTTCCCATACAGATCTTTCTTTTTTAATTCAGAATAGAATGCTTTTAAAGAAAATGTCAGCTTCTGATAAAATAACTTATATTGAATAAGTCTTTCACGTTATTCCTTTTGTTATAACCCTTCTTTTTGAGATGGTTTCTTTTTCTAGAACCTGTCAATTTTTTTACATACTTGCCCTATACATTTGTGTACAGACATAATTACGCACTGAAATGGCAATTTTCATTGAATTTTATGTTTTAAAATTTTATGCAATCAATTATTTAATGTAATGCTTATGAATGCTTCTTGTTTTCTCTCCTTTTTTCTACAATACATATGCACACGTGGGTCTTTCTACAGTATTTGACTGCTAAGTACTTTTTGTAAACATTTAACTGATAATGAATACATTATTATTGTTGTCGACTAGACTTACTTAATTTTTTCTCATATGATTCCTTATTCTAAAAATTTATAAAATATAAATAAGCAGAATAACGGCTTGCCTGACAGGATTGATAGTGCTTAATATTGTTGACCAATAATGGCCAATATGTTTAAAAGCCATCATAATTTTCTCTAGATTAGAAAGAGTGTTGCAAAACCATAGTGGGTCACGTGAGATTTTACCACGTAGTTTAATGCCTTATAAGCCAATCAGTTAATACTTAGATCCTCAGTCATTAGGACTAACAAAATCACTAGCAAAGCAATTCAAAACCTGCATTCATACATCTTCTATCTGTTATTAAACATCTTTTTTTTTTTTGGTCCAATTATTCAACTATTCAATTAACAGCATGAATTTTAAAAACATCTTTGCATAACTTACAGGTGGATATCCTGCATTTCAGGCTGGAGGTCTACTGTTGAGGTACTCTGTTAAGACAGTTTGCCTGCTGCACCCTCTGCAATGTTTACAGAAGCAGATGGGAGTAGATGGAAGTGTGACTCTCAAACTGTTCCAGTGGCAGCAACATCAGCTAGAGTTTGCTTTGATTCCTGCAAGAGCTGAGAGTGCTGAATCATGAGAAGTGCTTTAGCAATGTTCTTTACACAAGACTTGTTATCTGCTTCTGTAGCTTACAGAAGCAGTCTGTAGACTACAGTCTCCACAAGGAAAGCAAAAATAAAGCATGTCATTCTACTTCTATCTTTTCTTTGCTCACCTATTGCAGAAAATCTTTGATTAAGTGCAGGGTAACTGTACTTAGGAGGTGTTAGGAGGTTTCCCTTACAAGCTAAGTCCAGAATCTTTAATTATCTGTTTTCCATAATGCTGCGTGAAACAAATGGAATGGGCATTGCCCAAAAGATGCTTAAACAGACTTACACACACAAGTCTTTATTCAGATGCATCATTGCTGATAACACACATAAATTCTAAGTGTGAAAGTGGCTTCTGAGGAAAACAAAAACAAAAAAAAAACCAAACAAAACAACACAAAAGAAAAGTGTAAGGGGTAAGCTTCCCAATGAGAAGTCAAGAAAAACATTGATGTAATTAACCTCTTCCCTGTGCATCCCTTCCAGCGTAGCAGGTGGTAGAGCTGAAGGTTATGAGACTGTTGACTTTTACCACAGATTCCCCTACTCCTGTACAGTTTTCAAATGTGATCCTCTCAACAGGATTGTCACTGCCTATGATAATGATAGTGTGCATTACAGTAGGCTTGCTTCATCAGCCATCTGCACTATCTGCTGACTGACTGTTAAGTTCTCTTGCATATGTATTACTAGGTACTGCTTACTGCATATTTAAATTACTACCATGTCGGTACTCATTAAGTTTTGGGTTTCTCTAATATTAACTAAACTCCACAAAGCATTATGTAGGAAAAGCAAAGCAACAAAGGGGTGAGCTTCACATTCCCTTTGGTGAAGAAGCCAACAGCAAGAAAGTGGGCATTTGCAGGTGCAAGAAAAACAGCACAAGTAAAACATAAGAGAAAAAATGCACAAGAGGTCTGGAATACAGTCACAACAGCTTGGTTAAAAAGTTATAGAGATGCAGAAGAAAGGCAGACTGAAGATTTGTAAATGGAGAGGCCCTAACTTCTGCACAGGTTAAAGCACCTAAAGATCCATCTATGTAGCTTTGAGAAGGTACACATGGGCCTGGGTGTGGCTGCCAGCAGGAAGGTCTAGGTCTGAGGCAAAAAACAGCCATTAGCAAGGCAAGCTCATGACAAAAATCCATGGGTGGGAAATACCAACCAGCCAGTACAGAAAAACAAATACTTAAAGCAATGAGAGTCTGAGCGGTGAATTAAGAAAACAATGGGTAGGAGCAGATCAAAATGTTATGAAAAAATTCCCTGACATTTTAATGATAGGAAACCTAAAAAGAAGTTGAACCTTTACATGTGATAGGACAGCGCAGTTTGCTCAAAATGTTTTCATAAGCATGAAGATGCTCTTTTTCAGATAACTACATTGTGTATGTGTGCCAATAGTTGCAGAATACATTACTGCTCCTCAAAAATGTCTCATTATATTTATGCCTTTAAATTCTCATTGTCTGAACAGATGTTTTTTTATGAACTCTCTAAATGTTAAATTACTCTAATAATCCTTCTGGACTATTTTCTGAATCTTTCTCCTGAGTGTGAATTGGTTTAGTCTTTCTAATCTGTACAGACAAAAAAAAAATGCCCTTATTTCATATATTTAGGTCAGATTTGTAGTTTATAGGTATAAATGTACCTTTCCAAGTGAATATCACAGTGGCAACTTACAGTACATTGAATCATTTAGGACACTTGAAAGTTTTTCATCGTGCAGCCACCATTAAAGCACCATATTGTTATAGGAGATTTATTATGCAAGCAAGTTCTGCTGAGATAAAATATTTTTCATTTCCTCAGGAAGCATACCTTTATAAATCCCTTTCCTGTGGAGATTTCCAATCTGCAGATCCAGCAATGTGGTGCATGAAAATGCTCTGCTCTGCCTGCCTGATCCCCTACTGACTCAATTGAGACTCCATCTCAGAGTACAGAAATTTTTGCATGTGTCTTTTTTTGAAGAACAAGAGTGAAACGATGCAAAAATAGTACAGATAAAAACTGAAGGGATTTTTATGGCATAGCATGGCAGGAGAGACATCAGGCAGCTCTGTAAAATACTCATCTGGCCTGTGATGTCAGCTTATTTCTCCTGAGAGTGAAAACATTTTTATTCTTGATAATTACTTTCTTCACTTTCACCTTCATCACACCCAAGCAAGCATATGTGTAAGCACACAGAAACTGCAGAAGATATAAAACAATGTTTGGTGAGGCTGCAAAACTATTTGATGCTCACTGCTCACATAATAAGCTACAGGGGGAAGCAAAAAACAGAAAAACTGATCATATGTGATGATTGTTGGCATCATTCCTGATATCACACCAGATTTCTACAGGATAGAAAAACTGGGCAAAGGAAATTAGTCCCTTAGAGGTGACTTAGGAACTGCTCCTGAGTATCCATGGAGGAGCTCAGCTAAGAGTAGACTCCTCTTGTCAGGGGAAAGAAGCAAAAGAGGACACAAAGTCCCATTTCAGTGGTGATCTTGTGCTGCTGCAGAGGCAAAAGTATTTTACTGAGGTTTGAGACATCATTAATTCCTCTCATTCCTGAATGCTGCAAAACATTTTGTCCTTTATCTCATTGATCTTCTCTTTAAATTTGCCCCAAACAGCTTGAAATGTTTCATATTTAATCTGAGTATCTAAATCAACATCAGCTCCTGCTACCACACTTATGACCTCTCTTATTAACTTGGTCTTGGTTTATTTTCACACAAAATATCTCCAGTTAACTTGATAGCTTCAAATATTTCTTCAGAACATTGATCATGTTTGCAAGTGATCAGATAATAAAGTGAAAAAAAGTTGTGATAGGAAAATACAAACAAACCCCTCTTCTTTTAAAGTCTCCCAACATATGTACAGCAGGCCACATACCACAGCCTAAGGATGAGATGCACATTTTTCTAATTAGGAACTACAGAAAATAAATCAAATAAACTAATTCCTATTTCAATACAAATCTAGAAAATAAAAAGGCCTTGTTTCTGCAGAACATGTGAAAATAAAACATTCACATTACAAAATTAAGTCAATACAAATAGAAGCCTGTAAATTTAGACAAAAAAAAAAAAAAGAAAGGTATGAACTGCAAGAAAACATGGCCTGGAGTTATGCAAAAGCATACTAGTATTATTCACTTCTAGTATCATATTTATATGCAAAGGGACCAAGAATATCTTCCCATATCCATAGCTCCACAGGATGTTTCCACAGAGGTTCAGTAATACCATTGCTTTTCAGACTACTGTTGCTTTCAGGCTACCATTCTTGAGAAAAATCATGTATGGGTAAAAAGTATTTTCTGGACCCTGGCCAGATTTTCCTCTAAAATTTAAATCTGCAACAGGACATTCTCCTCATCAAGCAAACAAACAAATACAATATCTAGCATATGTTTTCTCCATATGAGCTGATTGGTGAGCATCACCACAGGGTCAGTCACAGGATAGCAAGCATAAAGAAGAATTATTTTTATTGTAAGAATTTCTTTGAGGGATTAATCAGATTCAATCATGTGTGGGATCAGCCTGTAGGTGAATGGTGTTTTGTAAATTGGATAATGCAAGACAGTCTTCCCATACTACCAGGTGAATGGCTCTGACCTTGCTTTGGCTGGTGATGACTGAAAATGTTTTAATAAGGGTGCTGCACAGTAACTTATGCAAAGCAAGCTGATACTGTCTCTCCTGCTCCTTGAAGACCAAAATCTGAGTTAAAGTAAAGCTACCGTCACAATTTCTCTTATCTGTCATCCTTGTTAGTGGTGTCAGCAGTGAAACAGAAGCCTGAATGGACAAGCAAACACAAGTTTCTCAGAACTATCTTTGGGTTCTTGCTGGCGCATGTTGGTGAGGGAGGCCTGTGCTAATCACTTGGGAGGTTAATGGGTCTCACTGCTAGGGAAGAAGTTAGTGCAAAACATTAATGCTCATTCACTAAAGTGTAAAAAGGGAAAATAACACTAATTTGAAAGCATGTTTTCATGTGTTACATTTTTAATTCTGTAGGTATTAAATATATATATGAACATGGCGCTTAGATTTGAGAAACCTTTGGGAGTTTTCTTCACAGAAGCCATCAATAAGCAATTGCACTGTAGTACAGAGGAGGTCATAGTTATTTCTGTGCCAGATGATGATTTTCTAAAGACAAATTGAGGTGCTGAAATTTATTATCAAATGGCCCCTGGGATATATAAGAATCCTTTTTACAAGCTCACGGGGACTGGGAAAAAAGTATATATGTACTAATAATTTCCAATAACATATACAAAAAATTTTCAATACCAGCAACATTTGGTAAACTGCTAACATGTCTTTTGGCCTGCCAGAGCCTAAAGGGGGCTACAGAATAACTTAGAGGGACTTTTGATAAGGCCATGTAGTGAAAGGACAAAGGGAAATGCCTTCAGATTGGAATAAAGTAGGTTCAGATTAGATATTAGAAAGAAATTCTTTATTGTGAGGGCAGTGAGGCACTTAAACTGACTGCCCACAAAAGCTGTGGGTGCCCCATCTCTGCAAGTGTTCAAGGCCAGGTTGGATGGGGCTTCGAACAACCAGTTCCAGTGAAAAGTGTTCCTGCCCATGGCATGGGGGCTGGAACTGGGTGATTTCTAAGGTCCCTTTTGAACCAAGCTATTCTATCACTGTATGATAATTAAGAAGAGATAATTACTTGTGTCCCCATAACTAAAAAAAAAAGCAAACCAAACGCCAACAAAAAAAACAACAAACAACAAAAAACTAAAACAAAACAAAAAACAAACAAACAAAACCTTCAACAAACCAAAAAGCAAACAAACAAACAAACAAAACCTCAAAAAACCAAAACAAACACAAAACCCCAAGTCAATTTTTCAACAGATTTTAGATATTTAGAAAGGTGACACTTACATAAAATGTTTATATTAAAGTGAAATATAATTCTAGAAAAACCTTCTCAATCCATGGACTTCACACTCATGCAAGGACTGTTTTTTCAACAGATAGAGACCTGAGAAGTACAGCAATACTGAGAAGTACAGTGCTGAGAGATGTTTAAGCAATAATAATAGTGTGATTCTCATTTTCAGCACATAGAAGTTTTTTTATGTCAGTCCTTTAATGAGAAATTCCATGTAAGTTTTTGTAATATTGCACAGGAAAGCTAGCCTCTCTTTCAGAATTCATTTAAGATGGAGATGTCTATCCTCTTAGGCCTTTCTAATTATCCAATATAAATACATAAAAAAGGAATGCTGCTTTTTTCAGATTTCAAGTAAGTCCTTATACTGCATTTCCAGGTGCCATTGGCCTTATTTGATCACTCGTAAAACACCTCACCTGTGTTGCGGCGTGTTCTTTTTGTTATTTAAACGGTTGTTATAAGTTGTAATTTGGTTTGGATAATGGTATGTGCTACCCGCCGCCCCCCCCCCCCCCCCCTTTTTGTTGTGTATGGTTTGTCCCCGGCCGGCCCCTCCCCTGGTGGAGCGAGCTGCTCCTGCCAATTTCCCTCTCTCTCCCTGGGCAGCCAATCTATATCTGAGGCTCCCTGCCCTTCAAATCCAACCTCCCCGCCTTACCCCTGTCAATCCCCTTCCCAACCCAGCCCAACTTCCAGAAGATTCCCCTCTCCCTGGGCTGGGACTGGCTCCCTGATTCTAACCCCACCCCTTTTGTACCTCCCCTCGCTCATCATTTGTCTTATGCTTTGCCCTTCATTTTACCCGTCCAATTGCTACCAGTCTGTCTTGCTCCTCCTTTCCCATATTTAAGCTGGTTGCACCCAGCTTTCCCTTGGCAAACCTTCTTAGCCCTTCCCCAGTTCACCCCTCCCCCGCTCGAGGAATAAAATCCACTCGACACTGCTGAGATTGTTTGCTGCTTCCTTTCCACCCTGCCGACGTCGCTGGCGGCCTTACTCCCCTCATCTGTGGGTCAGGGTGCGCAGCCTGCCACCACAGCCGTGGGAGGGTGCACCCTAGGCAGAGAGATAGCCGGACCAGACTCCCTGCGGGAGCCGCTGTCCGCTGCCGCATCTCTCTGCCCCCCTGGACTGCTGGACTGTGCTGCCCATTGCCAGCCGGGATTTAGGGCAGGTACCCCAGCACACCTGTTAGATGAAGCAGCTTCTAAGCTAGTCACATGCATTTTCAATTTTCCTGTTTTATCAAAGATCATGATGTTCTTTTTAATATGGTGATCTTAAACAATAAATGCTTTAGATGTGGGGTTTTTTTTCAAGTTAAAGTGCCTCAATACATGGACAAATGGTCACAAAAAAATTCTATATTCCTATTAATTCCTTCTCAGCTTGGTATTGAAGACCAAAAAACAATCTGAACCTGGGGAGAGGTTTTGTTTATGTGTCACTTACAAAAACTCCACAAAACATTAAAAACAAAACAGAAAGCAAAACAGAACTTAAATCTAGCTGAAGTATCTTTCTACATTTTCTTCTCCTAACCATGTCTGTGTTTGGGATTTTCTAAAATTTATTATATATAGAAATTTCACCTTCTTAAGAGAAAATTCATATCTTATACGAGAAGCCTCCTTAACTCATACTTTTACTTCAGGGAAAAATGAAACTACTTTCTTTGTCATTTCATAAACATCAAGCATTTTTAGATTAACCTAATTTACTTAAGGCTTTAAAAAGCAGTTTTCTTCTGGGGTATTTTTCTCCTTTAAGTGGTCCACTTAGCAGTACAAAGAAGTTTTCTAGGCAAAGGAAGTGTGGCCTGATTTTACATTAAGTATAAAACAACTGGTTTTCATACTTATTAAATACACATGGAAAACAGAACAGTTTTCACACTTGTGAATAATATTTTTTTAATCTATATAAATAAAGACAGGTACTAAAACTTTGCTGTTGCTTTGTTGTCGTTCTGGGAGAAAACATATTAAAAAAATAGGAAAAAGGAAAGTCGCAATTCACTCAGTGTGTCAGCATATGTAGAATCCTTGCAGATATATTTATTGCTGCTTTTTTTTTGATCCTGTTTCTATATATTTCTAATGTGTTATTTTTTCTTGTAAAACTCTTCATATGCATATTTTTATTATTATGCTACAAATGATTAGTCAACAGAATTCTCTTAGAAGATCCATATTTACATTAATATCCATGTAGCAAACTTAATTGAGCAATGCAAGATCGGTACTTTGTTATTGATGTCTTTGCTGCATCATGAAGGCAGCAATTTAGCACTAAACTATAAATAGAAAAAATACTGTGGATGAAACTGGCTTGTCTTGTGTTTTTAATATTCCCTTCAGGGTAAAGTATGACATAACCTAATTAGAGTGGTGGAGATTTCACTGCAGGGAAAACCGCTGTTATTCCATTTGACAATCAAGTAATTATCTTCTCTACTGGATGTTTTACTGGATACTACTAATTAAGTCATCCACAATAATTCATTTGAAATTTAGGAAATGGGGCTAGTCTTATAAAAAGTTTGCCTTCAAGAATGCCAATAATTTTTTAAAAACCCATTCATTTTTGTGGAGTTTTTAAAATGCTACCTGTCAGAGTGCTTACTTAAGCAGAAAGCACGTGTTCTTTCTGACTACATCACTGCTTTTTATTTCAGGGCATGGACTCAACTTGCAGTTGCTTCATTCTCCTTGGGGCTGTAGGACTTCTGCTGAGTGTGCTCAGAGCAAGTACTTAAAAACAGTATTAAAAGTGATGACAGAGCAGAGTAAGAGCAAGTATAACTGGCAGAGTTAGTGGGGAGACAACAGAACACAAAATTCCATTTAATTACCCAGATGTTCTAGGAGAGGCAAAGGCCAGAACACCATATCTCACACCATGAAAGGATCTGCAAAAAATTCTGATCTGCATCTCTACTTATAGAAGAATCTGCAAGAAACCCTACCCTAACCTTAAATTTGTGTTTACAATTGGGTAATTTCATACTCCATCCTCATCCTCAGCTTATTTCTTATTTCCTCTTCAATTTTTCCTTATCTGTATAAAATATTTGCTCAATCTTTCCAGATTATACAATCTCAAGAGAAGCCAACCCTCTGATTATATGAGCATAGTAGGTCAAATCTCTCAGCCTGTTTCAGAAATAAGGAACTTAGAACTCATTAATTTGGGTGGCATATTATCAGTTAATAAACAAAACCAGTAGATTACAGTTTTCTTTTAAATTATCAGTACTGTCCTCATCCATAATATCTTCTTCTCAGGAAGATACCTTTTTTTACCTTGCAGAGAATACATTTTTAAAGGCTGCATCAAGTCAAATATTAACAATATAATTTGCCTTCTAATTTCCTGTACTGGTAGCCTGAAAATCTACTGATACAAAATTAGGGAAGAATTTTATAAAAACATCATCTGTATCTTATTAAAATGTATCTCATATATAAACATATTTCAACACACATTTCTTAATATTTTTTTTCTGAAATATATTTTATTATTTTTAAACTATTTTATTTGCTATAAACTTTTTATTTGATCATGTTACTGGAAATAAAAATCATCACATTCTTCATTGGATAGACTGAAAGAAAACAGGAAATTATTAAAGACAAATATTTGAAAATAAAGTTGCCTGAAACATTTTTGCACCTATTTTCTCATTGTCAGAAACCTAAAGAAAGGAAACATGTTTCCATGAAAGTACACACTAGAAAGGCCTCTGTTAAAACCCTGACATATGTACATAGAAGTTATACAAAAGATATTTCTCATCTATATATGCTCCATAAGCACATGACAAAAAAATGCATTTCACTGCACAAATATAAAACACTTCAAGCAACATAAACAAAAGGTAATCACATATACATAATTTATATATTTCCCTAATGTAGCAAAATTGACATTGCAGCTCCTAGTTAAGTTAATGTTAGGATTATTTAGAGTTGTAGGTTATTACCTTTTCTAGTTTTACATCTGTTGTATTGAAATTTAGTCAACACAAAATATACTTGGATTGAATTTGCAGTATTGAGTGTAGCATTCCTTTGACAGATAGATTATAATTGTCTTGCTACTTCAGTGTAAATTTAAGGGTCCTCTTATTTCTAGTAAGTGTTGTGACTTAAAGATTAAAATATGCCATTCTTACTTGGTCCCACTTGAAAAGGCCGTGGAACTATCACTGACAAAAAAGAAGAAAATGTTTTATAACTTCCATTAAACTCTAACGGATTAAGATATTTGTGTTCACAACTTTCTAGTATTTCTTGTTCAGCAACTACCTAAGACTTCAAAGTGAGAGTAATACTGGACACCATCTAAAAAATAAAGAATAAAGCACCATGGAATGTTTGTCTCAGACCACAAAAAATATTCCAAAGACAAAATAGAATCTTTTTCAATCTCATATTGTCAAGAAAAAGCTAAATATACCATGTATAGGAGTGAAAGGAAATGTATTATGACTCAAATTGTTTTTCCTTAAACAACCAACTTCTACCTTCCTCAACTTTTAAAAAGAAACCTTTCTTTGTACACAGGAGAGAATCTAGGCAGGGACTAAAAAGAAAACCTCCACTCAAAGGTCTGTCAAGTTAAACCAGAGATGCTGATGTCAGACTGTTGCTGCTACTGAATCTGTAGATGATGAATCTATTTCTTTTTATGTATGTGTTACGTTCTTTCATTAGAAATAATGCACATCCTACTTGCAGAGAGGAGGAGTGGAGCATGGCTATGGTGCTGCTGCCTACCATGCACTTCCTTGCAGGGGTGAGTGGTTTCAGGAGGAAGAAAAGGATGAATGTACACCAAAAGTGTGCCATTTTGTACTTTCTTCTTCAAGAAGTCTCCAGAACCAGCATTGTGGACTCCATTCCCTTTCCCCAGTGCTTCTCATCTCTTCCTGTCCTTCAGGAGGACGTGGCTCCGGACAGCGAATGCAGCTGAGCCTAGCAGAGTGCATGCACCACAGGCACTGGTGCCAGAAGCAGCCACAGACAATGAAGCAGCAGCAAACCAAGCCATGCTGAGCCTGGCCAAGTACTGCCAAACACAGCCGAGTCACGGGCACTGCACCAAGTGGGCAAACACTGAGAAACAGAGGAGCAGCACAGCATGGAGTCAAACCCCAGGGGACTGGGCAGTGCAACACAGACAATTCAGCTTTTTAGGGGTTTGTCATTGCTCTCTGCTGTCTCAAGCTCAGGGATGGGGAACACAGGTTGCAGACAGCATCCACTATCTCATTTTTTCCTCAGGAGGTCACATGGTGCATTCACCATCTTTTGTCTTGGGAAAGACTGCAACACTGCCAAGCTATAGGAATACCTGCCATCTTGTCTAAAACCCACTGGCCACTGGGAATTGTCATTGTGGTTGAGCACCTCTTTGTGTCTAAATCACCTTATTTTTTCATACACCTACATTATCAATATTGTTGCTGTTACTGTTCATTTCTCATCCCATTGCTGCTTGTTTTCAGTAAATTGTTAACTCAACCCATAGTTTCTGCCTTTGTTCCATTCTCATCAGAAGGGTGCGAAGGGGAAAGGAGGAGGCTTATTTAGAGTTAATTTCCCATCTGGTTTTACACCAGCACAAAATAAAAGCAAAACAAAAATCTCTGTGTTTCTATATTCTGTGTTGTCTAATTCACTAATGAGTTTCACTGCAGTTCCCATAGTATCACTTTATTTAAAGTCTGTCCTATTTCTCTTCAAAACAAAAAATATGGCTGTATGTGGAGTTGTTTGGTAACTAGCTGAATTTCATTTTCATTCACCTATTAACAACTTCGTGGACCCAGAAATGACAGCAATTAACTTTAGAAGTTGGAATACAAATCCTCCACTACAGACCTGGTAGATGAAGTTCTCATCCTCCAAGTTAGCAGACCCTCAAAAATAGCCTTGGTAGAGCAGGGGAAACCATCCCAAGTGCAACAAATCCAAGTCTGTAAAGCACATTGAACACATTCCTCTAAGGTAGCTGCCATTTCACACAGTGCTTAAGACTGAATCTCCATCTCAAAGGCTGAAAGAAGAAGACTCCTGTTGAGCTGGAGCAGACAGTTGAAAACAGTAAAAAAAAAAAAAAAAAAAAAAATTGCCCATTAATATCCTTTAACATTATGCAATCTTGCAATCACATATTCAGAAGAAGTGAAAATTTAGGGTGGTTATAGGGGAGCAGAAATAAAAGATAAGTTCTAACCCTTTCTCTACTCCACCGGGACACTGCCAGGGAGTATTGACAATACTATCCTGCTTAAATCTCTAGTTCTTTCTTGAAATTTATAGCAGTTAAAGTATTTTTGATGCAATCAAATTCTACTAAAATGAGGTAAAACATCTGGAAGTTTGATGTATTTAAATAATACAACAAAATAAGCTAAAATTCAGTGAAATACTTTATTTACTAATCTATTTATCTTCTAGTGTATAAAATGGACAACAATTTCTAGTGGCAACTATGCTCAGGCAAACACATCTTTAAGGGGAAGCATAATATTCATTACTTCTGCTTCCAACTCATTCATTTATAGCTCATGTAATATTTTTCTAGTGAAACCTATTGTACAAAATATGTCTGATGGAACGGGCTATCAAATCTAAGATGTGCATTACATGCTAGAACTGTTATGCTTTATTTTGCAGCAGTAGGGAGTTTTTAGATAAAAAAGGATTGTTTCCTATAGCTTCAGTTGCATGAACTCATGTGGTCAAAGTTACTCTTTCTCAATCATGACATTTACACACATTTTATGTGATTTCTGAAGGTTATCCTCTAAATGTGGATTCCCTAAATGGATAAATCATAGTGTCCAAGTCATTTCACTGCAGCCACTGAATGGCTTTGAAATACGAAACAACAGGTTCTGTTTACTTTTATCTTTATTTCTACATTTTGAAAAATTAAGTAAAATCTTGTTTAAGGTATCTCTCAACTTTCAAGCTTCACAAGATCAGAAAGTTCTACTGATGCCATCAGAATACAGAGAGTAGCAATTACAACAAATATGTAGTGGTTTATTTGCAATACAATGATTGAGGTTTTTGGGGTTGTTGTTTTTGAGGTTAATTTGTTTTTTTTTTTTCATTTTTAAAAGGACTATAGTTTTAAGCAGGTAATTCTAAAAGTTATATTGAAACATTAAAAAAAAAGGAATTGGTAATTCACAGCAACATTTTTGCTCCCTTCTCAGGTTTTTTTGAAACCTTTTGTTCCATCAGTAGCTAGCAACGCTTGTACACAAGCCCTAATTATATTTTAGGTGCTCATCATTCCTTCATTCTTTGTAATAAGAGTCTAATGAAACTAGAGCAAAACCTCTTAAATAATCTAGATAAATGCCATGTTACCTAGAGGACTTGTTTTGCCTATTCTCTGTTGAGGTTGTCATTCTTTTCTTGGTACTGCTGAACATGAATGGAATGGTATCTTTTAAGTGATCTGATATGAAAAGAAAAATGCATAAAATATATATATGATACATACTTCTAAGATGAAAAATGTTGCAAAAAATATTTCATATGCAAACAGATCTCCTTAGCTAAACTGAATTATAATTATGCTGTACTTTTTTTTTTAGGAAAACATGATCACAAATAATTAATTTACACTGTGTAGGAGCAACTTCAGAGCAAACAAGAAGATATGCCTTCCCACATACAGTAAAAATACACAGTGAAATATACTGCTGAAGATTCATGCAAAGGCTAAAAGTGCATTGACCAAAACAATTAACAATATAGGCACATTCATCCTGTTGAGTTACACAAGCATAGGAAGTCCTTAATTTTTAGTTGCTTCAACCTATGCCATGGAAAGATCTGTACTTTGCTTCACTATCTGCTTTCTGATTGCGATCAGTGATAATATACCAGGGTGCTCAGCATAACAGTGATATTTTTTTTTTCCTTAACCTGCTGTTACTGAGGAGCAAGTTCTGGCTGCTCCCCAAGAGAAGGAAGTCAGGAGCTGAGAGCGAATTCAAGGCTGCCCTCCACTGACAAGGATCCCAAGCCCTGGGGCTGCAAGTCAGGGTCAGGGTCAGAGAATGTAGCTAGGGAGAACCTCAATTCAGGGAAAGCCTGGTAAGGCTACTGGGGCAAAGTAGGTCCGAGACCAGGAGAGAAAGCCACGTCCATGGCTGGGTTGGGATTGGGGTGATACAAAAACAGGCAGCCAAGTCAATCATTATTTTAATGACCCGAGAGTGTTGTCTACACATTTCATCAAGCAGGTGGCCTTATTTTCCACAGGGGTACCTGTAGAGCTAAACGCATTTGAGTACAGGGGCTTCACTGAAATATTCCTTATGGTGGATAATAAAACTCTCACTGAAAATTAAAATCAATGCATAATATGCAATTAGGAAAAAAAACATCAAATCTGACATTAAAAAAAAAAGAAGACAGTTGATAGAATTCATTATCTTCATTATATCAAGACAGAAAGACTTCTTATGCCCAGATTAGACAATATTTAGTGAAAGTTTGCATTTTAGGACACAAGTCTTCCTGAACTAAATATATTTTATGTAAACTATATGATAGTTATAATCCAGTACTTTTTCCCCTATTTTTTATGGGCTTATGCAGTAAGAAAGACCATACATATCCATCAGGAAGTACCACACATTTTGTGTAAATACAATATAGCTGTAATGGGAAGGGTAGAATTAAAATACTTCAAGCTCCACAAAGCTTCTGTTTTATCCTTACCCTGTGTTCATCTTTACCTGAAGATCAAGACATTGTCAAGATATAGATATAAATTTCAAACAATTGTGCTTTTTCACGCCAAAGATGCAAATTCATTATTTTCTATGAAATCTAGCCAATAGTATAAATTATTTATATAATATGACTGCAAAGACTTAAGAAAAGAATGAGATATATATCACAACCTTGTAACCAATGGGATGTCCTAGTGTGCTAGAAAAATCTCCCAAACAACATTCACAGAAACATGTCAGAGAAGCTAAGTAGAACTGCCTATTCCAGGAAAAATCTCAATTCCGAGTGAGCTCTTCCAGAAAAAGTGCAATGTGATTCTCTGGTTAAACTCTTTTTACCTGTTTTATAACCTCTGCTTTAATGATCTATTATGCATATGATACATACAGCTGTGCAAGAAGTTACCTTCAGGCAAAAAAAAAAAAAAAAAACCCCAAACAAAAAACCCTAGTTATTTCACTTTTTTAAAAAGTCATTGAAATGGCATTAATTTATTTTAAGAAATACTAATAATATCAACACATCCATTCTTGTTTCATTATTTACAATGAATTAAAACCTTTTTTTTTTCTGGCAAAAGAAATACAACCATTGCCTTTTTCTCTACCCTGAAATGTATTCAAAGCTCAAACATACTATCTCTGTCAGCTGAATTATGCTGGACACTGTCTGTAATGTGATAACTTGAGCATCACTGTCTGTTCTTACATACTACATACTTGGTAACATGGTAGAGCAAAAATAAAATGGTACATAATCAATTACAATCCTTGTGATTCATGAAGCAATCACTTTACAAATGCAGACTTGGTCTCAGTGTTGCTTTATACCAGCAATCATGTGAAAGTTTTTGAGTATTGCTTCAATGTTACAGGTAATCATTACCTAGTAGAGTCTCTAGAATCCAAATATCAAAACTGAGTTAAAGCAGATGTCCAGAGTGAGTTTTAGAACAATAATTTTCAGATATAAGAATAGATGAGTGGAAACTAAGATTCTCATTGACTTTAAGAATAAACAGATTTACATGGCTTGTATTCAATATTACAAAGAAGAAATGTGTTGACTGGGATGGAAAAGGGAGGTGCCATTGGGAAGCAAGCATAAAAATAAGTACTTCCATGAAATTAATAACACTTTTTAGATACAAAGTATTTTCAGTTACAAAGTCATTTCAGTTACAAAGCAAGAGGGACTTTTAAATTTTTTCAATTATTACTTTTAAGCATACTAGCATGAAAATTAACTGGACATATTTACAAGACTTTAAAGTTTCCTGATTCTCCTGGCCATGGAAATGTTCTTTTGCTATGTCTTTTAATTCAATCTCAGTGTGCCCCAAATTTTACTACTACTTTCACATTCGATTATTTTGGTAAGATTTTTGTTGGTTTTGTCTATTTGTCATAAATTACACTTACTAAAAGTAAGGTATTATTTAAGTTCTCTTGTCTTGGATGTGTTTTGTTTAAGAGGCCAGAGATTTTTCTGCTCTGCTCTAATATTATGCCTGCGCATGACCCACAATGACATTTTTCCACCAGCTTTTCCAGCAATACACCTGATCAGTGTACTCTTAGGATCTGTTTGATAGTTTTAAAGTTTCTCAGGCATGTTGACTTTTGTGTATGTCTGTGGGTTGAAGACTTAATTTTTCCTGTATTTTTCTTGCAAGAAATTTCCTGTGTATTTTTCCCACAAGATATATTGATAACTTTAATCTCTAACAAATTGGTGATTTCATTTGTTGTAACAATATTACTTTTAGTTCTTGTTTTTTGTTATCCCCCAATTTAGTTCAGCCAGAGGTCTCTTGGAAACTTTCTGAATAAAGGTCAAAAGCTTGGCTTTAACCAGTGTAACTTGTGACCTTTAAAACTAAAAAGTTTCTTGCCTATTGTTAATTATAGTATTTGATGACACCAAGCTGAGCAGCACATCTGACATGGCTGAGGGATGGGATACCACTCAGAGGGATCTAAACAAACTTGAGAAGTGGGCCCATGGGAATCTCATGAGGTTTAATAAGACCAAGTACAAGATGCTGCACCTGGGTTGGGGCAACCCCCAGTCTCAGCACAGGCTGGGGATGAGCAGATCAGAGAAGCCCTGCTGAGAGGGACTGGGGGTGACAGGATGGACATGATCCAGCCATGGCACTCACAACCCAGAGAGACAAAGGTGTCCTGGGCTTAATCCAAAGCAATGTGGACAGCAGGGCCAGGGAGGGGATTCTGCCCCTCTGCTCTGCTCTGGTGAATGGTCCTTCTCCAGCTTTGTAATCCTCAAGACAGGAAAAAAGTAGAAGTGGATCCAGAGGAGATACACAAAAATTATCAAAGGGATAAAACACTTGTTCTAGTGATGAGTTGTTCAACTTGGAATAAAAATATGCCCTGTCACTATATAAAAGAGGGATTGAAACAAAGAAGGGGCAGACTTTTTTCTAGAACCTGCATCAACAGAACAAAAAGTAACAACTTTAAGCTAAACCGGTGTAGATTCAGACTAGGTATAAAGAAGAAATATTTTTAAATAAATGTGATGAAACACTGGGACAGGTTACACGGACGTGGTGAATGCACCATCCCCGGAAACATTCAAGGTCAGGCTGGACAGGGCTCTGAGCAACCTGATCTAGTTGAAGATGTCCCTTCTAATTGCAGGGGGGTTGGACTAGATGACCTTTAAAGGTTCCTTCCAACAAAAACCATTTAATTATCTGATTATATGATTCAATAAGTTGATTCTATGATTCTCAATTTTTGATTCTATGAGCCTTGGTGGTCTCCAGGGTTCAGTATTGGGGCCAGTCCTGTTCAGTAACTTTACTGATGACCTGGGCAAGGGTCACCCTTGAGTGCACCCTCAGTAAATTTGCAGACAACGCTAAGTTGGGTGGGAGACAAAACCACAGAGAGATCTGAAGAGGATGTATGAATGGCCCAAGGCCAATGGGATGATGTTCCAAAAGGTGGAGTAGTGGGTCCTACATCTCGGGCACAACAACCCCAGACAGCATTACAGGCTTGAGGCAGAGTGGCTGGAAAGTGGTCAAGCTGAAAAGGGCCTGAAGGTGCTGGTTGTTGGTGGCTGAGCATGAGCCAGGATGTGCCTTCCAGTGGCATCCTGGCCTGTATCAAAATAGTGTTGTGGCTGCAGCTCTCAGGCCATGGAGAGCAGCAGGCACAACTTTCCCAGGCATTTTCCTGAGGAAGGCTGCGAGAGGATCAGAGAAATGAATGACAAACATTTCTTATCTTCACTTGCTGCTTGTTGTTGTGCACATGTGGGATGTGTTATGGAGATTTGTTTACCAAAGGCTGGTTTCTTGATTGGCCAATGGTGATGGTGCTTTGATTAATTGACCAATCTGGTCTGTCTGTATTGGATTGTCTGTAAGGGCAATGAGTTTCTTAATAGGTATAGTATAATAAAGCTATTGATCAGCCTTCTGGAATCATGGAGTTAATACTAATTAGCCCCTGCATGGACCCATGCCACAACACAGTGTGGCCAGTAGGACCAGAACAGGGATTTTCCCCATGTATTCAGCACATCTGGGACATGTATTTGGGATGTGATGAGGCGACATCCCAAACCCTGTGCTCAGTTATGGGCCTCTCATACCAAGGACATTGAGGTGCTGGAGTGTGTCCAGAGAAGGGCAATGGAGCTGGTGAAAGGTCTGGAGAGCAAGTCCTGTGAGGAGTGGTGGAGGGAGCTTGGGCTGTTTAGCCTGGAGAAAGGGAGGCTCAGGGGTGACCTTATTACTCTCTACAATTACCTGAAAGGAGGGTGTAGCCATGTGGATGTTGGCCCACAAAGAGCCAGGGGAGGTGGAGCCTGGACATCAGAAAGAATCTTTTCACTGAAGAGGTTTTCAGGCATTGGAACAGACTGCCCAGAGAGGTCTGGAAGTGTTCAAGAAATGAGCTGATGTGGCACTTTAGTGCTGGGGATAAGCTGGCATGGTTGTGTTACGTCAAAAGTTAGACTTGATAACCATAGAGGTCTTTTCCAATTTTAATGATTTTATGATTCTTTGGTTCTGCAGTTCTCTGGTTCCATTACAGTAAAATAGAATCAACTTCTCTGTGAAGCTTATGCAGGGTTGCAATCTAGGGTTTTCCTGCAGGAATTAGTGAATCCATATTTTTGGGCTGAGCAAAATATTTGTGGCTAGGTATTAGTTTTGTGTAAGTACAAGTAAGTTAATAAGCCAAGCCTTCAAAAAGTCATAATTGTTGCATGCACAGGAGTCCTGATTCAGTAGTATTTTTATTGCTAGTGCTATTCTCACAATTCCAAGGAAAGCACAATTCATGCTTTTTTCCTGATTTTTTTTTTACACAATAGTGTAAATTAAGCTAATGTCAACTCTCTTGAAAGTTGGGCTAATGTTAACTGCCTTCTTTGATGCTCTTTTCATCAGGTGAGGCCAAACAACCTTTCAATTATCATTGGTAGTTGTTGGAAAAATTTAGATTAACATGTCTTCTTCTCTATCTTTTTCAAATAAATGTCACGTGTATATAATGAACCAAATCTCTAACCTGACTTTTTGGAAGCTACATGAGATGAAACACATTAATGTAAGTACAAGACACATTCAATTTCAAAATTCACCACCATGCTTCCTCAGTGATTTTTAACTCCATGTTACTGCAGTTTTCTTACAGTGTAATATTTCAACATGATAGATCTATTTCACTTTCCAATCTTTTAAATTATTTTGGTATTTTTCTTCAATATTAAGAAAAATAAGCTGTTTCATTAAAAAAAGTAAAGATAAATCAGTCGAGTACCCTCTGCAGGGGTTGGAAACTAATTTTGATAAATCCCAGAACATTTTTCACACAATAATAGAAAGGTAATTATATTTTTCTGTAATGTATTCAGTTAGGAGTGTAATTGATACCTATTGTGGCTCATAGTTTATATAATTCTGTCACTTTTATTTACCTTTTTGCTTCCAAAATTTATTTGTATCTTAAAAAGATAGTGCTGTAGATTGTGAAAAATTAGTGAAGCAATCACAAAGGAATGAAATATTACTTACTGTTATTGAGCAATAATCTAGTACTTCAAGGTTAGACATTACAAAAGTCAGTGGGACTGTATTATTATCTTGATTATTGATCTACTAACACAAAAGATACCCTCATCTCAGATGTCTCTATGGAACTCAAGAGAATCTTTTTTTCCAAAGATGCACTGAAGTTTGAGCATTTTGCTCCGATATGAGATTAATGATACCTGCATTTCTTAGGTAAACTGAAAACTTGCTAAAAGAAACAGGATTTAAGATGCCGGTGATGTTCAAAGTAGCAGGTGGTTCTCCAGACTGTTAGGGAAAAATTACCTCTGATGAAAGGGGGAACTGGTTATTCCTATTTTAAAATAATGCAGGATATGATTTTAATAGTAATTCCTGGAGTTGCTACTGAATACTTCCCCTAAGTCTAATACTGCAGATAGGTGACCTTCACAAATTACTCCTATTTTTCACTCTATTTGTTCATGAAAAAAAAAAAATACTCTTTATTCATGTTGATATTGTAATATTTTCAAGTCATGCTAAAGAAGCACATTTGCAAATGAGTGTAATCTGGGGGGAAAAAAGTCTAAAAAGAAAGAAAGGGAAAAAAAGTCTCAGTCTCAAGAACAAAAATATTTACTTAGAAATACACCAGATACTGTACACAAAATATTTACCACCTCCTCTGGTCTGAAAATCCCTCAAAAGTCCATGTAATCCCCCTTGATTCCGATTTTAAAAACACAAAATTTTCAATGGCTTTGAAGGTAATAGAATTGAATGAAATTATAAAAAAAAAAAAATCTTACTGTATCTTTCCTTTGCAGAGAGAGGCAACTTTCAATCCTGTGAGAAAGCTCTCTAGGCCCAACATGGCACTGTTTGTGCTGCACCTAGTGCTGTGTGGAGGCAACATGGGTTCAGTGGTCTTCTCTGCTACAAATACCACATTATCTTAGGAAAACAAACAAAGAACTCACTGTCACTTGATGTCAAAGACTGCCAGACTCCGGATATTGGCTGGAGTCTGGGGAGCCGTTTACAGGTTACGAGGATTGTTCACACCAGTCCTGGTCCTGCTGATTTCTAGAGAAGCTAAGGACTAGCACTGATACAGACTTCCAGCCTTATGTACATGAGGCCTTTAATCTTTCTGCGTCTAAAATGTGTGCATTTTTAAACTGAATAGCAGTGCCTTCTCATTTATCTATCATATTCAACACTCCATTGTATTTTGACAAGGTTGTATTGGTGCTTGACACAACAGTATTCCTGATTGGTTTCAGTGGGTACACAGAGACACAGGGCAGTGGAGAGGCACTGAAATGCACAGGCTTTCAAGGAAATGTGCCTACTGATAGACACAGACACATGGTTCTGTCTGTGGGAGCAAATCAGAGCACTGCTTCCTGGGCCTACTACCAAATTAGCAAGACCTAAATAAAGTCAGAGCCTCAACATGAAGCATCAACATGAAGCCACATTTTTAGTTTGAATAATGGCAGAACTAGGTACTCCAGTATTTGGTGATTGGCTTCATAAAATTCTCCACTACATGAAGTGTATCCTGAAGTTTTCCATAACAGCAGAGATAGAAGCACTTTAGATACTTACGTAATCTTGGAAATATACTTCTACCGACAACCCCATGATAACATGGTAGCTTTAAAATGTTGTCAAATAGTTGTTCTTTTTTTTTAAAGGTTAGTCTGTCTGCTAATGTGAAAAGCATAACTTTTCTGATACAATTTGCTACAATACTTGGAGAAATCCAAGTATTGTAGCAAATCCTTTATCAACATTTATACTATATTTTAAAATGTGTGTTTCTTCCTACCTAAAAGTTTCTTTATGAGAAAACATTCTAACATTCTTCTCAGAAGTTAAAACTGCTTGAAATTCAGTATTTATTTCAGCGTTCTTACACTTACTATGGGATCTTCTCTTACTGGAGAACTTGTTAGTAATGGTTTGCAAGAATTCATAGAAGCTTTGATTATTTCAGTTTTTTTGGTTTGGTTTTACAGGAGACTTACTCCCTTTAAGCCTCAAATGAACTTTCATATGGTTTGATCCTTTCTCCCGCTTTTATGCAAAAGGCCATATAATGCCCTAATTATTACTCTATTGTAAAATAAGAAATGAAAGAGAAAAAAATGGCATTTTTAAACAGAAAAAAAAATTTAGAATTAACAGATGATTTTTTTTTCTTTTAAACACTTTCATTATTTGATTGATTTTTTTTCCTTTTTTTTTTTTTACATGGTAGTTCTCTTCCCTACATTTTTCTTTCCACAATTGAGTCTTGATTATGTGGAGAAGTTTTAAGAAACAGAGACAGTGTTACAACCCAAAATGTTAAAAATATAGTAGAAGGCATTCAGTAGTTTTCTAAAACAAACTTGTTTTTTTTTTCTTGAGGTTTTTTCTTTTTTTTTTTTAGTGTCTGTAAAAGTATATAAAACAATGGGGAAACGTAAACAGTGAATTTGAGTAGAATTACTTTTATTGCATCAATGGAACTTTTTTTACACATTAAATTTTCTCTATATATTTATCAGCCTGAGTATATGAATGTGTTCTAATTTTTTTGTTTCATTACATAAGGCAATTTTTGCATCTTCTTAAGATTTGTCGTAAAAAATTGGGTGATTCAGCATGCTGGGAATAAAATAAATTTATATTACTAGTACAATTTTCTGGTCTTTTAAAAAAGATGTTTCCAACAAAAATTAGTGACTAATTGAAATGCTTGTATCAATTTTTACTCCAATTCTTTAATGTATATGAAACTATCATGAAAAGTGATGGCTCATTTTTGATGTCACAAGCCTCAGGGATTAAATCAAATGTCTCCATAAGTTTCCCAAATAGACCACCCATCAAAGTTTAAAAATATTTCTCAAAACATAATTACAGCTTTCTAGACACCAATAATTTTTAGTTTCTATGCAGATGGCAATAGCTGAAGCAAACTGAAGTAATTCCTTCCATTTCAGTAGTTAGGAGACAACTTCCATTTCATTACATGAACTTCCTATGTTATGTTGAAAGTATTTTGCTTCCTAAGTCTCAAACCTGTGCAAGATCTTTCTTAAGAATAGATGTTTATGGAGTTTTTCTATAGCCTTCCACTACGGAAAAATCCCAGTCTTCCTCCCACCCCCTTGCATTTTCCCATCCTATGTCATTTTTAAATATTACCATTATCAGTAAGTAGACAGAAATAGTGCTGGACGTTTGGAGATATCACAATATAGAATATTGACTTTTTTCCCCGCCAGATACAACAGGGGAAAAAAGGGGGGGTCTGACATTTCTAATGAAGCAGCTGATGGGAAAAAAATGTTTTATACCATCAAATTAAATAGCAAGTCTGAATAGAACAACAACTGTAGCATTGTGTGTTTTATACAGGTTTTGTTGTAAAGTCGGTTATTTTTTATAAATCGAGATTATGGTTTGACCCTCGGTTTCCCCCATGTTCTCCCTCACAATGGTTTGTCCCTGAGTTGTTTGTCCCGTGTTTTCCCGCCAGTGGCCTGTTTGTCAAGGTAACCGATCCCTAGTCCTTCCTTTTATGTCTTTATAAGTTTATCTCCTCCTTCTGGTGCTGCCCAGGTTCCCTGTCCATCATTGTAACCACCACCCCCCGCTTTGTTTCGAGAACCTTCTATGTCAGTTATCCCTTACTTAAGCTCTGATTTGCCTCCTGAGCCTTTTCCCTCCCCTGTGCAATCCTTATTGGCTCAGTTGTGTCCCTCGCTCCTCCCCTGGGCTTCTTTCATTGGTTCCCTCCTGTCTCCGCCTATCACGCCCATCCCCCTTATCAGTGCCTACCCAACGGGCTTTTTTTGATATGGTTACCGGTGCCGCCTGGGACTGTAAAGGGCCTTGGCAGCCATACGAGTGTCCCCTCTCTCCTTCCTTCGCCTCAGAACTTCGTAGTCCCGCTCTCGCCTGCGCCACCCACGCCGCAGACGGAACCACTACCCGGGGTTCTTGGGAAGAACTTGGGAGTGGCGGAATTCTCCTCGGGCAACTCTGGGAGTGGCTAGCCGGCTCACGTCGGCTCCTGTGGCTGCGGGACGAGACTACAAACAACTTTATCAATTTTTGCATCAACTAGTTTTTTATGTAAGAGCAGTATTTCTGTTTCCAAGTAGTTCAAATCAATTTTATAAAGCTTAAAATACTTCAATATGCTTTTTTTTCCTTAAATTCAACTCCCTAACTTACTAAGGTATAAGTCCACAAACTGGTTAATAAGTAAGCATTACATCACGCTCAGAATTTTTAAAATTATTCATTTAAGTTAAGAGTAAAAACTGTACCTTATTTTTGAAGATCCAAATGGATTACCAGCAGAAAGGCTGGTGAGGCTGTACAGATTCTCAGTGAATGAGAACTAGCACAAACTTGAAGTTATTAGCAGTTTAATCTGACTTCTTCCCCTCAAGAACATATTGTTAAGAGTGAAAATACGGTAGTGATGTGTAAGGAGTTCCAAGCAATAAGATTCATGCTTTTAGGTTGTTAGTAACAAAAAATGTCAAAAGCAGATCAAAACGTACTAAACCTAATTTTCAACAAATGGTTTCAGTTTTATAAGGAATCTTTCCAACTAGTAACATTACAGAAAAAACGTTAACGTTAATTAGTCAACAACAAAGATATAATGGTTAGAAAGAAGATTTAGAAATCAAAGGAATACGTCATGGGATCACAGAATATGCTGTGTTGGAAGGGACTCATGAGGATCATTGGCTCCCTGAGAGTCACACCATCTGCCCAGAGGATTGTCCAAGCACTTCTTGAACTCGGTCAGGTTTGGTGCTGTGTCCACTTTCTCAGGCAGCTGTTCAGTGCCCAACCACTCTCTGGGTGAAGAACCTTTGCCTGATATCCACTGTAGACGTCCTGACCCAGCTTCATCCTTTTTCCTTGAGTAATGAGAGTGGCAAGTTTGGTACTTGACCCTCTGCTTCCCCTCATGAGGATATTGGTATTTATTTCTGTTGCATGAAAGACTAGCACAAAATGTAACCAAGGTTCTGGGTATATTCTTCTGCCTTGTGATTCAACTTTAATGTCAACGAGTACTTGTTTTTTTTGTTATTCTAGCCTGGTAGATTTTCTATCAATCTGTGTAAAGGTTTAAGAAGAATCTGGGCTTCCTGGTAAGGGAAGATTTAATTACTTTCATATCACTGGAAGAATTTCTTTTTGTAGTAATGGAAAGGTGCAGAAAATTTACAGAAATATCTGTATCCTCTTGCTCTCTTTTGCATCAACTTTTGCAGAAATCCTATAAATTGACATAATTTAAAATGCACACTGAGAAGAACGTATTTTCTAACAAGTGAATTCCATAGAGTTATGTAAATACTGTGACATTTCATAATATCTATTTGCATAGGTCAGCAGCCATTTCAGGTCATATACAGATAAGATAGGAGACTAGCTGAAGTAATTTTGTTCTTGTTTCATTTAAAAGGCATTACACATATATGTACGCATGCACTGTTGCAAAAGATTCTTTTTGGCCTTTATATACATAGTGCTTACCAGATGGTTTTGCCTAATGTGTATGGAGAAAGAAATAGTACTCATTTATCTTAGGCTCTTCAAAAATAGTGAAAAATATTACATTAAATAAGACCAACATTATGTTTTAATTTCAAGTACTATGGATAGGCCTTAGATTTTTTTCACAGTACACTGAATGATAGGATGATTGTAATATGGACTGTGGCTGCCATCACTGTATCAATTCTTCAATGAAATCTTTAACAGTAATTTCACATATGGCACTGTAAAACCCAGAAGCCCACATAAATGAAGTGAGAAACGTTAACTCTCTACATGTAGCTAAGCCTCTGAAGAAAAAAGTAGTTCCATACTGCTTGTGACAACCCAGTCCTGAGGGGAACAGATGCTCTGCATTTTTCAGGCCCTATAAGTTACACCATGCCATAACAATGTCTCTGAAAATCCATGGAGCAAACACTGTGCATTCGGGTTCTACAGTGGATCAGGCTCTACACCATCTCAGGGTGAGTTGACAAATGGAAGACAACCTTGAGTCCTGAAATCAAGGCCAAGTTTTCACCGTGCTTTGGAGCACAAAAGAGTACTAACATTAAAATAAAAAAAAAATCCTGTGAAAAGGATATTAAAGCTACTCTAAAGAGTAAGAAAGGACAATTAGGAGGATTGCAGCATTTCCTTCAAATAATCAAAATTATTTGATTATTTCAGAATCAAATAATTTTTCCTAGTTTCTTGATTTTTAAAGTTCTTCCAAGAAGTTTAATGAGGAATCCAAAAAGCATATTCCAGTTGCTGTACCTACCCTGCTCATGACCTTGATCACTGATCAGCCTCAGTATCTTCCAAACTCACGTATGCATATATGCCTATTCACCCAAATACAAGAAATTGACTGCTCAAATGTTCATAGGCTTGACCTTTTCTAAAAACCCCCACAAACTATGGAAGTCAAAGAATTAAAGATTAAAATTATGTGTCACAATTGTGTGTTGTAGTAAAGGTAATTATTACCTTTGAGTTGAGTACCCAGTTGAGTTTCATTCAGAGAGTCTTATGATCACAAAAAATTATTATAATTCTTGATTATAGCCTCCACAGAATCACTGACAAGTGTAATACATTACAAAAGTGCAGATTTTATGCCTTCTCTGAAGAAAGGAGAAACACCAAAAGAAGAGGAAAAAATTTAAAACCACAGAGAGTTGCTTTTAAATTAATTGACCACCCTCTCACTAATTAACTCTCCTTAAGCCCTTCTTTATTTCTAGTCCAGATGTCAGTGCTAGTCTTTTAATTATCAAATGGTATGTAAGCCTTTTGTACAGTATTTTTAAGCTTTCAGAGAGCTCTGCCAAGCTGCATCATGCACCTTTTCCTTAAGCAAAGATAAAGAGGACTTATAACAGACCTGTTAGTCCTGCTAATTAGTTGATGCTTTTGACACTCTCTCCCTAAATGCCTAAACATTTGTAAAAGATGTTGTCAGATCTTCCTTCTGTATTCTAATGTCCTTTTCATCTGCATGGCCACTGGCCCAAACCAAAGTAAACCACCTATAAAATCCTTTGAACATTTTCAAAGTACTGAGTATTCAAGATGAAATGTGAGTACATCTACAAGCAGACAGCCATACTCCAAGCATATGACTACCATAACAACAAAAATATCCCGGACAGGTTGGTGAAATTTATTATTGGCTCCTGCGATCAGAAATGACACAAGGACTGTCAGATAATATATCTTCCACGAAGAGTCATCCTTCAGGAATGCTCAAGAAATTCTTCTTCCCATTATAATGGATCATTTTACCAGATTTGTACATTTCAGTATATTTAACACATACTATGACAATTGTTTTTTGCCACTTGAAAGCAAAAGAGAAACACATCTTAGAGAAATACCTTCTTCTGCGAAGATACTCAGAAGTCTACACTTCTTATAAATTTCTTTTTATCCAAGATTTCATTGGTGGAATGCTCTGATTTAAGATTCAATATGAATATTTGCAGGTATGTATGTTCGCAATACTGACATACAAGATAAGGACATACAAGGACATAAAACCCCCGTAATCAGTTTTTGAAGGTTGTCCTTGTAGCAAAAGGACCAAAACAGACTTTGAAAACTGCAACTCTGCCTGAAAACCAATGTTTTTAGCAGACTTGAAAGGCCTTGAAAGAATAGAACATAGTAATTACAGGACTGTTCGGAACTTTTTTTTCCTAGGATGCATTATTCAGATAATCTTCCAGGTGACAGTACCAAACTGCACTAACCAAAAGAAGCACTTGTGCTCATACACAGATTAATACAAGTAATTGTCAGGCATAAGGTCTAAATGAGTGCGCCTAAAGAGATTTGCAATAGCAATTTTCAGTTAGGAGGGATAAAATATGCTCCAATTGTTTAAATAGTAAATAATATTAGCACTACTCTTTGTAATATTTTTGATCCCAAGAAGCTTAAAGCAAAATCTTCCATTAGTCAAGGGTTAAAATAAAAAAGAAAGAAAAACAAAAATACAGTCCTCTTGTTAAGTCATCCACTGTTTTCATATCAATCTGTGCCATCTCTTCTGGCTCTACATCTTAGGCTATTTTCATTTGATTCCAGTTACTCAATAACTCCCCTGATTGTTTTCTTTTTACTTGTTTATTGCTTATACTCCCCACATACATAATACACATATATTTTAGTCATTTGTCTGTCCTCAGTGAAATGCTAATCTCATCAATAAGAACTGTCTTTCCTGCATCATCTCCTCAATGCAGCTAAAAATTTGATACACCATTGTTACACCAAAACTGTGTAATTACTTCTTTCCTAGAATCAAAAAAGAAAAATTCTACCTTACTTCATCATTTGGTCTGAAAACTACTTTTTCAGTTCTACTACACCATTTTTAGGACGAGTAGGATTACACTGGCATGTGACATGCAAGTTTTGGACAAACATAGAGGATATATAATGATATGCTGGTGTTCATTTTTCTGCACAAATCCTGAATAATGCTCCTCGAATTATTCTGAAGATAGCCTTAACACTTGAGTTATTTCTCCAATCTGAGGTATTCAAGGTACATGCATCCAAATGTGAGTATGATGGTGTTATTTGTGATGTTATTAGGTCAATAAATTATTGGAGAACTTTTCTGACATCTGCTCGTATTGTCTATTGTACTCACTAGCAAACAGTTTGTGCTTCTGTTATTAGATCTACTTCCCTGATCACGTAAGGTTTGCTTTTGACATACATAACTTTCTAAGTTTTTGCATCTCTTTGCTCTTCCTTCAATGGTAAGGTATATTTCTACCTTCCCCTTCATTTCTACTTTAGCCCTTGGATTTTGGTTACACTTATTTCTTCCTTCTCTGCTAGACTCCCATTCTTTTATATTCCCTTATACCTTCTAATGGTTTACAGTGTATTTGATTCTCTTCCCTAGTCCAGAGAGTTAGAAGACTTTTAGTTTGTTGCTGGCCTTAGTCCACTGAGGTCTACCTTAGACTGCTGCTTCTCTGTACACATCAGCTTCCAAGCACTTAATTTAATATTCTCTTGGTCCCACAGTCCCTGCAGTCAGTTAAATAAAGCATGTTTTTTCACCAGCCTTTTAAATCTACATCCCTACTGTCTCCATCATAACTTACCAGAGGTAGGAGTCAAGCTTAATGTTTCAGTCACATCTTCTGTGTCCAGAGACATTTATTGTCTTTTGTAAGTTCAATGCCCCAGTGTTTTCTCAAAATTTCTCTGGCTTTTACCAAATATTTCAAAAAGAAAGGAAGACAAATTAAATTTAATGCTACATTTACAGTATCCTACCATGATTTGTTGTCCACCTTGAGACAACTAGTAGACTTTTTGTCTAAATGACAATTAGCACCAAAAAGAGGGCTGACTGGGAAGTTTTGTGCCAAAGATGACCAAAGGCAAATAGTCTCTGACAATTTCACTTGGTGGGTCTCCTTTCTCACCATATGACATGATCCCGAAACAGTGGGTGACTACCAAGCAGAGTTAAAAAAATAAAAACATCTCCATAAAAAACCAAAAAAAAATAAAATAAATTTACCTGTTTCTCCTCAAAGAAAAATTCTGACAGATTCATTCTTATTTATGTTTTATGTCTCAGTTAAACTAAGAGTGAAATGCAAGATTCTGCAATCCTGCTGTATTATATTTCCCGATAACATTGTACTAAAGTAAGAATTAAGAGATTCTTGAAAGATTACTTCTTCTCTACATATTGAGAATTTTCACAAAAATATTATGCAATTTGATATGGTACAGGTTATTTTACCAAGTCCTTTAAAATTGCTATTTGTTCCTTACTGTTCTTTATGGACCAAAATGTAGTCAGTCTTTGATGGACCCATATAAACTCTGTTACCATACAGAGAATATGAAACTGCCATTTTAATTCATCGGGTGAAATGTTATGAAATAAAACTATCCTTTAAGTTTTCCCTGGTAAACATAAATTACTGATAATAAAATGTGCTGGGTAGATATCTAAATGACAAATGTCTTTGGGAGGAACTTTATGATGCTTGAGTTAATTTAACCTGTTAATATTTTCAAATGCTGGTTGCTTGCAAGACTGATTTTTGGATGTAAAAATAAACTTGACTGAGTTCAAGTATTTAAGTCATTCAGTTGCAATTACAATCACATAGACATTTGAACATACAATTTTGGGTGAAACAGCAGCATTCCTGAATGGGTTGAAAATCAGATGACATATAAAATGAAGAGTATATCCAAGTGGGATTTTTTACTATTTGAATTAGTATTCACTGAATTGTTCTCCTGTTATAGATAAAATAGTAAAAACACTATTAGAATTTTGGAATCTAAATATTCAAATGAATGCACACATACAACACAGTTTCTGCAAAATTAATGGCATGTGAATCATGTAGATGTATAAAAATATTGTAGATTAATCTTGCAGTGTTCAGTGTCTCATTTTTTAATTCAAGGCTCTAAAGAATAGATTTATCATGAATGCTATGTGACTTTGGAAAAATAGTTTACTTAATATTTTCAGATCCTAACTTGGAAACAAAACAAAGCTAAATTTTTTCCACAAGAAACTCCAAGTTAATTATATGATGTTACATTATAAGAAATTTTACAGGCTGTTACATGATAAGAAATTTTACACCATGTAGCACATAGAAAGAGCTTTCAGTTCCCAAAAAAGAGCCTCACTCCCCAAGCCTGCTGTTGTCATTTGTTAAAGTAAGCACATTTTTAGGAAAAAAAAAATTATTTATAATCAAACTGCTTTTTCACTTCACAGTAGAGAATTGCTCTTTTGTTTCAATAAATCTTACAGAACCATTATTAAAGCACCATACATAGGCTACCTTGTCTTTATGGTGTAGAATTCTGTTCAAAACACATGCAGACAACTAATCTAAACTTTAGGATTAAAAATTATGTTTTCACAAGAAATAGAACAGTTATTTTCACATGGCTTATAGTAAATGTGCCAAAAAGTGCAAAGTCTAAGTTAACTAAATAGGAGTTACAATAACATCTCTGAAAACATTAAGAACATAAATTCATAAGCAATACAGACTTAATCTCATGTTCAAATAATTAGCCACAGCAAACCAGTCAAAAATTTGTCTTTTTATAATGCACTTATATGATTTTGGAATTCACTCATAAAAATGTCTCTTCACCTTATGAAATGGGGCGTTTACTAGGCCATGGATCTCATGTGGTAAGTCTAAGTAGAGTTTAATAATGACAAAGAATTAAGAACAGAGAACCATGGGCCAATTTTTGGATTATTGCAGTTGAACACAAATAGTACCTTCATTGATGGCATTTTGAATAGCATTTTGAAATTCTTTTAGTGTAACAGATCTTATGCTGAAAAACTTAAGTAGTTTCATCTTTGTGACAACATTGATTGGACAAAAACCAACTTTTTACAAAAACCTTCCGCATAGCTGTGGTATTTATCTAACACTGGAAAGCCTTTAGCCAATGACAATATTCTACTGCATTGAAATTTACCAAAGAATAAAAATATTCTTTAAAATTTTATGATAGATTTTCCGTCATGGATCCAGGATTTTTAGTATCCCTTAGTATATTTTTTTTTTGTTACTTAAGAACCCTACTTACCTCTTTTCCCTATAGCACAATTTCATTGTTACGTGCTGGCTATACCTTTCATTTACCTATCAGCTACTGATGAGACAGGATGTTTATTATGCTTTGGTTGGATTCTCTGATCACTGACAAATTAAAAAAAAAAAAAAAGAAATAGGCTTTAGAGGCAAGTGATATAGAAAAAGGAAGATTATTTCAAATGGTGGTGATGAGGAAAAGGAAGAGAACAAGGAAGGAAGTTTCTGCTGATTTACTCTTAGTGTCACTGCCCTAGTACATGGTTTCTCTAGAGAAAAAATAATGAAAATAATGACTCCATTTTAATCAGGTTATTTAAAGAAAACAGCTGCAACCATAAATTGCTATTTAGCCTGGAAATGAGATACTGAATTACTTATGAAATTTACTACTAGATAGTCAGAAATGAAGAAGCCTTTTCCCCTTTTTTCTGCTACTTGAAGGAAAGAATCAAGACATGCTCATGTCTTTAACCAGTTAAAATACTTAAAATGCATAATATTTTATGTACTGCTCTGCGCAGAAAACTCGAGCAGGAAGGCTTTGATAGGAGTGGAAAAAGCTTAGCAGCATCCGCACTCTTAGTATAATCACAGCCCCTGGTAGTCTTCAAGCCTCTTTGGAAGTCTGAATAATTTAACCAGTATCACAGTGAGTTCATGCACTTGCAAAACACACTTCTAAAACTGGTGTGCTAATGGTTACATTATTCAAATTTCTGATTTCTGCCTTTCTAGACAGAAGTAGAGGGTAAGAAGCACATACTGCCTTTGGCCCTGAATGGTTATTATTTTGAAGAAGGACATGACTACCCAGGTTCATCTCTGGTTGTTAAGCTTCCCTTCACCACGAGGTAGCGACTATAAACTCAGAAGTTTTCTCTTTTCCCCATCATTTCTTTCACCCTCCCGTTTGATGTTAGATAGAAATTATGTATTTGATTATAGCAACTAAATTCATGACAGTTCTTATCACCTGAAGTGGTAGTATACAGCCTATATAAGTCATTAGTAACCACTGTAACTGTTAAGAAAAGGCATTATTAATTCTCTAATACCATGTCGTGTAGTAAAAGTGCTGTAAGATGTACATAATCAGATCCTCGCAAATTAAATCCTGTTCGTACATTTTTGAATCTGCTATACGTGTTCAATGAATACATGACATGTACTCATTTTAGGGGGTCTGACATTTGAATTTATTAATTTTCAATATATTGAAGATAGCATAATGTCTACAAAAGAAAAAGCATGGGAGATAAAAGTATAGTGAGATGTTTAAATTAATGTTAGGCTAACCTTGGAAAAAGAAAGAAACACCGGTTCTCTCTGTGAGCCACAAAGAGACTGATTTTAATTTCCAGATACAAAGACAAGCAATTATGATTTGCTTCTTACAAGCAGGGAAAGTTTTAAAAAAATGGGCCTTATTCCATCAGCATTTGTGACACATGGGCTAATACTGAATTTCACTGACTCTCATAGTAATAAAACTCCTGATCCTAAATCCATAAAAATCAATAGTGGAATTGATTCAGGCGCTACCTCTGAGCTTATATCATTGCAAAAGTTTATCAGTTGCCACTTTCTGACCTAAGTTGTTGTTCTAAATTGTAAGACAAAAAAAACACTGAGTAAGTAACCATGTGATAGGCTACCAATAAAATTGCTTTAGGATGGCTGGAATTGACCCACACTTAACCTCACTCTTCTGCTTGTATACATGATTTTAGTGTGGTAATGTTATTTTCTTTGGGTGCATGCAGAGAACCTTTGATGGGATGGGGCTATTGAGTCTTCATGAGGATACTGCTACTCAGCTAATGTAGTAGCAATTTTCATTCCATGTGCATTGCATTGCAGTGGCATGAGGCTACTCCTGTTTCACATGATGTAAACCACAGGGATGTTAGTACATGGCAGGGGAAAACTAGGACACAAATACTGTGGTGACTTCATCGGTCAAAAATTTCTCAGTAACAGGTCCTCTAGGACCTGTTACTACTAGGCAGTTCCATATCCTTTCATCTCACTGCTGTTTAGATATATTCATCAGAGGGTTCAGTTCCATGCTGCTAGAGTAATAAATAGTTGTTACTCCAGAGACATTTTGAACTAATGTATCAAGGCACTTTTTGGTATCTCTTTACATCCATTCACATTCCTTGTGTCTGTTGTGCATATGAGATCTTACAAGTACAGCTGCAGAATCACCATCTGAAACTGAAGAACTACTGGCTGTTTAGTATTTCTTTGGTTTTCTTAACAGTTTCTTGCTCAACTTTGCTATAAATAATTTCTGAGACAATGAATAGGATGGTAAAAGCTAAGTTCCATTTTAATCTGCAATAAAACTGCTGCTAGTCACTAGCAATATTAATCTATGATATCCTAATATGCTACATAAAATTAGAGTTAATCTTCAAGATTTAAACCATTAAAAACTGCTCTGTCTGTCTATTCAAAAACCAGCTATTAATTTATAAAGACTTTTGCCAGCAGAAAAACGGCTGTAATCCCAACAGGAAAACTCCAGATAGGGAAATTGAAAAAATTAGCAGACTACCTCATCGTTACAGAGGAGCCTCTTATGTCTGGAGAATAGGAGAGAAGATGAAAGCTTAAATGAGATTTTACTGTCACCATGCCTTGGAAAGAGTTTGACCCAAGTTAGCTAGGTCTGGAAAACAGAGTATAACCATAACTATCAACTCCTTATACACAGAGGCAGATTCAAAATTAGGCTAAACTAGGTGCTGAATTTACTTTATTTCCTGGACTTTCTTAGAAATGTGGTTTTTTTAGATAAGGCCAGGTATTGCACAGGGGAATGGCACTGGGCCTTTTATGCTGTATAAGGAAAGGAACTTGGAGAGTTCTAAGGTTGAAAATATTCTATACGGACTGTGCAAAATCTAAAGAAAAGTAGAGAAGTATAGTAGATCTTAATGAAGCAAGACATTCATACTCTAGCTTTATGAAGAGGTATCAAATTAACGTGAACACAAAAGAGGTAGAAGGAAAGTAGATTAACTAATATTTCCCTATGCAAAAACAAAACTCCAGAAAATACTTTTCCCTAAGAACAACATTTTGTTATTAGGAATAAATTACTTCAAGCACTAAAACAACACAGCTATAGCCACAATAAGGATCAAGGAATTTTTTTTTTCATACCTGTTTCTTTTGACCTATTTTAGCAATAAAACACAACTACTTTCTGTTCCTGTCATTGCAACTGACTTAGTGTGGCAAGACTAAGAACTCCAGCCTATAGTAGTTTATCTAAATCCCCAAATGGTTAATTTAAATGACAGTTGCAGTACCCTTTGCCAGAAAATAAAACATAATAAATTTCAAAATTCTAAATATTAAACTGAGTACAACTTGATTTTGTTTGTAAATTCATCATACAATGGAAATAAATTAAGATACAATGACTACAGTATATTGCCTTCATTAATCTCTCCTGAATATGAATCAGCCTTACCTTAATAATTACCATGTGAGACTTGGTCAGCATGACTTTTTCACAAGCTCAACTCCCTTATTAACATCAGAAATAAGAGATGGATGGTCTACCAACAGTAAGGAATGTGTTTTGGGCTTTTTTGTGAGAGAAGCTCCATGATTCCACAAAAAATACAGTTATCAGCTTGTGGAAATGTTCTCATGTCCACAATGTCTGACTTCAAAAAATACAACACTTTTCTAAATAATTACAGGAAACAACAAATGGAATTTTCTAACACAGCCTATATAGGCCTGCTCTTGCTAGCTGGTCCAATGTACAAATTAACAAGGTCAGTATTTTAAGCAGGCCACTCTCTAAGAATTATAATCAGCTGGTGTTTCATTTTGATTTCTTAGGACAGAAGAATTCTGCTTACTCCTGTTTATCAGACACTAATATACAGAATGTAAGACTTGAAAATATGAATAAAGAGTAGGTAAGCCATGAATTTAATAGCACAGAAGGCAGGCACATTATTCTGGATTTGTCCAAATCAGCAAAGTCATAACTCCAGGCCAATACTGACACAATATTAGACCTTAAAAAAGTCTACTCATAATGTTTAGTTAAGGGAGTGTGTTTAAGATAATTTCAAGTATCTAAATTAGGAATGAAAGCCTCTTTTGGAAACCACTGTAGAAGTACATTGCAGTACCATTAGCTATGTTTTAGTTATCTGCTTCTAGTATATAATGTGAATAATTTGGTTTGTTAATTTTTTCTTTGCTTTAAGAAATTATTAAAAAGTGCCTCTCAGAACATAGCCTGAAATTATAGCTATTATGTTTCATTGACCTCCAGGGCATAAAATATGCAAATCTGTTTATATGTAAGTCATATATTTATATTTTGTGTATATATACTAAGTATACATATATTATAAATTAGTTAAATGTACATACAAGATATATTTAATTTTGATAAAATATTTCCAGACATAGAAAATAATCTGAAAATGTGTAATTTAGAAACAAAAGCATTGACTGTTTTCCTAATACACTCCTTTTTTCACAACCACTGCAAATGAATAGCATTGACCCTGAACCCCAGATATTATAGAATACTTTATTTCAGAGGACTTTTTTTTTTTTTTTTTTTTTAGAACCTTTTAGTGTTATTTTGTTCTGTTCTCTGATTTTAGTTAGTGTGATGCTGCTTAGAATTGTTTTAAAAATACCCTACAGGAGAAGTTGTCATCATACTTTTCTTTTATAGCCTAAAATATTTGCTCTGTTGTACACCTGCTGCTTTTCAGGTATCATATCAGAAATTTATTTCATGTCATGCTTTGTCTACACACCCCAACATCACCTACTTTGTTTAAATGAGACTTTGAAGATAAATAGAACTAAGAATTTAAGTTCTGCAAAGACACACATATTTAATAATTCTGAGAATTATTAACCACTGTGAATTCATAGCCCCACTGTAAAGCAAGTTTATAAGTAGCTTTAGCTTTGCAGCACTCAGTCCAGTCATGCACAGCCTTTGTAAAGAAGTTTAAGCAGAAGGATATGTTAACTTACAACATTAAATATAATTTTCATTTTGTTATTCATGTTGTAACATCTTCAGCATAGTAGGACAGAGATACCTAAAGTAAGATGCTTATACAACTAATTTTTTTTTGATTTCATAGTTTGGCTAGTTCTCAACAATAATATAATACAAAACCGATATTTACTGCATAATTCACGGATATTACACTGTGTTCCATCATGCATGGTAAATTAAAATATTCCATTAACTAAACAAATTTCTGGTGCCATAAATCAAAGCACACTAAGTAAATCATATTAAGTGAAAACAGAATTGCAATTACATCACATTGATTAAGCACAGACAAGAAATAGTAAGATTTATCATATTTAATGGGCAGAGATGATTATGAAACACAGTTTTGAGGTTTGCAATTTTTTGATCTTTATATTCTTTTTATCAATTTCAAGTATAGTGTTTTTTATCTTCAAGGCATTATCAACACAAAGGAAGACATTTTGAAATTTAGATGTTTGCAAACCTTTTATAACATAAGTTATAGTGCAGTGCTGAAAAGAGATACCAGGGCAATAGAATCATATTCATGTCATGGTAGCAAAAAATGTCTGTTAAAAGACATGCTATTTACATTAAGTATGTTCAGTATGTTCTCTGTATACTCCAGTCAGGACCTACTTTGCATTTGATAAAACAAACACAGCAAAGTAGGAAGTTTTCACTCAGCTGAGCAGCATGATGACATGACTTTCAGAACCATTTTAGGCTGTTGTATGGGTGAATCTCCTGAGAGTCTGTTAATAATGGAGAGTGCATCCAAGTCAACCAATGAAAATGAACACAATTTTAATTGAACCACACAACATTATTTGTATTCATCAAACTATTTTTAATGTAATTTAAATATGGATATTTAAATGTGCAAATGGGCTAAACAAATGTGCAAATGGGTTCTTACTCTCATTTATCACTTTCTTCTGGGCACGTTTTTTCTCTCACACAGGACTGACAAATACTGGAGGATTGCAGTACATCTGTTGTAATGCAAAAATCTGACTTATGACGTGTTGACATATTAAATTATGATATCCATTACTTTTGTTCTCAAAATTGTTGCTAAAATGAACAGACAGGAAATCAGTTTATTTGGCAGCTTGGATTCAGTAAGTCTCAGAAGTCATGTTTAAAATTTTGGTTTGAGGTGCTCTGAAAAATTACTTGTAAGGTTTCTGAGCTGTTCAATTGAAATCTACTTCAGGTAAGGAGTTTGTCAAAACCATTTTTGTTAGATCTTTATATGCTGCTGCAAGCTTTTATGACATTAGCTTTAGCCATGTGCTTTATATAGTTAGATGTGTGCTTCAAGATCTTCCTGAAAGCTTTAGGCCTGAATTTCGTCATTATTTTTTGTATTTCCCTCATATTGGGTTTCCTAGATACCTGGCTAGCACAGCTGGAAAATGCTGAATATTTCTTTATTTAAAAGCTATTTTCACTGGCTTAAAATTGTCCTACACTTTATTATTCAAGGAGCTGGCCTTATTGAAAATTATAAGTCAAACACAATTTTGCCATTCTTTAGAGGAGGATTAAGGGAGGTAACCTTGCTTTCCCTAAATAACTGCTAACATTTCTTTAATAAATTTAAATATAATAAGGATTAAGAATTGAAATTTGACATGGAGAGAAATGTGCCTTTCAGTAGCTCCCCTCTGTGAAAAATCTGTTGACATCTGTAAATTATAAGACTCTGGATATTCTTTTTGCAAATACCATAGAAAAATTTTCACAACTGCACAGAAGAAGTCTTTAAAAAATCTACCATGAGTGCCCCTTGCTAACCTCAAGATTTGGTGTATAACCACTGTATCTGCTAGATGACTAAGCATTCTTTCCTATAAGTCAGTAATTAAGTGAACTTCTCTTCCAAGTACTAATTTTGCCAGCCAGGAGCAAGTGACACATCAGGTGCAGGAATTCAGACATGAAAATCACTCTCCCAAGAAATTCCCAAAGGCTTTTGTCTGGCTCATAGCCACAGGAGGAAACAGAGAAAGCTACCTGGCTGGAATGTAGCAGAGTAATGAGCTGGACTTGTCATAGTAATTCCAAGAGGAGCTAGGACACTATGACTTAGGGAATAAGAGGGCATATTTCATGAAGAAAAGCTGGTCAATGTGAGAACAAATGCCTATCTTGCAACACAATTTCACAGAATTACTGAAGCCAGAAGGTACATCTAGAAATCATCCAATTACTTTGGAGCAGCGTGTGACGGATGCACTCCTCCTGTGTGAGATAAGTGAACTTTGGTCCAGGCAGACGCTCAGCAGGTGGACCTAACTGAAGTTAATCCAAGCCCCCAAAATAGTTTGGCTGACTACTAGACTTTAAAGCATCCAAAACTTCATGAACTCGGAAAAAAATTGGACAGAAAACCAGCCACTTTATCCTATAGTTATCTGCAGACAGCAGGGTCCATTGAGGTCTCTCTCCATAGCAGCTCTCTGAGCAGTAGTGATCTCCATTTCCTGGGAGATCCCTTACCCGACACGGGATATCAGTGGGTTGCTAAGTGACATGCTATGCCTACATGTCACATTTAAGATATGCATTGTAAGCTTACATGATAATATTTGTATCCCCTATTAACTTTAATTTTATCAAATGGTATTGTGTAATGAATAGTACTGACTGCCAATCTGTAATTATTAAATGCTTTACATATGTAAATTTATTGATTAGGAGTCTATAAACTTCCTTCTCTTGCCTTCCCTTTCCTCCCCTGCCTCATTTTCACACAGATCTTTATCCTGAAAACACCACCTTTTTCCTGCCATTTTGAAAAGAATGTATGTGCGTCCTAATTTCAAGCATGTGTTTTCTGTTTTACCGTAACAAAGCCAATGTGTTCACACCCCAAAGGACTGAGTTCCAAACATATTTTCTGGACAGGGTTGACATAAGTTAACATCTGTGTCAAAAATAGCTAATTGGAAAGCTATGCTGAAGCATATATATATAAGCATATATATATATATATATATATATATATAAGCATATATATATATATATATAAGCATATATATATATATATAAAAAAGAAGCATATATATATATATAAGAAGCATATATATATATATATATGTATATATTCTTCTAACTCTCCATTGATACTAAAAAGAATCACAGACTAATAGATTTACAGAACTGCCTGAGTTGGAAGAGATCCTAAATGTCCATTCCCTCTAACATGAGCTAGCACAGTTCCACTATACTAGATGGTCATAGCCCCATTCAAACAGGCCTTTAACTGTTCCAGGGATGGGACACCATCAGTTTCACTGAGCAACTTGTTTCAGTACTTTACCATCATCTGAGTAAAGAATTTCTTCCTATCATCTAATCTAAGCTTGGGTTCTGTCAAGTTAAAACCATTGCTTCGTCTTGTCTCATTATCTGTAAAAAGTCCTTTGCCCTCTTTTCTGTAAGTTCCTGTAGGTAATAAAAGGCTACAATTAAGTCTTCCTAAAGCCTTCTCCACACTGAAAAAACCCAGCTCTCTTACTCTGTCTTCATATGAGAAAAGTGCTCTTGGTGGCCCTCTTTCTGCACTTACTCTCACAGGCCTCCATCCTTCTTGAGCTGTTGACCTCAAACTTGAACACAGTAATCCAGGTGGTATCTGACAAAACTAGAGAAAAGTGGGAGAATCACCTCACTCGACATGCTGGTCACTCTTCTTTTGATGCCCCCCAGGATAGGTTTGACTTTCTGGGCTTTAAGTGCACACTATTGGCTCATGTTAGGCTTTTCATCTATGAGGGCCCCCAAGTCATCCCTTCCTTCTGTTGTGTCAACTGCATCACTCAGTTCCACATCCCCTGGTTTTGCACAGCCTGGTTTTTGTAGCTGTGGGGGCCATGGAGGTGGCTTCTATGAGAAGCTGCTGAAGCTTCCGCCATGTCTGGCAGAACCAATCCCTGATGGCTGTAAAGATGGATATGCTGCTGGCCAAAGCTGGGCCAATGAGAGAGGTTGGTAACACCTCCGAGAAAACATATTTAAGAAATAAATCAAAACAAAATGGGCATGGGCATTTTTTTCTAGCCAGAGAAGAAAAGGAGGTAAGAGCATGTGAGGAAAACAACATGGCAGTACCAAGGTCAGTGGAGAAGGAGGGGAGGAGGTGCTCCAGGCACCAGAGCCAAGATTTGTCTGCAGGCCATGGTGAGACCATGGTGAAGCAGCTGTTACCCTGCAGCCCTTGGGGATCTATGAGGGATGCAGAGATCCACCCACAGCCCTTGAGGACCCACAGGGGATGCAGAGCTCCACCTGTCTGTAGGGGAGGTGCCCATGCTGGAGTGGGTGAATGTCTGGAGGGGGCTGTGATCCAGTGGGAGACCCAGTGGGGAGAGAGGGCCCTTGCATCCAGGCTGGAGCAGCCTGTCCTTGGAGTTCTGCATCCTATGGAAGAGTGACCCATGCTGCAGAAGTTTTGAGAGGACTGTGTGCCTGTAGGAAGGACTCACATTGCAGCAGCTTTGGGAGTGCTGCTGCTCATGAGATTGAAGTCACACTAGAGCAGGTCAAAGAGAACTGTATCCCGTGGGAAGGACCCCACAGCATCACAGGAGAAGGACTTCTCTCCCTCAGCAGTGGAAGAAAATCTTGGGTGAGGAATTGACCTACACCATGATGCCCTGCCTCCCTGTGCTGTCTGTGGGAAAGAGGGAGGGGCCAGGGGAAGAAAAGGTACTTTTAAGGGCATATTGTACTTCTCACTATTCTCCTCTGACTCTGTTAGCAATAAATTCACTTTGTTTCTTTAAGTTCAGCCTGTTTTGGAGAGTTTTTCTCTCAGACCTAATCTCAACTCACAAGCCCCTTGTTTAATTTTTTTTTTCTCTCCTCTATCCAGCTGCGGGCAGAGGGAAGGGTGAACAAGTAGCTTTCATGGGTGCCTGGCATTTAGCCAGTTGTCAAACCACAACAGTGGCTATTCAGCTTCATCAAGTGGTCTCAAATCTGTTCTTTGGTTGTAGTGGAAGGAAGTTCACTCACCCAACCCTCAATAAGAGGATCAGAAACTTGAGACAAGTAGGGATCCTGACTGCCAGTGGAGGTGAAGAGCTCACTGAATAACTCAGCCTTTTCCATATCAGGATCACCCTTCTTACCTGTCACTTATAGAGAAGGCATTTAAACTTGGAAAGAAAAATCAAAGAACTATGTGGCACTTTGACGACTTGAAGATTCAAGTGATATTCTGCAAAAATTAGAAGTGTCTATTGTTGTCTTGAGTAACTGTCATGAAAATATGGCAAAAGGTCACCTTCCTTTACATTAAATCCAGAAACAATAACTTTTTGAAATAACTCATTCATATTCTAGCTGTCTGCTGATCATAAGTAAAATTAAGAGCAATATTCCACAGAATAACTAGAGGATCTGGAGCAAAACAATAAAATCTAGTTAATCCTGAAGAAATATTTGTCTAATTAATCTTGAAGAAAGATCTGTCTAATAGCAGTTGAATATTTTAACCTGTTATGGATAACTAACACACATTTTTATATATCATTATATTTGTGTATGTGTGTCTTCTCTATTGGTATAACGAGGTTAGGACTACCTGATTTAATCTCCACAATAAGGAGGAGACTCAGATAGGCTCTTTTCAGAATGCCAGTGGTTCCCTAGTAAGGTAAACAGAGAAATGTCCTCCAGCTTTATTTATCCATGTTGGTAAACTGCAGCTGTAAAAAATTTACAGTAAAACAACTACAACAAATCAAAGAGTCCATTGGTAACTCACTGATTCTGAGCTGTCTGTATGTACAACTTACATGGACAAATATGCAGTCAACTTAATTTGCCCTTTTGGTGATATATGCCTTTGTAATTGCTGAGGGAGGTTTTTTGATCTGGTGGATGATTTGAAGGGTGCAATTATCTGTATTTAGCAAATAGAAAATGCATGCTTAGTGTGCAGGAAAGTGACATAGAGTATCTTAAAGCTCACACCCATGGTGAATAGCTGCCTTTTATCAAGAGGGCACTGTACACAGATTGACGAATCTTGGTAAATGAAGTCCAAACAGAGATTTTCTGAAGAAAGAGTAAAGGTTGAACATGGGACAATTTACAAGTACAATATTTTTACATTTAAGTTCAAGAAAAATATTTTATTTCAAAGTTGTTTTCACTTAAGCATATATAACCAGAAAACCCCCCTTTTTCCCCCCCCAAGGAAGCCAAAGCGGATTAATTCTATCCCTTCTGTAGCTTTTTTCATATAAAATTACCCAAAATCCCATATAAAATACTGAATTTTTTGTTGTTATTATGCCAGTATAAGTAGCAGTGATTAAATTCTGTGCAAAGCTGCTCTTAAAGTAAACTAACAGAGTTCAGTGAAGTATAGGAACTAAAAAAAAGAAAAGGGTTTATGATAGATCTTTTGAGGGAAGGTGAAAGAAAAGTACACTGAACAAACAAAGAAACACAAAAAACCACAGGTAACATTATAGTAATAAAATCATGGATAAGATAAAATTAAGAGAAAGAAAAATTATTTTAAGGATATGATGAAAACCACATAATAAATGATCCTAATGTGGGTGATTAAAGTAATTCCAAGCAATATGCAGCAAAGTTGTCTCCTTTGGAGGAGCTTAAAACATTTTTTTTCCATCCTCAACTCAACCACTCTGATAGTAACATAATATATGGGGAACTTAAGGTTATGTGATGATAAATCTCATTTCCACACAAGGGGCACTGAGGAGCAGAGATAAACAATGACATAAATATCACCATCCCCATGAAGAATCTCACTGTGCTACCGTGCTACTCCCTGCACCCCAGGCAACACCCCAGCACCCACCTGGCTCATCCCCAGGGTGTCCCAGTCAGCCTCCAGCCCCCTGGAATATGGAACATCCTGAACTATGAGGGTCTGGGATCTCTCCAGGTCTCTCCACAGACTGAGGGGTCACTGCTTGGGGGTGTGGGACACTTCATGGGGTGCAGGGAGTAGCGCAAGAGTCACTGTGGGATCTGAAGGGGATGCACCAGAAGCAGGAGGGGTGGGAATCAGGGCAGTCTAAGGAGGAGCAAGCATGGGAAAACTGAGGGGAGTAAGGGTACAGAGGTCCAGATATGTGTAAGCAGGCCAGTGTACTCATGGGGCACCTTATTCACATGATCCACCCAATCTTCTCTCTCCTGTTTTCTGGACAAGGAACCCTGTTCCGCATTGCTGTGAGAGGAGATTGTGGGTCAGGGTCCATGCATCAGCCCTGCAGCCAGTATAGCTATCTGAGCCTGTATGTGATCACTAGCAAATGTGCAGCTCAAGTCCAGGCTGCAGATCCCTCTGAAGGTGATGAACACGGGTGGTGTGGCTTCTAAAGGGACCAAGGGTACAAGCCTAAGACTGAAGAGACTGTGATGCATGTCAGCTGAGGGACCCGGTAGCTGGTCCACAGGTGTACGAGTGTACATGTGTGTGTGTATGCCTGGATGTGAGAGAGAGACAGAAGGATCCAGGGAAGTCTCTGGGGACCCTGTCTAAGCTCAGCTGCCGGGACATTCACATTTATGCATGTGTGTGCCTCTATACCGGGGGAAAAGTCTCTGTACTAGTGGCAAGGATGAGGCTGCAAGTCCTGTCTGTGTCTCTGAGAGTGCTGTGGTTTCTGCCTGTGTGGATCTGTGCAGTTTGCCCTGTTTATGTGTAGATATGCACACTGTGTATGATTGTATATGCATTGCTGGTACTGCATGTTCAGCCTCATCAGCTTTCTCCTTCAGCCAGGTGGGCACGGAGCTGTGGAAGACTTGGCATTGTCACCATGACAGATTTGACAATCACTATCAGAAATGTAGGCTTCAAAACTCTTCAAAAGTTGTGAGCTAAGGATAAGGATTTTGGAACATTGTTAGACCACATTTTCAGGATTAAGATGAATAATGTTTAATCATTAACAGAAAAATAACTGCTAAAGCTGGTGAAGCAGAAAAATAAAACCATTATCTTGTTCTACTGTCGCGAAAACATTAAATATCAGGAGTAGTAATGTGTGAAAACAAACCAAGTACATCCCTGATGACATCTTCCCATGAACTCAAAGGAAAAAGGAAGTAGACACACCCTTTCTACCTCCCTTCTGTTTTATCTTTCTTGTTCTCACTGTCACTTTCTTTCCCACAGCTCCAGTCTTTAGTTTAGCTTACATAAAATACAGCTTTGACCTTCCCAAGCACACAGTGACAATTTGAAAAATGGATCCATTTTCCTCAAATGAAGTATCTGATCACAAAATCCTTAGTGAAGCAAAATTCCAATTGAAGTCAATGAGTTGGAGTGGTGGGACCACTGAAATCAATGCAACCTTGTTTTGGCATGTCCTATGAAGCTGCAGTACATTTTCCCCACCTATCCCACTAACAATGCACTTTTCTCAATTTTCAAAATGATTGACTCCTGCCCACAATAATGCTTCTGCATTATTCAGGAGGGACCAGCACTATAGCAAAAACCAAAATAAGAAAGGAAGACTGGCTTCCAGCTTGAAATAATTCTGAAAATTTATAGGTAAGTAAATTGCTAATTTCACTTGTACATCTCATGATAAATTAATTCTTGAGTATTATTACTCAAAGTAATGTAAATTATGTACACTGACCATTCCTCTTCCTGATTATAAAATTGATGTCTATAACCAGACAGCAAAACAAATGTAAAGACATGTACCCTTTTCCTTCTCTGCATTATACCAGTACTTGTCTCAGTTGATTTACTCCTACAAAACAGTTCAGAAATATAGCAGAAATCTCTGAGATGCTTTCTCTTTCATATGGAATTTAATCTTTTAGTGCCAGACAGGAGTGTTTAAATTTGAAAGGTGTTTATCCAAAAAATCCAACAAAAATCACTGATTTGTGAAGAAGAAATTACAGTTTTCTTGTTTTAAGAGTGGCAGGGACAGACACAAGAGCAATCTAAGGAAACAGCTGAAGATTTGTTTGTCTTTGCAGAACAAGATTTTAATTTCTGGAAGAATTTGCTCTGTGATTGAGTGGCAATTTAATTCGGTGAGATCTGTTGGGCTTGAGTTAAAAAAAAAAAAAACAAAAACAAAAGGCTTAATTAATTACACAAACAACTGATAGTCCTGCCAAATTGGAAAGTAAGCTCAATGATCTTAAATTTAAGCTTAAAACAAATGAAGAAGCTAACAAACAAAATAATTCTCATACTACTATGGGAATACAATTAGAGATACATAATTGTGAAAGGATGGCAGATACTGTGAAGAAGGGAAAGAAATCTGTGTGGTCACAGTCAGAAGAATCTTGTACTAAAAGAAGAAAAACCAACTTTCAGACATCAGCATGTTACTCCAGTCAGAAGAAGTCAGCCTCCCCTCTGAGTCTGCTATATGTTATAGAGCAGATCCTTCTGGAAGCTCTACCAGGTCATATGGATGACAGGCAGGTAATGAGACACAGTTACATGGCATGACATCCCACACTGGGAAGGCTTAGTCAGGCATGATTTGCCTCCTGTGAAGGCTGATGACCTTCTACAATTGAGTGACTGCACTGGTGCATAAGGGCAACTGGTCTAATCTGTTTTTACTTCTGCTTTGACATGGTGCCCTCCCCCACAGTATTACTGTCCCTAAATTTGTAAGGTATGATTTTAGCAGATAGACTGTTACATGGGTAAGAAGTCAGATGGGTGGTTGCTTCCAAAGAGCTGCAGTCAATGACTTAATATCCATTGGATATATAAAGGTGGATGCTTTATGATGAGTGGCCTTCCTGAGGAGAACACTGCATGGGGATGAGTGCTACTTAGTGCCTTTGTTACTAACACAGACAGTGGGACTGAGTGCATCCTCAGCAACTTTGCTGATGGCGCTGCAAAACTGACACTGAGTGCTGCTCAACACACTTGGGGAAGCAATGCCATCCAGAAGGACCATGAGAGGCCAAAGATGTGGCCCCGTGCAAAGCTCATGAAGCTCAACAGAGTCAATACAAGGTCTCATGCCTGTGTAGGAGCAGCATCCCAGTATCAGTATGGACTGGGAAGTTAATGGGTTCAAAGCAGACTTGAGGAGAAGGGCTTGGAAATATGGGTGCGTGTAAAATCTGGCATAAGTTGGCGCCCCAGAAAATTATATTATCTCAGAAAAACTGTAGCAAACAAACTAGGGGAGGTGACTGTGCCCCTCTATTCTGCTCTACTGAGCCCTCACCTGGAGTGCTGTGTCCAGTGCTGGAATTCTCAGCACAAGAGAGATGTGGACCTGTCAGAGTAGGTCCAAAAAAGACTGTAAAACAACCTGGAAAAGGCTGGAACTCCTTTTCTGTGAAAAAGACTGAGGGAGTTAGGGTTGTTCACCCTGGATAAGAGAAGCTTTCATGGACATCTTATTGCAGTCTTTCAATATGTGAAAGGAAATTTTAAGGAAGATGGAGAGAGACCAGGGCCTGTACTGACAGGACAATGGGCAACATTTTAAGACTGAAAAGTAGTAGCTTTAGACTGCACTTAAAGAGATTTTTTTGGTTGTTTTTATTATAAGGGTGGTGAAACACTGCATCAGATTGCTCAGAGATGTTGTTTTTATTATAAGGGTGGTGAAACACTGCATCAGATTGCTCAGAGATGCTGTTGATGCTGCATCATTGAAAGTGTTCAAGATCAGGTTGATTGGGTCTTTGAAAAACCTCATCCACTGAATGACCCACGGCAGTGGTATTGGGACCAGATGATCTTAAAAGATCCTTTCAAACTCAAACAATTCAGTGATTCCATGATGATTCAAAGCTTTGATTCTACACTACACAAAAACCACTGAAATTAAAGTATTTTCATAACTGTTCCATGAACAATGCCAATAGACATGAAGAAGATGCACAAAAGGAAAACAAAATAAAATAAAGACGGAAATAACTATATTTATATTTCATCCTGTTCACTGTACTTGGTAATCGATTTTATTCAAGTGAAATAAGAACACTGCCTTCTCATTAAACTTTTGAATTCCATTGTGAAAGAAGCCTTCCACCACCAAAGATTAATGTTGTGAAGAAGTAGACTTGGTGTTGACCTTTTTTCCCCCCATGGCTCTTTGCAGAATCACAGCCAGTTTATCTACCTCCTTGAGTTTATGAAACACTTTGTTGACTGTGATGTGCTGAAAGTAAAACTTAAGAAGAATTAAGAAGTGAATTCATCTACTAGTGTATAGATTGCCCAAACCTTAAATCCATTACGAGATATGATTTATACCCACAATTTTAGCAAATGCAGCTACCACAGGATCACATGACAGTTCAGACCTGGCGAGGTCTCCAGCCCCAGACTGCACCCAGAGCAGTTTAGGTGGGGCTGCTCAGACTTAACCCAGTCAAGATTTGAAAGTTTTCAGGTCAAACATGGAATAATGTCCTTGGGCTCTAGCTTCACCTCTGGACTTTCTGCATTGAGGAAAAGCTTCTTCTTATCCCCATCCTTAGATTTCCATGTTTTAACTTGTGGCATGTTTCAACACCTTGCCCTTTCATGATGCCTTGCTGTGAAGAGCTTTGTCTTTGTCTACTCCACCCCCTCCCATCCCTTCTGTTTAGTGCCAGGGATGCTCCCAAAGACAGCCATTATCCCATTTGAGCCAGCCCTAGTGCCTTGGCATCCTCACAAAGGATAAGGGCTTCAACCTTACTTTCTCAGTGCCCCTCCCTGAACCTTGCCCAGATTTTCAACACTTATAAGTACTCTGTATCTTCTGTTATCTTCTATATGCCTATATATCAGCGAATTCTTCAGGCTTTCTCCAGAAAAACATTCTATTTGTTAAGTCAAATTGTTTTTTGGAACAGAAAAAATGTCTATCAGACTTCAGTTTTGAAGCCCATTGATCACAAGGCTATGGTTAAGAAAGTGCCCAGAACAGACAACATGCTGCCCAAATAATCAAAAATTACCTCTGTAAAAGTTTACTTAAGACTTGTTCTAGGTAATTCATTGTGCTCTGCCCAGTACTGCTTAAAATTATATTAAATTGCTGCAAGATGTAAAAGAAAGGCCTAAGATCTTAAAAAAGCAAGTGTAAGACCCCAATCAACTCACTCATTATGAATTTTGAAAGGGCTTACAGTGGTTTATGGACACTAAGTTGGACACATGGGAAAAAAATCATTAAGATATTCTCAAGAGGTCAAATCAACTTTATTGGTAAACATTAGAAAATCAGGGAACATTCGCAAAAGGTTTAGGCAAATGTCCAATCAACATAAAACATTTCTCGCAGCACTAACTTGGGTCATTCAGCTTAACAAATTTTAAACCCATCTGATGTTTTTACTCAAAATATTCCAAGAAGAGGGATTTAGAAGGAAGAGAAAGAGAGAAAGACAGACAAGATACAGAAAAACACATATACACATATATAGCTACTGACTTCTGGGTTCCAGTGGCATCCCAACAGAAAATCCCAAGAAGATGGTAGGATCAAGTGTAAGAGCTGCCTCCTTGCCCTTAAATACCAACAGTATTCATGTACCCCCCCCTAGGTGGGACGTCTGGTCATTTGGCCGCTCAGAAGCTGGGCTAGGGAAGAGCAGAGCCCTGTCTCCAGTGTGCCAGTGATTGGCAGGCACTGTGGGGCCAGGATACAGGCTCTAGGGCAGGGGGCCCTGTGCAGCACTTCACTGTTTTGCCAGGGCAAGGCCTTATCTGCCCCTCTCCCCCATACACACATGAATCCCAAAATGTTTTGAGAAATTAATCCAGTCTGTGACAGTGGGACATCATGAGAGTTCCTACTACACAGGGCTATAAGAAAACAGTTCAATGGTCAAAATTATTAGAGACGAAATGGAATATTTAGTTTGATCCGAAACTAAGTCTCTTTTGGATGCATATTTAGAAACAACTCTTTAAAAATTAAATGTAGCTTAAAGTAAAATAATACATAATTGTATGAAACATCTAGAATTTTCAATTGATTACACATTTTCTTTAATGAAAGTTATGTGTCTGAACAAGCATTTGCAGCCCTAATGTGCATGTCATGGAGTTAACATTTCTACATTTTTTTCTTGCCTTTATCAGGAATAGTGTGGCTGGCAGGACCAGGAAAGTACTTGGCACAGGTTAGGTCCCACCTTGAGAACAGTATCCAGTTCTGGGCTCCCCAGCTTGGGAAGGATGTTGAGATGCTTGAACATGTCCAGAGAAGGGCAACGAGGTTGGGACGCAAGTCCTGAGAGTAATGGCTAAGGCAGCTGGGGTTGTTTAGCCTGGAGAGGAGGAGGCACAGGGGAGACTTTATCACTCAAGAACTGCCTGAAAGGAAGGTGCAGCCAGGGGTGGGTCTTTTGAGGTGTTACTGGGTCTAGAGTCTTCAAACAGACGAGCAGTTGTAGGTTTCTAAAAGGTTGTTTATTGCATGAATACATCAGTCTCGAAGGCAAGGAATTGAAGGTGTTGAACTTGTTAAAATTTCTAATCCTTGTTAAAAGCTTTCTAGTATAGAGTCCCAAGCAAGTGCAGCAGCTGCAAGCTGCTTTCTAGTATAGAGTCCCAGGTTCTGTGCAGGAACAGCAGCAGCAGCCACAGCTGTTCTCAGGCACAGAGTCCAATGTTCCCAGCAGCAGCAGCAGTGGTAGAGTCCAATGTTTCAAGCAGCAGCAGGGACTACAGACTTTTTTTCTTCTTTTCTTCTTTCTTCTTTCTTCTTTTCTTTTTTCTTCTTCTTGTGTTGATGCTTTGATGGTCAATGATGATGATGATGATCCTTGCATCCCACTACAGGGCTTTTTATTTGTAAAACATCCAGTTAGCTAAAACCACAATTCTAAAGCATTCTTTCTAAACCAATCTGAACTTGATTCTTATGTACAAAAGTAGTGTCAGTTCTTACCTAAGAAACTAGGTATATAATATTATCTATTTGCACAAATGTACTGTTTTCTTACTTAAAATTTATGTGAATAAGTTTATCTATTTACATTAATAGTTCTATCTATTTACATTAATAGTTCTATCTATTTACACATGAAGTTTTATCTGTTTTACATGAAAAATTCTATCTATGCTAGTGGATCGGTTTTGCTTTGTTTTCGTTATGACTAGAGCTAAGTTGCTGAACTTCTAACTAGGCTTTAGGACCTTTGCTAGTTAATACAGCTTCCTAAGGCACTTAAAATATATTTCCACTTAAAACCTAAAATGTAAACTTAGGCTTACTTAAAACTATAACTTACACTTCTATTTGCTAAACACATAAACCTACACTTCTACTTCATATCTATGTGGCTTAAAATATCTGAATTTCTCTAAAGGCTTTAATTCAACCCCTGTGTTCAGGGGTCAATGTCTTCTTCCAGGCAACCAGTAGTAACAGGATAAGAGGACACAGTTTTAAGTTGCACCAGAGAAAATTTAGGCTTAACATTAGGAAGAAGTTGTTCACAGGAAGAGTGATTGGGAATTGAAGGTGGTCCCAGGAGGTGTTTAAGAAAAAATTGGATGTGGCGCTTTAGTGCTGAGGTGTAGTTGGTTAGGCAGAATTGCTTCATAGGTTTGACTTGATGGTCTCAAAGGTTTTTTCCAACCTAGCTTATTCTCTAAATGCTAGCAATGATTTATGTGATTTATGTGTTGTTCAGTTGCAAGATTCCTTATATTCCAGAACAATCCCAGGATTTAATATGAATGCAGTATCAATAAAAGGTGTGATAGAAAGTCAGACTTTCTGACAGCAGTTTAAAGGTTTGTTCACTTCCACAGAAAGGCTACAGTTCAGAATTCTTGGATACGAAAGCACTTCAGTATATTTTTAAGCATGGAAGTATTCCCAGTCACTTCAAGATGAGTGTTATTTTGTCCCTCAAGGACACACAGGGTCTTAAAAACCTTTACTGATTTAGAATATAAACTTTTCCTATGAGGTACTAAAACCCACAAAATTTTCTTATGTGCAGAATATCGTCTCAAGTATTACAGACAGGAGCTGGTAAAAAAGAGATCATAAATCTCCAAACAGCTTATTTTCTAAGAATACTAAATTGCAGTGTAGCACTTTGAAGATATTAGGTTTACTGTAAGTAAACACACCTGCCTCTGTATTAATTTTTGACTCTTTTAGTCAGAAAGAGACTCAGAAGAGTGTAACACAGGTAGCATTACAAACACAAGGTCTAACAATAGATATTTCAAGAAAAGTTAATTTCATATCTGTAAACAGAAATTATATATCAGATTTTACTTTAAATTATATTAAAACAATCTATAACCACGATTTCAAGGATCAGAGACAAAATAGACTATATTATAATTTTCTAATATTCTTTTTTATTCAATGAAGTTGAAAGTAGCTGCCTCCTTTGTTTCTGTCTCCTCTTGGTCTTTGAGGTATTATTTATATGCAGGTGATCGTATTATGCTAAATTATATAGATTCTTGTGCAATGTCTCTTGAATTACATGTTGTGTGTTTATGACTTTTAATAAATCAATTATATTCTAGCCATTCATCCACAAACTTCCTTGCTATTTTATTATTGAAGGAGGGGATGGAGGAGGTGAAACTGCCTTAATATTTTCATTTTGAGAAAAAAAATCACTATTTTTAGAAAAAAGTGTGAAGTTTTTTAGAAGAATAAGTGAATAGGCATGAGAAATACCAAATAACTCACTCTTTATTTCCACTGGATCGTTTTTTTTTTTTTTTTTTTTTGCATGTATTGAGGTAGAGAATACAGAGAAGGAGCATAAGACATTATCCTTGTTTGATTTTCTTTGACAGAGACGTTTACTGCTCTACTTTCCAGTGTATATCAGGCACTTTGAGTGTGTGTGTCATCCTCAAACAGATACACTTCTTCAGTATGATTCTTAAGTATGATTCTTAAATCAGAAAGAAATATGTGGGCACACATGTATACCTCTGTATCTTTGATCCAATCATTATGGAGACTAAATTGACATCTTAAGAGACTGCAAAGATGACAATTAGAGTGATTGTTGAAGCAAACCGTTGATTGTTCCTGGTTTACAGAGTGGAAACGTTCAAATGTTGTAAGCAGTTTAATAGAAGAAACAGAATAGAGAGGAGAGGAATAGGCAGTAATAGAGTGCATGAATTATAAGGAAGAAGCTGAAATTGAGATAAAGGTCACGTGTTGCAAGACCTTGAGGACAAAATTGAACTTCTGAAGTTAATATAAATGTGCATACAGACTCAAATGATACTTACCTAAATAGAAACATTGCAAGGACAAAAATGAAAAGAGTGATAGCAAGGCTGAAAAAAAATTAGACAGGTTTCAGTACTCAATAAATAATTTCAAACTTCTTGATACAAAGCAGCTAGTATGCAAACATAAACGTTTATCTGCATATGTATCTTTTTTTGTGGGTCCAACAGGCTGTGACAAATACCTACAAAGAAAATGTGTGCCACACACCCTCTTAGAGTTTTGCTCAGTCTAACATTTTTCAGTGCATTCCACGACTTTCTCTTCATCCTTCCAAAACTTTCTGAGCCCACTCCTTCCAAGCTTGGAAGGGTCACATCTATGTTTATGCAGTATCATGGCAAGCCTGCTGACTACAGCAATTGTCTATCACATTAAAAGGGAGATTTTCCCCAACCCTTTGTGTTTAATTAGTCTATCAATGCTCCAGGTTAGCTGAGACCCTTGTGCTTGACCATCCTTTCAGTGTTCTGTTTATGGGGACTCTTCACTGAACAGTCTGCCAGATTTGAGGGGAGTTTGACTGGCACTTTCAGGGTCACATGCGAACAGAAAAAAACACATCCATGTCCACACCTTTAATTTTCAGTGCCTCAGGAAAAATCCAACACACACTAACAGTGTGAGAGGGTCCACATGGGACTGCAACAACCAATTCTTACCAACTCCCAGCAACTGTTATTGCCCTTGAAGGACTCATGTGTAACAGGTGTTACATGTAGATGTTTCTTACCCATTCATTGTCTCTATGGAGGAGAAGACAGGTTCAGCCTGTTAACTGATCCCAGAAGTTACAATGGAGTCTTCTCTATATTCCTCCCATTTTTAACATACTTTTATATTCATTTTTATGTTTATGTGGAGATTGAATGATTCTAGTAATACATCATGTTCAGTGGGGGGTAGTTGTACCTTGGAGATTGATAATATCAGTATTGCACCGGATAACTTTTGGGCATGGAGGTGAGCATCTGTGGTCTTGGCATGGTTGCTGGTTGAACTGCAAGAAATCTTTTTTTTCCCTCTGTTGACAGCTGCTATGTGGCTTATCAGTTACAAGGTACCACCATGTTCCACCTCTTGCAAGGATTTTAACAGAGGCTGGCCATAATGTCTCCGTTCCACCCTCTCTTTAGGCCCCCTTGGCATGTGTGGAAAATTGGGCATGCTGACCACATTCCATTCAGGGAGTAACAACCAAATTTTCTCCCAACATTTTTCTATATTGTCATAGTTATGTCTGTAACTGTCCACACACCTCCTTCCTCTCCTTCCTCTATTTTCATCCCTTATAAATATGCTAACCACAATCTTATCTTCCCCTTCCCCCCCAGGAGGCTACATTAATTACTTGTATCTGTTTCCATTCCAGTAGACAACTTTCTTTTCCATCATCGTTCTTTTTTTCTAGAAATAAATAAATACCAATTCTCCCCATATACCCACGCCCCCCCCAAAAAAAACCAAAACAAACACCAAAACTCCGCCAAACTGAAAATCAACCAACCAACCCAAAAAACAAAACCCAAACAAAAACCCCAGAAAAACAAACAATCCAACACTCCCAAACAAACAAACAAAAAGCCCCACCAAACAAACCAAAGCAAATTTGTTGCTTCTAGATGTGACCCTGTACAAAAACATAGGAGAAATTTGAATTAATGCTATTCTTACATGCCTATGAAGAGAATCCATACTGTGAAATCTGAATATGAAATTACACTTTTGGAGACATATCATAAATATGACTTAATTTAAACAGAGTGAAAAAGTCTTAAAGACAGAAAGGTTATTTCTTTATTACATAAGGACTTAAGTATACTTATTTTAACATCTAGCATGTATTATCTGAAATCTGTTTCCAAAATAAGCAAGGAAACAAACAAACGAATAAAAACCCGCAGTCAGTTTCACTAAAATGTGTACATGCAGTTTTACCCAGTAACAGTTTAAAAAGTAAAGTGCAATGTATTTTTTGCAGTCATTACTGTGATGGGGAGAGCAAGAGCCCTGAGGTCTTGCAGGAATCTATTGTTTGCAGTATGTGTCTGTGCAGCACAACTGCCAAATCATTAAACCACCTTCAAACAGAAGCCCTAGCTGAGACAGGTGTTAGCACAGTGGGTACTGTGGAGGATAGAAGTGGTGTTGGATGCTGTAAAAGACAAATATTTTACAACTCAAATTATGAGTGGACTACTACAGATCTTGCTACAGCTGAGCAGGGTTGATGCCAGCCATTGATTTAATGTTTGCACACACCAACCCTCACTAATTCAAAGAGGCAAGGTCATTTTAATTCTCTCTGTATTTTCTTTTTTTTAAATTAAAGTAGCAAGTACTCCCAGGAAGTCTGCAAAAATGTTAAGTATTGTGTTTATATTTTAGCTTATCTGCCACAATTAGAAGACAGATTTCCTAGTAGGACAGGTGTTATACAAGAGTCCTTTGACTTGCAAAGCCTTTGACATAATCACAAAATTGTTTTAGTGAAGGTTTGTCCAATACACTGTAAAAATAGATTAGTTTATTAATTTGATTACCAAAAAAGAAGAGGCTAATAGTACTGACAGATCTCAGGTTTCACTGTGTCACTGTGCTTTTTTTGCATGTGGATTTAACAGAGATAGGATCTAATCCCAAAGACTCACCTTTTAGAGGAAATTAGTGTCCCTGTAGCATAGTAGGTAGAGATGTACATCATGAAGTGTTAGAGAGAAGAAAATATATCTCCCATGAAAATATGACAACAACCCGTGCCTCTACAGAATTGTGAAAAAGACCCATCAGCTAAGTCAGGAATTTACATATTTTGGGTGTCAACAGAACCCAGTCATAAGGGTGTTTTAGCTAAATATTTGTTTTATCTGAATATGGAAATCATGTCCCTGTTGAAAGGGATCTGAACATTTTTTATAGAATCTTTTTTTCTTATTCAAGCTGGAAAATATAAGTATTGTACGTTGAGCTTGACAGGTCATAATACACAGACTGCTTCTGATATATTAAGGAAGGCCAGAAATAGTAGTTAACGTGAAAAGACCAAGCAAAATTAATGTTGTATATACAGAAACTTAAGTTTTAAAGAGGTTTCTCAGAAGTGGAATTCAAAAAGAAGTTTGAGAAAAGACCCTGTTAAAATAATCTGATTAAAAGACTGTCTAAGATGATGTAATGGATAATAATTGCTACTTATAGATCACACTAGTTGAGAAGGTAATATTAAGACAGGGATAAACTTAACCTTTCTCAAAGAAGAACGCATACAGAAACTTCTTCCCCAAAACCCAATTCAGTTTTGCAAACTAATTTGTGAAATTTTAAGTTTGAATACCATGCTTAAAAATTGTTACAATGGGAATTGTTCATCAGAGTTTTGATGGAAGCACCTGTAAATTTTGTCAATCCCACTGTCACAGGAAAGACAAAAGTAATTTACCAAGAATTTCAGGAATTTTTAAACCAAGAAGAAAAGACCTCTGCAAAAATTTCTACAGTTAATATACATTTGATATTGATCTATAGAATTTTTCCAGAAAAGGATTTTTACAATACATCTTCTGCCTCACAGAAACTTTTTAGTTCCTGTCTTACAGGGCAAGTGGTCTATCAGTCTTATATTCCGCAGTCTAACACACCTAGACTTCAGTCTCAACTAAATGCCAGTATGGTGTAAAAAATTGACTATAAGAATGATGAATGGTGGAAGCTGCAATAAGTTAGTGAAAAGTGAGAAGAAAAAAAAGTTTTATCCTTTTTCTTTGGTTTGTCTTTTTTTCCATGAAAAAATACTGGCATCGCCTATCTTCATGATTTCAGGGTACATCTGTAAGGGTTTGATACAAATGACATGCAGATCAAGTACAATTGGGAAACACACTGTCCAGCTACTCAGTGAACCTGTTTCACATAGTAAATACTTTCTTTCCTCTTAAAATTTTATAATGGAATAGGATAGGTTAGACTATTTTACAAGGTTGTTTCACACCTTATATGGAGTTGACTATGCCTGAGTTCATATATATTCACCTTTATTTTTATTTGACTTCATTCAGTATTTTCAACCTACTCACATTCCACCATGCTTTAAAATTTCAGCATACTTGAAACACTCTCCTGCATCTTACCTGCAAATTTAGGAAATTTATTCTTTATTATTCAGCTTGTTGATGAAATACCAAGTATTATTAGTTTGTTAATTCAGTTGTAATCCACCATGTCTGCGTTTAAGTATTTTGGGTGTCAACAGAACCCCGTCATAATTCTAAGTTTTGGCTATGCACTATATGTTGTCTTTTAATTGTTTGCAAAGAGTCAAAATTTTGGCCTAATTTTTTCTAGAAAAGAAAACAGGTAAAATAAGCTGTAACACTAATATTGTTCTTAGTGAGAAAGAATAATGAAGTGTAATTTTAAAGTAAATTAAACCTTGCTGGACCCACTATTAAACCTTTTGGGACTCCATTGGTGAGAGGCCTCTAGCTAGACCCTGTGCCAGTGATTATTACCCTCTGGGATCTGCCATTAAAGCAGATCTCAAATAATCTCACTGTCCACTCATCTAACCCACGTTTCCTGGGTTTACCCATGAGAGTGTTGTGAGAATTGCAGAATCATAGCTTGTAAAAGACCTCCAAAATCATTGTATCCAACCTGTGACTGAATACCACCATTTTACCTAAACTACAGCATTGAGTGCCCTAATAATTTCTTGAACATTTCCAGGAATGGTGACACTACCACCTCCCTAGGTGGCCTGTTTCAATACTTAATCACTCTTTCAGTGAAGAAATCCTTCCTGATGTCCTACCTGGACCTCCCCTGGCTCAGCCATTTCCTCTTTTTCTGTTATTGATTACCTGGGAGGAGAGGCTGTCCCCCAACTGCTGGAACCTCCTTTTGGGCAGTTTTAGAGGGTGATAACTCCTTTTCTCCAGGCTAAACAATCCCTGCTCCCTCAGCTACTCTTTAAACACTTTAGCAGCTTTATTGCCCTTTTCTGGACACAATCCAACACTTCAATGTCTTTTTTTAGGCCTCACCAGTGCTGAATACAGAACCACAATCACTTCTGTATTTCTGTTGGCTGCACTATTGCTGATGCAAGCCACAGTGCCATTGGCTTTTAGGGCCACCTGGGCATGCCTTTGGCTCGCATTTTGATAGCTGTGAACAACATCCCCCAGTCCTTTTCTGCCAGGGAGTTTTCTGACCTCTTTGCTCCAAGCAGTTCCTGGGGTTGTTGTCGCCCAAGAGGACACTGTCACTGGTAGGACCCAGCACACTGCTATATATCTGAACCTTGTACTTTTGGCTACCAATGCAGCTGTCCAGATCTCTCTGTAGAGCCTTCTTACCCTCCAGCAGATCGACACTGCCCCAATTTAGTGTCTTCTGTGGACTAGAGTGCAATTCTTTTGTCCAGATAATCAATAAAGATGCTACACAGGACTGGCCCCAGTATTGAGCCTTAAGGAACACCATTTGTGGCCAGCCAACAGCTGGATGTAGCTCCTTTCACGACACTCTCTGGGCCTGCCCAGCCAGACAGTTCTTAAACCAGCAAAGAGTGCACCTGCCCAAGCTATGGGCTGCCATCTTCCCCAGGAAAATATTGTGAGAGTCTGTGTCAAAGTCTTTGCTGTCACCCAGTTGGTTACATCCACAGCCTTTCCCTCATCCACTAGGCAGATCATCTGATCATAAAAGGAGATAAGAGTGATTAAGCATAGAGAGACAGTGTCAAAAAGCCTTGCTCAAAATTGAAATATCCACTCATCTCCCTGTCATTAGCAGAAGGTCTGTGTAGGCACTAAAAATTTAGTAGAGGTTCTGCTGGCACACACAAAGAACTGCATTAGAAGTCACAACTATTCTAATCAAGACTTCTTCTGTAATAATATTCTTTTTTTTTCTCTGTAAACATTTTATTCACATCTAGGAAAACAGCAATTCTTTGACTAGATGTTTTGATTTGATTTTGGACAGGAATAAATTTTTGGCTTTGTGTAGCAAGAATGTTTCTTGGGCCTGAAAAGAGGCAAACTGAAAAGAGGCAGTCCAACAAATCAGTTGAGAAGGAAGGTAAAAACATTTATTTTTAAATTGTTGAGAAATTAAATACTTGTGGTATTTTTTTGTGAGCAGACATCTGCAAAATACTGTTTTGCACGTTAGGCTGAGATAGTCAATGACCAAGATGTGTGTGTGCTCATATGGTACTTCTTTATTAATTAACATATTTAAGCATTTCCAGTTCTTCTGCTTCTACAAATACATTTATAGAATGATTTCTTATTATCAATATTAATCACACATATTGCATTTTCTATGTTGGCATTTCAGATTTTATCCTTATGCTATTAAGCTACTGTTCCTGATTGATATAACTGTGCTGGAGGTGTTACTATGCTGACAGAAGCAGATTTTGGACAGCAGAAATGAATTTATATCACTCCATAAATACCTGATAGGTCGTGTGAGACATGAAAAATAGTTTAGGACTGCTTGTGATCTATTGAAGATACCCTGTTTATATCCTCAATTTTTAGAATTAGCTGGTTTAAGTATTAATGTTAATTTTTACACAGAGTAATACTCTATCAACAATAACTGGTGAAGAGCTAATCATCTTCTGCGGTACCCTGCAATCCAATCTTCTACTTGAAGGTACCTTTTCTTTTTTCTGCTGCACTTTCTGGCAGCAACAGCCAAAATATTTCTTCATCAGTACATTGTGTCACTTAACATTTAAAAATGCTATTTCTTACTGGCTACTTAATGTTAGGGTTGGCAATGTGGTACTTACAGGATGGAGAGAATTACAGCAATGAAATCAAGTAATCTATTACCTTTTCATCTCCTGTGAAATACAGAACCTGATTCATATTTGATAAACTTCCACTGAATCTTCAGATACATGCAATAATTGAAAATTTCAGTGTTCTGAAAAGATCTATTAAAAATTATGTAAATACCAGGGTCAGAAAGGACCTCTAGAAACATCTAGTCCAACATGCCCTGCTAAAGCAAGTCCACCTACAGCAGACTGCACAAGATCACATCCAGGTGGGTTATGAATATCTCGCAGGCAAATATGGTGCCACAACATATATGGGTAACTTGTTCCAATCTTGAACACCTTCAAAAAAACCAGACATTTTCCTTCGTATTTAGGTGAAACTTCATGTATTTCAGTTTGTGTCCTTGTCCCTTGTCCTTTGCTGGGCACCACTGGTGCCCAGGAGAGTCAGGTTCTATGCTTTGATATGTCAAGAGGATGGGATCAGACTTCCTAAAGATAATTGTACACGTTGATAAGATCCCTGTTCAGTCACCTCTTTTCAAGGCTAAACTCGCCCAGCTCCCTCAGCCTTTCCTCATAAGACATGATGCTCCAGTTCCCCAATAGTCTTTGTAGCTCTCAGCTGAACCCTCTCCAGTAGTTCCTTGTCTTTTGAGAACTGGACAGCCCAGAGCTGGACAGAGTATTCCAGGTGAAGGCTTGGAGTAAAATACAAAGTGCAGAGTAAAGGGGCAGGATCTCCTCCCTCAATGTGCAGGCAATGCTCTTCCTAATGGCCCCCAGGACACCATTGGCCTTCTTGGCCGCAAGGCAACACTGCTGGCTCATGGACAGCTTGTTGTCCACCAGGAACCCCAGGTACCCAGCAGGTCAGCAGCCCCTGTGCTGGTGTGTGGGTTATTCTTCCCCAGGTGCATGACCCTGCACTTGCCTTTGTGAAAATTCATTAGGTTCCTCTCTGCACAGCTCTCCATCCAGTCCAGCCCTCTCTGAATGGCAGCACAGCTCTCTGGGGTACCAGCAATTTCTCCCAGTTTTGTGTCATCTGCAAACTTGCTGAGGGCTATTCTGTCCCTTCATCCAGGTCACTGATAAATGAGCTGAACAAAACTGCATCCAGCACTGACCTCTGGGGAACACTGCTGTGGGCCTGCAGCCGGCCTCCACAGCCGGCCATGAGCTCCGCCATTGCCCAGATCCGCCTCGCTGTCCGTTCATCTAAGCCACGCTGCTGAGCGCACCTGGGAGCGTGTTACGGGAGACAGGGTCAGAAACCTTGTTGAAGTCAATGTTGACAGCACCCACTGCCCTCTCCTCATCTACCCTGACATCCATGCCAGCAATAGAAGGTAACCAGCTTGGTCGAGTGTGATTTCAAAACCATAATGTTCCACTTAAAAGCAAGTTATTCTTACAGATTGTAAAGTAATACCTTTGACAATGTGAATAGAGATTGTCTTTCTCATTGCCTTTGCGCTTTTGCTACACTTAATATCTTAAATATTAAGATACTTAAGATATTAAAGACATTAAGATATTTTCCATGGTTTTATTTAATTCCTTCAGAATGCTATTGTCTTCATGCAAATATATTAACATGATTAGCCAGAGCATTGTAATAAAATCAATAAAAGCATTGTGAAAAATGAATAAAGGATAGGCAGACTAATGCTGTCACTTCACTAGGAAAGCCCAAACCACAGAAATGAGAACATTTACTATTATGAAATGTTCTTTAAACATATTTATCCTACATGTTTCTGAATAATTAGGCCTTCCTTAATATTTAAGTTCCTGCAAATAATAACATGGGACTTGAAGAGTCTACTTGTTTTAATTTACAATTATTAGGATTGTGGAAGAAAAATACTGGTGGTAATGCCTTAAACAATCCCATCAGCTTTCAGGAAAATACTGTAGGTCAAAAAATTTGAATACTTGTGTCTGTGGATTAGAACAATTTTCCTAGTTTCCTCTTTTTCTCTTTCTCTTTCTCTTTTTTCCTTTTCCTTTTCCTTTTTGCTTTCTTTTTTTCTTTTTTTTCCTTTCCTTCTTCCTTCTTCCTTCTTCTTTCTTCCTTTTTCCTTCTTCCTTCTTCCTTCTTCCTTCTTCCTTCTTCCTTCTTCCTTTTCTTTTTCCATATAAGAATAAGGTTTTTTTGAGTTTCTTTTTCTTTTAAGACAAGGTATGGAAGGTTCATTTATGGAAAATAAAACAGAGAGTACAATGGAACTGATAAAGGAGCCTGAAATCTTAGACCTTATTAAGTAGAAACTATGGAAGAGACAAACACAGATAACTGCTCCCTGGGATAGAAGTGATCAAGAAACATGTTGCGAAACTTTGTCATATGATAATGATTACCAGGTGACTGATGTAATGAAGAATGTGTAGCAAATGAGAAATTGTTACCAAAAATAGAACCTTATAAAAGTGTCATACAAGTAAACCCTATATAAATGCTTTGTATTCTCAATAAAATCTGCTTCTGATTCAAGCTCAGATGTCCCCATTCCTCCACTGCCAGTATTCACTAAATTACTCAATGTGTTACTTAGTTCTATGGTGTAGTTGACAAGGTGGTGATCAGTCAAAATTCAGCCTTCCTGCCCTCAAAGGTCTTTTCCAGCCTAAATGATTCTGTGACTCTGTGATTCTGTGATTCTTTAAAGTGATATAAAATATTCTTTTTTGAATCTATTTGCAAAAAAAAAAAATCCTTTTAGATGCTTCCCAATTTAGTTTCTTTTCCAGAGGTTTTAAGTCTACTTTGAGAAGTGTCTTTAACCAAATTCAAGACAAGCAAAATATCAAAAAAGAACAAGGCCCAGGTTATGATGCTATTTGAGCTGCAGCATCTGCTCATTCTTAATGTAGAACGGAAAGCCCACATTGTGCTCAAAGCTGATCTCCTTAACACAATGCATTTAATACTCTTGAAGAAGTCCTTCTTGTGTTTGTGCAAGTATATTTAATATTTTGTCTACAGTATCTTTAGACTTCATTATATTATGGTCAAAGTACAAACATTTGATTATGGCCAAAGTACAGACATTACAGTTTTAAAAAGATACGGTAGAATTGAAAGTTTTCCTTCCTGACAGGGCCCATGTGGTTCTATCATATAGATAAGCCGTAGAGGAAAGAATTTCATAAAAAGGATAAAAGGGGTTTGGTCCATTTCAATTTCATGAGTGTAATTTTTTGTTCTCTTGTCCCCTTGCTTTCTGAACATCAGCAAATATTTTATTCTCACTACACTAAAAACATTTATTTGTTTCTTCTTTTTTTGTTGTTCATTATTATGTCAAGTAAATGGCATAAAATATTTCTGCAATCTCTATGTCAGCTTTGATACTGCTCCTTTTACACACCTACATTAATATACATATTGTCACAAGTACATATTTATTACTGCAGGTTCAGTGATCTGCACCAAAGAGAAGTTTGTGAAAAGCTTGAATGTACACAGACCTTTTCTACTGCTCTCAAGGTGCATAGTTTTATGAAAAAAAAGTATGAGATCTTATCCCTAAATGTAGTCATACAAATAAGCTGAGTCAGGATGCGAGTTTTTCCAGTTCCACATTTTCACAAAGTACTGTACGTCATGCGTTGACTTCAGCAGCACAGTGAGAACGTCTGTTATGGCTTTGGAAGCTATAAAGGAACAATAATTAATTAAATTGCCATAGGTTGCCAGTGTCATGTGGCACATGCAGAAACCAAATTTGCAAGGAATCTCATTAGGAAATATTTAGCAAACTAACAGATTCTACAGAATATCAACATCTCTAATCTATTGCATGTTTCTGCTGGGAATCAGAAGTTGACCATTTCTGTACTTTCATCAGAAAACCCAGTCTTTACATTTTCTACCACTTAAGGCTTAATATACTATGAACTGCAGTGATGTGACTAACACAAATCCCTCTGGCACTATCTTTCATAACTATTATATCTCCAGAGTGCTGTAACCTCCCTTAGCCTGGAATTTTCTTGTCCTTTCTCCTTCATTATCCACTGCATACCTTAAGTGTCTTGATTCAATTTGCAATACAAAACCAAAACATTTACTTATAAACATGAAAATGGGCTAGTCCTTACTTTAGGATGCAGTATTGTTTTAGCACACTAAATTATTTTTCCCTGTCACTACCTTCAAAACACTCAAAAGTATATTCTTAGTTTCTTCTGTACTAAAATACTGTGCACATATACTTTTAAATATGAAGTACACTGATTAATGTAATTGATTTGTTTTGAAGTATGTTTTGTCACACAATAAAAATATATGCATTTTCTCTGCAATATGCATAATTTTCTAAAAGCTTTTTAACAATGTTTTGAAGTGATTCAGGAAAAATATTCATACTGGGAGTTTACCTTTTGTTTGGGAGAATAAGAAATTTAAAGACAATTAACACTGAAAGATAATTACCTCAACTAGAGAATTCTTGATCTGACAGGCCTATCTTTCAGCACCATGCATCATATTTAAAATGAAATGTTTTGTTTAGCATCTACAATAAATCAATTAATGTAAATTATCTACAATACATTAGTAGTGCCAACTTTCCAAGGGAACATATTTACTTAGGTTATTTTCCCAGAAGAAAATAAGGGATTTGTGTTTATACAAAATAAAAAAAGCCAGAAAGGCAAGACATAAATAAAGTTTAAACCTAATAAAAACCTTCTAGAAAGAAGTCATCCTCCAAATGAAAATTGTCTATTATTTATATTATTGCAGGGGCCTATTCACTTTTTTTGTTGATAAATTATGTGGTATCTATTCTCTCAGTTGTTACTGGATTCAAAATTTTAAATTATATTTTGTGGTAAAGACAGATCAATTCTGTTTAGCAGAAGGAAAAACAAGCATACAAAAATTAACTAGACTTCCTAGATTTCCAAAAGGATTTTCTTTCAGTTTTTATTTCAACATTTCAAGCATGTAGGAAAGATTTAAACCAAGAACTCCCTTTTTTTTTCTGGTGCATGAAATTTGTCTTAGTCAAAAGAATACCCCATTTAAGAGCTTTGTTAATGTTTGTCTAGGAAAGAAGCACTGGGTTGTCCAGCTGTAGCAAAATGTATTTGGCACAGACACAGCAACTGAACTCCAGAAATCAAAAATAATTTTTAAGCTGGAAATGGAATTTCCCAATTTTGAAGTCTAGGACGCATAGACCTTTTAGCTTAAAATTTTATTCATGATGGAAAATCTGGATTTTACTGTTAGAAGATAGAAATAACTCAAGTACTAGAACTTCTGAATTAGCCAATTGCTACAATTCTGTTTATTAATTGTCCAATTTATGTATTATTTTATTACTTTTACATATATTCATATTTTCAAATTATTAATTATAAGCATAATATTTGTTTTTCTTCATATTTGTAGGCATCTAACATTCTTTCCAATGTTATTCTCTTACAGCAGTTTTATGAGATTAATATTAAGAAAAGTTATTCATATTTTATGAAAATTCCTCTAAATGTAAATTAACTATATTCAGATTACAAGACATTACTGTTAGTGAACTTTGTTCAATAACCAGAAGTTACTAGCAAATTGTCTCATAAAATGGCTAAGGAAGTGCCCTGTTGTTATTTCAGTTAAATGTCTTTATAACTTATGCACAATATTGTCCACATGAAAAAAAAAAAAAAAAACCCAACTGTCTGAAATCTGACATGATTTATGGCATGTTATTAATAATGAACTTTAACAAAGTGGACAGGATGGCAAGGTACTGATGGGAAGCTTCAGATTTTAACAAGTGCTTAGGACACCTGGAGCACATTGGTTTAGAGTTTCATCTCTGTTCTGAAATCCTATTGCAAGTTGCTTATCCACACAGAAATATCAGGGTATCTTTTTATTAAGTCTGGAAAGTCAAAAAGAACTAGATGTGGTATTAGTCAAATCACAACTACAGAGCTGCTCACTACAGAGACAGTTGCTACTTCAGTGGACTAGTTCAAGTGGTCTGTTAAAGGGACATGCCTTATCCCTTGCATGAAAAACACAGATATGTTTCCAGGTTTTCATTTCCACCCTAAGACCTTACACATTTAACACAGAAATAAATTCAAAGCTGTAATTTTCTCCCTGTTGCCAGCAAATGTCTTTATTTCAAGAGAGGTGTGGTTGTATCTTGTGCCAAAAAAGGAAAAACTTACATTAATATATAATTGGATATCATTTAGTTGCTAAAATCAAGATTTCCAAATAAATTACTACCTCACAGAAGTACTCTGATAAAAAACATTTGAAAACAAAAAGTCTTGTAATAACTGAAGTTTTGAAATAAACAAAAATACAACACAAAATTTCTTCTGTCAACATGCTAAGGAAGTTTTTATTGAAACTCCATCCTGTTTTTGCAAATACAATTAAAAACAGCTGACAGTAAAACTTTTAATATAGAACCTACATCTTACATTCAGGTACTCAGATACTCAGATACACATAAAAGCTTTTAATTTTAACTGTATTTCCTTCTTTTTAGTGATGGTACTGGGAAAAAGACAAGGGACGAAAAAATGTCTCAGCAAAATGCTCCATTATAAAAAGTAGGTGAAATATATTTTTCCAAAAAGAGTAAAAAACACAGTCCGTATTTGAGAAGGCACGTGGCTACATCTTTTATGCACAGTACTTCCTACTTTTGCTATAAGAGTTGCACAGACATTTCATGCTAACCAATAGTGGAATATTTGTCTGAATAATAATACGAGCTCCCATACACGAGAGGCATATTATGGAACCTATATTTCTGTGAGCATGGGGTTTTGGATTTTTTGGTTTTGAGTTTTTTTATATGCTATCATAAAATATGGAGTCAAGTACCCTTTCACTTGATACAGGTACTATTAAATAAGATGGTTCGACAAAAACTAACATTAGAGAATACAACCTATATGTAACTTATATATCAAGAAACTATGTCCTAGAGATCTTCAAATTTGCGTGTGATCAAGATCTTTGTAGCTGATACTGAAGCTTCCTGTTAATATTCTTGTGGAGAAAAAGAAAGTTATCAGTTAATTTTCCCTTAAATACTATAGTGTTCTTAGGTTAACTGTTTTGTAAATGAAATCATTATTTAAAAAATCCATAATCGATTTCTTTATTAACTATTTTTGTCAGCATTGGATGGCTCATAATCCATGTGATGCGCAACCCCCAAAAATATTATGAGATATGCCCCTAGCTCATTATAATTGCACTGAAAATTGACTCTGCTGTGGCTTTCTGTGCTTTTGCATTTATAGTACAGTAAATCCCAACAATTTTATTCTAGACAGAGGACTTAGCAGTTAAAAAAAAATGGGGAAAGAAGCATGTGGAAACAGACACACTCAAGCAGGGACTGACTAATTCACTACAATTTGTGGAAGGAAATTGGTCAGAATCATGAGCAGAATGGAAGTCCCATGGCTCTCGCTACCTCCCGCTAGCCACAGCAATGTAATAACTCAGCTTTTCATGGCTGAAATAGTGCAGACTGTCCAAGTGAGACACTAGGACATTATTCCTTCACCTCCTATTATTTATTTTAAAATTGTTTATTGCAGTACACTGAAACCAGGAGATAAAGGTTTATTCTTGAAATATTCTGAAATGCATTTCAGGTGGTATTAGGCTCACTTTTTTTTTTAACTTTCCTGAACAGGTAAGTGAGATCTATTGTGTCCGTACTTGTACATCAACTCTTAGTAATATTGCAAGGAAATGCCTAAGGTAATATAAATCAAAGTTTGGATTACTTCATAAAATGTGAATGATTATTACTTTTGTTAATATTGAGTAGATGCCATAGAAAAAAAATTAGACAGGGTAGAGGAGAAAAGGCAAGGAAGGACAAGTACATGAGGAGGAACCAGAGACCTTAACAAAAACACATTATAAAGAAGAAAAAAACAAAGCATGTTTGAGAAAAATTGTATCAAAATCAACGAATAGAATGAACATTTTAAAAAAAGTGATGTAAAAACTTGAGAACGAATTTAAGGTTAATTCATGTATGATCATAAACTTTTAAACTTCCTGTTGCTAACGGTGTGATAGAAATTTACTTTGCATTATATCTTTACAACTATTTAATAATACTTGCACAATACAAATAATGTTTGCATATAGACAGAATATAAGACATTTCTCATTCCCAACACTTTTTATTCAGCAGCTTTTTAGAAGTTGGCATCAGTGACATGTGCTTTTGTGTGAACTGGTCAGAAAAGTTGATTACTGATAAAAGGATCATCAAAAATTCCACTTCAAACAAAGTCTACTGAGTAAATAGAAATATTTTTTTTATTTAAATGTGGCCTTGAGTTTTGGAGGAGAGGAGAATATATATTTTATAGCATAATCCTACAGCAAACCAGCCTCATGACCTAAAAAACCCCACAAGTCAGCAATGTTTCCCTTGAGAAGTCAAAACTACTAAATACAGTCCTTTATTTTCTTTCTCCAAATATACCTCTGTCCTAGTTCTTGGTAAATAACATTTACACATCTTTCTCTTAGTAGAGCCAGGCACAAAACAGAATGAGGGAAAACTTCCCTTGAGAGCATAGTCCAATAAAAGCCATTGTAGAGAAGTAGAACTCAGACTTTGTGCCACTTAGCAGTACTACAGACCATTTCTCTTCAGCTTTCTGATGGTGAGATCTCTGGCTTTACTAAATATGTTTAATAGGTGTATCATTCTTAAAACATTGGAGCTCTAAGAACTCTGAAATTTCCTGGAAAACAGCTGCACTATCCTGAACACAGTGTGACAGCAGATTTGTTTTCATGAAGTTTTATGAACGGTATGTTATAAAAGAAAAACAAAATTTAGAAACAGGAAAAAAATTAAAGAAAAAAAAAAAGGAATTAAATAAAGGATGTAAGTGGTACTTTTAAAAACCTCTCAGCATGAATCCAGATGAAAAAAACAATGTTTCCTGTCATTCTTGTCTGCCAGCTCTAAACAGTTTTAAACACATTTGGAAACATAAGCGTAAGACAGAACATCTGTCCAAGCTGCCCTCAAAACCCTGCCTGTTTCTTCACAATTTCTCTACTGCTAAATAATTTTTCATCTTGACTCTGCTTTCTAGGAAGGCAGCCCCTGAACAGGATCTAACAAGCTCTTCCTTGTCACCTCTGAGCCACAGCTCATTGATTAAAATGGTCTATAGCCTCCTCCCTTCTGCCATCCTTCTTCCCACACAGTCTTTAAAATTACCCTGGGAAAAATCTAAAGGAAGCTGAGTGGGTGAAGTGCTGTTCTGAGGACAACTTGAATCCCAAGCCCTAAAAGGGGCTTAGCAAGATTAAATTTTCCTTGCAACTTGGATATTCTGCTCTAAGGTAAAAGAATTCCCGTAAGGCTGTTTAGAACTGAATCTCAAAAATGCTGTTATTCCCTTGCATATTACATTATTTCTAATCCACTTGCTCTGGAGGGATAGAGACACCTCAGCAACTTTCCTCTTTGGAAGTTCCCATTTCTTCTATGAGTTTGTCTTAAAAGGAAGCAGCATGTGTAGATACAGAAGGTGACACTGAAAACATTGCTGACACTGCAAAAGGGGGATAAAGGATGATATATGTATGTGTGTGTATATATATATATATATATATATATATATATATATATACATGTAAAAATTAATTATATAATTAATTCAATAATTATATTTATTATAAATTTAAATTTGATTTTCAAAAGATAGTTCATATGCAATATAAGTTGTAAAAAAGGAAGTTAAAGATTACAAAACATAGACTAAAAGCTGCATTCAAGTATTTTTAAATACTTACTTATTTTCTACATTTGTACAAGTTTCTTTATATCCTTAATATTAGCTCTAGCACGCTAAATACTGAAAGTTAAACAAGATTGGGCCATAAACCCCACTTTTTAATCTGTATAAAGGCAGAGATGACAATAATTTTTACTATGATATGTCTTTTTTCTCTATATTTCTCTATAATAGTCAGCATTCTCTTGTCCTGTTTTTGAAAGATTTTGAAATTCTACCAAATCAAAAGACAGGAACAGCAGAATAAAATAATTTACTGTCAAAATGTAAACATATTAGTAGGTTTCTTTGATAGCAGTTTTCATATTATGAGTCTCAGAAAGTGGTTGAGATATGATTCAGCCAGGCTTCCATGGAAGATGATACAAACACACAAAATTTGTCTCCAACGGTAAGAAGACCGTGAAAGAAGTCCTGAAATTGTAGTATGAATTCCAAAGGCTTCACAGAAAGGAAGACAGGTATTTTAGGACTCAGGTCCCAGACAAGTGCTAATTCTCACTGATGACAGATGCGGCCAACAGAAACACAGCTTCATGTCTCCGTTGCCCTCTTGTTTATAATTTAGTTCCAGAATGTGGGGGAACCAGAAGACCTTCCCATTTGTCTGGTAACATAAAATGAGAATCTGAGATACTGAGCGGCTTGAAATGAAATATTTTCATATGAAGATAACAGTTGAAGGCATAGCCAAGAATAAAATGTTTCTTTATTGTGAGGTTCACTCAACTCTGAATCCCAAATTTACTTTAATTCATGGACAATCTAAATATATGTGTAATAAATGTCTCAATAAGATACTACGTCAGTCTTCTAAAAAGTCCAGGCACTACAATTTCCATGGATGTAATTCACTTCCAGGTGTCATGAACCAGATTTCCAGAAACCTATTTTGGTAGGAAGCTTCTGGATGAGAATTTGAGAACACAGCTGTTGTTGCTGCCAGCCCAGCTGCTTGCTTTTGCATATGCTCCCATGAACCACAGGAGGCTCACAAATGTAGGTTTTGTAGCCAATGATTCACAGACAGATTGTTGGCAGTTTTGCAGCTACAAGGCAGAGGGGACCACATGTGGGGATACTATAAAGATTATCATTATTTAGGCATATAAAGGATATTCAGACGGGTACTACAGTCTGATCAGAATTTTTCTGATTCCTGCTTTGTGCCCTCTTCCTTTTGAGACTTACACAAAACGTAGAGAGTTCAAACAACCTGTGATCTCTACAACCCTTCTCCTTCTTCTGGATCTTTTCCAGAGCATTGTTCTTTAGACGTTGGCCAAACTTCATACATGGACCATAAAGGAGTAGACGGGAAGATTAAAGTTACATTGTGCAGATCAGATGAAGGGAATAATAGTGTTAGACACAGTAGTAATAATTTTCTATTTCTGTCCAATACTTATGTTCAAGAACTGAGAGATAACTGTTGTAATCTTCAGAACATCCATGCCCCAGCTGCTGACAGAGGGTCGCCCATCTTCATAGCTTTGGGGAAATTTTATTAAATGACAGAATTTACAGACATGACAAAACTGCACCTTCCAATCTTGTTACTTCACTGCTGTATGAAACACCACTACTGTAGAGGAGCAGTAAATATGCTTGAGTCAGAAGATGATTAAAAATCAAAATACTAAATATGCTGATTAAATAAACACCTTAGAAACACATCCACATGTTTGAGCTCTACAGTGGCAGGTCACAGAAATCTATTGATATGCTTGATCCTCAGTTTGTCTTGATTTCAAACACAATTTAATTACTGACAGTAACACTCATAGAAAGAATTGATTTCAAGGTACAAAAAAGTAGATGTCAATGCTGCTCCTCTTTTTTTTTTTTAAGAGAACACAGAGAATGTGGTCTTCTTTCCCTGATGATTTCATGGAACTCAGTACTGACATTTTCTGAATCTTGCTTGTTATATTTGTTTACCTGACAATAGCAGCAACAGGAGAAAACTGTATAAAATCAGACTTACAATCAGATATTGATTAATTAGTTATTCATCAAAGTTTTATTATGCTGACTGTTGGAAAATGAGTTGCAACTGCCTGATATTGGTAGTATATAGGCTTTGCGTCAACTTGTGATAAGATAGGAATGGGTGGGTTTTGGTCAAAATATTAAGTTATGGCTCTGTCTGGATAGTATGACATGTTTCCCTCAGTTACTGATGATGGTTTTTTTAAGAGCATTTATTTGCAAAACAACCTGGAAATAATATACTAATTTTACTCTATAAATACCAGTCTTTGGGTAATTATCTACTCTTTCATATGTTTTTATTAGTATCAAACTATAAGAATTGAATTTAGCATATTTGCTAATTATGTACCTAAAGTTGAAGTTTTTGTTTGTGCATCCGTGAAAAATGTGTATAGTATGCTTGTACATGCATGATTTTATATGTATTTACATTTGCTGTACAATATACACACATTGCAATTCAGTAATGCATACATGTATTTTCTCTTAGTTATGCACATACCAGTAAACAACTGGTGGAAAATAAACAAAAAGCTACGAAATTGATTGATTGATCTCCCTGTCAGGGAATGAAAATGAATAAAATGAAATAAAGATGAATAGGAAGCAAAAAGGAAGAAAGAAGAGGTTAATAAATACAAAGCCTTAACCTTTAAAAGCCCTATCTACACAGTTTGTAGCGACCATTTCTCAAAGTGTGCATTGAACTATTTCTTTAGGGAAAAAACACTTGCATGTGTCTTACAGTTAATAATTTAAGTTCTAAGAAGAGCAAATTATCTAAGTTACAGCAACTATAACCTATATTCTCCTGTTGCTAAAATTTATCAAAATTTTTGATAATTTTCTTTTTTTTGCTTATTCTACAACTCCTCCAGTTAGTTACAACACCTAATTATAAAGTATCTTACAAAAGATGCTCTTCATTTGTGCAAATATATTCTATAACATGTCAACAACTCTTGAACAAGATTTATGTCAGTCACAAAATTTCATCAAGCAGAGCTGCAGGCAGGAATATTTGTGATGACATAAATACCACAAAGATTATATTACAATGTGACTAAAAGAAATATGTTTTCAAATTTTATTTTAGTTTAAAATGCAAACCTTATTTAGAAATAAACTCAGATACACACACAAAAAATTGATATCAAATGCATACAGGTAACCATGCACATATGTCTATCTGTATGCAATTAACCCCATAAATTTGTGAAAAAAAATTCTAAATATATATTGATGCTATAATACTGACTTGCAGCTTGTCTGTGGTAGAGAAGCTACAGAATCCAGATTACACAGACCTCATATACCTTAGTTCCTCATATACCTCGTATACCACAGTTCTCAGATCTGTGGAAATATTACTTTTCTTATGCAATGTTGTGAAATTGAAAAAATACTTTGGATCTTCTGATAAGTGTAAGAATTTTTAAAAGATAAATATTTTGTAACTGTGAGGCATATTTTTTCACTAACTAGAAAAATAATTAAGAATTAAGTCAACTATGTAACAGTAGGAATGAATTTATCACAATTCTGTTCAGGTAGATTTAAAGTGAAAGAGTTTTTCTGCAAGTGGAGGTGAAGTATATTTCAAAACAGTCCACAGTGATTGAGATAAAATGCATTTAATATTTGAATACTTAGAAACAGCATTTTCAGCAAGCATCCTCTGGGGCAAAGACCTCTTTTTAATGATGTGAATGGTAAAAATAGTCTAGATTGGGACTTTTTTGCATTTTTCAATCTGTTTTGCAATGTGAAATTTATTAGTAACCAGACAGAACTTCTATTTGAGAAAAAATGGGCCAGGTATGCTTCTGGTCTATTCTAACATAGCAAAGTCTATATTCCTAATGAAATAATGAAAATGAAGAAAAACGTCAAGATATTTGAAATGTAACTTCTACTGATGCAAATGTAGCTAGCAAGACAGTAAAGTATTCTTGAGGAGAACAAAACAGAGTCAAATGATTTAAAAATAACTACTGATGTCACTTTGAAACACCAGCATGGATATATCAGCAATGATAGCCACAATTTCCTTAATAGCCCTGGCAGTAGTAGCATATCTATCGAAATGCATGTGACCAAAGGTGCCAACTAAGCTGCTAAACCACATGGAGATTTGTAAAGCAACCAGAATACTCTTCCCTGTTCTTTGGTTACCAATATAATTTCATTTTCTTACTTAAAGATCTCAGGTAATTTTACAGGATTTTGTTTTCTGAAACTTTTTTTTCTTCTAACTGCTGCTAAAAGTGCTATGACAAACAGTCCTTTTCAGACATAATTTGATGAAAACCAAGTGTAAATTTTCTTAGTAAATTCTAACCTTAGTTTTCTGGCTTATTTTTTTCACTACTGCCAACTTAACTGGTTTTAAATGGACATTTTCTAGAAAATGTCTAGGGATGCTATTCCAGGTCACACTATTAATCCTATCTCTCATGGATGACATGGCCACAGGGATAATACATCAAGCACCAGAGGCTGGGGACAGAGTGTCTGGACAGTGGCCAGGCAGAAAGGGCCCTGGGGGTGCTGGTGACAGCAGCTGAACATGAGCCAGCAGTGCCCAGGTGGCCAAGAAGGCCAATGGCATCCTGGCCTGTGCCAGCAATGGTGTGGCCAGCAGGAGCAGGGCAGGGATTGTCCCCCTGTGCTCAGAACAGGTTAGGTCACACCTCAAGTGCTGTGTCCAGTGCTGGGCCCCCGAGATGAGGAAGGATGTTGAGGCACGGGTGTGTAAAGAGGAGGGCAACAACGGTGGAGAAGGGGCTGGAGCACAAGTCGTGTGAGCAGTGGTTGAGGGAGCTGGGGTTGTTTGGCTTGGAGAAGAGAACACTCAGGGGTAACCTTATCACTCTCTATGACTGCCTGGAACAAGGGCGTAGCCAGGTGGGGGTTGATTTCTTCTCACAAACAATCACTGACAAGACAAAAGGATAGAGACTTCAGGTCTGTCAGGGGAGGTTTATGCTAGACATTAGGAAGAAGTTACTCACAGAAAGGGAGTCATAAGTCCCAGAAGATGTTTCAGAAAAGACTGCATGTGACATTTTAGTGCCATGGTGTAGTTGACAAGGGGATGTTTGGTCATAGGTTGGACTCAATGATCTCAAATGCCTTTTCCAGCCTAGCTGATTCTGTGATAAAGTGTCTGTATTGTAAAGATATTTAGTCAAACATGGGTTTGCCAAATCAGATCATAGTTCTGAAGTTTAGGTGAAAGAGAGATCATTCCATTATGTCAGGCAGACAAAAAAAAAAAATAGAGAAAGTGTTACAGTTGACCAAATAAACTACTTCTGCCTTCAGAACAGATAGAATCTTGTAATTTTATAAAAGTTGCAGAATGTAATCCTGCCACTGTTGCGTCAGAGCATACTTGGATTATAGAGATTATTTTGAAACAATTCAGTGGGAGCTATCTGGGGTGTCTCTGTGACCATACATTTTTTTCCAATACTTTACATTTTTCTATAAATTTTGGATAACCTGATGTCGTTTTATGACAAGGGTAGGAACTAGATGATCTTTAGGATTCCTGCCACTCCAAACTGTTGCATGATGATTCTATGATTGATACTCTTCTGTGACTCTCGGGACCCACTTAAGTAGATGAGGGAAAGACTCCTGATATTGCCTGCCTGGATTTTAGCAAAGCCTAAGTAACAAGGAACAGGACAAGAGGAAACGGTCTCAAGCTGTGCTGAGAGGTGGAGGTTTAGATAGGATATTGGAAAAATTCCTTCACTGAAAGGCTTGTCAAGCACTGGAGCAGGCAACCAGGGAAATTATTGAATCACTGTCCAAGAAAGTATTTAAAAAATGCATAGATATGGCACTTAGGAGTATGGTTTAGTGGTGATCATGGCAACGTTAGGTTTATAATTGAACTTAATGATCTTAGAGGTCTTTTCCAGTCTAGTATTTGATGATTCTAATTGTGCTTATGTTTTATGTCATTATTTCACATTAGTACTGCATCATCTGAGGTCCACAGCCAACTTAAATGATAGTTTATTTACTGGTTTTATAATCATTTGTATTTGGCTTTATAACCCTGGAATTTTTTAGGCATGATAATTTCATATTCTCTTCTGTCAGAAGAGATGATTGAGGCTGAATATTCAGATTTGCCAAGTTTCTGTCACACCTTTTGAAGGTACCACACTTGGAATATTTTGCTAACAATTTTTTTATGCATAAGATAAATTGCATTGCAAAGTGGTCAGCAGCATCTGCTAACATCATTCTTAGCTATTTGCTTCCAGAATAAGCAACATTCTAGAAATTGGAAAGTAGACTTTAGAACTATAGAGAACTATATTTTTTCACACTTGTGCATGTATTTTCTGAAGATTTTCCAGACTAAAATGTAATATACTCTTCGTTTCTCCTGAGTTCTGGAAAAAAATCCTTGTATGCCAAATTCCATCTCTTTATTTTTTTCTTTTGACAAGAAAAATAGAGAAGAAAGTGTATCACATTAAAATTGTAGATTAAGAAAAATACGGTTTTTTGGTTTTGTTGTAAGGTGTATATTTATTTATACGTACTTCATTAAAAATTTCTCAGTGAAATTGGGGACACTATTGTTGAATTTCATTTTTTTAAAAAACGTATCAAAACTGTACTTTGCTTTTTGAAAGATAGGGAAATGTAGCCAAGAAACCTGTGGTGCTGTGGTGGATGGTGGAGGATTAAAATGTGCACTTCCTGCCTAATATTCATAACAGATGCAACAAATTAAAATATATTATCTTCTGAAAAGCTAAGCAAAAAGTGGTTTTTATGACTTGTCATAACCAAAAATGCATTAGCACTCCTCAGAAGATTAACCTAGGTTAGATTTGACAAAAATGTCCAATTTAGGTAGTTACAATCTGTTCACATAAATTATTCCTGCACTCTCATGTTTTGTATTTTGTTGTTATTGTTATTTTGTAGGTTGGTTTTTCAAACTTTTTCTCTGCACTGTTTAATGGTCACCATTCCATTCTTCATGTAGAGTACCTCATGAATTAATACTTTTTGGAAAGCTTTCCAACTAAATGTATTGATGAAATGTAATAGATTCCTCTTTATGTGAGAAATGAATGAGATATAATATCAGTCAACCAGAAGAAAACACAATGAGTGAGGTCATTCAATTTGGCCATAATTTTACTAACATCTCTGAGAATTTCACATCAATAAATCATACAGCCCAGCTAGTTATTTCTCTGTTAATAATTTTTCTTGGTGAGGGTTGCTATCAGCTCTTGTCAACATCCTACAGCCATCCTACTCTTGCAAAGGTTAAAGAGAAATTTACTCCTTCTTTTACTGTGTCTTTGTTTCTGATATCTACTCATTGACTTTCATTCCTGCTTTCTATTAAGTTTTTTTTTCCCCCAAAGTCCATCAGGAAAGTAAATTGTGTTAAGAGAAATGGACACATTCTGCTCACAGTTCAGCATGTATCACTGGCTAATAACTGAACCCCCTCAGCCTTTACAAACTCAGAGAGTAGAGCTCCTCCTAGCATGCAACAAGTCTACTGGCAAAATTTGGTCCTGCTCTGATGCTAGTAATCAATCAACAAGTCTGAATAACCTGGCTAGTAATTGTTCCTTCCTTCTTTAAAGGATTCCAAGTTAGGCAATAGACTTGAACCCTAGAAGTTAACTGCTTTATCTGTTGTGAAACTGTCTCAGGTCTTATTAATACAAAAGTATTTAGAAAGTAACGTAGAGACGAGAGTTTTTTCTTTTCTTAATCAGTGGCATTTTGTAAATATGCTGCATTTTATCTAGTTGTGCGCTACAGAATGGATTTGCAACTACACCAGTAAATTAATCTTCCCAGAATCACAAATATATATATTATGGCATGATACACTCAAATAAGAATTCAAAAAGGAAGGAGCTATGGTTTTTAGCTTACTTTTATGTTCACTTTTACTTAATAATTGCGTACCTAGTGTTTATTTTAATTAACAATTTTGCATCTATATGGATTTCATAGCAAGCAGTGTAAAAGGTTTGGGCAAATCTAAAGAGTCCAGTGGGAGAGGGCTGGCTTAAACATCTTTCTTTCCTCTAAGCCACTAATTATGTGATATACTTTTAGAACAATATTTTGAAAAGAAGGCAAAGAAATTACTTTCTGTATATGCAAATTAATAAATCAATGTTCTCAGGGTAAAGAAAACCTTTAAGTACTGTTAGAGTTCAGATGTAAGGTACAAATATATTAGACCAGCAGATGCAAGAGTGAATGGATGACTCACAGTCAGAAATACTTTTAGGTTTAATTAGCGGCTGTAGGGAATTTATTTATATTATCTTTCAGGGGGGGATAACCAGCTCCTTTCTCTCTGAACCACAGAGATCAGTCTTCCTTCTTTGCACTCCCACTAAAATAGTGGTATCTTCTGTATATTGTGCAAGAGCTGGAGAAGAGACCTTCTAGTAGGTATTCAAACCCAAACTCATAGCAATATAAGTTCATCAGGTCATTTATTCAGCCTGGATTGAAGCACTTATTCCAAATCATCCATCATATTTCTATAAAAATGTAAAAAAAACCCAGATGCAATGGTAAGAGAGCTGCTTACTAAGCCAATACTTTCAAATACACAGATTTTATTACATAAAAGGTTTTCTTCCCCTAGAAAATTAGGCATGTGTATTCCTAGTATTTGTCTATTTACTCATGTCCTATGACATTTCTAATGTGTTGCTCAATTTCAGTTATATATGACGAAGAGATACAAAGCTTAAAAATGTCAGATTCCTACATGCTTCACTAAAAGGCAGACACAGGAGTCTTACCCTATTGTCATCTTCTTGGAGAAAAAGTATACTTAGCCTTTAGGAGACATAGAATTTTCCGGGTGCTGGCCAAGACAAGGTTAATTTTTGCAGTAGGCAGAAGGGGACATAGCTAGGACCTGGAGGTCATTCCATACTACCTCTTGTCTTTTTGGGGTTGCAGAACAGTTCCCTTCCAGGTCAAGTAATGCGGTGGCTGTTCAGATATTGTTGGTCTCCACAAGGTGAACAATCAGGTGTGAAACATTCACCTCTTTCTTGTCTGCTTTGTTATTAGTGCTGTTACAACAATTAATTTTCTTATTTCATTGCTGTTTCCAGTCAAATATTCTTATCTCAACCCACAATCGCGTTGTGCCTTCAACCCCTCTCTCAAACCCACTGCAGAAGGAAGAGGTAGAGAGGAGGCATACAGAGTGAGGAGCACACGGTTTGGAGGATTTCAGTAGGAATACTAAACTAGGGAACACCATTCCGAAACCACAACAAGGATCCACAAAGCACCTCATGGCAGTTGTTCATGAGACAATTGGATAGAAAATAACTATTGAAAAATTATTTTGCTCATCCCACAACAATTTTTTTAATAATAATTATTCTCTTGTAGATTTCTTAATCTCTGCTTTGCAGACCTGATTCAGTAAGTTTTCTATCAGATATAGGTATTGTGTATTTGCATCCCTGAAGCAAGTCTATAGTTTATAAATAAATAGTAACACTGTTGCTTGGTGCATATATTAAAATACAGGTACCTTGCAAAAATGCAAAGTTGTTAAACAAGATCTCTTCTTGCCAGTTGTACACATATGATTATCTAGTAAATCCATACTGGTCATTCAATTATTTTTTCCAACATAAATGCCCTTATATTGTGCATTATGGCAGAACTCCCAAATGTTTCAGCAAAGATAGCATTGCATACCTGCCATATCAGAAAGAATATTGGAAAGACTTACTCTTGAAATTTTCATGTTTTCATTTTTCTTATATCAGAAGGGACATATCCATCATAAAATATCTGAGGATTGTAACATAAAGTATATTAATGATGCAGTAAATAATAACCTTATTAGCAGACACTGCTTTTGTTATAGGCAGCTGAATAGCACTGAGATAAAAGGAGAACAGAGCGGAGGTCTTAAGAGCTAATTAGCCAAAGCCATGGAAAACAAAATGAGGTCACTCATAACACAGTCACTTTGCACTTGGACCCTGTTTGCACATGAGTATTGTAAGTGAAATCCAGTTATGGAAGTAATTTATGTTTCTTTCAATTATGTATACTCAAAGAATTCAGGAGATTATTGTAGTAGGTTTTTTCCTTCCAAATAAATGGTATTAAATATGTTATTTTTTGCAATATAATTTTACAAATAGCCTCTGATTTATCATCCATGAAGTTTTATAAAAGAGATTTTAAAAGAATCCCTTGGAAGAAGTTCAATGTCCTTACTCCCCTCCAACAGAAGTGGGTAGTAGACAGCACCGAATTTTTATAGTTTAAAGAACTGGGAGACTATGACAGCATTTGTGTACCAAAAGTTATATAGATTAGGTAATATGAGAGAGAACAGTATGAAAGGACTGATTTCATACTGACCCAGTTTGTGTCATTTCATGCAAGAAAGTTATGTCTGTGTTAGAAAATAATGCTCTAGACTTTTCATTTCAATAGTACTTTATTGTATGTTTTCTCTATACAAATCGATTCTAATGGATTCAAAAGGTGAAATATTTCCACTTAATATTTCCTAACATTTATGAGGGATTCTTCCAGATTATATAATTTTAAATGACACACATCTGATACTAGAAAAAAAAATTAGAAGATTTTAAAATAAAAAATTTTATTCTAAAACATCCTATACTTTTTGCATTTCATAAACCTAATAATGTCCAGTATCTCTGAAATTTTTCTTTTGTCCCATCATATGAAAAAAAGAGAAACTGAAGAGTCAAAATAACGGTCATAAACTTTATGTCACCTATGCTACACCCTTAAACTATTTTAAAGCAAAGAAATATGCTTTTATATCTTTATTTTATATATTTTTATATCTTTCTTTTTTATATATTTCCTGTTCTCAGTTATAATTATTTAAAAGAGAAGAGATTTAGAGTCATTCAGTATTTTTTCCAAGGGAAAAAAGTGTGAAGAGATTTAAAGGGGCTAACTTTAAAAAGAAATTTCCTTTCTATATTAATTCAATACATTGGGGTTCTGGTTCTTTTCAGTGCCACTTTTAAATGTTTGATGTTTCAGTAATAGATCACACTTACACACTTTTCTGTGTATAAGTTGCCCATGATAATTAGAATTATAGATGCACTATTTTCAAGGTCATAGTTTACATCTTTTAGTGAAATGCTGTAAAGATTTTGTCACAAGAATTCACTATTCATGGAAAAATATGGTAAAAAAAATTCTAAGATTTTTCTGAAAATCTGCAAATATTTGCTTTCTTTTCCTGATAGTGTATTTTATGCAAAGTTTGACTTGCTGAATACAGGGAAAGGAACAAAATATGAAGATCAGAATTCTGTTAATTGTTTATAATTCTTTTAATATGTGACTGCAGTGTTTGCAAGCCAGATATTTCTCACATTTAAGTCATTATTAACTTAATGGATCCCATTGATTTGAACCAGATAAATTTAAATTTATAGCTATGTAACAGCACATGACTTGCCCCAGCCTCACCAAAGACATTATGATAACTGTTCAAAATATCGTCACTTATCCTGGCTGAGGCAAAAAACACACTATTGAAGACAAATCATGTTAAATCCATTCTCACACCTCTTAATAGTATCGTCTTCTGTCATCTCTCTAACCATATAATTTTGAGGGTTTCGTTTGGACATTAGGAAAGATTTCTTCATGGAAACATTTGACAAGCATTGGAATAAACTGCCCAGGGAGGTGGTTAAGTCACCGCACTGGGAGGAATTTGAAAGTAATGTAGATGTCGTGTTCAGGGAGGTGGTTAATGTAACTTTGTAGTTTAATGGTTGAATTCTGTGCTCATAGAAGTCTTCTCCAACTTCAACGATGCTATAATTTTATGAATTTTTCAAAATGCAGTGTAGGCAATGGAAGATTTTGGCTCAGTTAGACCCCTGCATTATTGTTTCTCAAGGGAACTCTTGTGCCATTATATGGTAAAACCTTCTTTCTTAAAATACTCAAGTATAAGGAAGTGGCCAAGAACACCTTAGAAGGCTTAGTGAAGAAGTCCTCATTTCATATGAGATCTCACGTCCTTCCTGTGAAATAATTTTCTTGAGCCTCATGATTTTGTTTTATGTTAATCAGCAGTGCAGTTCAAAAATGAATTCAGCCATTTTTTTTATGTTTGCAAAATGTGTCCATAACTGAAAAAACCCACATTTTTTATTTGCTTTCCAATATGATCTTAGATTAAAAGTCTACAACTTCTCTAAAGTTTATGACAGTAAATGTATTTAGTAAAGAATCACAGAATTGTGGAATGATTTGGGTGGTAAAGAACATTTAAATAATTTAGTTTCAACTCTCTCACCAAGGACAGGGGTGTTACTTACTAGATCAGGTTGCACAGTACTCCATCCAACCTCACCTTGAAGACTTACAGGGATGGGGCACCCACAACCTCTCTGGGCAACATGTTCCTGTGCCTCACTGCCCTATGAACAAAGAGTTCTTCCTGACATCCAGTCTAAATCACTCCTCTTCTAGCTTAAAACTATCCCTCTTTGTCTTTTACCTATGGGCCTACGTAAAAAGATACTCTATCTCCTTTTAAAAGCCGTCTTTAATTACCTGAAGGCTGCAACACAGTATCCCCAACGCCTTATCTGCAACAGGCTGAACAACTCCAGCTCTCTCAGCTTATTTTCATAAGAAAAGTGCTTCATCCGACTAATCATCTTCATGAGCAACATCTGGACTGTCTCCAGAAAATCCACATCCTTCTGATGTTGGGAGCCTCAGAGCTACAGACTGGGGCTCCCAGGTAGGAACTTACAACAGAGAGGGAGAATCATCTTCCTCATCTTGCTGGCCAAACTTCTTTTGATGCAGCCTAGGATATGGTTGTCCTTCCAGGCTGTGAGTCCACATTGCCAGCTCATTTTCAGCATTTCATCTGTGTCTCAAGTCCTTCTGCACAAGGCTACTCTCAATGAGGTATTCTCCCAGTCTGTACTTACAGGGATTGTAATATGGAGGCAGCACCTTGCACTTGGACTTGTCAAACTTCATGAAGCTCTAATGGAACCACTTGTCAGCCTAGTCCAAGTCCCTTGCAAATATCTTAACATTTCTTCCATAAGGACTTCCTCTATTCGGTTCTGATTAACAGCCAGAAGTGTAATACAAATTTCATAAAAGGATGGCAAAGAGCAATTATTTTCATAAACACATGCATTATCCACTTTGGATATTGGTTGTTTTTTTCATCTCAGATTCCACTGACATTTTTGTAGCTATTGTGCTTTGAGCTACTTACTCTCTTCATTTTTATTTTTTTTTTTAATTCTGGCCACCAAATGTGATGTATGTTTTATTGGATTTTAAGAGGATTGATAATGCCTTGTTTAGAGTTAAATTTAAGAGGAGTGTAATTTATTCTTGATAAAGTATAGGTTGCTGGATCCAACTAGTAAATAAGTACAAGAACTCCATTTAAAATCCATGTCCTGAATGGTATTCATATTCAGAAAGTAGATGCATTTAAAGAAAAGTAGAGGATAGCTTTGTATAGGTAAACAGTAACAAAGAAGCGGATATTGAAATGTTCAATAGATTTCAATTAAAAATTTTCTTTTTTGGTAGAAAAATATGTTTTGTGTAATCTTCACATTAATTCTATATGGGACATCACATTTTCAAAGCACTGTCAGGTCAACAAGAATATGTTCTGAAAAAGAATATCTATCATCATTGAGAAACAGGTACTGTAACATGAGTTTAAATGCAGTCATGCAGTTCACCAAAAAAAGCTATTCTAAACATGTGATTGATGGAAAGAACTTTTAAGTGGTAGCAAAGAGACTATCAGTTATTTAGCCATCATTATATATAACATTATAACTATGACTAAGACATCTCAGAGACATCAATTGGAATGAAAGCACTTCTTTACGAAAACATCACAAAAGTGCAAAACCAGAAGCAGAACATGCAGTAAAAACCCACACGACATGTAGCCACACACCCCCAACAAAAAGCCAAGGGAAAAGCACAAAGTAAACAAAAGAAAGGAAAATTGTAGAGGAAGTTTACTACAGAACTAAAGGCATAGACCAGACTTCAAATCACATGACATAGCTAAGCATGTAGTGGAGGTGTCCTAAATCTCAGACCAAAACCTACACATCATGTGGTCTGTATTCCAGAGAGCAGAGTCCCAAGTGCATTTGGTATCCTCTGATTGATTAAGCTGTTAAAAAGACAATGTGAAAAACCAGAGTTCTCTTCAGCTCCTAATGGGAAAATGTAAAAAATATATACAAATTTATCCAAAATGCATTCATGTCTAGTTCTGGTTACACTCAAGTAAATGAGAAATAAAATTTTTTAAAAATATGTTTTTACAGGGAGAAAAATTTAGCAGGAGTGATTGATGTTGGGTATTTATAGGAATAGCAAAGCAAATGAAATTCTCTTTGTCCAAGTATTTCCTGGTGAAGATCATTAATTTTCAGTATAGGAAATTGAAATTCAGTTACTTGAATGTCACTTTGAAAATGCCACAGTCAACAAACTGTATATTTTCTGAAATATCCAGTTTGTATTATTTTTTTTTCTGTTTCCAATGGAGCAAGAAAGTGTACTTAGCTGGTTCATTTGTGGTATAGTCTTACTGCAGAGCTAATTGTGGTACTCAGCGGGATGACTATTGCAGTGTGTAAGATTTCAAGGAAGTGGAACAGCTCCAAAGAAACACTATTGACTGACTGCATGGTCTCCTATGTTCTAGTCACTATGTAATGTAGAAGTGTTTCCAGACTTTTAAAATCCGAAAATAACTAATTCAGAAGTGAAAAAAAAGCACAACTGCAGTGAGAAAATACAAAGAATTACAATTTTGTCCAAAAACCTCTAAAAATCTGGGGCTTATATTTTGTTTCTACAATACAGTGGGTTTGGAGTTTCCTAAGAAACTGAACAACTTGATTATTTTTATTTGAATTGGATCAAAAGATAATATCAAAATCAGAGCATTCTCTGTGAGCCCACTGTGGTCTACAGCAACTATGAATTAGATTCTTTGTGAAAGACATTGTGTTTATGCACAATAATATTTGACTGTAATTTTAAAAATTACTCAAGGACACTGGATAACTGATGTCTGCAAGTGTACTTGAGGTTGTCATTCTATAATTTTGAGGGAAAAAAGAAATTTTTATACCTTCAGGAAGATAGGAACACAGATTTGGTAAAATCTTTATCAAGTATAACATGCCAAGTCGGTGTTTTGGTCAAATAAATAAAAGATAAGCAAAGCCTGTCAGTCCCATTTCAATCATGCTTTTCTTTATATTAGCATTTATATTAGCATTGAGAACTTTCCAATTTTTCACATCTAAAGGGCATATATCTTTTGAAAAATATGTCTATTTACAGCACATTTTATTTCAGCAGCACACTCGAATTGTTAGAGAGAAAGTAAGTTTTCCTCTTTCTACTGTCTGTGTTGGCTGGAATTTGTGCATTGGCACAAAGATTACATTACGAGTCATTACATGGATGAAGAGAACACAACTTGGCAACATCAAAATTCACTATTCCGTCTCCACGTACTGTTTTGATTAAAGGCTGTAGCCTTCAGTGCCATCTGGAAAGGATGTGAGGGCTATATTCCCTGTTCTCAAACTGCATGGTAAATTGTGAATGTAGATCCTTATCCCAACCTCCGAAAGTGAGCTCAGCTGTATTACTTCTGACACCAAGGCCAGATCACTCTATTCCTAACCTCAGGTTGTGTTATAAAGTTCTCTTTTTTAGAACAGATGAGGGCCAATATTTACTCACCATGAATGGACTAACCTCCTAATGTCCTGGTAGCTGTTACCACAGTATCATTTTTTACAGTTGATTTTTTAAAAATCATTATAGCAATTTTTTGTCAGACCATATGATCACAGAATCATTTGGTTCCTAATATAAATCTACCGACTTCTGTTGAAAACCATTACCCCTTGTCCTATCACTCACTGCAAGCTCTTGCAAAATATCCCTCTCCAACTTTAGGTCCCTTCAGGTACTGGAACGTGCTATGAGATCTCCACAGAGACTTCCTTCTCTGACACAAACTCCCACAGTCCTCCCTCAGAGGAGAGGTACTTCAGGCCTCTGATCATCTTTGTGGATGTCCTTGCACTCGGCCTTGTTGAACTTTATGATATTCTCATGGGCCTGCCTCTCAAGCCTGTTAAGATCCCTCTGGATGGCATCCCTGCATATCCATGACACCACCCATCTTGGTGTCACTGACAAACTTGATGCGTAGGCACTCAATCTCGTTGTCCATGTCACCAACAAAGATGTCAAACCAAAACGCTTGCACCACCACCTCCTGAGGAATACCATTTGTCCCTCTTCTCCACTTGAACATCAAGCTGCTGACTGCAACTCCAGCCAGCGGCCTCCTATGGCCCCCCAGCTGAACCGTATGTAAAATCCCTGTCTCTTAAAGACAAGTTATGCCTTGTGGGACAGTGTCAAATGCTTTGCATCAGTCCAAATAGATGGATCGGTGGCTTCTCCCTGTTCACCAGCAGCACATCTCCATTGCAACAGACCACTGTATTTTTCAGGTGCAATTTGCCCTTAGTGAAGCTATGTTGACTGCCACTAATCGTCTCCTTTTTTTCTGTGTCTCAGCACAGTTTCCAGGGGAATTTGGCCCATTGTCGTAATGGGCACAGAGAGGAGACTGACTGACCTGTAATATCCTGGGTCTTTGTTTTTTCTCTTTTTGAAGGAGTTTTATCTAGTCAGTGGGACCTTCACCAGACTGCCATAACTTCTCAAATATGATGGACAGGGGCTCAGCCTCTGCATTCACCATTTCTTTGGGAATTCACTGTAGAGTGTATAATTTTGCATAGTATAAATAATATTTGAAATCAAAATACTCTGAATAATAATGGTGAGGTTCGGTGAAAACTGAGTATGTAATACCAAAAATCAGAACTAATGTCTAAGAATTTTTAAGTTAATTGCAGAAAGGTATATGTTCAAAAAATCCCCTTTGTCTGCCTTATCTCTTCCTTTCCTATTCCTTACTTCTCAAAAGGAACAAACTCAGCTTGCTTCTCTTGATCCCAGCAGGCATATCTGCATTATAAAGATATTAATAAGTATACAGGTATATAGATATATAGATAAGCAGGCATAGTGGTAAGCAGATAGATAGATAGATAAAATAAATGATTTTTTAGTATGTAAAATGTATGAAATAGATTATTAGAAATCTACATACCTATTTATATATTGGTAAAATATATTAACACACACATTACTTAAATTGTTTTTAGTTGACAAATAGGAAATCTAAGTAGTTTATTTGAGCAGTCCTGTTGTCCAACAAAAATCAGTTAGAAAGACTATTTCAAGCAAGATTTCTGAATGTAAATATACCAATACCTTCATAAAAATGAGCAAAGGAGTTTTTCTTAAATGATTGACTGGACTATGTTTTTTTAAGACAGTTTTTCAGAGATCACTAAATAGAAAAACAATGTATAAAAATATTAATAATTGCTCCCCAGAAATTACCCATCCCTACAACCCAAAATAAGTGAACATCCCTTTTGTTTTGTCACTTATCAAGGCACTGGAAATAAAGAAATAACTTCCTGATTCCTGCAATGTGTAAAATTATTAGGCCACAAAAAGTACTGCTTTTATTGATGGCAGTGACCTATTGTAGATCTGCCATATGTAGTGTCATGAAAATACTAGCTTTGTCACTACAGTGAGCATTAAATTCCGAACTTATTCCCCTTTGAAACAGAAGACAGAAGAAAAGATAAATCTCCTCATACATCTTAATCTGACTTGTGTAGAGAGAAATAGCAGCAATACATACACATGGCTTCTCAGCTTTAACAAAAGCCAGCTATGAGTGTTGTCTCTGATTAAAACTGGTAGTGAGGAGGATTCATACTGGATTGAAAGATATGGTCTTCAGAAGAGAAACATCATGACTTAATGAAATACCAAGGCCTCTCTTTATTCCTGTTCTCTGGTTTCACACTTTCCAGCAGTTATCTAGGAAAGAGACAGCACCCATATACAGAACTTTAAGAAAGCCAGGAGAGCATATCTTTTTTGTAAACAAGCAAAAGAGAAAAATGTGTGTATTAGTTTGACACAGTTCCACATTAGAATAACAGCATGTGTTCTACAAGACTTTGCAGGAACTTTGATAAATCACTTACTATGCAGTGACAAAAAGAGTTGAATAAAGCATATGCTTACCACATTTACTTGAACTTCGGAAAATCTGTAAAAAAACTTGCAAAACAATTAAAATCATACTGGAGGGAAAGGGAAAGGGAGAATTGAGGAACAGATGAAAGGAAGGGAAATGGAAATTATACTGAAAATATAATCAGTAAAAGTGCAACATTTACAAAAAAAGGACAGGTGTCTATATTTAAAGTCAGTCAGATCCAACTATACATTGTTAGAGATGTAGTTTGGAAAAACAGGAATGTGTATTCAACAAAGTCTGTTGAAGCAGGTAAAACCTCATAATGAATTAACAATCTAAAATCAAAACTAAATTGCATGCAAAATTAAACTCTCTAGTCCATAAACTGAGACACTGAGTCCAATTGTGTTTTATAGATGTATTTTCTGATTATTTTTCTCTTCTTTTTTGGATTCTCCCTTCCACTCTTGTTAGAAAAAAAAAAAAGTTAGAAAGTTGGGGACAGATCTTCTGCTATGTATTCCGAAATAAAGAAGGTTGCTGCACTAGGGGAAAAGTATTTTTTGTGTGTGTCCATCACTGTAAAATGGAACAGCAACATAATACCAAAGGAAAGGCAAAAAAGTGAGGAGAGGCTTCTAGTGATCAAGATAACTCAAGATATTTCTTGCAGATGCTAAGGAAACTTCAGTTATGCCTTTAAGAGTAGTCAGTATTAACAATTATCTTCAGAAGTATAGTTGATCCTTCTTTGAGACACATGAATGTGGTCAATTTTTGCAAAGTTTATTTCTTAGATACTCCTCAATACGGCTCTTGTATTTTTGATAATGTATTTAAGTTGAAATAATAAATAAGGAAATTATTTTATGAAGACAAACACTACTACTCTATTGTCCATCTAATGGTGTTTGATTGCAACATGCTTTCTATAAATTATTTTAAATCACTGTTGCGAAGGATGGCAGGGCATCTTAATAACCAGTGGTTCTGCTCTATGTTAGAAAAATGTAGTAACAATTCCCTGTAAGTAATCCCTCATGTCTAAATTTCTGTATTTCTACTATACCTGTCTCATTTTCATTGTCATAACTGGAAATAAAGAACAAGGTTTAATATACAGATGGACTTACACTATTATATTGAATGAAATCTTTATATGTGCTTGCATCCTATGGTGCCTTTTTTTTCTCGCTGTTCCTCAAAATCCTTACAGGATTTATATTTTCCTTGCTATATAATTTTTTTTGCTACCTCTGTTTCATTTCTTAACCTCAGCATTTTCAGGAAGTATCTGAATATATATAAACATCTAAAACCAGTTAACTATACTATCCATGTGCTGGGAAAATATTTTTTTTACACAAAATATCTTCCTCATTTTAATCAAATGAAAGTTCTTCTCTAATATGTATTCATACTCAGAAGAAATATTATTATCTGAAAATTTAATATAATAATCTGAATGGATGTTTCTAACTGATGTCTAATTACACTGGTTTTGGATATATATTGTAGAAGTGGCTTTCAGTAGATGAAGTTGTGAAAGAGATTTCTATCAAAATCATTTGCTTTCATGTACCAGTCTGTTGGTGGATTGTAGTTTTGGGTGGTTTCTTTTTGTTTGCTTGTCATTGTGGTGTTTTGTTTTGGGTTTTTTTGGGTGTTTTGTTTTTGGGGGTTTTTTTGTTTGTTTGTTTTGTTTTGCTTCATTTCTAATTCTCTTCATTTATGGCAGGCAGAGAATAGGGGAAAAGGAAAAAACAGAATCTGAAAGATACCATCTAGTAGTCACATTTTGCTCTTGCCTCATTACCAGTTAGATATAAAAATATTCTTTAAAAAATTCCTTCATAGAATTTTCAGTTATAAGGAGATATTTTAAATTTTTTACTCCTATAATTTGAGTGCAATAACTAATTTACCAATGCCAAATGTTGATACTTAAAATTACAGATCTAATATATAATACATTCTGAATAGGACATATGTACTTTGCTAATTTTGTAGAGAGGAAGGGAAGAAACTGCAGTCACTAAAATTGAAGATGCAAACACTTTTGTAATACTTCCCTTTTCTCATTTCATTACTTAGCATAGCTGAGGTCTCAGGTTCAATTCTCAAGTATGAAAGACTCATATTGTCAGCTCTGCACAAGCACATCATCTGTAGAGAATAGAGATATGTTTGTAACAGATAATCACTGAGATGCAGATACACAATAAAAGGTTATACCACAAAACCCATACATGAAGAATTATGCAGAAGTTATGCCATATACCTTCTCTTTATTTCTATCAAAAGAAAAAAATGCTAGTCATTTTCAAACTGTGTAAAAAATTCAAAATGTAGAATACATTAAGGGAGAACATTACAAGCCAAGATTTTATTCTGTATCAACATAATTTTCTGACCATTACTGACTATTTCTTCCTTTTGGAAAGGAACCTTTCATTTCATGCTGTTCTAATAGCAAACAGAATTTGACTGTAAGGTGTTATGTTAAAAGAAGTTCCTGTTTTCTTCACCCATTCTGAACTACCAGAAGAGAAGAGCAACAACCACAAATGTTTCTCTTTCCAACAGTAGTTAATGTCTGCCATAAATTTCAAAGGCCAAGGAGCAGATCCTTGTAGGGAGCTGGAATGAGAAGTCTGAATAAATATAGTATTTCCTAACCACAGAAGACAGAGACATCATTTGAAAGACAAAAAGTTAAATTTGTAAGAATGTGGTATATTACCTCTTTTTTGCTTTGCTTTACTTTTTAGTAGAATAAAGCAATCATTTCGGGCAGCATCCAAGAACCTGGAAAGAAAATATTTAGGAAGGATTCACTGCAAAGAATCTGAGAATTGATGCAGCCTGCTGCAATTTAAAAAAATGGGACAAGGGTACATTTTTTCTTTTTAAATATTATATTTTTGTTCCTCAGAGACAAATCATGTCTAGCTGGGATAATTAAGGTGTTTCCAGTGAGAGGTTGAACTGCACAGGGTGGCAGCAATTCTCCTAAGCCCTCTTCAATTCACTGGTGCAATTTTAATAAATAGTTTCATGAAACCCCAGGAAGGACACTCCAACATATGGATCTTACAATCACATCTTAGACACTCCAACATATCGATCTTACAATCACATCTTATTCAGGACTAACCTCATCCTTTGATCCAAACACTTTGAGGAAAGCAATATAGACATAGCAGTGAACCACCAGCTTCCTATTCCCTGATCATTACCATAAATATCTTTTAAATCATGTCCCAAACTGAGGTGTAGCTTTCATTTTGTATTAATGTGTATTTAGAGAAAGGTCCTGCACCCCAAATGTTATCTTTAGGCACAGAATAAACAAAAATGCTTCATTTTGGAAAAGATCTGCTGCAAAAAGTGAACAGGAAATAATGATCTCCTATTGTCCAGACACTTTATTGACTTTGTTATGGTGTACAAGTGATAAGTGAAACCAAGGCTCGGTCTGATTCTGCTACCTTTCTCCAGCCAATTTCTAACTTAATCTCTTGCTGAAAATTACTTCTGTATGGACCTTGCTTTTCCTGTCAGGTGGGACTCAATGGTTGGTATAGTCACCTCAGTCTTTCAGACATGTGAGATTTCTGTCTCTGTAAGTGTGCTTGAAAACAAAATACAATAAAACAGAACCATGAAATAGATGTTTAAATCTTTGGAGTATGACGTATCTATCCTGTCATAGGCCTGTAGGTTTGCCAAAGTCGGAAACAGAGATAGCTTTTCTTCAGTTATAGAACACTGCCTCATGTGCATGAGGCAAATGCTTTTACAAAATCCCTTCAGTGTGAAATTTTAATTCTTCAAGCTCTTAAAAAAATGCTGCCAAGAGAATGGGAAAGGCAGACATTAGTTTTATAGAACAAAAGAAAACAAAAAGCCATTTAAAACCAAGAATAACACAGCAGCAACTACAGAAACCTTCCCATTTAAACCTAATACTCTGCAAGAAGTGAGAAAGCTATTTTTGAAACCACAGACACAATTTCATTACCATTCCTGACTATTTGCACAAGTGTCCCAAATTTCCAAATTGTTAGCATTTTTATAATCAGCTTCAACATTACACTGCATGGTAAAACATACCACAATCTTTACAGAAGTATCAATGGGAGATATTTTATCATTATCCACTTCTTTGTGTGCTGCTTTCATTAAAAACTACAAAGCACTACTAGAACATTTTAACCACTGCTTGTTTCTTTTAAGAAATGGTTCTTTACCTTTCTAAGATCTTCTTGGTGCAGCCTTTCTTGTGGTTTTGAACACGATTCAAACAGAGTTGTTTTCTGGTTGTTTCTTTATGGTTTGGGCTTTTTCAGTTTTGGCTGAGATTATTGTTTGGCTGGTTTTGATACTGTTTTTTTTCTTTTGGCGGGGCAAGGGGGCATAAAAGATGCATTAATATATGCTAAGGCTCAAATCCAGCTTTCAATTATCTCTAGGGAATATCAGAGACAAAAATCTTGGCAAGACTTGGAAAATGGACAGTAGGACAAATATTGTTCCACTGACAAATTGAAACACATGAAACAAGAAAATGCATAAAACAAGAAAAACATGATTCCTTTACATTAGCAAGCTGCTAAATATCACTGTAGAGATATGTTCTTAAGAAGAATTATTATCTTGGGCACATTGCACTAAACTGAACTGTCAGTGAAAAAGAGAGGAATCTCCTTTTAATGAGTTTAATAGTCAATTCCACTGTTACTACACTTGAGGAAGAAAGGGTGAATATAGTGGGACATAGTTGAAAAGTTATTTGTGAAATAAATATATTGTGTAACACATTTTCAATAAAAGGACAGTGTGTCCTTAATGTGGCTTCTCTTCATCAGGATTGTTCACAGAGTCACTGTCTAGGCACATTGAGGATTCACAAATGCTGACGTCAAAAGGAATGCATCCCAGGTTGTATCTTGTGTTTAGCAAAAGCTGACACTGAAAGTTGGGATCAGAGACAATGGAGAGATCAATGAGAATAATATGAAACACATGAAGCCTAGATTTGATCAATAATATTGTTCTATACTTTAACATCTTAAATTGCTTACTTAAAAGGAAATTTCAGAAACTAAGAACATATTTATGTGAAAAAGTGATGTAAAATTTGATAGCTAGTTCTTATCTTTTTTGAAGGAAGTCTAGTGGGAGTGAATAAACTCCAAAATTATTCTGCTCTTGTTTACACAGAAGAGAAAAAAATATCCTCAAAACTCAGAAATCTTTCTTATGGATGTCTCTGTACAAAGCAAAAACTTATATTAAGTATGATTATCAACAAATTAATAAAAGATCCAAGTGGGGCCTAACTGTTTAAAGTTTTGAAGTTTGTCTATTACTTTTATCACCTACAGCTATCTGTCACAATGTTCTAGCCCAAATTATTTGCCTTAGGAAGAGAAAGGAAAAATAGCAATAAGAAAACATGTAGAAAAAAAAAAAAAAGGATAAAGAAAGAAAGGAAGAAAGGAAGAAGGAAGGAATGAAAAATGAGAAAGAAAAAAAGATGGGGAAAATTCTGGTTCTGCAGTAACAAATTATGTACTTCATTGTTTTCACCTAGCTGCCTAGTGTTCAAGTGCCTTGTCATATACCAGACAGAGCATAAAATTATTTCATTTTTCATCATTTAATTGGCCAAAACCACAACAGCTGTCACTTATCATGTGAATCAAATTTCTGCCTTAAAACTTGTATGAGAACATTGGCACCTTCATAGTAGTAGAAGTACCATTATCTTTCTTTTTAAATCTGTTTGGCCTCCTCCCCCACACCTTTGCTTTTTCCTTTTATTGGATCTGTCACAGAAACTTGTCTGGGTATTGATTCTGTAGAGTATGCCTGCTCAGTATTGCAAGGTCACTCATAATTGCATCTAGATTGTTTTCTCTTTTTCTCCCTCCTCCCCCTTTTTTTTCTCAGTCCCTCCTCCTTTCTCTAAGGAAGGCAACTGTTCTGAAAAACAGCCAGTCTGGCTTACTGTGAGCTGGAATTTTACCAGTAACAAAATGAATTGTGACCATTGAAGGAGAAAATGTGAAATGAGAAATTAAACTTACTCTAGGGTGGTATCTCTTTTACAAATGGGACGCTACAAAGAGAGGAACACAGAAAGGTAATGCCTTTAAAACATATTAACCAACTTGGTCTGTAGTGAAGTAAAAGCTAAGGCAGACAGAGTTTTACAGCATCAAGGGCCTAAAATTTTCTCCCTTTGGGATTTTGTGATGTCAGTGTTTTGTGCTTCTCTTTCAGTTATGGACAAGGATGGCATTTGCAGCTTCATGCCCTCTAGTCACATTCACACCTAAATGACAAAGTCAGGCTTTATACTTTTCTTTATTTCCTCCTCCCAGTCCACAGTAACCTTACCATAGATCTGCAAAGACGAATAAGAGACATTTTCTTCCTTTTGCCCTCCAGTTATATCTTGAGTGAGACATACAGACATACTTAATCCCAACAGAGCCAGCCAGCTCTTTTGCCTTTACCTTATTTATATTTTAATTATTAGAGAAGAAATTCTAGTGGCTTCCATAATCTTAACACAGTATGTAGGGGAATCACTGTCCAGATACATTGCCAGTAGTCCAATGACTCCCAGGGCAAAGAAAAAGTGTTCTCTAGGCACTTTATGCAATCACACCAATTCTGTCTCTTGCTGGCACAGGAGCAATGGAAGTGAAACATTTTTTCTAGGTACTATTTCGCTTCTACATGGCAGTAAAATTTATTAACAGCTCTACATTGAATTCTATAAACATGCAGACACCAGGGAGCTAATGAAATCTGTAGAGCTAATCCTAGAGATTAGTTAGAGAGTAAATGTGAATCTGCACTTCTGGTACAGTAGCAGCTGGACCCAATGAATTTAGGGGACTTTTTAAAATTCAATGATTCTGTGATTCTCAGATACACTTTTAGTTTCTTTATTTTGCTCTCCAGACCAATGATCCTTTGCACCCAAACTTACTATGTCTTAGTCTCAGCTGGAATAGAAGCAATTTTCTTTTTAGTACCTGGCACAGTGCTGCATTTTGGATTTAATATGAAAATAATATTGACAATACTCTGCTGTTTTAGGGGATGCTAAGTCGGGCTTAGTCTAATTCAAGGCATTTCATTTTCCCATGCCCTTTGCCACCAAGGAGATATAAAAGAAGCCATGAGGGAGCACAGCCAGAACAGGTGGCTAGAGGTGGCCAAAGAAGTATTCCAGGTAGTAGAATGTTATGCTCCATAGATAAACTGGGGGAAATTGTCTCAGTCACCGATCACTGCTTGAGGACAAGCTGGGGAGTCACGGGTCATTGTGCAACATTTGTTTATTTTGTGGTTTGTTCCTCTCCTTCTCCCTCTGCCTCCTTTTCATTACGACAACAATAATAAAAAATGCTAAGAAGTAATAGCTATTGTTATTTAATTTTACTTTACTTCAATTATTAGCTGATCTCATCTCAAACTACAATTTCTTACCTTTTTCTGATTCTCCTTATCCCACTGCAGAGGGGTGTGGGGTAACTGAACAAGCAGCTGCATCATACAGCATTTGGCTGGGGCTAACAAACCATCAAGTTATTCTATCAAGGGTAATTTCCAGAAGAAATCCCCATAAAGTTAAAAAAGTAAAATTCATGCAGTGGACACAAACTGTGTCTTCTTACTTATTTTTTGTCTTGTACTAAATCATTGCAAATACTGACTCTTTTGAGAGTAACAGCCCAGTGAATAGGAAATCGGTGACAAGGATTCTTATTTTAGCATAAGGAAAGCTAACTTTACTTTCAGATAGAATCATCCAGGAATAGATGTTTTAGCAGAGAAGAACAATTACCTGCCAGCATAGAATTAGTTTCTACTTTCCCAAAACCATCACTTCTTTAATTGGCTTGGCTGAGAAATCAAGAGGATAACAATTTCTTGTTCATGTCTTTCCCGGTACAGATTTCACTTTTCTAATCAAGGACTAAAACCTTGCTCTTTATTTGCCATACTAGATGCTTACCATCTTACCTAGTCATTCTTATCATATTTAGAATTAGATTTTCTGTCAAACTATTCAAGTGAAATCTGAAACTTCAAAATCAAACGTAGGTGCTGATCACACACATTCAAGTAGTTGAAAACACACAGAATAATCAAAAACATAAACACACATAATAATAACCAAGAATAATATCGTTTATTCCCTACCAAACTCTCCCACATTCCTTATTTTTGAAGAGGCAATCCAAAAGCCAATTGAAATTTTATAAGGAATATTTTTCTGTCTAGGATTTTGTGAAGAGGACAGTCAAATTACATGGCCTCATAGAAATTATTTTGTTTCAGTTCATTAAGTTCTTTATTATAGTTTTTCACTGTGTAAAGATTGGACTAAAGAGCAGCCACTGTGAGACATTTTTGTATCATTGATCATCAAAATAAATTTTAAAAATATAACTAAAATTACTGTCTATGTTACTTCAATATATTTTCACTTTGAAGTCACTTTGGTGCAGAAAACATTGTGTGGTGTATCAGTTACACGGAGAAGCAGTTAAAAAAAATTAATTTTAAATGCAAAAAAGATGCACTTTTAGTTTATTTATCTGGTTTAGTTTCTTCATCTGGTTATTGTATGATGTGAATGATGTAAAGATCTAAGATGTGAAAAAAATTGAAATTATTTTCTTTCTTTGACTTTCGTGGCCTGCTAAGTTATGAAGACTACTTGATCTCATGGTCTTATTTTCAGTTAAATTTTTTACCATTGTTTTCCTAATGAAGTTTCTACTGTACTACTGAATTGTGATCAAGCATTTCAAGGATCCTAAAGTTGAATGCATTGCTGACAGCAGCTTGCTGCAATATCAGGAAAGTTGTGAAGGAATTCTTACTGAGTTTAGATTGGTAAGTCTTTGAAATAGGAATATTTTTGCACTAGTCTACCAGTTCAGACCCAGTCCACACTAAGAATTGCCTACCACCCCTATTATCAGATGACCTGTTGCATGATGTAAAAATTCACTTTGCAACAGTGTGGCCTGTTGCATGGGTTGGGGGTAGGGGGGTGGGATGGTCTGAAAGCATGAGAAATAATTTTCTAGTAATATTGTTAATAAGGAATATCAAATAATCAACTGGCAAAAACACCTTTATTTTTAACAGTAATCCTTGATGGTGACCCAAACAGTTTACTTTTGAAGCTACTTGGACAATTAGATTTAAATACTGATTGTTATTTTGATCAGGCTAACAAAAGTGTAACTCCAGGAACACTGGTACATAAGCATCATTTTGGTCATTTCAAACTGGTTTCTAATGAGAGCAGAAATTGCAAAATAGTTTCTACCCACAGAGAATTTTATAGTGACTTTTTGCTATAAATTTGCAAAATGATGACCAGATATCACTCCTCTAGTTCTATAATAAATTGTGAACCTTTTGACAGAAATCCATTCTTGATTTAAAATTAACAACTCTGAAGGTTGCCACACAGCTCCTAGGGACTGAATAGACCTATGCCAATTTTCAAGCAGATAAGAAAGTCCAGTTCTTAGAATATAATGTACCTTATTAAGAAAAGAAACATGAGGAACCTGCAAACACACTGTTATTTTTGAATGCTCCTTTAGTCTGATCTTGTCTACAAGGGGTGTTTCTAATTGTAACTCGTGTCAAGTTCCAGGGAAATCTTTCACTGGGATAAATTCTTTAGTAGGTTTTCTTTGTTTAGAAAATCATAATATTTCATACTGAAGATATGATTACTTTTCAGTTCACACAGAGAAGAAATTTGGTAAAATTTTTCTTCAAGTTCTAAGAGTAAGTTATTTTCCCCAAATTTTCGTGGTTTTTTTTTTTTCTTTTTCTTCTTATTCTTTTTCTTTTTTTTTTTTTTTCATTTTTCCTTTTTTCTTTTTTCTTAACAGTGTAACATTTATATAAACTTCCCCCAGATTGTATTAGTCCTATGATCCTGGTCATGTTATAGTAGATAAAAAAGATCATTTGATTACTCTGAGTGCATTGACCCATAGGTTTTGTTGAGTTTTTGTTTGCTTTGATTTTATTTTTTTAATACAGAATTTGAGATATTAAACATGTTAGAAATGAAGAAATTTTATTTTCTGATGGAGAAGTTGAAATTATAAATCCTCATGTGCAATGGTTATAGTTCGAAAATTTTGTACTTTAATCTACCTCAGTTCTGAAGAATCGTGCTTTACTATGGCAAAGCTAAATGGAAACATTTCATACTATGGATAACAGAATTTGAACTACTATTTGTGTAGTAGTTTCAAGACACAACAAGTGTCTTGAAAATAATTCTCATATCTTCTTTTTCCAATACCCGAATCTCTGCTATACTCAGCAGTGGAGTAAAAAATGAGTCTCAGTGCTCTCAAAAATTACACCAAAGGTCATATAATATATGCTATAATATACTTTTATATACCTTACAATATACATTTCACTGAGCTTTCTGGGTGTATATTAACCAGCATAAAATAGCTGCCTACTCAGTTGCTTATTATATTCTTATTATTCTATAAATGAAATTATTTTAGGCTAAACACCTTAATAATTTAAAAAGCATTAAAAAGTATGATTATTGTAACTAGTAGGATTACTCATGGAGAATCAGTTACTTAAGCCTGCAGCTGAAAACATTCATGTTAATTAAAACTATGCAGATAGGACTAAAATGGTCTAAGTTGAAATACATTTTTATTTATACTTGAATATGCCAATATAGCAGCTTTTTATTGAAGTGTAAATATAGAGAACAGAGGGTAAGGAAAGCAGTACTGCAAGAAAAGCATAAAGAATAAATGTCTACATTATATTGTGCTGGAGTTGGAAAACAGATATTAAGTTTAATCATTTGGCTAAATTGATGCTTAGGATTTCTATGAGATTCAAACCAGCTGTTAACAGCTGTGACAATAACTAAAACAAAGATTAATTTTTAAAAAGTTTGTAAATAAAGAAAGAGACAATTTTTATTACCCAATCTATCTGTTTGTCAAAGAATGAATATTCCACATTGCACTTAATCTGCAATTCTATTTATGACAGTTCTAAATATAAACAATGGACTGTTAACAACTTCTGTTGCTCATTATTTCACAGATCAAGAGGCAAAGCATGTAATTTTCCCATATTTAATATATTTTGAAACTCTTTGATTATGACCATATTTTTGAAACACTTTAATGACAATAATTATTGAAAAATCAGTTTTATTTATGAAGAGCTATATGGGAAAAAAGAGAAAATTAGATTTGGATGACATCAGTGCTGTATTCTGCAAAACTTGTACTAATGAAGAACAGCATCTGTGTTTAAAATACTAGGTAAAGGCAGTAAATAACTCTTTTTAAACACAAACTAAAGAAAGTACCCTTAACCCAGAAAAATTCCCACACTTTGGTAATGCCTTTTCTACTGATTTCTTCCTTTTTCATTATTTTTATTTGAGCACAAGATTAAAAAGGGTGGGAGGGAAGAGATATATGATCACATTTACACTTAAAATATTTTTATTTGTTGAGAAAAAAATATGCAAGTCAAAATTCCTGAAAAAGTCCCTTATTTATGTAATGGTATGGATTTAAGAATGGACATCACAGTACTTTCTGAAAAGTGTGTTCAAAAATCCAATCAAATCAGAATCATTAGGTCATTGAAACTTTTCTATATTACTGAAAATCACATTACTGAAGCTCTGCTTCATCTTTGCAGTTTTGAAGTGCCATATCCCACAAATAAGAGATCCCAAAAATATAAAATAGGAATGATTTGGAGAAGACCGTTCATTGTTTTAGTTGCAATTCAGCATGCTCAGGTGTGTTTGAAACTAAGCTTCCAAACTGAGCTCCAGTGTGTTACCACATTAACAGCACACTTGGTATTGAGAGTTTGTTCTTGTAGCCTGTCAGTCATGGCCACTACAGCAACAACTCCTTAACAATCATATTCTACATCAGCTAGTGCACCTCACCATATAACTAAACCCATCTTGTTTACTGATATGGTCCTTGATGGTTTTAGAGGTCAGGACTTGGTCTGCCTCATGCTGCACAATGTGTAAAAGAGTCATTATTTTAGAGGGCAGCAGCAGCATCTTATCCTCTTGCTATACTGTGTTTCTTCAGCATTTTGCTGGGTATTGTTTTCTTAGAGAAAAAACACTTTTTTTGCCCCCCTGCTCCTCAGGCTATGTTTTTTTAATGACCTGGAATCATCAGTGAATTTTTAATGATCAACCATATGCAAAATGTGACCATACCTTCAAGGTCTCTGCTATTATATACCATTTAAACTGTATTTCATAGACTCATAGAGCCATAGGATATTTGGGGTTGGGTTGGCAACACCCCTGTCATGCACAGAAATCTCTTCACCATGTCAGGTTGCTCATAGCCCTTCTACCGTGGCCTTTAACACCTCCAGTGGTCAAGGATGCACAAATCTCTGACCACCAAGGTCTCACAATCATATAGTCCTATGGTCTAGTCCAAGTAGCCTTTGGAGCGTCATTAAAGACTCTGACGAAAAGTTCCTCTCTGTCTATTCTATAAGCTCCTGTTATGCATTGAAAGGCTGCAATAAAAGCTCCCTGAAGCCTTCTCATTTCAACGCTTACCAGCCTCATCTCTCACACCCTTTCTTCACAGCAGAGGTGTTCTAGCCCTATGACCTTTTTTATTTTCCTCCTCTGGATCCACTCCGATGAGTTGTCTTGGTTTGAAAGACAGGTGTTTGCTAGGAAAGGGAGGAGCCTCCCTTGGAATGGAGAATGTAAATACTGTCCCTCCAAATTATTATAATTTTGAAATTAGGGACTCTCAAGAAAAGATAAGAGGATAGTAATAACGGTTCTTTACTATTGTCATATATGGGAGTGATAATTCATGCTATTAATGTATAAAATGCGCTACGCATTCAGTGGGAATGCCACACTCTGTGGCATCCCCTGAATTCAGGACAAGTGGAAAGGATGGATCAGACCTTGAAGGTGCAGTTATCTAAATTGATTTTAAAAATTCGGATGTCCTGGTTGAAATGCTTGCCTTTACCATTGCTTTATACCCGACCAATGCCTCATTCAGAGATGGGGCTCTCACCTGTTGAAATGTTATATGGAATGCAATACAGACATGGAATGCTGGTGGGACACCCCAGGTTTGAGGACTGTCACATTCAACCGTATCTGGTTGCAGTCAACAAAAAATTGCAGGAACTCAGAAAACAAAGGATAGTGGCTCAGAGTGCTCCTCTGGGATTCACTATCCACAAAATCCAGCCGGGTGACAAAGTGCTTGCGAAAGTGTGGAAGGAAGCACCCCTCTCTCCTCACTGGGGAGGTCCCTTTCTTGTGTTCCTGACAACAGACATGGCCATTCGGATGGCGGAGAAAGGCTGGACACATGCGTCTAGGGTGAAGAAAGTCAAACATCAGGAGGAGGCACCCAAGTAGAGGGTCACTTCTTCCCCAGGTGACCTTAAACTCAGACTCCAACGTCCTTGTAAATTACCGATGGTGAGCAGATACGTTGTCTACTGTCTGATTGCATATGCTATCCATTTGTACACTTTAAGTGTGAATATTGTCAAGGGGTTTTTGTCATTCATTGTAGAAGGGGACAGAGGTTGAAGGGGCTGTGCACTCAGTGTCTAGAGGAAGAGCTCAGGCTGACTGACCAAATCCTAACCTTAGCCACTAATTTGGGAATCATTGAATTAGATTCACAGGAGTGATTTCAAATTTTTCAGAACGGGGTGTGTGGGAAACTTAGATCAAAAGCAGAGATTCTGGATGTGGAGTGCCAGAAATCCATCAAAGTACCGTGCAGTTCCAACGCTGTCAGGGTTTCACGGTGAGGCGCTTTTAAAAGGAGGTATGTGGCTAGATTCGAGAACATGTTCCCCAAAGAATACTCCTGCTGCCACGAAGATGGTCTTCATCGCCACTGGTGGCACCCCAGGGGGCAGAGGCAAAGGCAGAGGAGTACACCTGGTGGGAGTGCTGATTGGCCTGAGCCTACTCGTGTGCAGGACACAGGGTCTGCACATTGAGGTCCCGATGAGAAGCAGAATAGAGAGCTCCGCAGATGAGTGTGGGCATTGCACTCAGGTGGTCCCAGTTGTGAAAGGGAAGGAGAGACCTTCAGCATACTAAGCCCTGGAAGATTGTCTCAGGGAATCTGGCAGGTACTGTTGGAAAAATGGCACGAGGGTAAAATTGTGTGAATTGGAAACAGGGATTTGGTGTATCAATCCTGAGGCAGGGCTAAGGAACGGGCAGTCAGATGAGCACAAACACCAGATATGGAAACAAAGTGCAGAAATAATGTCAATCCCCATTTGTAACCAATGTAACCGAACCATGTGGGTTGGGGGAAAGACAGAATCAATCTTTATCGCATATCACCAGGTGAATCCATTGTGTTATGAGGCTGGGAATATGCATGATGAACAGGAAAATGTATTGGATGGGAAGAAATGTTAAGTTTGATAGCAAATCTACCTTGAACAGAGACCCACTCATATTGCATTTGGTACAGGCGAATGATGATAGACCGTGCCTGCAATATGACCGCGTTGTCTGCTTCACGAGAAATAAAGATGGTGAGGATCCTGAGGGAAGGATGAGAGAAATAACTCAGGAACTGAAGCGAAGGGAGTCAGAAATGAGGAGGAAACGAGTTGAACAGGAAAGATTGAAAACACTGGGGGAACAGTATGAATTGTTGGAAAAACAATATGCTGATGGGGAATTACCTTCCTCAGACAGGAACTTGTTCATTGATCTGATGCAAGAAATTGCAACCAAAATAGGATTGTCAGATTGTTGGATCTGTGGGGCGCTGAAGTCAGCAGAGAAATGGCCTTGGAAAGGGGAAGGTTTGGCTCCAGAACAGCTTCTGAAATGGGACAATCTGAGGGTCTCAGAATTGGCACAGGGACCTGAGAGGGATTGATTTTGGACCAGACGGTGGTTGGAACCATTTGCATCAGTCGAGAGGGAAAGGAGTACACTAAAATGGTGGGATACACTCTGTGTGTGTCTACCCTGATGGTGAACTAAACGCAAAAAACAAGGTCTGGCAGCCAGAACCGCCTTCAGGGTACTGGAACTGGAGGAATTAGACAAACTGTGAATGGAACAAAAGAATAGAACTGTGTTGGGTCAAAAATCCAGGAGCCAGCCCTATTCAATCCTTGGAGGGCCTGAGAGAATACTGGGGAGACCCAGGGAGAATAAACATCAGATGGAAAGCCCGGATTGAATCTATTGGATTTGTGGAAAAAAGCATACAGTGAGTGACCCCCAAGGTGGAAGGGATCATGCACTTTAGGCATGATCCGGCCAGTGTTCTTTACTCTCCCTCAAACAAAGAGTAACCTATTAGGGGCTCCACTGTACGAGACCCTGAGAAGGGAGAGAAGAAGCTTGAAAAGATGATACCAGTGATTAGTGGTAAACAAACTTGGGGGGAGGAAAAGTGGCCAGTGGAAAGAATAATTTATTATTATGGACTGGCCACGTGGGCCCAGGATGGAAACTATGGTAGGACTCCAATTTACCTACTGAACAGACTGGTTTGGCTGCAGGCAGTGGTGGAAATTGTATCGAATCCCACCTCTGAGGCCCTGGACTTACTTAGTCGGCAGGACACCCAGGTGTGGGCATTTGTGTACGAAAATCAAATAGCTTTAGACTATTTGCTGGCTGAAGAGGGGGAGTGCGTGGGAAGTTCAATGAATCGAAATGTTGTATTGAAATTGATGATTATGGGGAAGCCATAAGAGGTTTGGCAGATGAAATCAAAAAGGTGGCCCATGTCCCTGTTCAAAAATGGAATTCGACTTTATAATCTTCATGGTGGGATAAATTGTTCAATGGGACCTGGTGGAACAAAGTTATGTTTTTCGTGTTCTGTTCAGTAGCCGGAATCCTATTCCTGCCTTGTCTAACTCCGTGTTTTATTAGACTGATCCATTCCATGGTCCAGGGTATGCAGATATCAATAGTGCCTGTAGACCCAGAGGTGGCTTCCAGAGGCAACACATCTAAGATCATGAGACTGGGAGAAAGGAAGTATGCCAGCAATGGTGCTGAAGTATTGGCAAAGTTTGAGAAACGAGCAAAAACGAATGTAAATAATACAGAATATCAGGGTGTTCCACAAGGGCAGTACAGGATAGTTTAACAAAGGTTACTCTTTTTGTGAAAGACCCTTAATGGTGGTGGGTAAAAGTAGAACTTAAAGAAATGTAGCAATTTGGGTTATAAAAGGAGCAAGAATTAAATTAGTGATATAAATGGGGAGGGATTGTAGTATATGGTAGTGATAATTCATGCTATTAATGTATAAAATATTGTAAAATCCAAACCATGTCTTTCGATTATCCATTCCTGGAGCAGCTGTCTTATTCAGATACAACTAGGTCCCTGACTCACGTTAAGATAAACATTGATGCTTTAATGTAAGAATAGAAGCTTCCAGGGTGATAATCGCTGGTTTCCTGAGTTGTCGGGACCACCCAAAAGCGATTACCACCCTGCCGATTACATCTGTTGAGATAACCAATGGTGCCATCCTGATACATGGCTTCTCTGGCGTCGACTGACAACAACAAGACACCTGGGTGGGGCTTTTGTCCACCTCTGCACATGGAAAGCAACAGCAATGCATGTGAGGAGACACAAAGAACATTTGGTCATCTTTGCCTCGGGCAGAATAAACTGTATAAAAACTGTCTGCGCGAAGCCACGAGTGTGACCTGGGGAGACTCTGACACTCGGGGGGGTCAGATCCGCGTTCATGCGGCGCCGATCCCAGGCTCGACGCTGTCTCTTTGGCTGTGGTGGTTTCAACGACCGAACTTCGGTCTCGCAGACAAAATAATAAATCTTTGCTAAATTTTTTTATAACACTGGCTCATGATTTGATCATTTATAACACTCCTATGTATAACAAGGAAAACAAACAGAAACTATGGCATTAACAACAAACAGAACCAGGAACCCTGTGACAGCCTTCTCAGCCCAGACGAGCAGGGATGGCAGAGAGGCTTCTCTTCACAAGCCCCTGGGGCATCCGATAGCGGTGCCCCTGCAGGACTCTGAGAAGCACCAAGCTGGAACAGCATAAACGATTTAGAATCCCGAGGGGGTAGCCAAGATGTATCAGAAGCTCTGGAACTGTGTCTGGAACTGCGGGGCAGGCAGGGGGTGCGGGGCTACAGTGCAGTGAAAGCTCCGAGCGGTGCTGAAGAAGCGACGGGAGCGGGACAGGGGCAGCCCGGCTCCCAGCAGGGCAGAGAGCGGCGAGTCAAGATCCCCGGCACCCGAGCAGATGGTGATAGGTCCCTCTCTTAGCGAGGTGGGTGATAATAAGGTCTCAGTTCAGTGTTCGCTCTCATGAGCAGAGGCTCACCTACAGAAAGGAAGAAGCAGTACAGAACTGTGCTCCAGCGGTGAAAGCGAATTCTCCCGCCAGTAGGCAACACCTTGACTGTCCTCCTCTGATGCTGAGAGCAAGAGAAAGCAGCTGCCCCCAGTCCCGTCCTTTACCTGCTCCCAAAAGTCATGATATCTTCCCCCTCGGAGAGAAGTTCCCAGAGAAAACAAAGCGTAGCCAGATGCTACACTCCTCTCCCGACCTTGGCCATTTCTTTTGTTTTTTCTTAAGTACCCATAAGTACCCAATAGATAGTTTCCTAGCAACTTATGGGGGAAAAACTCTACAAGTGAAAAAGAAGGAAAACCAACCCCCAACACAGGTCAAAACTTTATTGACCTGGGGACTCAAAGCTGGGTGCTGCACCTTAGATGTGGTCTGATGAGAATGGAATAGAAGGGAAGAATCACCTCCTTTGACCTACTGGCCATGCTCCCTGCACCATTATCACAGGTAACAGTTTCCATCATAAATGTGGCTGGCTAAGAGCAATTGCAATTATTACTGTGCCTCTGGAAAAAAAAAAAATTAAATAGTTATACTACATTAGTGTGCTTATGATTGAGTTCAAAAAAGGTAGAACTAACACCTGCTTCAAAATGCTTTTACCTTTATGGGGGTAACTGGTCTTTATTCTTTCTGAGTTGTTGTGAGCTAGTACTCCTAATTCAGACACAGGGTGTACATTTAGTATGCATATGATATATTGTTCAGACAATGAGAATTGTCATCATCCAGGGTAAGCAAATTAATTGGCTACATTTATTAATGTCTTATAGCTGGTGTGATATCAGGAGCTGCACGTTTTTAATATGGAATGCAATCAAATAGGTGAGCAATTCCCAAACTCAGAAGTTTTTCCACCTCTTTTGTGCACAACACTGAATCATCCTGTGGAGATATGTAGACTAGGAGGAGGAAGAATTGTGTGAGATGGATTACTGGGCAATGAGAACTAGCAGAAAACAAAAGAGGAAGGAAAGCTATGAGAGCACTGTTCTAAGACTGCAGGACCAGGGTCTCAGAGAGTGAAGTTTAAAATTTAACACAGCAACGTTAAAGGTATAATCCAGAAAAGACGACACTCAAAATGAAGCCCTAATGGTTTGGTCAGGCAGAACAGTGTAATGAAAGACTCTGGATGTCTCAGTCAGCCTTGTTTGTGGCAAGGTATCCAAGAGAACTAACTTTATATTCCAGTGTAAGTATAATATTGACGTCTTTTTCTAAACTATGATTAATATTTGCATGATCTCACGGCCTAATATAAGCTAGGAGACTGTGCGATGTTTATATCCAAAGATATTAGAATAGGAAATGGAGACAATATGGAAAAACTGCAGGCAATGAGATTAGCAAAGGACATGGCAGTAAAATTAAACATTGGCAGATAGTACGTTCTGCCTCTGGTATTAGAAGTCCTCTGTTTTAGTCCCAGAGCCTGCTGCTGAAATGTAGAGAGATTTTAGATATATTTTGAGTGAGATTAAAAAAATACAAGAGAAAAAGTTAAACATCTCTGTCAAATGCAATGGACACATCTGCTTCCAAAAAAATATCCACAGAGATATGATAAACAAGGCAAACAGGAAGTTGTAGTGACATAATGTGGTGGTTTGACCGGAAATGGGACATCTGGGATATGCTGTTTATGCTGTGGTCACCAATAGGTATTCGGATTTTAATATTGACACCTGTTTTGGCCACTGGAGCATTGGATCCGCCTCTGAGAACACCCACACAGGGGTTAAAAGCAGGACTCTCCTCCCTCAGAGCTCTCTTTGAAGTTCTGGTGGGAAGCGTTCGATCTCTGCCCCAGCCCAGCTGCTGGCTGGGCGGGGGAGGGGAAAGCCATGCGGCCTGGGAGAGGTAGGCCTTGCTCCCCCGAGGGTGGAAGGGTGAAATAGAGACCTCAGGAGCCATCGGACAGCCCCCACCCCGGAGAGAGAGAGCCATGCCTGGCTGGGACTGTTATCTTGGAATGTGATACCATGTGCTGCTGCGGCAAAAGGGGGGGTGGTGCGGCGAGGAGCCCAGCCACTTGTGAGAGCTTTTAACCCTTTGTGGACAATGAAAACTTTACAGAACATTAACCCTTCCTAGAAGAGACATAAGAGTAGAGGATGAAGGAGGAAATGGGCCAGTGGGGAGGTCTGGCAAGAGAGAGAGAGAGAGAGATGTTGGAGGAATGGAGAGGATGGAGTGGCATTTTTGCTGCACTCTTTTTTTGTATAGCCATGGTTCACAGTTTCCTTGTGATACAATGACTGCATCCAGGGGGAGGCAATGGTTCAGAGCCAAGAGAGTTCAGTGTTGAGACCCCTCGGCCCCAGGGAGTGTGAAGGAAATGGGGGGGACAAAGGTCCCAGAGATGAGACTGTGCTCTGCTTGGAACGGGACGAGGCATCCTTAAAAAGACCACCCTGGAGCAGCCCTGCCCATGCCGGTGGTGAGAGCACCGGCCATGGAAGGAAAATGTCACAATGGCAAAAAATCTCTGGGCGGTGCTGCGTGTGACAGGCAGCCCATGGCACAAGGAAGGACTCCTTCTACTCTTGATGAACTGAGGGTTTGATTATCCAAAGGGTAATGCCAGACCCAGTGTTGATAATTTTGGGAAATGTAAATGTGTTGGGAATTTGGTGGGAGGGGGAGGGGCAGATGTCCCTGTGCAGTTTTCATTTTCCTTGGTTTTTTTTCTTTCTTTATAGTTTAGATTTTGTAGTTAAGTTAATAAAGTTTTTTCTCTTTCCCCTAAGTAAGAGCCTGCTTTGCTTATTCCAGGTACCATCTCACAGCAGTCACCAGGGAGAGGATCCTCTCATGGGGGCACTGGCATTGTGCCAGTGTCAAACCGTGACACATTCTCTCCTTCAATTTGTTTTAAATGCTTCCTTTCTGACTATACACAACTGGCTGATTACGGAATATGATTTGAAACTCACTTTTGACAGACTTAGGCAGATACATAGGAGCAGCAAACCAGACCTAGCTGTCTTCAAAAACCAGTTGTTTTCATTTTATGATATAAAGCAAGTAATTGTTCAAGAAAATTACTTTACCTGTGCAGTTAAAGCGCAGTTTACTTTCTATAATAAGCAGTCTTATACAAGAAAAGCAAGGTAGCTCATTATTCTTGAAAGAAGGGATATTCGAGAGACAACAACTCATTTAAATGACAGTTTTCAACCCTCATGCTGCACACTTTCCCTTTTTCACCACTGGATATTCTATTAATCTTCAGTGCTCATAAACTGTAGATGAGGGAGACACAGACTGAAAAAGATGGATAATAAGCTCTATGATAAGCCAAAATATGGAGAAAGCAGCTTTCTTTGGTTGGCTTACAAGAGATGGAGGAAAACAGTTGATGGAAAAGACAGTATAGCCGGAAACAGTTTATTTCAGGGAGGATCACATAGGTGACCTTGGTCTGTACTACTTTTATGCAGTCCTCACCATATTTTTGAAAAACAAAAACTAGCTAGAAGGTGAAAACTCATTTACAAAATAAAGTGTAAAACATATTGTATGTGTCCATTCACCATGCTTATTACATTAAATATTTTGGTGCCATTGCCAGGTAGAGCCCAAATGTTAATAATGATATTTTTATGTTTTGCTGGGATGATACTGTGCTCTTGAAACAATGATGGGACCAGCACCATATTCTTGGTTCCATAAATACAGTTTCTTCTCTTTTCTTAAAACAAGATTCTCAGTGTAAGAATTGAACTTCTCTACCATATTAAAAAAAAGTGTTCAAAGAAATTATTTTCACTAGCTAGCAGACTTACTCTTGGTTTAATACTAGTCATGAAGTGATGTCCTTCTTTGTCTAATTTCTCAACTCATGCATCAGTTTTAAAACCAATTAAACTCTTTTACCAGGCCACTGTAAGTTTTTGTGGACCTTGCAACCTTCCTGTGCAGAATGAGGTAATGTCCTGCAGATCTGTTAGGTAAAAAAATTAGAGATTATTCTCACACAAATTAAAGGAGGCTCCAAAATGCTCCTAATTTTGTGGATTAGAATAAAAAAAAAAAAAAAAGCATAGACAGCTGAAACCGGAAACCAATAATTTTGATAAAGCATACATAACAAATTGATCTGTGGATTTTCTAGTCACAGACAAGTTTTCATCTGTTCTTGGCAACTGTAGATTATTAACACTAGCTGCTGAGTGCTGATGGTTGCTGGTACCTGAAATGTGTTATTAACTTGACTGTGGGTTTTACCAGTGCTTGGAGATAATGTGTTCTCCAAACAACACAGTATGAACACAGCAGGTACCAAGTAAAAGCAATAGTAAGAAATTGAACAGGTCTTCAGCTCTATGATTATTACTGTGGTCTAGTTTTCATTTGCCTTTTGGAAAGTCAGTTTCTTGAATATCCTTTGTTAGAAATGGCCTCATATTTTCTCTCCAGGCAGCAGAATTCAAGAACAGGAGGAGAAATAAAGTATTCTAGCAATTTACTGGCTTCAGGTGATTTTTACTTCCAGTTAATTGAGTAAGAGTAAAATTCTTTTAAGCTACAGAAATATATCAGAAAATATCAATCTAATTTGGTAATGTTGTTGCATCCTTAAAAGCACTGATAGGTCCTCAGTAATTCATAAGTACTTAACTATCATAAACAAATAAGAAAGGACACAGGATAAGCCTTTTGACTTTACATCAAAGTGTTCACTAAAGGAATAATCTTGCAATGGAATTTTAGACCAAAATGAAACCACTAAATTACTTTAGTGAGACAAAAATAGCAGACTCCAACCCAAGGAAGGAGAGAATTAGGTTACGATCTCAACTGAGGCGTACACAGAATGGAGAAAGTCACGTGGGGGAACAGAGACAACAGGGACCTGCACTGGGTTCTGCACATGGGGCACAGCCATGGGTTCTGGTAGGCAGTGACCTTAGCAGGGGCTAGGCTAAGAAGAAATTAGGGCTGAGGAAGCATCAGTGGGAGTTCCATCTTTAACCATCATTCAGACTGTACATTTTGACTCCTATACCTCAATAAAGGTGCATACATCAAGATTTGTTTCATATATGATAGAATTTAATTTTCCTCTTACTGAGTGTAGCAGGACACAGCTTTTGAGTAACTGAATTAACAATGCATTTGCAGTTAAGTAGCATCATGTAGTCATTCAAACTTCAGTCGGTGAAACATTAAGCTTTAATGTTCCCTGAAAGTTCATTTTCAAGCCCTGGTTTTAAGATCACAGAATCACAGAACATGCTGAGCTGGGAGGCACACAGAAGGATCATCGAGTCCAACTCCTAGCCTTACACAGGGCCATTCCCAAGAGTCACTCCATGTTCCTGAGACCACTGAGCGAAAGCTTCTTAAGCTCTGTCAGGCTGGCGCAGTGACCATTTCTCTGGGGAACAGTTCTGGTGCCCAACCACCTTTCCCTAATATCCGACCTAAACCTCCCATAACACAGCTCCATATCATTCCCTCAATGGAATTGTATGAAGCTGTCCTGCCACTGGTCAGCAGAGAGATGAGATCATATCTCCCCTTCTCACAAAAAAGTTGCAGATTGCAGTCAGGTCTCCCTTCAGGCTCCTCTTTTTCAGGCTGAAGAGACCAAATGACTTCAGTCACTTCTAGTAAGGGCTCCCCTCAAGGCCCTTCACCATCTTTGTTGCCCTCCTTTGTATGCTCTCTAATGGCTTTTTGTCTTTCTCATCTTGAGGTGACCAAAACTGCCCCCAGCACTTGAGGTGAGGCTGCCCCAGCTCAGAGCAGAGCAGGACAATCCCCTCTCTTGCCCAGCTGTGCCTGAAGCCCTCCAGGACAGGGCTGATCCTCCTGGCTGCCAGGGCGCTGATGACCCATATTTAGCTTTCCATCAGCCAGGACTCCCAGGTGCCTTTCTGCAGCACTACTTTCCAGCATCTCAGTCCCCAATCTTTCCCAGATCCAGGGTTGACTCAGGTGCAGCATCCAGCACTTTCCCATTTGAACTTTGTATGGTAGGTAATTGCCAGCCTCTAATGTTTCTCTGTAGGGAATCAACAGTTCCTTAGAGTTTTCTGCAAGCATGTTTAGTATTCCTTCTAGACCAAGTAATTTATGAAGATTCTAAAGGGCACAGGGCTGAAGATGGAGGCCTGAGGAACCTCACTAGTTATGGGTTACCAGTCTGATGTAAACCCATTACTATAAACCTTTGTGTCCATCTTGTAAGCCAGCAGTTCACCTACTGTATGATGTGTTTATCCAGTTCTGTGCTGGGCACTTTGTCCAGATAGGTACTGTGAAAGGCTGTGTCTAAAGCTTGGTTCTGGCTAGGATTGGGTTAATTTTTGCAGTAGCCATGAGTGAGAATCACTAGACCTGGAGGTTATTATATATCATCTTCTTGGGATGGGGGAAGTGGCCCCTGCTGGGTCACATAGTGTGACAGCAGTTGAATTGGACTTTAGGTGAACATTTTGCATGTGAATCACTCTCTCTTTTGTACACTTTTTTATGAATATTGTTTCTGTTAGTGTTTGTTTTTCTTATGCCACTGCTGTTTCCAGTAAGTTGTTCTTATCTCAGCCCGTGACCTTTACCTGTTCTACCTTCAGTTCCTCTCTCCAACCCTCAGCTGGAGGTGTGGGAAGGAGGGAGATGAAGCAGCAGTGCATGGTTTCAATGGGAGCACTGAATCAAAGAGTACCATTCCTAAACCACAATATAAGAGAATATGATACACAACAATTAAGGAGCTTTGTCTTGATCAAGCACGACTTATGTCTTAACCACACATGCAAAAAACCATAGGATGTGGAAGTCTGAATACAAAATGTATGTATTTGTATGTAGATGGCTGTATTTAATAATGATAGTCACAGATGACTTAATAGCTTGCATTTTTACCAAAAGAACATTTTTTTAATACATGTTGATATTTGTTCTCAAAATAGTTATCTAGATGTAAAAGAATCATTGATAAACTTAAAGAAATCCTTTCCTATGTAAACATATACCACTTCAGAAAAAACTTTAACTGGAAGTCAGCAGTGAGTTTTCTGTTCTGAAAATACAGAGTAATAAACCACCAGAAATTTAGTCCAAATAAAAAAAAAAAACAAAAAAAACCCCCAAAACAACAACAACAACAAAAAGCACAACAACAACAAAACAACAAAACCAACAAAAAAATCTGCAGTAAAAAATGTTCTTACTGCAGACAAGTCTCTTACTGCAGCCCTGAAGGCTGCAGGGACCTGAAGGCAATGACTCAAATAAGCATTATAAATTTGGCGACTATATTTTCATTCATTTCACTTCCAAAGCCAAGTATAGAATACAACAGTAAAAAGAAAGAAGAGAAAGTATCTGGTATATATTTACAAACATGATTTTAGGCATACAAGAAAAAATGTAAATAAGAGCCTTAATGAAAATGTCTGACAAATTCTCTTCAGAACTAGCAGTTCATTTTGCTTCTGCTTACTCCTGCACTTCCTGGAACACAGGTCAGCTATGAGATTGCCACAGTGTATGCTATAGTGTCAAAAAAGAAATCAGTTAATGATCATTTAGTGTATCACAAGGCATGTGTTTTTAATGCCATTGGTAAAATGCCTTAAGTTTCGTACATGTTTGGCAGTGCAGGAACTTAGGACTTGTATTGACTGGTTGGCCCATGTCTTGATTTTACTTTTCTCTTAAAAAGCATTTGGAAACATTCTAACAAACCTGTTGGAAGATACAGCTCCAAAATAACTGTATCTGAGAAAGACCTGTGTCTCCCAGGGAGGCCCAGTGCAAGTAGTAACTCCTCTTATATCCCTTGATGTGGGAGGAGGTGATTAACCTTCCAGCCTTCAGATGAGAAGCAACGAGAAAGAAGAAGACTGTAACATGGAAATATTGTCCCTCTGGGACAGAGATGAAACCCCAGAATAGACACCAGTCATTCTCCCAGTGAAAATCTCACGAGGCTGGAACTTGTCATCTTACGCCCCTTCCCCTGTGCTTCCACAGAAAGTGGGAACTGTTGGTACTAGAACTTGGAGAGTTGTTGGAAAGGTGAACCCAACACCAGAGCCAAGAGGCAGAAATTAACAAATTTCTGTATGACAGAACTCACTGCATTAGTGAGATTTTCCGCTTTTACTGAGCTAATTTTGAATAGTGTTGTGCTATTGAAACATTAATGTGATTGACATAATCGTCTTGGTTCTATATATCTCATTTTTTTGTCCATGACAATGGTTTTAGTGTAACATTAAATTCCAAAGTGCTCTCTTTAAATGTCACACAAAACAAATTTCCATTGTATAATTACACTGATAGTTGTATGTGAGGTGCTCAGAATGATCAATAATAATTTGTAAATTACTTGGAAAATTTTTGACTCAGAAGTTAACACAGATATTAAATTCTTCTCTCACTGGGAGACAACAGTGAATCAAGTGCAGCATGCATATATAAAATTAAAAGAAAATCAAACCGATGTTTAAAATAGAAATCAGCTCCTTCTCTAAGCTCACTGTAGGAAAAATCACTCTGAAACATTGTTTTACTACATAAAGCACATCTGTACAGTATTATCATTTCTAGAGGTATTTGTATGCATGTGGTATCAGAGAAGTACCTAGGTACAGAGAAATTGTGTGTGTAATTTTATACGATAATCTCCTTTTAGGGTATCAGATGTTTCTTTTAAGACTGTATTAATGGTTTTCAGTTGCCATCAGAATAGAAAAACTTTTTTCCTCTTATGTCAACACCGTTTCATTCAAATTTTTTTTTTATTTATCAAATACATTCTTCTCTTCAGTATCATGTTATATTTTAATAATATGAATAGACCATTGAATATCTTTGTTCCTTCTTCTTGTTGTTCTAGGTAGTATTACTACTATTACTACTTATAAAACCCCTAACATAAATAAGGAAGTTCAGAGAAGCATGCATGTAACTCTTCAGTAAGTCTCATTTGAAATCTTGAACATTTAAATAATCTTACAAATTGAAGATGTACTTCTTTAATATTTATTAAGTCCCTAGAGACTCATCTATTATTACAGTTCTAAAAAAATTCAAAATTACTCTGATCACTTAATTCAAGATTTCTAATTCTACTTTTTAAATAATTCTGTCTCTCCTGGAAGTCAGAGGTATGAAATGATCAAGAAAACAGGGCTTGGCAGTTTATTTAACCCTATTCTAACCTAACAATAGGGAGGTAGGTTATTTATGAGTATGAATGGGTACTAAAATATATAATTGAATTTTTTACTTATTGATGCAACCGATTTCAAATAAGTTCTCAAAATTTGCATCATTAAAATATACTTTGAGATAAGACATCAAAAGGAGGCATTTAAAATGCCTACAAGTGAAAAAAAAAAACATTTTGTCATCTTATGCTGTAACCTTACTCCATTTTTCCTAGCTCTGCAAAACACACTGCCATATTTGTAAGCCCATGTCCCCTAATTCCCATTAGTTAGTATTAAAATTGTTTGTACTTCAATTATTTATGAAAAACTTCCCCACAAAGATTTCACCTTTATGAGAAGAATCATTTTATTTTGTGTTTGAGCAGTAACCGCTCATGTCTGAGCAATTAAAGCAGAATGTTTCAGTTTAACATCTCTAACACAAGAGAACACTAAATGTGCCTTTTCCATTAGGGATCAAAAGTAAACTACAGCAATAAACAGGAAAGCAATTTCAGCAATGCATCAGAGGATCAGGTGTGCTGTTATCACAGACACAGACACATGTACACAGGCCCTGGAGCAGTCAGCTCTACAGTGCTGGGTAAAATCTGAATGAGCGAGAAATGGCACTTGAGCAATTACTGGCTTTACACTTCTTAGGCTCACTGGTACTCTGCAATTGACCTCATTTAGAAAGATTTCCTGTTTGTTTTTTTTTTCAAAGGCTTTGTTTTTAGGTTTAACACAACACAAAACCTTTTAGTATCTTCAGTGCTATGCATACATCTTGGAAAAGTATATATTATGTTTCTTTAGCATTATTTCAGGTGATAACACATAATACATCTTTACATACGTTTTTTTTCTTTTTTTAACACATTAGAAAACACTGATCTATCTTAACAAAAGGTATTCTCTTCACTAGTGTTTGGAATAATATTGAGGCTGACTCTATAAGGTGGATTATCTTCCCTTTTCTGTAACAGCCATTTAGAGCCCAGCACACATAGTCAACTTTTAGAGTACTTGATTTATCATGTTTTACCATTTCGTGATACAGGTCCAGTACCTTCAAGCAAATACTTCATCCATAACTTGGTTAGGAAAAAAAACCACCTTTAATTTCAACATACATTTTCCTTCCCATGTACTGCAATATTTAAAACAAACAATTTATTTTTCTCACATCTTTTAGTGTAAGAATAACAAAAATCAGGGCCAGTGCTGTATAGACATAAAGGTGCAGTGATTATCTCTGAAATTAATCGACCAGATCAACATTTAGCTTCTACAAGTGTAATAATGCTAATATTAATGTGTCTTATTTTGATAAGAAGGGTTGATGTTTGGGGTTTGAGGTTCTCTTAAATGGATTATTGGTCAATGACTGCCTCTGGGAGCATGATTTCAAGACTATCACACAGAATGAGGGAGAATAAAATGCGTTCTCAAAGACCATTCAAGAATTACTTTAAAAATATAAAAGTATTCTCACAATGGAAATTATATTCATGAGATGTTGAATCAATCTATTCTCATCTGTCCCACCTTTTTACTTTCATAAATGTACTCATTTATTTTTTTCACTTAGAAACTTGAAGGTTTATATACTTGAAGTCTGTGAGTCTTTACTCTGGTGAGACTTCCTCTACCAAGTCACACAAGGTCTGGTTTGAGTTGGCAGGAAGTTTAAAAATTCAACAGAGGAAAACTTTGGAAATTAGCCCTTTCAGAAAAGAAGACTTTATTTTTTGAAAGATTCTATCAGTATGCAAAATTCTTCCCCTAAACCCTACTTGAGTGCTTTAAAAGATAAGCAGTGAAATTTCAAAAGATATAAAATAAATGGAACCTGTATACAGTATCTGGTATTCAAGTACTCTGGATTATTCTTTAAATGATTGCTATTCAATCCCTTAAAAGTAGCTTACTTTGTGTATAGTAGCAACAATGACCAGTAAACTTTGAACGGTTTCTGTAGAAGAGTAAGAAAAATCACCTCTAAAACTGTGACTCTTCATTTTCCTCTTAGGACATGGAGTTTATGTAAAAATGAAAGAACTTCAGCAGAATGAATAGTGACTTGCAGAATGTGAAATAATGTAGGATACTTGAGAGTATTCTTTAAAGAAAGAGGAATAAATGTAGGAAACCTACTAATAATGGTGATGAAAGATTAGCCACTATGGCTAAAGAGATGTTTTTGTAATCTAGATTTAAAACACCTTACCTTTTGGTGGATACTGGAAGTACAGTTTCATTTTACTACTTGATTACTATTGAAAACTGATTAATTAATACACCGTCAAGAGTTCAGAGTTTTAGGATTCAACTTAGGAAAATGTTTCTTCAAGGAATTTTCTGCTAGATCTTGAAAGTCTAGATTAGTTCAAAAAATCTCTCAAATTTACTGATAGAAAGAATCACAAAGGGAAGTTATAAGTAAAAAAATATTAGGATGATCTACAGCGTACACATAAGGTTTAGAAAGGTTTTAAATGTTTCATTAAGTTCTAAAAGTCTTGAGATATTAATGTGTCTGATTCTTATTGGTAGCATATCTTTATTAAAGAAGCAGATTGCTGAAGAATCTAGTGGTTCTCCTTTTTTTTTAAATTTTATTAAAGACTGTATTTCTGGAGGAACTTCATTTACCTCCTTTTAAAATTCAATTAAATACAAAGTACTGTAGAGTCCTACCTTTTGCTCTGCCTATACGGTCATTTCTATGTTCTATTATGCAAACTAACAAGCATCAAATGTTTCAAACACTTCCTCACAGTAACATTTGCAGTCTGTAAATTAAAGACTTGAAATTCTCAGGAGTACTTTTAATAATGCTTTGATTATTCTATTTCATCCTATACTTTAGTTTTCAAGGTTGTGTGGAAACAGCAAATGACCCAAAAAAAGGGTAATTTAGGTCAAGTATATATTTGGAAGAGCTGTAAGATTTAGTGCACCAAAAATTACAATATAAAATATAGATGAAAATTAAATAAATTAAAGCAAAGATACAGATATATGAAATAACTGAGGAATTAATGCATTCAATGTACACTTTCAGCACATTATGTAGCTAGGAGAGCTCCAAAGCTATTTCCAAGTGTATGGCTTATATATTTAAGTTAACTGAGAAACTCATGAGACTTTGGACAGTTAAATTACTTTTAAGGAAGGAATATAAGCTTTTTCATTACTGTGGGTTTTTTTTTTTTCTTTTCTTTTTTCTTATGCAGAAAAGGCTTTGAAATTACATATAAAAATATCTGTCTGTCAAATTCACCAGCTTTCTTTCTCTAGATCACTTCTGGGGTGGCCAATGATAAGTGGACTCATATATTTATAGGGCTCATATAGGTACACATAGGATACTTTTGCACCTGTGAGAGTCACGACTGTTACTGATTAATGACAAAACATTTGCCCATTTTTGGGCGCTCCAGGGTGCTTTGTTCAGGCCAGATTTGCATCCCTTGAGGGGGTGTTTTTGGGTATGCAGTGGCTAGTCTGCATACACAGAGGAAGTGAACTGTTACTCTCTGGAGGCTGCAGAGGAGACCTTGGGGATGATAATAGGTAAATCCTGCAAGGCAAGATGGTGCCTCATATGATGCTAATTGCACTCCCTTACACAACTCATTCAGTTGGAAAACTCCCCCTCTCCTTCCCAGGAGAGTCTGCTAGGGCTTTATCAGCTCAATTTTGACCGCCCTGATGTGAGGCAGCTGTCAGGTCTCAGAAGGTGTCATAAATCCAAAGAGCACCCAGACTAATTTCTGAGGCCTTCCACCAGAGGACTAGAGGATCCCCAACCAAGACAGGTACAGGCAGGCATATTTTGAAATATCAGACTTTGTGTTTTGCAGGCTTTTCCCCAAACTCCCAGTGGATCGAGACTTTGTCTATGACTTCAATCAACAGACATCTAGGCTGCAACAATCAAGTCTCTTCACAAGATCTACAGATAGTGATGTTGTTACTCTCTTTTTTTCTCTCTTTCTTTTTTTCTCGCTTTCTTTGTTCTCCCTTATAATTTTCTTAAGTAATATTTTTATGCTTTCATATGCTATTATTGTAGATAATAATAACTGAAGCAGATATGTATCTGCTTTCTGTTGCACCCAAATTGTTCTAAAATAAACTGTACACATATATAGTTTCAAACATTGAACATTCAGTGTCTTGTCACTCTGATCCACCCTCAGGGATCCATTAACAAAAACCTGGGTTACTCTTACCTTCATCTCAACTTTGGTCAGTTTGGGATTTGTGACCTTTGTGTATCATTATTTTGTGGCCGTATGAAAAACAAACCTTCCAGATGCTTTGCTTTTACACTTCACCATTTTACTATTGTTTTTTTATTATTTGTTTAGCTATTGTTGGGACAGTAATTCCTAGTACCTGCAAGGGCACCACTGCCTGCCTCGCTGAAGCCATGCCCATCTTAAAAGCCCTGTCCTGCACAGCAATTGGCCCCACTGGCCTTGCCCTATCCCAGTCCCCAGAGAGATGTCTGATAACCTGGATTTGAGCTGTCCCTGGATGACCTTCATTCTGTTCTACTCTCTGTCTGGGGGCAATAGGATGAGCTCTGATCTGTCACCCTCCCACAAAGTCTGCTAATCACAGAAGCACAGAATGGGTCAGGTTGGAAGAGACCACAGTGGGTCAGCTAGTCCAATCTCCCTACTCAAGCAGGGTCGTCCTGGAGCACATTGCACAGATTTGTTTCCATGTGGTTCTTGAATATCCCCTGTGAGAGACATTCCACAGCCTCTAGGGACAACCTGTTCCAGTGGGTGGTCACCTGCTCAGTGAAGAAGTTCCTCCTCATGTTCTGGTGGAACTTCCTGTGCATCATTTTCTGACTATTGCCTCTTGACCTACTCCTCAATACCACCAAGCCTGGCTCCATCCTCTTAACACCCTCCCTTCAGGTACTTATGTACATTGATGAGGACCCATTTTAGTCACCTCTTCTCAAGATGGAGCAGGTCCCTCTCCCTCTACCTTTCCTTGTAAGAGGGAGATGCTACAATCCCTTAACCATTTTGTCACAGCCTACTGGACCTGCTCCAGGAGCCTTGTATCCTCTCTTGAACTGAGAAGCCCAGAACTGGACACAGCAGCCCAGGTGAAATCTCTCCAGGGCTGAGTAGAGAGGCAGGATCACTTCCCTTGACCTGCTGGCACCCCTCTTCCTAATGCACCACAGGAAACCACTGGCCTTCTTGGCCATCAGGACACACTGCTGGCTCAGTGCTGTCCACCAGGATGCCCAGATCCTTCTTTTCCACAGAGCTGCTTCCCAGCCTGTTGTGGTGCCCAGGGTTGCTCTTCCCCAGGTGCAGGACCCTGCATTTGCCTTTGTTGAATTTCAGGCAGTTCTTCTCTGCCCCTCTCTCCGCCCTCTGAAGGGCAGCACGGCCCTCTGGGGTATCGGCCCCTGCTCCCAGCTCTGTGTCAGCAGTGAACTCTCTGAGGGAGCACCTGCCCCTTCATCCAAGGCACTGATGGGGAAGTTAAACAATACCAGGCCCAGTGTCGAATCTTTTGGGACAGCACTAAGGCAGGCCTCTAGTTAGATTCTGTGTCACTGATTACAGCCCTGTGGGATCAGCCAATCACTCAGTTCTCCCTCCACCTCACTGTCCACTCATCCAGCCTGAATTTGCCCATGAGGATGTTCTGAGAGACAGTGACAAAGGCCTTGCTGAAGTCAAGGTAGACAATATCCACTGCTCTTGCTCCATCTGTCCACCCACAAGGCCCCCACCATGTTCCCAGGCACCTTGACAAATTCTTGTATTTATTACTTTTTTGTTGGTTTCCTTTTTTTTCTGTAATATCTTTAATGAATATTCCTGTGATAATCTTGAACATTATGCCAGTACTAACAAAAATTTTGTAAAGACAATTTTCATTCACAGAATATTTAAATTGCAAGCCACGTGAAGAGAGTACATTGACTCATCAGGAGTAGTGTATATAGTGCACACATAAGAATGGTGCAGCAGGACGGCTGGATAAACAGCAAGTTTCTAATGTGTATGTTTAATTTGAAAATCAGCAATTTCTACTGCATTGGTAGAAGCAGTATATTCTTTGACTTCAAAATAGATCAGAAGCCCATATAAAGAGAAAACTACAGATTTTTCAATTCTTGAAAGATAAAGTAAGCAACAGGCAAGAACCCAAATCAAATGACTAAATATTCTTTTTTGGTGCGTCAGATTTAGAAACATGAGATTTTCTCATTGTTATTCACCCCAATTTCAAACAATTTTCAGTAAATTTATGTAGAAGGAGATAAATCAAAGTGTCCCAAAGAAAATCAAAAAGCCTAGTAATAACTAAAAGTAATAAAATCACATATCTATAAGAGATTTACCTGTGTTTTACGTAGATTAGTAAGAGAAGAGGAGTGGTAAAATATGAGCATATTTTTCAGTCGTGAAAAACCTGTTGGAATGGGTTTTTTTCAATTGCAATCAAAATTTACAAGACATGCAAGGGTTTCTGATGGCCTTAAAAATAAAATAATATGATACTGAATTGATTTAATTATTATGTAAATTGATAGAAGGCAAAACACCAATTTCTTCCCTGCACAACACACTGTAAAATAACCACATAAAAGGAGAAGTAAACATAGCAAGAAAGAGACATTTCAATGTTCTTGAAATTGAAAGGCATAGCAGTTAGCTGGGTGCCATTTCAATGTCAGTTAACGCTGATTAAAACCAAAACCACAGATGACATGCACAGCTGCAATAAATTGACTTTATCTGAGCTGCAGTAGTTGCAAGGATATACTATCTGTTCCCCATGTTCTGCCTGAGCATTTCCATATTGTAGAATTCTCTTTTTCACATTTCAGTGAAGTTAACACAGAACTTAGGATGCAGTTGCTCAAATACAAAGGTCCATGGAGACCTGTGGAAAGTCAATGCATAAAATATATAAATCAAATCTCTAATTAAGGTACAGATTTTAAAGTAATTTGAAAAATGTCTTTCCTGTAAACTCTAGGAATTTAACACTACTATGTATTACAAAACATTTTCGGTTCCTCCGTTATATGACAGAGAAACCCTGAAGCTCTTTAGGTTTTCAAATATTATGAAGAATTTAAATTTCCCTTTGTAAACCCTAAAAAAGAAGGGCTTATCTATTGTATAAAAAATAAAGAAATAGTGTGAGAAAGCACACCTCCACCAAAGAAGAGGAGACAATATGAAAAAATGTAAATTCACCCCAATTTTGAAATCATTTCAATACAGCAGAGTTACCTGAGAATCCAAAGAAGCACCATTTAAACCAAAAATTAATTGAAAAATATTACAAATAAAAACATTTATGATCAATTTCTGTAATCAGAATTTATCTATTTCTGCATTAGTGAATACATATTAATTTTAATGAAAATAAACACATTGATAAAGACTGCTAATTTCTAACTATATTTTATAATATGAGTAAATAAAAATTTGCTGGCAAGTATGCCTATAAATTCTCAACAGTTTCATGCTTCATGATATGAAAACTGTCTCAACAGTTTTCATTATCGATACTGATGAAGTTACAGGAGGCAAGATTATTGCTATTTTTTTCTTACCAAGCAGAGGCATGTAGACAAATATCCAATTACTCCCAGAAGAGCTAGTAATTTAAAGGTTTATGTATTGTAGGTATTATGTCAGCAGGAGGTTTACAAAGCTGGGGGATAAGAACGTATCTGATAATCGACACAAAGAGTACAGAATTTATGGGCCACCAGGAGAGTAAATTCAGCGAATTTGCTGAAATCAGCTTCTACTGGGAAAACACAATTCCAGCAGGGAGAAGATTGCAACTGCTGACTCACAGCCCACCTACTCAAGAAACCCACTGACTGAACAGAAGAGAAAGACTAAACATGGGACTAATTAGCCTGAGATATGAGGAAATCAGTTAGCCAATAGAATAAGAGAACTATTCAGCCAAGGGGCATTAATTCCTTTATTAGCTAAAATGTATAAATAATGAAAAACTTTCAGTGACATTGGGACATCTACCACCATCTACCACCAAGAAGCCCAGGCCGAAGCACCAACAGCATGCTGCTGGATCCACTGTAACAAGGTGATGACTGTCTTCTGCTTTCTGTTCCCTTCCACCACCTACCCCCCACCTCTTCCATTTCTTTCTATTCTTCTACCTCATATTTATCATTAAATCAAAGCCATAATTTTTACTTTTCCATATGGTCATGTTTGCCCCTTAGTTCGGGCAGAAGCATCTCTCACTAATCAGATCTTAAATGATGGAAAAAATTGCTTTGATATATTTTGAATATATTTTTTTACATCTATCTGTTTTGATGGGCTGTTTTACATTCTTTAAGTGTAAAAAAAAGAAAAAAATGTGATGCAGAATATAATTGTAAGGAATTAGATCTGAACACTCCATGATCTAAGCCCTTTGTATACTGTATGAACATGTGTAATGAGTGTGTACTCAATGTTAAACTACATTTTGGTAAATTTTCTTATGCAAATTTTAGTAAACTGTTTCAAAGTAGCTTTTTTAATACTGTAAGCTGGTTTGTATTTCCTGGAAAATTTCAATAGAATTATTCACTGATTTGACACAAAAATAGCAAGCATGAAAAGATAATCTGAATAAAAATATGACATTATGTGCAAACTATTTTTTTGCCCACCTCTATACGAACTTCAACACCATTTCAATCATATCTGGTATTTACTGGCTTAAAAAATCAGCTAAATATAATGGACACTAACACCAATGCCAGTGAAAAATTAATTAGACCTTTATATTAAGAAAGATTACCTACTAATTTCATTGAGAAATCTATCAAATCATACTTATAAAATTAAAATACACTTCACATTCTAGCTAAATAACCAGGTAATCAATAGTTTAGAACATTCTCATTCCAGCTTTACAGTTATTTTTGTTTGGAGTATTTTGGTTTTATTTTTTGTTGGTTGGTTTGTTCATTGGTTGGCTGCTTTTTTAATCCTGTGCAGTTAACTTTTCAAACTCCGGTAGACTAGGAAAAATAAGACAGTTCATTATAATTCTGATTTTGAGCAGAGATGGAAGTCTACACTGACATCATGAATAACAGGCACATTTATATTTAATAAAAAGTCTAGGTTCTTATGTGGCAAAAATTTTGTACAAATTATTACCTCTTTTAAAATGTTTTGAAAAATTGTAAGTATTTCTGAAGACAGCTCACCATGTGAATCTGTATTTAAAATGTATCATATAATTCTATTGAACTTTTTCTAAATAAACTGTGTCTACCATTTAGCAGGTGCCAAAATACCTGATTAGCCTTGAAGATCAAAATTATCACATGATAAAGAAGGAACAGAATTTTTTGCATATAGATTTCCTTCCAAGAACCACACACTGAATACATTATACCATTAACTGGATCTGTTAATGGTGCAAGGTGCTTCATACTTTCAGGATGAGATCAGAATTACACAGGATTATTAATAGGGTTATATTTTACCAATTAGTACCTTCAGATATTTACAGAGACAGAAACAATTATAAATGAGACATTGAACTGTGGAAAATGTTATTATAAAGCCAATCTGGACCAACATACACTTTATCTTTGTGTATTATTTGTTTGCAGAAATTTTCATTAGTTTTCTACCACTTATTCAAACCAATCAATTCATAGAATATCAGTGCCAGAAATGAACATTTTTATCTGTTGTTTAAGTAAATGGATAAATGGATGGATTTTACCTGTGAAGTTTTGTTCAAAACTCATTTCACTAATTTTGGGCTGGAACTGTGAAAAAGGCTAGATTTGTAACACAAGTATTTCTGTCCCAGTTTGCTCCAAATTTTTCATGTCTTGTGGAAGTAATGTGAATTATACCAGAATCAGGGTTTCTTTCATTTTGTATTCAAGCTAGGTCTGATAGTAGATTTGAAAAGCTTGGAAGAGGTTTTCATTAGTTCTTTGGGGATTAAAGAACTAATCAGGCACACTGGAAACATGGCTTTCGTTGTAAGACAGACAGAACACCAGCAATTAGTTGCAAAGGTTCTAAATGCATAAGGATGGCACAATTTGCCATATTGAATGTGTTTTGTGAACAAATGAACTGATTTGTATCCTGTTGAAGGACTATGGAGATTTAGCCACTTAACACAAAAAATTTCAGATTTTCTTTTTTTTAATTTTTTAAACAAATTGTGTATTTTCTAATGTGCTTTTTCACTAAATAGAAGATACTTTTTATCCAGGGATGAAGTGTATGAAATCTAGGTTGGGTAAGATGACTCAGATACTACTTACACATTTCCGTGCTTTACAGACTCTTAGGGAATGGTGGAGTCTCTTGGATGACATCTCCTTTGACCTTCAAGTAACTGCAGTACTGCTGAGGCCAGTGTTCATGGGGCAAAAGGTTCTTCTAAACTTAAATGCTATAATAAATCACATAAAAATAGGCATAGCAAACCAGATCTGTGGTTCATTGAATCCAATATCTTGTTGTACTGGCATGCAATAGCGGTTTCAGAGGCAAAGGAGCAAGATACACCATTTATTTCTCCAAAGTGCAAGTTGTAAAGTCTGGCTTTTACTCTGCCTTCACAAAAGCATTCTCCCTGGCATTGTGAGGGAGTGAATAAAGTGCCTGGCACATAGACAAGATCTGCAAAATCTCTTGGGACTTTACTTGCTCTTTGCAATTAAGGTGTAATTAAGCTGTGTCAGATCAAATGCTGAACTGAGCTCTTCACAGATACTACACACACACATACACACACACAAAGATATATATAAATATATACACACACAGATGTAATTATCATTAATAACAATATGTACATTTGACAGTTAAGAAGAGATGATGTTGCAGTTGAAGCAGGCATTTGGGAGTTAAACTTCTGCTTTTGGGTGCTCTTAAGATCTTCTCACATAAGTTTAGACCAAACACTGTTTGTTTCAGTGTTTTTCAGAAATAAAACTGAGTCAGATTTGTTTGTCAAATTCCCATATGACTTAGCTGTTTAGCAACTGTAAAACATCTGGAGGTATGCACTTTCACCTCAGAAAATACTGTTACAATTGCATAGCCAATACAGTCCTGAAATGAAATTGGACTCTTCTGCAATTAACATATTTCTTGACATAATTTCAATTAGAAATCTTTAGTATCAATGCAGATAAAGGATCTAGAAATAATATTTGACTTCCAAAACCCATGCAGCATTTGAAAGGCTGAAAGTTGATAGGAAGTGGAAGAAGTGTGATTAAAATTAATCTGGGAACCATTGTGAGGTTCCAAGTCATTCTAACTTCCTATACTAAACCTTGAATTTTTCTCTTCCATAATATAATACCACTTCTGACAGCAGAGGATTAATTGCATGAGGAAAACCCCTGATGAAATACTTATAGCAGAAAAGTGCACAGAATTTCCTGCAATTTTTTTTCATGGTCACCATATGTCTTTTCTATTTCTGTATCTTTATTGGTAAATTACAAAGAAAAACAAGGGTTATGCAATGCATTTGTTGAATTCATGACCCTCAAAGCCTAACTTTGTTACAAGACAAATAACCATACAAATGTTCCTCCTATTTCACTCAGAGTAGCTGTATTACCCTGAATTTCATTTAGGGTATTAGCTATAAATGAGAGGACCTGTAACATTGGTTGCTGCTCCAGCACTTCATCCTGGTGCAAACCTTATGGTTTACTGGTGTCTGGTGGTATTAAAATGCTTTTCAGCCATGCTATCAACTTCCATATAAAAAAATAAGAGAGAAAAGAAAATGCCTATTTCCACATGTGCAACTGTCAGCATCTTGTCCAAACCTCTTAGTTTGCTTGTGTACAGATTACAGCTGATTGGTTTTCAACACTTTAAGAGCCTAATTCCAGCTATTGCCCATTTTCCTTATCTCAGTTTATTATTTTCACTGTTGAAATGCAGCCTTTTGGACTGGAAATAGGTAATTAATAATTTAGCATTGAGCAGTGAGGAATACTTGCCATAAGGGTTTGTTGTGGGGGGCTTGTTTGTTTGTTTGTTTGAGATGTTTTAGCTCGCTTGTTTATTTGTTAAGTTTTATGATTCTCTAATACTTTCTGCAGAACAGATGACTGTACAGCCAGTCACACATGTAGGAGAGAATAAGTCAGCCCCCTGGCTTCCTCACTGAGCCAGTAATGTATTCTTTCCAGATAGTCTAAAGCATCAGTATATCCATTCCAATTCCCTTTTAGGCAAGATGCAAGATGGCACTTGATATCCTTGGAACCACCTATTGGCAGACATTAAATTTACTTAACAGATCTCTTTATAATACAATATGGTCTTCCTTAACATGACCTACTCCTTTATATTTAGATGGAAAGTTTGTGATAACTTTTTATTGTGCCATTGTTGCTTTTTTTTTTTTTTCTTTTTGTTTTTAACATAAAAAATGAGTGAGAATGAAGGGAGCATTTTTGCTTGAATTGTTTTTGCATCCCTGTTTGGTTTTATAAGATGGATTTAAACTCTGGTTTTCTCTGGTGTCTTGAATAAATTGTATTTGGAGCACACATATTTTACCCCAAAAACAGGAAGAAAGAAGTTGAATCATTTACTGTACAAGTTAATACATATTTCTTCAGAGTGATGAATAAATCTTTTAATTTATAATGCTTTATAGAACAAATAATTAAATTGACCATGTTTTAGAGAGAAAAAAATTAAAGATGAGCACATTTATAATCCCAGTTCAAGCTCAGTGCTCATGCTGATCACTGACATCAAGGTAAGTATAACACATGTCTTAAACAGGTCACCTTTTTAAGCTGCTTCTAAAAGATAACCAAAGTTGCTATTTCACTGAAATTATGTCATTTCAGTGACATCATAATATTTCCCTTATTTCCCTCTGATGACTGAGTTAGATAGGGTTTTAATATCTATTTCAAAAGGAAAGGGAAAAAAAAGTGCTAACATTTTAATTTTCCTAATTCTATGTGGCTTAAATGGATATAAGAAAGCTTTTCTTCAGCATATTAGGTTTGAAACATAGATTCATTTCTTGATGAAGTCCAAACTGATAGAAAAATGTATGTAGAGCCTATCTGTTAGAAGTTAGTATCAAATATGAGACGGCCTAAGCTTCTCCACTTAGGTGTATACGGAGGCTCTTCATATCAGGTTTATGAAAGGCTGGGCTAAGAACATCAGTGAAATGTAGAGTAACTCCAATCATGCTAGTCATTTCCTCCTAAGAGAAAGCTGAAATGGAACTACATTACAGAACTATAAGAGGTTCAGGTGGTCATCTCTTCTCTGTATCATGCACTAAAAAAGGATGCAAAAGACAAAAAATAAAACACTCCTGGTCTGTGATCTGGAATTATGTATTTCTTTTCTTCTCCCCTCCTCCCCTCCTCTCCCGGTGTATTGGAATAAGCAGTATTAGATAATGAACGGTGAAAAATATGAAATTCCATTTAAAAATGTGGTTTAGGTAAGGTTTACATGTTCCAGTAAATTCTTTCAAAACATAATAATTGACAATACTTTACAAGAAGTAATGAGTTTTAGGAGAATCTATAGCAAGTTTCATTTAAAAAATTCAGGATACTTTAACTTTTAGGCAATAATTTCAGGAAAAAGCAAGGAATATCCATCAAATGTACTGTAATGATCACAGATAGCCTTCCTGTTGTAATTCCAACATCCTGGAGTAAATAAATTTATAGAACCACTCTTTTCTGGTAACAGATAAAATTCTGTGCAATGAACTCAACTTCATATTCACCTCTCTTTCTCTGGAAAATAGTGGTGGCAGGGCACTGCGTTTTGGTTCTTTGACATGTCCATTGTAGGCTACTTAAAAGCAGTTTTGATGGGGCAAAGGAGGAAAGTTTTCAGACTCTCCAGCCATATTAAATTCTATGATGCAGCAGCTGTCCATGGAAGCACATCAAAGAGGAATGAAAAGGCTATCCAGGGGAATACAAAATGGCACAAATATGATACAATGGCACAAAAAAACCCCAAACATTGAGGAAGATTTTTAACCTGCCAAACCTACTCTTTTCAGAATGCTAGCTCTAGAACCTAACTCTAATCAAAATTTCTGCAAGCTTAGACCTCTTTCTCACGTCTTCTAGGCAACATGCAGTCAAGTTTCAGACAGTAATATCACGACAGGGACTTTTAGAAGCATTTCAAGAGGAATAAAAAATAGCAAAATTGTGAGACATGAATAATTTTCATTGCAGCTTCTCTGTTTAAGCAAGTAATTTAGTCTAAAAAGAAGTCTTATGAATTTGTAGCAACTAATTCCTTAACAGCTTAATAATCATAACAGCAATATACACATATAAAATGTTTTACTTCTTGAGGCAAATAAGATGACATTACAGTTCAGTATTGAATCATAATTGAATCCTGTGCAATCTCACAGGAATTTCAAAGTACGCCATTTACATATTTACCTAACAACACAGAATTGAATTGAAAGACAGTAAAATTCTGCCAATGTTTGGTTGAAATATGTTATGTAATCTGGTTGATCCTACAAGACACCTAAACCTGGATAAAACTAATTTTGCGTGCTAATCATTTTTATTCAGGCTACATCAGACAAGTAGGGGAAGTTTAACAAAGTATTACATTTTTTATATCCTATATTTGTATATTTAAATTTAGGGCAGATTTTCATCACTTGTGATTCTTGTTTTCAACAGCAACAGCAGTAGAATATGTAGCTTTCTGTAGTGTAGCTATTCTAATTCCTGAACATACAAGAAGAGAAAAACAAAGCAAGCAATAAACAGTTCAACAGGCTTGAGAGAGAATATTTGCTTTATTTTCTTTTGTTTAAAGTTTAAAAAAATCAGCTGTAATGTTAAAAAGAGGCTCTAGGGTATAACAACAAAAAGACAAAAACCAAAATCAAAATAATTTAAGTTATATTTAAAGCTGAACTTTGTTTAACAACCAGTTTTAATGCTTTTTTCTTCAGAAAAAGACATGGTTTGTCAGGTGTAGAGACACACTATCATGGCAATAAGGATGAAATAGATGACTGCTTCAGGTTTTGTCAAGAACACTAGTATATATGATCCTACACTTCCAAAATAACTTCCACAAACACTAGCTTGAGAAACGTCCTTTAAAAAAAGCAAAGAAAGCTTTATCTTTGCATTCTATGACTCCAGAAGCTGTTCTAATAGAACCCAAAATACCAGTATCATGATGCTAAACTAAACTTATTCTTAATAAAAACAACAATGTTGTATTGAAAAGGAAGATTATACAGTTTATCTAGATTACTCCATTCTGGAGTGGGAGGGGTGGAAATGCCTAAAATATTGACTAGATTTTACTTTGTCCAATGAAAACATTGACATGTCATGACACTTTTATCAAATTCTCATTTAAAGCAGATACTGACTTCATAGAACTACTTTTTTGTTTTGCTTTCTTTTTTCCTTTCTCTTTTTATTTTAGTGGTACTTTGTGAGAAATCTTCATGATCTAAAACAAATATTTCCACCTCATTTTGTAGCCAGATCATATTTTATATTTATTTACTGATAATCAGATGATACAGCATTCTTCTTGTTTTACACAAACTTTTATTCAATCTCCAAGGATTAGATCAATATTTTGATAGCTCAATGTATTTTCAAATAATATTAATATGTTAAGGAACTTGAGTGACAATTCAATTCCAGTAAGGCAGAATTTATATGATTCTTCATTTTGCCATGGTTGATGGTATAGTTAACACTATTAAGGTTTAGAAACCATCCATGGAGTATAAGCCAGGCTTTTTCAAAACTAAACAAAGTATATCATACTCTAGAGAAATTCAGGTTCTTTGCGAAACCAAGTAGATTCCTTCTCATCAATTACATTCTGATCATTTTGAAAACGCTTTACGAAGAAGAATAACAATTTCTAGCTTTTTGCTTGTTTGTTGCTTTCTTGGTTTGTTGGGGTTTTTTGGTTTTGTCTTTTTTTTTTTTTTTTTTTTTTGACAGGTTATGTGGTTTAATTCTCCAAGAGAGTTTCAGAAAGTAGAAAGCATATCCTCCGCACATTTGAAAACAACAAATGTACAGAAATGTGTACAAACTGTATAATTTCATACTTTACATAAAAAACCCCAAAACATTGACATCATCCAAAATAAAACATATTAACTAAGAGTCAAAGACAAATGAAAGTCTCTGAAAAAGCTGCATAACATAAACCTTTCAAAAATGCCAAGGCATTTGCCAAAATAGACTAAAATATTACCATTGGTATGCTTTCTTTATAGTTTCTGTGTGTTCCCACATGACCTGTAACCATTGCACACTTTCAAATCACCTATTATAAAGTTTAGATATCTTAAATTCAAGACACAAACAGACAAAAGCAAATTATGCCCGAGAACAATGCTTTTTGATATCTGACATGCAACCAGACACGAGAGACAGCTTAAGTTTCTTGCAGCAGCTACATAGTCTACCAGATCACTAAAACATTCTGAAAATAGGCTATATCAATAGTACTGGATTTTTGCCTTCATCTTTATAAAACATTAATTCAATCTTCTGCTTGTATAGGACAGCTAATTGAAAGCAGAGGAGGCATGAGACAAGAAACCAATATTACACCATGTTTGAGAAAGGATCTATGGGTGATACCTTAATCGACAAAGCCATAAAATAAAATTCAGTAAAGGCTAAAACTGCTGGAAATGCTAGTCATCCAAGCCATGCAGGACAGATATAGAACTGTAATTTGATTAAAAATAGCAAGCATAGATTCACAAAAGGAAATAATAGTACCTCAGAATTTTCAAAGAACAAGCAAAGAATCTCTTAGGAGAAATGCATACGTACCTTATTTAATTTTTATATTGTATTTATTTATATTTTCATACAGTTCTTCAGAAAAGATACTTTGATATTACTTACTATATGTAGCCTTCATGCATACTGTATACATTGCTAACATAACAAGTTGATTTTTTAAACTATGTATTCTGTTTGCAGAAGGAAAGGATATTAAAAACTAATTTCTTCTTCAGGAACATAGAAAAGGGTAAAACAAACTTTTTCAGATTTTAAAATAACCTTATTCTTTATTTCTGTGAATGGGAATAAGATATCCTTGTGGCATTTAAGAACCTGCATTTCTGGTTTAGATCCCACCAACAGACAAGGCACAGCAATCAAGTGTTAGCAATCATCAGTTCTTTCAAGACATGACATAATTAGAGGGCAATACATCACACAGAGTTTATTTATTTATTTGAGAGTGGTGTGTGTGTGTGTGTGTGTGTGTGTGTGTGTGTGTGTGTGTGTGTGTGTTTGTGTGTGATTGTTCGTACACACATACTTGATTATAAACATAAGGTTCATTTATTTATTCTCAAAGTTCTGAGGATGTTTTTGCTATGTCTCCCTTTTAATAAAAAAAAAAAAAGTTACTTGTCATATACGGTCCACTTTCTGGGAAAAAGTACTCATCATTCTGTTAACTGTGGTCAATTTTTCAGATTTTCTTCAGATGTATTTTTATTGTGTCTCTCCTGTGCTTTTGAATTTTTGGTGTAAATTTTATTTGAAGTTAACTGAACACAGTTTCAGCATCATTAGAAAATCACTTTAAGGTAAAGGTAAAACATGGCTTACAAGAGTTGCACCAACCTTCAGAACATGTTTCTGAAACAGATATTGTAAATTGACCAGGAGTCTTAGGTACAGCAGAGCTTTAACTCTGTACCAAGATTTGTACCAGAAATATATATATGAGACTAAATGTTGATACTTTCAGGGTTTAAAGGTGAGGACAAATGAGATTCACAGTACAAAAAAGCACATTAAAATACTGAAATTTCTAGGAGCTAGCTGTAATGTAAATTTTTTAAGATAAACTTTACTTTTTTTCTTCAGAGGACTCACTTATTCCCCATACTAATAATTACTATGCAACATTGTCAGGATGTAAGTGAGAGAGAAAAGGGTCCATATGAATTTTTTGTTAAACTTCCAATATGTTTTAGGACCATGAGGTACCTTGGAATGTAGCAAATCTAACATGTACTTCTTTCTCACCAGAAAAGCTAGGGAAGCTTTTTACAACTCAGAGTTTTATTCAAATGTGGGGCTTTTCTTTCCAGCTTGAGAATTTTATCATGTTGAGGTATAGTTCTCTTCTTTCAGCCTCTGCAGATAAACATTATTAGAAAACATTCATGGTTGTTAACCCTTGAATTTAATTATTTTCATTAACTCTATGTCTTTTTGGCAGCTTCTGAAAAGGTGTAGAACATCTGCTAAAGCAACATGTGAAATATGACAACTAATACCTCATAATATAATGGCTGCAAGTGTCTGTTTTACGTGTCATGTTTTTGTACTCTTGAAAAGACTATGTCATCTTTTAATTGCCTAATCAGTGTCCTGGAGTTACTTACAAATGAGACTCCTGTCTTACACTTTGCTTTTCTTAGTTCTTTTGTCAGTTTCATTGTTTATTTTTTTCCTCTTCCTTGTTTTGTAGGGAATTGAGCTATCAAAATTCTTGGTCATGATGCATTTGTTCTTTCAAACTTTGTAGTATGTTTAGAACCCTAATAGAACGCTAAGTTCAATATCTTGTCAATAGGATGGAAATTAAAATAGAGACATTACCTTTCTTCTGTGATTCAGTGTCCTGGTAGCATAGAGTTAATTTGTTCACAGAGCCGTTACAGTGCTGTGTTTTGGATTTGGAATGAGAATGGTGTTTGGTTTTTTTTAAGAAGTTTTGTTTGTCCTAAGTGAAGGAATTTTCCTTATCTCATGCTCTGCCAGTGAGGAGGTGAGCAAAAGAAGCTGGCAGGGAGCACAGCTGGGAGAGGTGACTCTAACTGTCTGAAAGGATACGTGTGGTAGGATGTCCTGCCAAGTATATAAACTGGAGACAGCTGCCCAGAATGGGCAGAGTTGGGTTTGCTTCTGGCATTTGTAGTGGGTGGTGAGCAAGAGCATTGTGCATTACTTATTTTTCCTTTCTTGTTGTCATTACTATTATTATAATTCACCATTATTACTTTATTTTATTTTAAATGAATAAACTGTTCTTATCTCAACTTACAAGTTTTTCTTTGATTCTCCTCCCCATTCCATTGTGGTGAAGTAGGCAAAGAAGGGGGTGTTTGAGTGAGTGGCTGTGTGTTGCTTTGATTTCCAGGTGGGCTTAAACCACAACACTGAATAGTAAGCAGGCAGAAATATGAAGTCATAAGAATAGATTTAAAGAAAGTTCGTAACCTGTTCACCACTACTTGGTAGACAGCAGTGAATAGAGATACACTTTAAAGATATTTTTCAACATTTTTCTTTTTTATTTGGGTGGCCAAAGTTCTAAAGGAAGAGGAACAGTATATCTAAAGAATGACTGAGAATATACAAAAAGGTCTCATCTCTCCAACAATCAACAAATATATCTCTGAGAACTCACTTCTAAAAGACTACATGAGCTTCCCTTATAGAAGTAAAACAAGTAATTTGTTAGGCTTAAATATCTCTTGATAGCCTGGATACTAGCAAGATTACTTTTAGGTCATAGGTTGGACTTGATGATGTCAAAGGTCTTTTCCAGCCTAGTTAAATGTGTGATTCAGTGATGCTTTTGTGAAGACTCAAACTCTTTCATTTCAATACTTTTTAGGTAATAGCTTGGAAAGGGTAAGTATTTTTTGTTTGTTTTACTTAAGAAACCCATAATTTAACACAAAGAGAATGGTATGCTCATGTTATCTTAAATGACCTCTTATCACATAAAATAAATTATTAATTTCAGTTAGAACAAAATGGTATCATGTAAATAAAACTTTAACAGTATTTTCATGGTAGAGACACAAAATGGGAGAGGTTCTCTAAGTTTGTGGTGGAGTTTACATCAACAGAGAACTTTGAAAAGCTGATTTTACAAACTTCTCCAATAATCAATTTCAAATGCTAAATTATTTTTTAATACTATTACTGTTCTCAGAAAAGGAGAAGGGAGCAGAAAAGAGAGGAAAAGAGAGGAAGGAAGCAAGCAAGTAAAAATAGTTGAGGAAAGGAGACTTTTTCTCATTTGATATTGGAATACTTTTCTAAAATAGTTAGATTCACTGTTACTTTAGAAGTAAGATATTTTACCAATGAAATAAATACCTTCTGATCTAATGATCCAAACTGAAGCATACATAATTTTTTCTGTGCCAGAGGGTTAAAATGCAGCTTGGAATTCATTGCACAGAAATTTTGTGCTAAGTTTATGCCACTAAGGAATGAACCCCTTCCCTTCCCTTCCCTTCCCTTCCCTTCCCTTCCCTTCCCTTCCCTTCCCTTCCCTTCCCTTCCCTTCCCTTCCCTTCCCTTCCCTTCCCTTCCCTTCCCTTCCCTTCCCTTCCCTTCCCTTCCCATTTAGCTATTTGATTAAATTTAGAATTTAAATAGCAGACGTACATTAATAAGCCTTTTTATTTTATTTTCCTTGAATAATTCCTTTAAGTTATATAGAGCATAATTTAGATTCACTAATTTATAAAGAAGCGTACAACTTCCCCCAAAACTGATGCTTCCGTAGAACATCTCTCCATCACATCTTAAGAGGGTAATTTAATTAATATAAACTGAAATACACTTCTCAAAGATGTATTCCAAATGTCCAGCTATATTTTGCATCTTTAACTTCATCTCATTAAAAGAGAATCAATTCCTTTCTCTGGCCAAATTCAGTTGTGGGAAGAGTTGGCGGACCTACAACCAATTGACATGGCTATTGCAATTATAAAATACACAGATATGGAAAAAATTGTTTTATTTCCCTGTGTATTTCTAAATGTACTGCTATTAAAATAACAGTTGTTTATAAAAATGGTTAAAAGTTATCTTTTTGTTTCCTGACCTCTGTTCCTTGACACACAGACCTTCTAGGCATTTTGTACTGGTTTTCCTGGGATAGAGCTTTTTTCCCTTATAATTACTTGTATGGAGTTATGCATTGATATGTGACCAAAACACGTAGTCACATTGATGCTTCACTCACTGCTGAGCAAAGTTTACACAGTGTTAAGGACTTCTGTGCTTCTCACACTGAATAAGCTCAAGTTAGGAGGGGACGCAACAGGGACACCTGACCTCAACTGACCACTGGGATGTTCCATAACACATGGCATTATGTCCAGCAATTAGAGCTGGTTTTGACAAGCAGATTTTACCAGAAGTTCTTTTGTAATTTTCACTAAAAATACTAAATCTGTGTGAATTTTCCTGAAATTGGGACCTTTCTGGTCATACTCCTTTCCTTTTTCCCTTAACTCCAGTAAAATAAACTTTTTGCACTTGAAACATGTCTGGTAATTTTTTTAAGTCCATAGCATGCATGATATGTAGAGGTTTGAGGACTTCAAATCTGTGAAATGCAGCCTTTTCTTAAGACTGTTTCCACAAGAATGCTAAATGAACTTAGCCTGCTCTACTGTCCTAATTGAAAACATATGGCTTACTCTGGGTGATGTTTGGAAAAATTTCTCAAATCAGTATTATGAATTAGGTACTCAGATTCTGGGTAGTCACAGGGATTTGGGAGTCTGAAACCCATCTGTTATGTTTCTGTAAAATTTTTTCCTTTTTAGTGTGGTTATAATTGAAATAGGAGGATTAATTAACACATAAAGGCAGGAGAGAGGTCAAAATGCCTTAGAAGTTGGCATATAAGGCTGTTATTGTTGCACAAAAATTCAGAAATATTTTGAGCTCAGTAAAAAAATAAAATTAAGTGCAACTGAATACAACTATCTGTCCAGCTATTAACTTTTTAAAAGTTCTGCTATGGGGACACTGAAATACCCAAATCAACTATACTTTGTCTTGAGGTCAATCATCTGAATTGATTTTATGTTTTATTTAGTGCCATGGGACAAAAACTTGTAAAAAATTAATGTATAGGAAATATCTTGGATAAAATTTAATTTTTGAACTAAAATAATAGCTAATATTTCAAATAGTGTATATTTTGCATCAGTACAGAGAAGAGACTGTGAAAGTTAAAAAAAAAATACATCCATTAAGAAAATAAGGTGGAAAGAAGAAGAAAAGAAATTGCTCAGATAACAAAGGTAATAAGTCTGCTTCTGTACGCATGAAGTTAGCAATAGTTCACTGTCCCATAACGCAAAAAATGAAGCCTACCCAGTGTGAATGGAGTGGCTGGCACCAAGCAATCTCCAGCTACATGACCCAGCCTTGTTGACTTCTGCCATAGTTATGGGGAAAGAATCTGAAAGCAGCTGGAAAGCGACCTTGTTAATATCCTACAATTAAACTAGATGTTCATGTCATAAAACACCTAATATTCTTAATATCTCTTTCCCAATGCTGGCTGACTTCAAATCCTTCTTAGCAAGTTTTTCCTATAATTATTATCCTGTCAGCCTAATATTATTAGATAATTACTATTAGAGATTATTATTATTATTAGACAGTGTTATCAAATGGATTGAGAATAAGCTGAAAATGTTTTCCTTTCTGTCTATACAGCAATAGCAATATGTATAAATATAAATGCACACACACAGAAACACACTTAATCCCACCTGCCCCATACACATATGTAAGAATTTATAGAACATGGAGTCAAGACCTAACATTGTGTATAGTAAATTTGCCACAAACCTGTGCACAGCAGTGTTATTTTGGTAACTAAATTTCCTCAGGCAAAACACAGATCTGTACTTTTGTTCCAAGCATCCTAGAATTTCTGAAAAATTACTACAAAGAGAGGCCATGCTGTATGTATGTACTTGAAAGAGAGAGAGAAATCTTGACATAAAGACCAGAATGAAACCTATGGAAACAGACAACTTTAAATATATTGATATGCAGGCTTGGTTCCACTTGAAATTGAGATCATACGTTTTGACCAAAGAACACAGCCTCTGCATGGATAATTAAATTGCACCTGAGATTGTATCAAAATTCTGCTCCACTCATTTGTTTTTTGCAATGATCGCCATATGTTTCCTTTTTTTTTTCTGGAAAACAACAGAGAGAGTGGGGGAAGAAAGACCAAAAACTGCGTTGCTTTTGTAGAAACTGACAAAAAAGTGGTTTATTTCCTCATTAGTTTTGACAGTCGTCTACTTTATTTTTATTGCTAATGGGTGGGTAGCTTGGTGCATGCCTATGGCTGATCATCTTCACAAAGTCCTCAGCAGAACTAGTTCCCTATATCATTTTGAGATCACTAGATATTCATAAGGACATGTGTCAGTGTACTTGGAAGCAAAGCTGGAGTTGAATTTCTCACAGCAATTCCCCTAAAATATGTTGATAATTGCTAGAAAAATCCTTGCTGTGCAGCAGACAAAAAGAGCCAAGAAAACCCAGACCACAGCTGAAAAAGGCCATCTCTCTACACAATACACCTGCAAGCTACTGGCTCAGTATACGTGGGTTCTGCAAAAATGACACTGGAAAAAGCAGTGGGTTGTGTTTCTCTTACACCTTAGATAGTAACTGTCATATTTATAAAAGGAATAATATCCCCTTTTCTCTTTGAGAAGATTGTAAGGCCTCAAAAAACTCACTGAAAGGGGTTTAAAGTGGTTCTGGTTATTCTGGTAAAATGCACAGTAGAAATAGCAGCCAGATATTCTCAAGGGGTCAAAATAACACAAAGGTTTACTAGTAAACTAAAGAAAATCAGAGAACTCTGGTAAATGGTTCTTTTAATCAACATAAAACACTTATCAAAGCGTTAACTTAGCCCATCCAATTTAGCAAACTTTAAAGCCATTCAATTTTCTCAAAATGTTTGAAGTAGAGGGACTTAGAAGAAAGAAAGAAAGAGAGAGAGAGAAAGGAGGAAAGGAAGAAAAGGAAGAAGAGGAAGACACAGAAAAACCACACATATAGCTACCAGCTCCTGGTTTTCAACAGTCCTCACATTGAAACTTTAAGAGGAAGGTAGGGTCAGGCTACCTTGCTCAGCTTTAAATACCCCTTGGCTTTTGGGGTCCCACCTCCCAGGTGAGACTTCTGGTCATTTAGCCACTCTTAAACTGGACTAGGGAAGAGTAGAGCCCTGCCTCCAGTGTGCCAATGACTGGCAGGCACTGCAGGGCTGGCATACAGGCTCTAGGGCTGGAAGTATATGTGGCAGTTCACTGTTTTTCCAGGGAAAGGCCTTATCTGCCCCTCCCATATACCCATATGCATCCCAAAATGTCTTGAGACATCAATCCATCCAGTCTCTGACAAAGCTTCTTATATATGGAGATTTAACCACCACTTAGCTAGTGATTTGACTTTTGAGTTTAACTGAGGTTAATGAAGCTACTACAAGTGGTTGGCATGGTGCTTGACACTGTTTGCAGAGCTTTACTCTTGTAGGTTCCTCAGCAAACATATTATTAAACTGCTGGATGCATGATGCCACTGTTGTTTTTCTCAAATCAATCCATAAACAATGATTCTTGTTTTCTGGGACAGTCTGGGTTTGATCTGTTCATGGTGAAGGTAGCAGACAAAGCCAGTCTGAGACAAATAATCAGTTCTACTCTACTCTTGTAAGACCTCACCTGGAGTATATCAGCCAGTTCTGTAGGCCCCTACATAAGAAGGATGTGGACATGTTGGGGGATGTCCAGAGAAGGATCGCCAAGGTAATCAGAAGGCTGGAGTACCTCATTTATAAAGAAAGGCAAAACATTTTATGCTGTTCAACCTGGACAAGAAAAGTCTTCAGGGATACCTTGTAGGAACTTCCAGCACCTAAATGGAGCATGAAAGAAGTCCATCGAGGGACGTTTTACAAAAGCATGTAATGGTAGGACAAGGCATAATGTCTCTAAGTAGAAAGAGCATAGGTTTAGATTAGATATTTACAATGGGGGTGGTTAGGCACTAGGACAGGTTTTTTTGGTTCTTCAGACCATTGAGTCCAACTGGAATAGTTAACCTAGCATTGCCAAGACTACAATTAAATCACATCCCTTAATATCCCATCTACATGTCTTATAAATACCTTCATACATGGTATCTCCAGCACTTCCCTCTGCAGCTTGTTTCAATGCCTGACTGCTCTTTCCCTGAAGAATTTTTTTCCTAATATCCAGTCTAAATCTCCCTTGACACAACTTGAGGCTATTTCCTCTTCTCCTATAGCTTGCTGCTTAGAGAAAGGGGCCAACTTTCACTTCACTGCAACTCTCTTTCAGGTTGCTATAGAAAACAATAAGGTTTCCCCTGTGCCCCTTTTTCTCCAGCAGAAAGACTCCTGCTCTCTCAGTCACTCCTCATAAGACTTATTCTCTAGAACCCTCCTCTAGTTGTGTTACTTTTCTTTGCACACGCTCCAGCACTTCTATGTCTTTTTTGTAGTGAGGGGTCCAAAAATGAGCACAAGATTCAAGGTGCAAGTTTAAAGACGGATGGAGAGGACTGAAGTAACAAAAGAGAGTTTGTGGATACAATATTAAAGCTGGTGGCTGGTAACAGTTTTACCAACACAAATTCTTAACTATAAAATGAAGACTGGCAGACAGTAAGGTGAACAATATACAGTAGAGACCTAGTCAACTAATAAATCCTAGAAAGCTTGTCTCACCACATTTTCTGTTATATGGTAACACAACAAAACAAAGCTAAATCTTCTATATCTTCTTACATATGATGCCTAATACTTACTGCCGAACACAAAAAAAGCCCAGATCAATTCTCTATGAAATGTTAAGTTGAAAGCAAAAAGATTAATGCAAATAAAATAAAATTAAAAGGTGCTCCTCCACATCATGATAAACAACTTGGTTGAAGGCCTTAAAGGTATACTAAATCTGCCAATCACACTAAATTGAAAAGAGCTGTTGACGCCCATGAAGAGGAGAGGCCCTGCAGAGAGTCCTTGACAAATCAGAGAGCTAGGAAATCACCACCTGTATGAAGCTCAATGAGGACAAGTGTCATATTTGGAAGGAGAAGCTTGGATGTATGGAGAGACTGGGGAATGAGAGGCTGGAGAGCAAGAGGGACCTTGGGGTCCTGGTCAATGTCAAGTTGAACATGGGTCAGCAGTGTCCTGGCAGCCAGGAGGGCCAACCCTGCCCTGGGGGGCATCAGGCGCAGCATCACAGCTGGGCAAGGGAGGGGACTGACCTGCTCTGCTCTGCCCTGGTTCTGCCTCTGCCTCTGTCTCACCTCAAGTGCTGGGGGCAGTTTTGTCACCTTGATAAAGAAAGACATTAAGCAGTTAGAGAACATCCAAAGAAGGGCCACAAGGCCACAAGGATGGTGAAAGGACTAGAGGGGAAGTCGTATGAGCAGGGCTGAGTTCACTTGGCTTATTCAGACTAGAGAAGAAGGAACTTGAGATGAGACTGTATCACAGTTTACAATTTCTTCATGAAGAGAACAGATGAGGCAGGCACTGATCTTTTCTTCCTGCTGACCAGGCGCAGGACCTGAGGAAATAATATGAAGCTGTGTCAGGGTAATTTTAGTTTTGATATTACAAAAAGGTTCTTCCCCCAGAGAATGGTTGGGTACTGGAAAAGGCTTCCCAGAGAAATGAATACAGCATCTGTGACATGACGGGAGTCAAAGGAGCATCTGTAAAATGCTCTCAAGCACAAGGTGTTGTCTTGGGGCTGTCCTGTGTAGGGCCAGGAGCTGTTCTTGATGATCCTTTTGTGTCTCTTCCAACTCAGGATATTTTATGATTCTACGAAAAAAAAAATCTGATGAGACCAAGGAGACTAAGGAATCCTAAACCAACCATGAATCAATACAGTACTGAAGATGAAGAAATACTTACTGTTAAAGGAACACCTTCAAGCAGACACTTCCAAGATGTTTTTTCTGGTAAGATTTAATATGATAGTCCTATTCCATTTTCTTAAGAATTATTTATTATGACTAGAAGAGGTGGAAGACATAAACTTTAAGACCTGTATACAATTCTTATTGTCTTCTAAGACTACAGGATAAGGTGTAATTGTCATTGTTAGAAAGCAGACTTCCAGACGTACCAGAAAAGAGAAGACTACTATTAAAATCTACAAAGTCCACAGCCAAGCCTTTCCCAACAATTAAAAGAACTGACTGGTCTTCTAATACCAAGTTTTTCTATTTTTCTTTCATATTTGTATGCTTTGAGGATTTATTCCTTTGTTGTGTTCTTTCTATCAAGTACCTGGATGAACCATCAAAAGTCCTGTGCAACAATATTACAGAACAATAGGTAGATAAGTAGCTGTATACCGTTAGGCTGAAAACAGAGCTATATCAGTAAAATTTTGTTGTACCTCACAATGTAGTCTGATGCCTTAGCCACATCACTCCAATAGGGGTGGTAAAGGGAGAAAAAAAATAGATTTGCACTACATAGAGGGCAGATGTCATATGACCATGTTAATTCTGGTGTTTCTTTGCTTTTCATTTATTAGCTCTGCAACTTTATTAAGCTCCTTTATAATGCACAGACTATGTATTTCTATGTCATATGCAAAAAGAGACTATGGAAATTGTGGACAAACACCTGGAACACTGGCACTAAGAAAAAGAATAATTGACAGAGAATTAATGTCTTATAGGAAGATGTGAGAGAAAGAGAAGCAAGCAATAGATTATTGGGTGACAGAGCTGTTCTATTCATGTTCCTCAGGGCCCTGGATGTGAAGGGATGATCTTTAGGTTTGCTGCCCAGAGTTCCCCATGTCTCATGAAGAAACAGGAAAGGAAAGCGAAGAGCTCTGTTTTTTTTTCAGAGACATGTCCCTGATTCAATACAATTCAGAACACAATATAATATTCCCTCTATGCCTTGTGGGCAAGAAACAGGCAGTAACACCTCTGTCAGTGTTCACCAGCCAAATAGTTGATGTTCACAGGGGAAATATTTCACACCCTTCAAGATGTGTAACTGTATGACTGAATTCCTAATTAGTAATCCAATTTATTCCTTCAATTTCTTTGTATCTGTTTGTAATTTCTTATCAACATGCTTATCCTCTGCATGCCAGTTGCCATGACAACTTCCTATTTTGATATCTTCCATCACTGTTTTTGTCATAAAAGATTTTGGTTTTAAGATAGGTTGCATCCTTCCAGGATTGCACAGAACCTGTTGATTCTTTGCTCAGGAAAAAATTGACCTTTTGTGTTTGCCATAGGTTAAGGTGGTGATTTAGACCCTGGTGGTAATTTTGGTATTTATTGCAAAATAGCAGAGGAGCCCATATGGACATATCTCCTTGAAAGCAAATAAAATACAGCATCTGTTTAAAATATATTTTAGCATGCATGATCTGAGTCTGACTCAGAGCCTCCATAGAAAGATAAATTAGCTACTGAAACTGATACAAAATGATAGGGTAATTCCATCAACACTTGACTTGGAGTTTGACTACTAGAGTTCACTGTCTTTGTTATAAATGGGGTTTAGAGCAAGGAGTGATTGCAGAGGCTGTAAAGGGCTTTGCTGAGCAAAGCCCAGTGGACCACACACCCATTTGGTAAGAGACTTTTGAGTTCTCTGTGGCATAGTGATCTGAGCAAACTGGGCTAAAATTGTAAAAGACAGATAAAACCATCATGTCTAACAGCCCTATCAACTTCAGTGCAAGCAAGGTCAGAATCATGTCCGTGTCTCTTTGCAGTGTTATACTTTAAATGGTTTTGGTATAATAGTCCCTTTCTTTCTTTGCCTAAATGAACAATTTTCCTTTAAGTAGCAGCTAGTTATTACCCTATAGACTCGTTGTTGCAGAATTGCTTTATTTTTTGAGTAATCATTAACAGATGTCCATTTATTTTAATTGCCATTAGAGAACAACAGTGGAAATGTAATAGTTAAGGGGTGAGCAGGAGTATTAGGACAAATAAAAATAGTTAAAATAACAACAACAAATAGAACACGTCCTTTAGTTTTATTTGTAAGAAAATAAGGGACAGCTATTGGCAATTTTTCAAGAACCACAAAACTTAACAATGCATGTGGCATTATTCTTTATCTGTGTTGTGTGGGTGAAAGTGCTTATTATTTGTGTATTTGCATTTTAACTGGCCCAGAGAAAGAGGGGTAGAGGGATAGATACAGACTCCATTTAACTCAAAGAAATACAGGGTTTTTTTTCGATTAGAACTTGTATTCCAGTTGGAGACCTATTGCTGTGGAGGAAAAATATAGAAAGAAACTTAACTCCAAAAACACCTGCTACATTCATCCAAATAGTTTCAGTACTTAGTATGCTGCAATAATTGTCTCGGATCGAGTAGGTAGGCTTTGAGGTTTTTTAGTGTTGATGTGTTTTAGCCAGGATAAAATCACAATGATGAGCAAATTCTCTTTGTAAAAACTGCAATACCAGTCAGAATTTATGTCTAACAGTCATTTACTCTTGCATCTGCTAAATCTTGCATCATTGGTATAATATGGGAAGAAGCAAGGAAGCAGAATGTATATATATATATATATAGATATATATATGGATATGTATTAACAATTCAGTTCAAATGCAATATATAGGAGATAAAACCACCCAAATTCTTGACATTTAAAAGAACTCCACACAGCTCTAATGAAAGTAAAAGCAAAACATATCCCTATATGTGTGTTCAAGTAAATTTTCAGCATTCTAGTTAGAGGAATAATTTTAATTACTTTAATATAAAACAACTTAGAATGGCAAATATTTCTAGACTATTCTAAAAATCAAATCATCAAATTATATTTCCTTTGTTGCTAATTTTTTAAATTTCTTCCTTTAGCTAGAACATAACAGATAAAACACAATACTTCATTGGTAATGAAAATAAAGAAATGGAAAATTCCAGTATCAACTGACATATTACAAGAGTGTGTTAAATAGTTATTTTTATGGTAAAGTATTTACAGGTTTTTTGCCTATAGGCAGTAAATTTTGGATTCATTTTTACTGATCTTTAAGTAAGTTATCAACAGCTGTAATAGTTTAATCACATTTTATCTCTATGTTTCAACCAGTTTCAACAGCAAATACATGGCAAATCTTGTCTATAATTTTAACACCCTGTTCAGTTAAGATGTTTTACATTAATTACCTCCTGATTTTTACATGTAACTTCCTTCCATACTAACAGGAAAAAATATCTCCATCAAGAAGTTAAAGAGGGTCATGTAGTAGGATGATGAATACACTGTTAATTGCTATAAACTGTAACTTTGTTCTTCTACTTCCCTTGAGACTCCCTTAGGAAACTTCTGTTACAGATGCAGCTCTCCCTCCGACACACCTACAGATGCATCTGCATCTTTTGGAAGGCATCTTTTAGAATCCATCCTTTACTTGTTCAGCAGAAAATAAAACTCTGTTTCTTTTAGTGATAAGCCATATCACTGAGACAGTTGGGCAGGTGACCTTGACAGGCCTAGAACTGCCATAGAAACACAGTTCCTACATGCAGTTCATCCTGTTTCATCTATTGAATTGTATAACATACAAAGATAAACATATAAATATTATAAAAGGCTGCTGAACCCTCTCGTCACCAAGCCTTCATACCCTTCTGCTCTGCTACCTAATACTTTCATCTGGAAGGAAAAGAGTTTAAAAACGTTTTCTTATTCAAGTCTCAGCTATATATTTTCTGGAGAAAAAAAAAAAAATTAAATGTTTGTTTTATTTTGTTTTGATTTACATAAGTATTGTCAATACTTTACAATGCTTTTTCATTCAGAGCACTGGCACTTTCCAGTTTTATATTGTCCTATATGTTTATGTACCTTGAAAGTAAATATATGTAAACATGAAAAATGTATGCAAACGTGCATGAGTTTTTAGTTCTTGAAGACATGTCTTGCTAGACTGCAGAATGAAGCAAAGAAGATATTTTGCAGCTCAGCTCCCTCAGTGTCCTGTGTAAATTAGGTCCTAACCTTATTCATTAGAAGAACCTCATTTTCCCTAATCTTCTTTTTGTCATCTACCTACTTATGCAAGCCTTTATTGTTGTCATTTACATTCCTTACCACATTCAATTCCATTTGGACAAACCACAAACTTCCAGTTTCAGGCCTTCAATGGAGAAAGAAAGACCACAAATATAACTGTGTTGAGCAGAAGGTACTGAAATGGTGGGTCTGGATGCCCTGGACTGCAAAGTGTAGCTGTGGGGCTGTGGCTGGCTCAGCCATGGCAAGAGTCTTTTCTAGAGATCAGACAGCATCCTCAGCTCTGGTGGGCTTTTTGGGCATGGAGCATGCAAGCTGGATTCTTCACACTGGTGGAGAACAAAAAGAAATTCAAGATGGAGATAAGGAAAAATCTTTTCCATACAAAAGTAGCCTATCCATGGAGCAAAGGCCAAGGAAGGCTGGCTGTCTCTGACAGTGGGTGGTCCAACATCCTGACTGTGCGAAGCCCTGGGCAACCTGGTCTGACCCGGTGGCTGAGCTTGCTCTGAGACTGAAGACCTCCCCAAGTGACCTCCCTGTAAGCCTGAATTTTCCTGTAATCCTAGAGTTGAGTAAAATACTATTTTTGCAGCTGCAAACTGATAGAGTCAGAAACTAAAGTTCCTTGATAGTTGTTCAATAATGAACAGATGAATCATTACAGCTCCTAAAATAAAATAATCAGAAAGCATAACCTCAGTCTCTTGAGCCCAAATTGGTTGTCAATTATACATGTATGAAAGCAATGATAAGGAAGTCTTTGCCTAGAAAACTTAGTTCTTACTGTCCATATGATTTTTTGTTGCTGTGAAAGTAAAGTAAATATAACTTCAATTGCTTTGCTGAATTAAGAACCTTAACAGTCAAGTCCATTCCATCTACCTCATCATTTTATGCATTCTATAGATCACATTTGGGAAAAATCTCACAAAACAAAACAAAACCAGTAAAAATTAGCTTTCTCTAAATGAATAACTCACCTTTATATATTGCTTTATGGGCAGGAGTAAGAAGACGTTTTTTCTCATTTAAATGACTGCTGCACATGCAAACGTAACAGAAGCGAATATGTAAGTTCCTCTTCTCTTTTCACATTTATGCACATTTTTGTTCTCTTTCTACAGCAAGATCTTTTGAGAGTTTTTTGGTGATCAGCTTTTTCCATGTAACCATCACCTACTTTGAAACAGTATGTTCCCGTTCTCTGTTTTGTAAGAAGTGAAATATCAGTTAAGAGAGGCTAATAAAAATAAGGTGGGTCAACAATATATCTGAAAATTTTTGGTTTATGGAGTCATTAAAAATGTCAAGTTGTTAAATGGGAATTGTAGGCAGATAAATGAAGCATAAGATTAATTGTAACAATTATTGGGGGAAATCCTGCTCCTAGCAGGTGTGTCCATTTGGATGGTGTGATGAACGAAAGCAAAGCAAGTGGTTCCAGACACTTCTCTGGCAAGAAAGCCATCTTGCTGATGCAGGTTGACTAGACTAGGAGGTGTGCTACTGAGCATAAAATACAATGCACACTGGCAGAGATCCTGCAGGATTAGGGCACTGATTCTTTCACCCTCTTTCCTTTGAAATTACCTGGGATGATTACACAGCTGAGAGCATAAAAGGGTCTTTTTCCTGATGATTCTTGCAAGCACAGTAGCAGTGCTCATTCACATGAAATAAATCTCTTTGCAAAAAAGCATAGAAACAGAATATCTCAGGTATATAGATAGAGGACCACCGGGTTACATCCACAGGACATCAGCTATCTGCTTTAGTATGAAGAAGTGGATTTCGGTGACAGAATAATCTGAACTTACTAAGAACATTTTTAGAATGCATATGTAGGAAGAAATTTCTGTAGGTTCAGAACTATTGTTAATAATGGTACTGAAAGTGCATAATAATGTTGCTCTCACAGGAGGAACAAAAGTAATTTGATTAAGACTTAGAAATAAAGTGCAGGAAGAGCATGATTCCATTTGATAGATATTGATTTCATTTAGATTTGCTAAGTATGGGTAATTGGGTGGGTGTTGTGAATAATATTAGAAGATGTGAATAACAAGGGCATGTGTTATAGATGTAATTTTAATGAATAGAAGAAGACTGAATTTTAATGACTAGAAGAAACTGAAAAGAATCAAGAAAAACACTTGTAGTTTTCTCTTTTAGTTTAACCCTGGTATCCTGGATGTAAAAGTGAAGTTTAAAATGACATAAATAGAATTCTCAGTAACTTGAATGAAGTAATAAATTGGGTCAAATCCATTTTTTTTCCCTTGGGGAGGAACTCTATATTTCAGTATCTGCATATAGACTAGATGCAGGCTAAAGAATCAAAATAGGAAATTATACTTTTAACATCAACTATTGTCAAAATAATTTTTCCTTACACATAATGAGGGCTGAACCTGCATTACTTATGATATAATTATCTTACTTGCAATCATCAGGATTGTATAGATGTACAGTTCTAACAGAAAATGTAACAGAATTTTCCCATATGGTTTTAAGACAGAGTAAGTGCAAAGCAAGAGATACTGGAACAGGGGAGGATAAATGTGGAAATGGATTAAAAATAGAATCATGGAATCACAGAATGGGTTGGGGTGGAAGGGACCACAAGGGTCATCTGGCCCAACCTCCCTGCTCAAGCAAGGTCATCCCAGAGCACATGGTACAGGACAACAACCAGACTGTTCTTGAGCATCTCCAGTGAGACACTCCACAATCTCCCCTCTAGGCAATCTCTTTCAGCGCTCAGTCACTTACACTGTATAGTTCTTCCTCCTCTTCAGGTGTGCATCAGTTTCTTACCTATTGCATCTTGTCCTTTATCCTGGCGCCCTGAGAAGAGCCTGGATCCATCCTCTTGAAGCCCTCCCTTCAAGTACTTATGCACTTGATGAGGTTCCCTCTAAGTTGTCTCTTCTTGAGGCTGAACAGGCTCGTCTTTCTCAGCCTTTCCTCTTAAGAGAGATGCTCCAGTCCCTAATCAACTTTCTTGCCCTCTACTAGACCCTCTCCAGGAGCACATTGTTGTCCACCAGGACCCCCAAGTCCTTCTCCACAGAGATGCTTCCCAGTGGGTTGGCCCCCAAACTACACTGGTGTACAGGGTTACTCCTTCAAGAAAAAATCTGTACGCAGTAGACCTTAGTGCTCCCAGTCATCTTGTCAAGCATTGTTAATGGTTGAATGCATATATAAATACAAAAATAGAAACATAATATAAATATATAATAGATAAAAACATACATATATAAACTTAGGGCGAAAGTGAGGAATAAATCTGAGGGGGGAACTCCTTCCCCCACAAAAAAAACCCAAAACAAACAAACCATAAGCAACAACTTAACTTACCTGCAGATAGGAGAAAAAATAGCTAATTTCAATTATAAACTCCATCAATCTCCACTTCATCAGTCATCTATGAATATTGCTACAAAATCTACATGCAATACACTTAAAATGTGCAAAGATGATATGTGTTTTCTTTGCAGCTGCTCCATGTCATTGATTGTTGTTTCCGTAAGATACTTGGATATGTTCACATGTACATGAATCTGTCACCTGCACACGTAAGGATTAACATGTCCCTGCACTCATTTAGATAAGTTGTT